>JAZKJV010007582.1:1200000-1906105 GCA_037367405.1 Ottelia alismoides | reverse complement strand
TAAGGATTTTTATAAAAAAAAATTTTACAAAACTCAGTTCATTAAGTCAACTTAAACCAAGTCCAAAAAGGTTTTCAAAAAATTTAAAACACGAGCTATGGTTAAAGTATATCTACATTAATATATGGCATACCCCCTATATTTAACTTTTGTTATGTCCTCATAGAACAAGTGATATGAAGCCATATCTCTGGTTAAATATAAGATGGATATCAGAACTGAGGAGGAGGGTCCTCCTATACTTAGTCAAAAATGACGTAAGTATAAGAAGATAGAGCGACGGAAGAATATTTTAATCGGGTCCCCCTATACTTAGGATGATAATATACTAGGTAAAGGATATGAAATTTGCATTGAGGATCATAGGATGGTTAGGGTTAGGGGGTGTTTATACATAGATGCAAGGAGATGAGGGAGGAGGGTATATTTTCACAGATGGAGATGTAGGGAAGGGGGGGTGGGGGAGTCTATACATTGTATTATATGTGTGGGGTGTATACGCAGAGATGGTGGTGGGGGGGTGGGGGGAGGGGGTGAGTGGATATCCATAATGCGTGTGTATGTGTGGTCTGGTGGGGGTGGGGGTGTGTGTGTATGGGGGGGGGGGGGGGGGGGGATAGATCATCTAGTGATCTACTCTTTTTTTTCTTTATTTCCTTTTTTTCTTTTTTTACACTCACGATCCCTCGAACGGGGGCTGGTAGAAATGCACATGATACATGTTTTACAAGAAAATGAATTAATGATGAGATGACTAATGTTCCTTGAATCTCTCTTGATTTTCTTTTGTGGTTCCTCATACCGGGAGCTCCCAACTCCACACCTCCATGTAGATCAAGCATCCCTAATCTCCATGGGCCCTGCCATAAAAGAACAATGTTATGAAAAATATCATGAAAAATAATCAACAAAATGATGCAAAACAACGTGACGAGAAGACCTAAAATTTTGAAAATATTCACTTCAAAAATACTTCACAAAATTAACAAATAGATAAAGGTGAGCCGTGTCTCCGACAACGGCATCTTTTGATGAACCACATTTTCATCACTTCAATTTTCATCTTTATCGTAGTATAGGTGGTGAAAATGGTTTCAGCAAAGACCACATCTTCGAATATGAAGAAATTATTTTTACTTGGTAAGTGTACCAAGGTCGAAACTCAAGGACACGAGCCTCCTTCGCTAATTATCAAATTTTAGCATTTAATTGAAGTGTGATTATTTTCAAAGGCTTAGGTCTTCATGCAGATGCTCAGGAAAATCCAGATAAAACAATGCAAGTAATGATGCATGCAAATTTTTTTTTATTTAAAAGATGATGCATGAAATTAATGCATGATTAAATGCAAAGGCAATACATGCAAAAGATTACTTACAAATATGCCCTACAGAATATGAACACAAATTCTGGATCTTTTTTAAAAGTCACATTGAGCATTAAAATCAAGATTAAGCATCTATTAATGGCAAAAATCTATTGAGCAAAAGACACTATGAATCATCAAATATTATCACCTTTATTTAAGTGTCCAATCAATGATTAAATTATGTCATAAAATAGAGGATGGAACAAGCATCAAGATGAAACTGGAATTACTCAAATTGGACTTAATATGCTTTAGATATGAAAGAAACAATGAAGGGGCATAAATGTGATAAATATACTTGAGTAACAAAAGATAAATATTGCAAATAAGTTCCTAGAGGGACCCATTTGCAAATACCAAAACCCCAAGGGGTCCCAATGTAAATTGTCCTTTTTGCATAGGGACATCTTTATAATTTTCCAAATAAGGCTAGGGTCCTGAAGAAATTGTCTAGGCACGTACTTGAGACACGCATGTCTGGGACCTCTTTGTAATTCAATAGAAGACTAGGGTTGTCTCTACAAATAACCTCACCAGCATGCTCTGGGCACATGCGCGAGGAGAGTTTCGGGGGATGGTAGGCTCTAACTACATGTGATATGACTTCAGAACTTTAGAGGAGGATCGGGTCTGCCAAGACTGCTTCTTCGTGATAGAGGCCTGGGAACCATAATGATTGTCCGATCTAGTCATTGGACGGTATCTGTATCTTCTTGCTCTGCCCCGTGTGGTGGCGAGAGGCCTGGGCTCTGACAGCCTGGTCTTTCCTCCCTCTGGCATTAAGCAGCTGTGTGAAAGGCGCAGGAACCTTGGCAATGGTCTTGAGAAGGTCTCCATAGCTTGGACAATTAGTGGTTCGGCTCGAAGAAGCAAAGAGGGGGAGTGTCGACGGAGCAGGTGCGCCATAACGGAGTGAAGGGATGGAATCCGACCATGACGAGATAAGGACCTACAAGCATTAGAAGACGTATAGACGAAGCAATTGGGGTGAGCTGGATGGTGAAAGGAGGTCCTTAACGAATGGGTCCTCAGCTGTGTAACGGAGGAAAGAGAGCGAGATGGTTGAGGCTTTGACAGACAGAAGACGATGGTCTAGACCTCCAGTGAAGGTGATGGAGATCTGGCGATGGTATGAGGGTTATTGATTCCAAGTGAATGTGCGTGTATGTGCGAGAATAATTCGGAGAAAGTGAAAGAGAAAGCATAGATGTATTACCTGATCAGATTCAAGGAGGAAGATAGGGGTAGAGCAGAGTCTTGTGCTGAGCGGAGAACGCCTCTTCGGTTATCGCTCGACAAGGATAGCCAAGCCTTGGAGCTTGGGCTATGATGAATCTCCATTTCATCACCTTCATTCTATCATTTTGGCCTTAAAAACACAAGGTAATGCATGTAAACAGCATCAATTTGTGCATAATAGCATTCATTATTTAGTGTATTATTTGTATATAAATAAGGTTTTTAATGCCAAGATTATAGAATAAAGAGGTTAAAAGAAAAAGGAGTAAAATATTGAAAATAGTTTATGATCCTAAACCCCAAGACCAAGTCAAGAATTGAGTTGTTCGATAAGGAATAAAGTAGGGGGATATAAGGGTCAAAAATGAATAAAAATCCCATTTATTCATCCTTTAATTATGCATTTTTGGCACCTATTTTATTCTTTATTGTTTATTCATTAAATGAAGAAATTTTGTACATAAAATTGGTAGATAATATTATAAATAAAAATTCAAAATTGAGTTTGTACAAAAAATAATATACAGTGTTTATTTTATACACAAAATAAAAAGCCAAAAATTAAACTTCACAAACCCATATCTTTCAAATAAAAACTCAAAACATATCAAAATCACCTCTAATTGTATATAACTTTTCACGAGCTACTTAATGATGGTGGTTTTATATTTTTTGGAGTTACCGTGTGAAAGTTAGATTTTGGGGCCCTTATTGTATATTATACTGATTAAAATATTCAATTTATTCATTATTCATTATTTTTGCAAATTCATAATTTATTAGATAATATTTATAACAAATGTACATATTGAAATTAAAACAAAATGAAAAATAAAATAAGTCTATATAAATACATAGACAAAATACCAATAGTGTACTTGTATAAAAATAAAGGGAAATCTATTCTTTTATTTCTTTATTCTTTATATTTTTATAATATTATAAATATTATTCATATTCTATTAAAAATACAAAACTGAAATAAAACTCATTAAAATACATTAAAATAAAAAGATATATAATTCATAGGTAAAGTACCTATAAATATACCTATAAAACACACAAACCTATTTACTTAAGTGTACAAGTAACATCATAAAAATAAAATAAAAATATATTTATACTTACAAAATAGTTATACATATATAAAATAAAATAATAAAAAATAAAATAAAATATATAACATAAAAATAAAAAATATATAAAATATAAGCAAATATACATTTAAATACACTATTAAAAATTAATTACTAATAAAATACACCAAAAAAATATAAATCATAATAAAATATTACATAAAATAATAAACATTTTTGTTTTATATTAAAATAATAAAATCATTTACTATTTCTAATATTAAATTTCGAATAAATCTTCTATTTTGTCCTGTAGCGAGTCTACATGGACCAATGGTAGAGCTTGGACCGTTGACCTCTGGTCAACTGTCCTATCCAAGCTTCTGCGTGCCAGATCTATATTTTCCCCGATTTTCTTACCTTTTTCCCGCATGATCCATCCCTCATCTGTCCCTAATCCCTTCATGAAAAATACTCTCTGATCATCCTAGAATCTCGCCGAGATCTTGGAATCCCTATACATACGACCGATTCATCAATCTCTCCTAGTCAATAAGGGTGCCCATCATGTTTATAAATAAAAATTTCCTTCTTCCTCCTCAAATTTGGTAATCCCAAGTCTTAGAACCCCCAACTCAGCGTGGAGCACATCCTCATGACCAGGGGAGGTCCCCTGAGACGTTGGAGCGTATCTAGGGGGAGGAGGTGCACCCATGGCCCCGGCGCTAGTGGCCCGTCTCCCTGCCCTCGCCAGCAGGTATAAGAGCTGATCTTTTACGTTTTCTAGGTAAGTCTTAATACCGTATTTTTGTTTTTAGCATGTGATTTCATGTCGTTGTTAGTGAAATAGCCTAGTCTAAGTTAGATTACCTTCACTGGTGCTCCGCTCCGGCGAATATTTCCACCATCCACGTTACCTGTTCTGACCACGCTCTCACTCCTAGTTTCTTCCTTAACCACTTCTTCATTCATCTCACCTTGTTGCCCAACCAGATCTGCTCGAGATCTATGAACTGGTGCTCCCTCTACCATCCTCGCCGAAGCACCCCTCCATTCGTCCATTCCCCCATCGATTCGATGCTTAATCGGGTTGAGGCATTTTGCCCTCGACCCATGAACTTATTGTTGTAGGTACCACGCCAGAAGAACCCTTCTAGAGTATCCTTGAGGATAAACAGGAGCTCCGACAAATTCGGATCTCTAGTGCTTGATCAACGAGCCCTGGGCACTTTAGGACCATCTCCCCGACGTGGAAGAGCATGACGAGCACATACAACTTCCTAGTCCATCTGGAGGAGGTCGGATTAGTGAGAGGAGAACGATCGAGCGAGCCCAGGGGAGAGCCGCTTCCCAGTTCTTCCTGATGCATCCAGAGCCGTTTGATCTTCGTCGTTCTTCCAAGATAGCATCACCCGTTGGATGAAGCCACACGACCACCTTCGGATCAGCCCCTGATGATTAAATCCAAACCATCCAAAGGCAATGCGGTACTGACCGAAGGATGCACGCCACGTGGATAAGTGAGAAGCCCAGCGTTGTTGGATCTGTGCAAGGAAGGGGTTAATTGCAAATCTCTCCCCACATTTTGTATTTTATTATTTAGTCCTATAAATAAAAGTTAATGTTATAAATAAATTGGATATTTTGCAACCAAGACCCTGAACTTCTTGTAATTATATCTGGTCCAGTCCGTGTGACCTCATGTACAGTTCCACGAGAGGAGGCAAAATTGTAGGGATATCCCTGCGAGTTTTTGTATTTATAAAAAGTCAATAAAATGAAATGAATGTTGTATATTTTTGTGAAAAAAATTGCTGAGAGGACCTTGAATTTTCTTGTATTTGCATTTTGGTCCCTCCTAGTGCGTCACGTGTAGTCCCACGTGATGGGTTTTTTGCACGAAATAGTCCTGGCATTTTTGTATTTGCTGAATAGTTCATTAAATTGAATTACATTGGATAATTTGGTAATTTTGCATATGGTCCCTTGGACTTTATTTTTATTTGCAAAAATGCCCCTACTAGGACATATATTTTTGGATGCTTTATCTTTTTATTAATATAGCTATTGTCCTCTTAAAAATCCACAAAAAGAGATATAAGATAACATTTTTTGTGCATGTTGTGGCTCCTCCTGTTTGCTCCCAATTTTCGACCTCTACACTTACTTACACCTATACACATTTGTTGTAAAGCTATAATAAATTTTAACTCACATTTTGCTATCCATTGCCTTATTCATATTGTGTGTTAATTGTTAATTAACCCAGGATTTTGTCCGAGGTCACATCAACGATTGTCCTTCCTCCTTGTTGATTGACACGACTTCGGCTTAATTTTTCTCAGTTATCAAATGGCGCTGTTGCCGGGGGAGCAACATCACGTAATTGAGATTATTTTATTTTTATCTAGTATCTCTTATTCATTCATTTATGTATCTCTAGCATTATTCATTTATTTATTTTTCACTATTATTTGATATTATTGTGAACTGTCTGATACTCCCTCCTGTTTGAATTTGTTGCGAGAGACCGCGTAACGACAAAGGATCTCTTAGGAGGGACCTATACACCCAAGCAAGGTAGAGTCAGCATTCTGACTAAGCCGGCATGATAGAGGAACCAATCCAGATTTGGAGGAATTTTTGAGACAGTTTTTGAGCTTCATTTTATTAAACTTAAAAAATTGTAAACTTATGTGAGAGTGTGACACTTGGCATGTAATAATTCAGACTCTCAGCCCACACTCCGACTTCTCGAGGTCTAGTACCCGAGGGATTGTTCCCTTGGGGGCCTCAACGGTTTTGACCCTCTTTCTTTTTCTACTTATTTTTATTATTTTTATGTAAATGAGCCCAATCTTAGGAATTGTTTGCTGATAGATTGAGGTCCAAAGCCCCTAATATATTTGCATGTACCTATAGATATACTTTTGGACTTAGTCAAATGATAATTGTTGGTTATTTCAATTCGAACCTGCACGCCATAAGAGATGGCATACAACGCTGGCAAGACCTATTGTTGTAGGCACTGAGACCTCTCCCAAGATCGGACCTTAGGGTTTGATTCAAAATAATTGACATATGGTGCTTCACGATAGTAACAATTTCTCACCTAGAGTGATTTCATCAGATTGCATTTGCAATAGCATAGGCTTTCAATTCTGTCTTGCATCCCGCATGGAGAGAGTTGGGAAGCACTGTAAGTCTTCTGACTTTGCATGCATCATTGATTTCTGACTTGCATGGCTTTTTCAACCCCTCTCTCTCTGATTTTGACCCTAATAGGATGCTAAATGGAATTAGAAACCCCGTTAGGCACGAGTATTGAAAAAAAACAAAAAAGTGACAATCAAAATAAAATCAAGACTGCTAGCTCTATTGGACTCTAAAATAAAAATATAATAGATTCCTTGTATTGGAGAGCAACCCCCCTCCTTGTATGCGCATTTTATTCCTACGTACATGCTAAGGATTAGTGCCCAAATCCCAAGCTTGTCTTCAGTGTGTACAACTTTGTGATGATCACCTAGCTCTAAAATTGAAAAGATAAAAGATCTTCTTGGTCTTTACAATGTCCGAGTAGGTGAATTGGGGGTTTGCTTTGTGTATTGATTGCGACTTGGAGTCCATCTGCATTTTCCATCTCTTTGAGTTACCGCTCCCATTCATGTAATCCATCATTTTTCATCTTTGAGTCTCTCTACCTATCTTATACATAATCTCCTCATTTGCATCGAGTCATGATTTGGGTCTTGAGCTTCACCTTCTTAGCCGGATTTTGCATCCCTTCTCTCCTTTCCCATATCACTCACATCTAGTTCGGTCTAAGGAGACCTCTCCTTGAACCAAAATTTTGACTGTGTCCACCTTCATCTCACCCCACCCTCTTTGTATCCCCATATCATCACTTCTCTTACCCGGGATTGTTGTGCTGGTAGGTATCACCCGCATCGAGGATTTTGTCGTACATTTGATTGTTGGAGTAAGTCGGGCACCTTTTGAGGATGATGAGATTGAACTACTTTACTTGTCGGATTTGACTTTGGATATGTGCATAGGAACTTAATGAGGACTTTGATGATGCACGGTCATTAGGTGTGATTCTTCATTTCATATTTTTGATCTAGCACACCAGATTGAGGATGTGATATTCTTGATGATTGATGATGATTTTCATGAGTATGATTGATTGGATCTAATTTGAAGTTCCACCTGCCTTGATTTAGAGTTTGTTGACTATCTTCATTTGGACTTCATTGCAATGGTGTGCGGAGTCCACATGATTTCTCTCATCTTCTTGATTGACCCATCCCCGATCTCCTGATTCTTTTATCCACCCGTGTCACCTTGAGGATTTCTTCTATTATCTTTTGTGCCATATCAACTAGATTGATTGACTTCAGGGACATATTGTGATTGACCTGATATTCCTTATCCGTCACATGATCTTATGCCCTCCTGATGATTGATTGATTGAGTCCTTTTGAGGACATGAGATTTGGTGCCAGCAGTCCCAATACTTGGTTGACCCAGTTTGCATTACTCCCCAAGGACTATCTGCGAGAGGATGCGACGTTCTCTTTATGCTCGGTTCCACCTGCTGACTGTGATACCATCTATTGGAGCACGACACCGAGTCATCTAATTTCACTGCTAGGCCTACCTGTTGATTGTGCGCCCGATCTGTAGGTGCACGAGGCCAATTTTATGGACTCCTTTGAGTCTTGTTTTCTCGATGGTTCTCGTAAGGATGAGCTTCACATTTCATGATCATTTGCTTCTTAGTTCAGATTACACTCCGAGGGTTATCTGCGACAGACTATGACACCTGCTAGATCTTGCAGTCTCTTCTTCTGGTAGACGATCTGTCATCTACTGAGACCATTCTGATTGACTCCTTTGAGTCCTTTCTCCTTGACGACCCTCGCTGGAAGAGATTCAATCTGACTATTTACTGCTTAGCTTACATTGTTCCCCGAGGACTATCTGCGCAAAAATGCAACATTTTCTTTACGATGTTTCCTCTCTGTTGGAGCACGGAATCAAGTCGTCTGATATATTTTATGGTCCTTGCTACCTTCTTGTATCTTATCTGTCGAATCTTGGGATCTATCTGACTAGATTCCGTTGAGTCTTCTCTCCTTGACGGTCCTCGCAAGGATGAGCCATCTTTCTCTGATTATTCGATGCTTAGTTGGAAGTACGCTCCCCGAGGGTTGTCTATGGGACACTACCTCATTTTCTTGATCAGTCATATCTTTTGCTGGTAGACAATTTGTCGTCTATCGAGACTGCTTCTGCTGATCCTTCTAATGGATCTGACTCCTTTGAGTCCGCTCGCCTTGACAACCCACACAAAGATGAGCCATTTTGTTCTGATTATTCATGGACTAGCATGTATTACTCCTTGAGGGTTATCTGCAGGAGGGAACATGATGGGCCAAAATCCCACTAATCCGGATCAGGTCAAAATATCACTCGAGTCGTTGCGACCCGGATCGATGAGAATCTCATCTCAATCGAGGAAAATGAAGATCAGACCACCAAAATAAAATCAAAATCAAGTAAAATCGATAACAGTCCTGGCTATTGGATTAGCCTGGTATAGCGACCAGGGTCGGACTCAGGGAGCACGTGATGGCCTTGCGGCCTACGAAGTAGTCAAAAAGAAAGAATAAAATACAAGTGTTTTTGGTGGATTTTTAATAGTTTTTAATTTTTTGGATTTTTAATTAATTAAGAAAATAAGGAAAGCAAAGAAACAACCAACTTCAAACAATTATATAATGCATCAAAAATCAATCAAAAATTCAAATAAAAATGTTTTTATGTATTTTATGATTTTTAATGTTTTGGTTAATTTTTGGTATTTTTCTGATTTTTATTTAATTTGCTAAAAAATAAAACAATGCAAGAAAATGAAGGTACTGTCCAGCCGAGCTTGAGGGACTTAGATAAAATACCTAACAATCCCCAAAAATCTTGGAGGTAATTTTCCTTTATAGAGAAAGAAACAAGGAAAATTTAGACACAGAAATTATTATTTCTGGATTTTTAGATTATTTATTATAATTTTGATGAGTTTTTAGGTGTTTTTTAATTTTTATGAGTTTTATATAATGAAAAAGGACCAAATTTGGTCAGAAAATCAAACAAGCAAAAAGACACAGTAGCTAATTTTTTATAATTTTTGGGTGAGTTTTAATATTTTTTGTGATTTTTCAAGTCAGACAGTAAAGAAAAGGCGTATTTTTGAATTTTTTAAAAATAGTAAACGAATTCAAAAATGTCTCCAAAAATTAGAGAAAATTTTACACCATGGCAGAAGCCATGTGTCCAATTTTCATTAAATTTGGAGTCGATTTGCTATTTTATTAAAATCAAACACAAGGGCACAGTACACAGGGACCTAAATGCAATTAAAACAAGTTCCAGGGGGTCCGGTGCAAAATTCCCAAAGACTCACGCATGATCTGGAGCACTCAGGGACCTAATTGAAAGAAAAATAAGGTTCCTGGACTAATTAGTAACATGTACTAAAAGTCCAGGGGCCTCTGTGCAAAATACCCACGAATTTCAACACATGTTCTAAAAATCCACGCACAGGGGTATAAATGCAATTCTCTAAAAGTTTTCATTCATTATGTAACATCCCAGAACTACAAGGGCATCAATGCAAAATCCCACAAAATCACGTGTCGAAGCACGTGTCTACAGCTCACAGGGGTATAAAAGCAAATACCCTAAAAGACAAGGTCCACTATCCAAATTACCCTACTGAAATAAACATTTTAAAATATTTACAGGACTAGATGGTAAATACGAAAACTAAAGGGGCCTAAGAGAACTTTACCCTTATTTAATCTCGAGGGCTGGATGAGCGCCACGTCAATGATCCGATGGTGGGGAGAAGAGGGCGCCCAACAGAAGACCCCCTCGGCTCTGATCGACGGCCCACACTCCGCCACGTGGAAGATCCAACGAAGGAGAGTCACTGTAGCTAAACCTCGGGCATCGAACGGTCCAGATCGCTCCTCAGATAGATCTGGCGCTGCTGGTGGCTCCTCGGATGGACGGTCGTGATGCGAACTGGAGCGGGGAGACGATCTGACGGTGTCTGGAGGTCGAGGAAGAACTGGATGCCGGCGAACTTTGCCGGGGCCGTGCGTGCTCTGTTTTCCTTCTCGCGGCCCACTGAAGATCGGAGAAGAAAGCTATGGGCCCTCCGCGTCAAATGGTGGCCTCCGATGACTCGACGGAGCTCAGGGGAGCTACGACGAGGTCGGCGGAGGTAGAATGCCTGCTCCTAGATGGTCGGACCCTCAGATGGGCTCGACAGAACCTGCAAGTCACAGCAAAACGCTCGTAGGTCGAGGGCAAAGTGCCTCGACCCTGTGAGAGGGGGTGAAGGTGACTGGTGAGGCGGTGCGATCGAGCTCCGGCGAGGGGAGGACGGTGAAGCTCGAAACCCCAGCTCCTGTGCGAGCTGGGTTGAACGGAGGGGTGTAGAACGTACACGGGAGGAAGGCGAATGCGATGGTGACGTCCGATGATCGGTGTGATGGGTGACGTGACCGGAATCAACGATGGACGGTGACGGCAATAATTGGGGGAAACGAGAAATTAACGAAAATGGGAAGGAATCTAAGCTACCTGAGTGGATGGGTCGACTGGGGATGAGCAGCTGGTGCTCTTGGTCCTTGCCTCGTGGGACGTCGTGGCCCGAGGCTCTGGCGCTACCTCCTGGCGGCACTCGGGACAGAAGCTCGCCGGATCGATGTCTCCTTACTCCCTCCTTGCTGCAACACCCTCTGGGGCGAGCTGTCACTCTCGACAAGACGGTGGAGGTCACTGGTTGGGGAGAAAATGAGCCAAAGATTGGAAAATAGGTGGCGGAGCTCGGCTTAAATAGGGTTAGGGGTCCGGCTAGGGTTGATCGGGTAGGGCATCTCGGAGCGCGGACCCCGATGCAATCCCCCGGGCGTGGGTCTCGGATGCAAGAAGAAGAAGTAGGACCCGGGGTTTGCGCAAATGGCGGGCGGATCGAGCGCGAAAAAATAGGAGAAGTCAGGTCAGGCGTGAGATCCGCAGAGGTTTGGTCCGCAGGGGAGAGTTGACCGGGGGTCAACAAACCCCCGTGGACCAATCAGAATCAGCCACGTGGAAAATGTTTGGAAAATCAATTAAAAATAGCAAATGGCCGATTTATTAAAAACTTAAAACATGAAATTTTTTTTAATTTTTTCTATTTTTTTAGTGATTTTTAATTAATTTTTAAAAATAAAAATAGGGTATTTACAATATAGTAGTATACATAGATATATATACAATATTGAATTTTTATTTTTGATTTTTAATTTGTTATTTTTATGCATTTTTATTCCTATTTTATATTTTATTTATTTATAGTATAAAATTAGGAATAAAAGTGTATTTTTATTTTATTTTTATTATTTATATACAATAGTGAAATAAATAGGTATATCATCTATATACAAGGTGTAGTTGCAATGTTATTTTTGGTTTTTTTAATTTTGTTCTTTTTATTTTGTTTATATTTTTTGTTGTTTTTATTTTATTTATTTACACCATAATAAATAGAATATTTACAGATTTTATGGAAATTAATTATGTTTATTTATAGGGGTAAATAAATATATAAGTGAGATTATGTACATGGTGGATATACACGGGTGAAGGTATTTTTATTTGCTTTTTAATTTTTCTATTTTTGTTTTGATTTTTATAATTATAAATATATACAATATATACAAACCGCTTTTATTCTATTTTTGGGAGGAAAATATTTTTATTAATTTACAGGTCTATTTACACAAATGAGCCCCTATCTCCCTCTACTTTGGCTTTTATGCGGTCAGGCCCATGCTGAGCCCTTCCTTGGGGTTAGGTTGCTCAATATTTATTCTAAATATTTCCTTTTTTTCTTTTGTCTCTTTATTCTTTTATTTTTGCACAAAAACATAATAATTATCACTTTTTACACAATGCATGCTTTTGGTAATTATTTATATTTACATGAATATACATGCATTTGCAAAGGTTTTGTAGCTAAAATATAAGAATAAAGAGTGATGAATGGGTATTCATCACCCCCCTATACTTAACTTTTGATAGTCCCTTAGCAAACACTTATTTGAAAAAGAAGTGAAAAAGAAAGAAAGAAAAAGAAAAAGAAAAAGAAAAAGAGGAGAATTTACGTGGATTAAGGCTGATTATTAAACTCGCCTTCATTAAATTAAAATATGGAGCTCGATCAGATCTTTGGATTATTAATGTGTCGGAACCTTATTTGGACTTAAGCTTAAAACTCAACAGCCTCTAAGTTCCACCAATTTATGGACAAGACTCCTCAATAAACCAGATCAGAACAAGTCTACATACACAAAATCTAATGACCCTGAATCTTTCCATGCAGTGTAAGTGATATGTAGCTCCCCACCTCAGAAGTAACAAAGAAACAATCTCCCCCAACTGGTAACTCTAATGCCTCGGTCTAGCAACTCTTTCCTCGAGAAGCGGGGTATTCCCTTCTAAGTTCAAGTGCAACCGGCTCAAGAAGAGGGGGAATAAGAGGTATAGACTTTTGGGAGCTCAACCAGTGTAGCTAAGTCTCCCGCTGCAAGCTTCATGAGATGTAACATGGATACCATAAGCTTTTGCTTTATTTGACTATATACACTCCGGTGGGGTTATTAAATTTTCAATCCGACCCACCACTTTTTTGGAGTTCTTTTTGCATTTTTTTTCAAGTTCATCTGTACAACATATCTACATGGTACAACATATATACAAGAAATTTTCCTCTTGAGCTAGTAGACTATCACGCTTTTGAAGCTTTATTTCAACCCACGGCTTTTGTCTTTAGCCTTCATCACCACTAGACCAAGTTGAGATGCACTTCCTTCACTAGAAGAAGAAGAGAGGTTCCGCCTAGAAGTACTACCCTCATATGCTACCCCAACCAAAGGAAACTGCCTCCTCACCACCTCATCCGTGGAGAGCTATGTGTAAAGTGCTGGTGCAAGTCAAGCCATTGTCTCTAAGAGTCATGCGTGTGTTGTTAAGTTCTCTACTTAGGCTCATCAAGATGACATATGCTCATAGCCTAGTGGACTCAAAGAATTAAGTCCTTATGGACCTGAAAAGCCTTAACCGTAAGCCCTATAAGGTTCCTCTTAGAATTATGTGGATTAAGATCTTAATCAAGCTCCATTTCCCAATTTAATTCCAGGCTAGTTTAAATGTCAACTATCATCCAGAAAAACTATAAACATATATACAAAGATGATATTTACACATATTTACAATCATGCAAAATTTTTGCAAAAATGTTTTGAAATCATGAATGGATGAATGCATGAAGTGCAAGTTTTGCAAAAGTATTTACACACATTTACACAAGATTTTTGCAAACTTTTGATTTTCAAAACATTTTGGAAAAATTTTATACTATATACATAATTTTGCTAAGAAAATATTCACACAAGCTTTACACAAAAGATTTTTGAAAACATTTTTACAAAATAATTTGTACACTAGCTATGTATGTGCAAATAAAAGAATGATTATTTACAGTAAAAATTTTTAATTTTTGTGATTTTAGCCATTTAGCCATTTTTATTTATTAACACACTCACACAAAGTACGAGTTATGGTTAAAGTATATATGAAATATATACACCCCCCTATACTTAGCTTGAACGATATCCTCAGAGTGATCAAGAGCGATCAAGAAGACATAACTCGTGCTTAGTATAGGGAAGTGAAAAGGAATGGCTAGATACAGAGATGAAATGAATGAATAGAATGAAGAGAACTCGGTGGTTTCCCCCTATACTTAGGATCAAATCATCCTAAGTATAGCAAGTTGTACATGAAGGGAAATCCGAGTGAAGGATGTACAGAGTCTGCCTCCCCCCTATACTTAGGGTAAAATATCCCTAAGTATAGGCAGCAAAATAGGGGTAGAAAGAATGAAAAGGATACCCGAAGATCCTACATCCCCTCTATACTTAGGGTAAAGTACGCCCTAAGTATAACATAATAATAAGATGGGAAAAGGGATGTGGGACTAAAGAATAGAGTGATATGGACAACTGGATCTATACAGGTCGGAAGAACGGTGACAATCACGCGTGAGACGCAATAGATGTGAGTCAAGAGACCACATCTCACGCAAAGTGAATCGAGGCAACATCAATGACCCGCGGCTCATGATCTAGAAATGGCTTGAGCCGCTGGCCGTTCACTCGAAAGGTACTCTCAGAAGACAACTCGGATATATCAATGCTACCATTGTCGTGTACCTTTCTCACAAGATAAGGTCCCTTCCATTTGCTCTGTAGCTTCCCTAGAAATAGACAAAGCCTAGCATCAAACAGCCATACTCTCTGTCCTGGCTCAAAATGCCTGTGACTGATATGAGAATCATGCCACTCTTTCACTCTCTCCTTATATTGTAGGCTGTTTGAGAAGGCGGTATCACGAAGCTCCTCCAGGGCTGCTAACTCTGCCCTCCTCTGGTCTCCTACACTATCTGGATCTAAAAGAATGTCTGTGACTGCCCAAAGTGACTTGTGCCTCAACTCAACAAGTAAATGGCATGGCTTGCCATAAACGAGGCGAAAGGGAGATGTGCCCAATGGTGTCTTGAAAGACGTCCTATATGTCCACAAGACCGAGTCCAAAAGCTGTGACCAATCCTTTCGGTCAGGGCGGACGACTTTCTGCAAAATAGTCTTGATCTCCCTGTTCGACACCTCGGCTAGACCATTCGTCTGTGGATGGTATGGAGTGGCAACTCGATGGTCTATGCCGAACTCGCTAGCAAGTGCCTTCACCTGATCAGTGATGAAATGAGACCCCCATCTGAAATCAATACTCGAGGTACCCCAAACTGCGTGATGATGTGCTTCCTCAAAAATCTGCAAACTGTCCTGGCATCAGCGGCTCGGGCGGGGATAGACTCAACCCAACGACTAACATAGTCAACGACCAACAGAATGTACTCAAATCCCTGGCTCTTAGGGAATGGACCCATGAAATCGATGCCCCATGCGTCAAAAACCTCACAGAAGTGAATGGGCTGCATCGGCATCATATCACGCTGTCCACAAGTGCCCATCCTCTGACAGTCAGTACACCTCTTCACGAACTCATCAGAGTCCTTGAAGAGGGTGGGCCACCACAAGCCGGATTGGAGCACTTTCTGTGTCGTTCTCCTCCCAGAGTGATGTCCTCCTGCCTCAAGCTTGTGGCAGTAAGTGAGGACGCTATGGTGCTCATCCTGAGGAATGCACCGACGCCAGAAGCTATCCCCTCCTTCGTGGTAAAGGATGGGATCCTCCCAGTGGTAGGACTTGGCCTTCGCGAGGAAGGTCTCAAGCCTCTGCCTGGGCCAACCTTGTGGGACTTTCTTAGCAACAAGAAAGTTCACAATATCGGCAAACCACGGGAGAGAGGCGATAGCAAGGATCGCCTCATCTGAGAAGGTCTCACAAATGGGATCAATCTGCTCAGACTCCTCAGGCTGCTCTAAACGGGAGAGATGATCCGCCACCACATTCTTGACTCCAGGCTTATCCTTGATCTCAATGTCGAACTCCTGGAGTAGAAGGATCCATCTAGTCAGTCTGGCCTTGGCATCCTTCTTTGCCATGAGGTATCGGATGGCAGTATGATCAGGTATACAAAGTCACTCTAGATCCAATGATGTAAGATCTGAACTTATCTAGGGCGAACACTACTGCTAGCATCTCCTTCTCTATGACTGTATAATTCCGCTGGGCGTAATCCAAGGTGTGGCTAGCATAGTGGATAGCAAATGGGACTCCATCCCTCCTCTGTCCCAGCACAGCCCCCACGGCAAAATCGGAGGCGTCCATCATGATCTCAAATGGGAGAGACCAATCTGGTGGCTGGAGGACAGAAGCCTCAACAATACAATGCTTGAGAGTCTCAAACGACGAAAGAAACTTGTCATCGACAAGGAACTCAGTGTCTTTCGTCAGCAAGTCAGTCAACGGCCGGGCAACCTTACTGAAATCACGAATGAATCGTCGGTAGATACCGACGTGCCCCAGGAAAGACCGTAACTGCCGCAAGTTGGACGGTGGTGTGAGTTTTCTAATGACATCAACCTTGGACGGATCAACCTCCATGCCCCTGTTGGAGATGATGTGGCCAAGCACTGTCCCTTGAGTCACCATAAAGTGACTCTTCTCCCAAGAAAGAACCAAGCGAACCTCAATACATCGCTGAAGTACTCGGTCTAGGCAGTCAAGACAGGAGTCGAATCCGTCGCCGTAAACCGAGAAATCATCCATGAAGACCTCCAAGAACTCCCCTACCATGTCCGAAAAGATCGACACCATGCATCTCTGAAAAGTCGCAGGGGCATTGCATAGCCTAAATGGCATGCGTCGAAAGGCGTATGTGCCGAAGGGACAAGTAAAGGTGGTCTTCTCCTGGTCCTCAGGAGCGATGGCCACCTGGTTGTAGCCCGAGTACCCATCCAGAAAACAATAATGGCTCTTTCCTGCCAGACTCTCAATAATCTGATCAATAAAGGGCAGGGGGAAATGATCCTTCTTGGTGGCCTGGTTGAGTCTCCTGTAGTCAACACAAACCCACCAAGAAGTGGGTACTCGTGTAGCAATCTCCTCTCCAGACTCGCTAATCACTGTAGTGATGCCCGTCTTCTTAGGCACCACATGCAAAGGGCTGACCCACTTGGAGTCGGAGATGGGATAGATAAAATCGGCGCTCCACCATTTCGAAATTTCCTTCATGACAACCTCTCTTAGATTTGGGTTCAGCCGCCACTGGAACTCACGCGACGGCTTCGCCTCATCCTCGAGATAGATATGGTGGGAGCACAGGGCCGGACTAATCCCTTGGAGATCTGCTACGCTCCATCCTATCGCCTTGCGGTTCTTTTCAAGAACCCCCATCAAACGGGATTCCTGCTCTCTAGTCAAATCGGCAGAGATAATGACTGGGTACATCTCAGGCTCACCCGCAAGGAATCTATACTTCAACGACGAAGGAAGCGGCTTCAGCTCTGGACAAACGGGTGCTGGCAAATCTGGCTTCGAAAGAAGTCACATGTATGCTGCCAAATCTGCCCGGGAGAATGAAAATTCTCTCTCACAAATTGGATCTGGAGAAGGTTGCTCAACTGGACTGTCTCTAATCTGCTCGGCATCTACCTCCTCCTCAACTGTAGGCTCAGTAGAGATCAGGTCCGGCATATAATCCTCACAATCTGCCCAATCAGACTCTGACTCCGAGGGATCTGCATCATCTGCAGTGGCATCAGTACCACCATCATCACAAAAATCTATCTCGCGGTCGAGGACCTGCTCTGCTGCCTCTAAGGTATCCTGAACCAGGAATGTGCTCTCTAAGATCTCCTCTGCTATCATCTCTGCATCAGCGGTGTCTGAAAATGAGAGGATGGCCTGTGCTGCTGGGTCTTCCCAAATTGCCTCATCGTCTGTGATCACAAAGTCATAGTCCTGGTGGATGTCTAGCCCTGCATCTGTCAGCTGCTCTATATCTGAAGTGGTCTCTGAGCATGATCTCTCTCTGGCTCTGCTGTCCTCGATCGTCTCTATTTGTACACTTTCACCTTCGACGCGAAAGTATACCTTCCCGCTATCATGATCAGTCACTGCCTTGGTTGTGGCCAAGAACGGGCGACCTAGAATGATGGGGGTATCGGTCACTGAATCAGGGATCTCCATGTCCAACACGACGAAGTCCACGGGGAATTGCAGGCCCTGAATAGTGACGACAACGTCTCGCAACAACCCCTTCGGCCTCTTGACAGATCGATCAGCAAACTAAAGGACTGTCCTGCTCTGTCTAAGAGTGCCCAACTCGAAGCGGTCGAGAAGGGCTGCCGGAAGGAGGTTGATCGACGATCCGCTATCTAGTAGAGTATGGTCGAACCTCTGCTCACTGATATGGCATCTGACATAAGGGGCTCCTGAATCTGGCCTCTTGGCCGACAGTCGGTTCTGGATCGTGAAACACGTGGCTTTCGTCAGCACATGGATCTCAGAGTGGTGGTTCCTCCTCTTCCTCCTGACTGTGGTCCTGTCTCTCAACAAACACTGAAGAAGGGGAATATGCTGCAAAGCCTCTTGAAGAGTCAGCTGTATGTGAAATCGGTCTATCATCTGCTGGCTGAACTCTTCCTGATCTCTCTTTTTGGGATTTTCTGTTTTCTTCCCCTTCCTCATCTGAAGGGCTCTAGGGAAGGGGGTCACTGGGTCCTTCTCAGATGAAGGACTAGGAAAGGGTCTAGGCGGTTCGACGACCGGATCCACACATACATCATGCACCACAGTGGGACCAGAATAAAATAAACCCTTTCCTTTATTCACAACATGGTTCCGAGATACATCAGGTGAAGGAAAAACAACAGATCTCTCTACATGAACTCTGGTGGCCTCAGTACCACCATCAGCTGGGTCGGCTAGAAAACTCGCGGCCTCAGTACCGCGCTCTAGCTCGGCATCGTGGATGACCTCAGTACCACCTCCTCGAACTGGTGAAACGGCGGCCTCAGCACCGCCTGTGGAATCAGCATCCTTGGTGGCATCAGTACCACCGTCGTCATCCTCCTCGTCGGGCACTCTAGGTGGATCCTCATGATGTAGCTCAGACGAGGCGCCACCTGCTGGCATCCTACCGCTCCTAAGTGTGACAAAATCAGTATCAAATAGATATCCAGCCATATCACCAAATGTATCACTAGGAGTGGTATACTCAGTACAAGCTACCTTCTCAGATTTCCGCTTCAGGCTGTTGGGGTTCGGCTCTATCTAGGCAGGGATGGCGGCCTTCCCTCTCACAATGTCCCGCATCTCCTAGCGGAACTCATCCATCTCCCGTCTGAAGGTAGTCTGTTGATCCGTGAGGAGGCGGGCTATGTCATCCAAGACAGGGTTCTCAAGGGAACCCGACGGGTAGCCTCTCTGGTAGTGAGGCTGTTGGATCTGTTGCTGGTGCTGAGAGGGGTATGGATGATGCTGCTACTGCTGGTGAGGCTGATCTCGCCTCAAAGACTGTCCCTGCTGATAAGGACGAGGACCATAGGACGACTGCTGCTACTGTGGTGGTGGGTACACTGGGGGCTGCTGCTGCGGCTGGTGGTCTCTCTGATGGCTAAACTGGCCACCCTGTTGTTGGACATGTGAGCCCACGGCGAGCCATTATGCAATAAATGTTATTGCATATATCATTCCCTGATCTGAAATGAAGAATAAATAATTTGCATAATAGGTCCCTCTGTACAATTAGGGTTATGTACCATGGCTATCTTAATGATCATACAGCTGTTGATTCAATTATTGAATCATAGAGGCTGGTGCTTGGATGAATATCTAAAGAGTTAGATTGAGGACTCATCAAGCACCGTCAAATGATTGTTAAGATGTGATCTCCAGCCTGAGTAGGAGATGGCAATCCTTTTCTCACATAGGCTGATATCTGACCGACCTCTTGATGCAGGTCCTCTGCATAGGAATAGAGATTCGGAAGTGTCAGATTAGTTAGGTCAAAGAGTTGACTTAACGAGATCGAGATAACTAAAGTCCTATGTTGAATGCTGTCACAGCATAGGCACGCATCCTCTGACCGGAGACAGATGTATTGCTATATGTTTGAGTATGTACATTTGGCAGACCAATAGGTTGATGACCTAACCAAGGTCTATACACCAGCGCGCTGGTGTGCATGTAAGGGCATATGAGTAATACGATCTCTCAAAGGGATCATACAGGTTCACTACAGAACCGGAAGACATGAGCTCACTCATGAGATATTGGGAAGAATCAAATTCCGTGCACGGTCGTCTCGCTTTGGAAGCTTGACTGAATTTGTAGGTTTGATATATACTTTTGGAAAGTATATGATCAAGACCTAGGTATGATATATGCTTTTGGAAAGTATATGATCGATACCAAATCCCAATGATCAAATGAGAAACTTGGTGATCAAACCCTGAAGAAGACAGTGTAAAATAGATCTTGATCTTCGGGTTGACCATGGGTCTTCCAGTATGCAGGATGTACAGGTATTGGGAATACCTGAAGGGTGATGTGATCATAAACGATTGTATATCCATGACGCTTCCATTCCGAGGGAGTGATGAAACAGGTCTGGATTTTAGTGACTCCTTTCAGTAGAGAAGCGATCCGATCTTAGTCCAAGTGTTGGACATTGGTCTGAATGAGATTCAGATTCAATGAGAAGATTGGATTTGCGGTCTCGATTTAATCAAGCATCTGTGGGAGGTTCGTACGATCTGGATTTGAGACGAAATCTCAACATCCAAGTCACTATACGTGGAATAATACAATCGTCATGTCCTTATCTCCAAGTATCTGCGGAGAAAGCACATTATTCTTGAAAGGGTTCAAGAATAATTCATTTGATGAAATACATATCCAAGCAAGAAGAACTTGATGATTAAATGAGATTTAATTATCAAGCTTAATATGAATATGATTCATATTGTGAGAATGATTATCCAAGATAATTAAATGGGATTTAATTATCATGGATTAGAGAATGTGGATAATACTATCCATGATATATGTGTATTATAAATATGATTTATAATACATATATTGAAGAGAGAGAATCCATGTAAATAACATTTGTTAATTAATAGTGTGGATTGGATTCACATTTATTAATTAATTGGAAATGTAATTTACAAATTAGTTTGGGTTGTGAACATGATTCACATAATGATCAATGGCATGATTGAAATATTCACAAATTAATTTGGAATTAATTTGGTGGATATTATTGCAATAATAGTTATTGCAATTTATTAAGAAATAATAAGATAAAATAAAAGGAGACAAAATAACCCCCCAATTTTAGGGAGGTTGGTTGACTCCATTTTATTTATCACATTATCTCTTAATTAGTTAATGTTAAATTAAATTATGTTGATAATGTTGCAACATTTTTTAATTTAAATTAATGTTGTTGGTTTTAACCAACAACAATCATAGCCATTGATTTAGCATGGACCAAGCATAGCCCTTGGATCCATGTGTCCCATGGATTGAGATCCATTGGATCCTAAACTAGTATAAATAGAGGGCTAGGGTAGCCTTCCATGGTACATCATTAAGAGTTGTACAAGGTGACAACTCTCTCTCTCTCTCTCTCTTTCTCATTCTCGCCCTCTCTCTCTTTCTCTTCTCCATTAAGTGGCCGTCCACTTTGTGTTGAGAAAGGAGAGACTCTCGGCTTCTTCTTCGACGACTCATGGATCTCCATCTTCTTTGGAGTTTCTTACTCTAAAAGAAGACGACGGATTTCGTTTGACGAAATCGGGGGAGCCATCGCTTGGATCTTCATCGAGGATTGCAGGAAGGAACGTGACTCATCATCGCGCCCGCAAGTGCGTTCTTCGTGGATCGGACTTAAGATAGGAGGATCTCTACTTTGGGATCTCGCGATCACAACCACGCTTCAAGAGGTATTCCTTGTACTTTGTGGTTTGATGAAACGATCCGAGAAGTGTTCTCGTGATCATGTGGTTTCATCTTTAAAGTTAAAAATTTTAATTTCCGCTGCTTCTAGCATCTAGTACGACTAGTTGCTCCGATTACATACGATGCGATCGACACGCTTCCGTGATGCGCTTGAGGATTCACAATATCCTTCAAGTGGTATCAGAGCCAGGTTGAATAAGGTTTGGATATGATCCATAGACCTTAGACGATTTGGTTCTTGAAAGGGTTGCGAAATTTTTACTGCATTTCAATTTTCGTACCTCTGTCTAATTGAATTTTTTCGGCACTGATTAAAATGTTTAAACACGAAATTTTCAATTGGATTTTGTTCCCAATTAAACAAGGAAATCATAGAACTTGAGTTTACTAAATTTGGACTTTATTTGCTCAAGATATGGCTTTTTGAATATGACTATATTCACTGTTGCGGGAACTGCGGATTTGAACGTGATTAATGAGATAAAACGGTTTTAATCCGCCTTGAAATGCGTGAATTATCACTTGGATTCTTTAATAAATCAAATAGGCAATCTTTGAAAACTGAGTTTGCATTTTTTGGATTTAAATTGATCAAGATAAGTTAATTTTAGTGATTGGGGGTCACTGCTAGAAATTAACAATTTCTTGATCTTGAACCTTGTGATATGTCATTCAATTATCATGATGAAACCTAATTGTTAATTTTCTGGAATAATTAGTGATAAATATTTGTGAAATATTTAAAGAAATAATTATTTCATTGAATGACACTTGCCTAAACCACAATGATGAGATATTAGATCTTGATCATTGGTTCATCAACAAACATTGCTTTCATGAAAACCATAGTTTATCCTACAATAGTTGTAGGACAACTTTTACATGAAAACCCTTTTGCTTGAATAGGATTGGGGATTTGTCCAGCAAATCTCCTTATAATCAAAAATGTTTTGATTTATATTATATGGTATAACTTCGGTTGAAAAACCGATGAACATCTCAAAGTACATGATGGTCTATCTGGTATTATCCTTTCCCGAGGCGGATGTGGTGCCTAGTCGGAGAGCATTGGGGTAGCGGGTTGCAACGTATGTGGTCCGTCCCACTCTCGTCGGTACTGGCCATGACAGCGGGTAGGGATTGTATAATGCCGGAAAAGGTCAAAGTGTATTTTTCTAATTATTAAAATTCGAATAATACGTACTTTGAGAATATACATACTATTCAAGTAAAAGACATGTTTGTTGATTGATGATTGGATTAATGATTAATTTAATGTAATTAAATTAATTATATCCAATAAACACTCTATTATGAATAGATGTGTATTTCCCTTGGAAGAATTAATTATGTGAATGTGATTCACAATAATTAATTACAATTTGAATATGAGGTGGAGGATCACATAAGTGACATCCATGGTCTCCCGTCAAGGCAAAGGATTCCGTCGCCAGTTGTTGTGTATGGGAGACGCCTGTCCGAAGTGACAGATCCTGTGCATGATTTAATTGGATCGGGTTCTTTGCTTCTCGAAAGAGTAAGGCCGTATACGTAGTGACCCCAATATCGGGTCCTCATATTATTGGGGCGATATTGGATTGCGTATAGCGAGTATTAAGCCTGTTGACGGTTGGTTCAATTAATGACGGGTCAACATCATCTTAGGGGTGGTGGGCCCGGGTGTTAAAGACCGAATTGGGAGATGCAAGTTGGACTTGCAAGGCGGAATGTGTTCCCGCTTCTTTTTATCCGAGTTGTAGGTTCTCATATTATTGGGATGCAACGAAGATAGGAAAGGAGATCCCAGATCTTGCTAGAGATATAATGGTAAGAATATCTCTTACATTGAAAGTGATTAAGGGAATGAACTTTCAGTGTTGACAAGGCAAGACAACTTTGATATAAAAATTCCTAAATCAAAGTAAAACATGTATATATAATATATATACACTTATGCAAATTTCTTATTTCAGATAATCCTTCATTAAACCCACTCAATGTTATACTCAATGATAACCAGTAAAATATCTTGGATTGGACTCATGATCCAGATATTGTACTTGCAATTGAACACATAATCTATGTGGTTGCAATGTGCAAGTTTCCTCAACATAATGAGGAATGACAATTAAATAAGACAATAAGACATCACCTTAGGGTCTGTATGTCTCTATAGTCTTGATCCTTCATCGAGTGTACTTTGGAAGTGACATGTCGATGGTGATCGTAATTGTCGAATAATCCTTATAAAAACAAAAGAAGATATTTTGGCATAATATGTGCTCTAGACATTTAATCATGAATGACATGGTTCTCTGCATTATGCAGAATGGTGGCTCAAAAGAGATGATGTATTCAAAATGTTTGAATACCTACCTGAACCTAAGACTCCAAGAGTTAAGATGAATGTAGATATGATGAGTGTCAACATTCTACTATCTATACTCAAGTCATTCATGAAGCTTTATGATATCCATATTGTATGAATTTAATGAGGCATGTATAAATGTTGAAATGCTCTTACATTGAATTCTTTTGAATTTAACATAAGAGATCCTTAGTCTTAAGCAATGGTTGTTTATAGATTAAGAGAGTGCAGTGGAAGCATGGGTCAGACCCAAGTAAGAAGGAAAGTCAAAGAGTTGGCCTACTTCTGTGACTTCCATATCACATCCAAAGAGTTGGATGAATGCCAATGCTGCAATAAATTGATATATTGATAGTATGACTATCAAGTCTGTCTAAAATTCTTAGTGAAGGACTCAGATAGAGCATCAAAATAATCTACATATAATCATTGACTCTGACTTTATTATTTCATAAGATAAAGTCTGACAATTGTATCCCAATCTTCTAATGACATTTGCAATTGGTTGCATATACATATTAGAAGATTAGAAATTTGATCTTAAGGTTTAGTGGTCATCTACATGGATATTGTTGTAATTGTTGCAGCAATCTCTATTGGATAGATAGACTTCATATTCTCAGTGGGAGAGCCCTTAGTCTTAGAGAATGTCTCTATGACCTAGATATTAGAATACCCCATTGTTTGTTTCTAAATGTTGGAAATAAACATGAATTCTGAGATAGAACTATCATAAAAGATTATGATGGATATATTTCAGATAGTAATCTAACATCTAGTGGACTCCACAAAATTAGAAAATTAATGAATGGTTCATTAAGATTTCTAATACTGAAAATCAAACCTTATAAGATCAATAGGAGGTTGAAGATCATTTGACAATGATCTGGCATCAAGCCTTGGACATTTGTCTATTGATTTGATCAATAGACTAGTAAGACATGAAACTTTAGAATGTCTAAAATTTCAAATCTTACATACTTGTGAATATTGTATTCAAAGTAAAATGTCCAGCACACCCTTCTTTGGGAATGGTGTTAGATGTCAAGGTATTCAAGATCTCATACATATTAATGTATGTAGATCATCTATATCATAGTAAACATTATGGATATGTGATATCTATTGATGATTACGTATGATATGAGATTTCTTCTCTTCACCTGAGAAACCTTTGAAATGTTCAAAGATTTCACAATTTTGGTTTAGAACCAAAGTTTGAAGAAAGATGAAATGAATTTGATCTAAGCAAGGTAGCAAGTACCTATTAGATAAAATTCAAAGAATACCTTATGGAGATATGAATACCATTTCTATCTCACTCCTCCTGACACACCTAAACTCAATGAAGTTGTAGGGAGATACAATTGGATCATGTGTGACATGATTTGGTCAATGATGAATTTTAGCATAATTATCCCTTAGTTTCCAAGTATATATGTGTAGTAGAGACTACAATATATATCCTTAATAAGGTTCCATGCATGTGAGACTGGAATCTAGCACTTGAGAGTGCTACTTCATTAGGAAAATAAAGTATGGTATTGGATACCTACTTTATGACCTTGAGATTCTTAAAAGATCTCATCTCTGAGGATGTGATTCTTGGAGGATTGAGACTCTTGAGAATCAAGATGAAAATGAAGTAAATGAACTCATTTAATCTCTAGAAGATAATGAGGCTCCTAAGATCGGAAACTAAAAGGATAATTAAAGATGAAACACTTATACCTCTTCAAATGAGTTTGAGGATGTATTACATGTGTCAGTTAAGTCTGACAATGATCGGACTTCATGTTATGAAGCTCCTAAGGATCATGACATGGAAAGATGGATATTAGCAATAAAATCTAAAGTAGACTTCATATACAAGTGTTGTATATGGACCCTCGAGGATCCACCTATAAGGGTTAGACCCATAAAGATGTAAATGGATCTTCAAGAGAAGAGGGAACCTGATGAGAAGGTAGAGACCTTCAAAGCTCGGTTCGTAGCCACAAGCTACACACCGGAAGAGAAGACATTGCTTGCAATGAGACTTGCTCTTCGGTGACCGTGCTTAAAATCATCAAAATATTGCTAACCTTAGCTACACAACTTGACTGTTGCATCTTCAAGATGTAATTCAAGATTGCATTCCTCTAAAGAATACCTCTCTGAAGATATTCACACAAAGTAGCCCCAGGGCTTCATGTTTGGGGAAAGTAAATTGTGAAAGCCAAAGAAATCCATCTGTGGACTCAAATAAGCTTCTTGTTGTTGAAACATAAGATTTGATGAAATTATAAATGTTATGATTTCAAATAGAATCTTGATGTACCATGTGAAGCTTAGTGGGAGTGCCATTGTGTTCATCGTGCTAAATGTAGATAATATCCTAATCATTTGGAATAATATAAGGATGAGAATAAGTGTTTTATAGACTGGCTATTCCATACCTTGAGATATGATCTCAAGAATACCTCTTAGATCTTAGTTCTGAAGTTGTTCAGAAGCAAAGAAGAGAGGGTATTGGGACTGTCACATTTGTAGTACACCTTGGACATATTCCATTCTTGGAAATTCCAAGAAAGGCTTCCTTCCCTTGAAATCTGGTACTGACCTATCTAAAGGGATAGCACCTCAAAGAGTTGAGGAAGTGAATGCTAGAACTGCTTGCACTTGTGCATCAGTTACGGAAAGCTAAGTGTATGCTAGATGTGTACAAAAGTCAGATATCTGCCATGCAGTAGGAGTAGTAAACTGTTACTAATCCTACTATGGAGAGAAAACACTTGATTGCAGTAATAACAAAATCTTCAAAGATGACAAGGCTTTAGAGATGGTGATATCTAAGTCTTATCTTCAAGAGCTTAAGACTTTATAGATAGAGATCTAAAAGGTCTTAACTGTGGATACCTTGAGAGATAATGATCTCCCGGAATAAGGGTATTCTGATAAGGATTATGGAAATACTGGTTATAATAGTTATTGAGCAATAGTGTCAAGGACACTATAACTGCTTTGACTAGATTGAGTATTGGTTGCATTAGATGCAACATTCGCATTGGATGCGAGCATTGTTACCTAGGGATATGCAAGTGCCGTAAAAGGACTTGGCATAGTCTTTTGGGAACAGAGTGACTGATCAGCTTACCTAGCTATTTCTAAATAGCCTATGATTGTCACATGAGTGAGGGTTTAAATGATTAGCCCATTAATGGCTCTTTGGGCTAGTGGGAGATTGTTGGACATGTGAGCCCACGGCGAGCCATTATGCAATAAATGTTATTGCATATATCATTCCCTGATCTGAAATGAAGAATAAATAATTTGCATAATAGGTCCCTCTGTACAATTAGGGTTATGTACCATGGCTATCTTAATGATCATACAGCTGTTGATTCAATTATTGAATCATAGAGGCTGGTGCTTGGATGAATATCTAAAGAGTTAGATTGAGGACTCATCAAGCACCGTCAAATGATTGTTAAGATGTGATCTCCAGCCTGAGTAGGAGATGGCAATCCTTTTCTCACATAGGCTGATATCTGACCGACCTCTTGATGCAGGTCCTCTGCATAGGAATAGAGATTCGGAGGTGTCAGATTAGTTAGGTCAAAGAGTTGACTTAATGAGATCGAGATAACTAAAGTCCTATGTTGAATGCTGTCACAGCATAGGCACGCATCCTCTGACCGGAGACAGATGTATTGCTATATGTCTGAGTATGTACATTTGGCAGACCAATAGGTTGATGACCTAACCAAGGTCTATACACCGGCGCGCTGGTGTGCATGTAAGGGCATATGAGTAATACGATCTCTCAAAGGGATCATAAAGGTTCACTACAGAACCGGAAGACATGAGCTCACTCATGAGATATTGGGAAGAATCAAATTCCGTGCACGGTCGTCTCGCTTTGGAAGCTTGACTGAATTTGTAGGTTTGATATATACTTTTGGAAAGTATATGATCAAGACCTAGGTATGATATATGCTTTTGGAAAGTATATGATCGATACCAAATCCCAATGATCAAATGAGAAACTTGGTGATCAAACCCTGAAGAAGACAGTGTAAAATAGATCTTGATCTTCGGGTTGACCATGGGTCTTCCAGTATGCAGGATGTACGGGTATTGGGAATACCTGAAGGGTGATGTGATCATAAACGATTGTATATCCATGACGCTTCCATTCCGAGGGAGTGATGAAACAGGTCTGGATTTTAGTGACTCCTTTCAGTAGAGAAGCGATCCGATCTTAGTCCAAGTGTTGGACATTGGTCTGAATGAGATTCAGATTCAATGAGAAGATTGGATTTGCGGTCTTGATTTAATCAAGCATCTGTGGGAGGTTCGTACGATCTGGATTTGAGACGAAATCTCAACATCCAAGTCACTATACGTGGAATAATACAATCGCCCTGTCCTTATCTCCAAGTATCTGCGGAGAAAGCACATTATTCTTGAAAGGGTTCAAGAATAATTCATTTGATGAAATACATATCCAAGCAAGAAGAACTTGATGATTAAATGAGATTTAATTATCAAGCTTAATATGAATATGATTCATATTGTGAGAATGATTATCCAAGATAATTAAATGAGATTTAATTATCATGGATTAGAGAATGTGGATAATACTATCCATGATATATGTGTATTATAAATATGATTTATAATACATATATTGAAGAGAGAGAATCCATGTAAATAACATTTGTTAATTAATAGTGTGGATTGGATTCACATTTATTAATTAATTGGAAATGTAATTTACAAATTAGTTTGGGTTGTGAACATGATTCACATAATGATCAATGGCATGATTGAAATATTCACAAATTAATTTGGAATTAGTTTGGTGGATATTATTGCAATAATAGTTATTGCAATTTATTAAAAAATAATAAGATAAAATAAAAGGAGACAAAATAACCCCCCAATTTTAGGGAGGTTGGTTGACTCCATTTTATTTATCACATTATCTCTTAATTAGTTAATGTTAAATTAAATTATGTTGATAATGTTGCAACATTTTTTAATTTAAATTAATGTTGTTGGTTTTAACCAACAACAATCATAGCCATTGATTTAGCATGGACCAAGCATAGCCCTTGGATCCATGTGTCCCATGGATTGAGATCCATTGGATCCTAAACTAGTATAAATAGAGGGCTAGGGTAGCCTTCCATGGTACATCATTAAGAGTTGTACAAGGTGACAACTCTCTCTCTCTCTTTCTCATTCTCGCCCTCTCTCTCTTTCTCTTCTCCATTAAGTGGCCGTCCACTTTGTGTTGAGAAAGGAGAGACTCTCGGCTTCTTCTTCGACGACTCATGGATCTCCATCTTCTTTGGAGTTTCTTACTCTAAAAGAAGACGACGGATTTCGTTTGACGAAATCGGGGGAGCCATCGCTTGGATCTTCATCGAGGATTGCGGGAAGGAACGTGACTCATCATCGCGCCCGCAAGTGCGTTCTTCGTGGATCGGACTTAAGATAGGAGGATCTCTACTTTGGGATCTCGCGATCACAACCACGCTTCAAGAGGTATTCCTTGTACTTTGTGGTTTGATGAAACGATCCGAGAAGTGTTCTCGTGATCATGTGGTTTCATCTTTAAAGTTAAAAATTTTAATTTCCGCTGCTTCTAGCATCTAGTACGACTAGTTGCTCCGATTACATACGATGCGATCGACACGCTTCCGTGATGCGCTTGAGGATTCACAATATCCTTCACCTGTCCTGACGGCTGCTGTTGGGGCTGGGAACCTCCATTCCCCCACCGGAATCCGGGATGGTCTCGTCGGATACCGGGCTGAGGGCGGTCATACCAAATCTCGTTGACATCCATCAACGGCTTGGCATCGTACTGGGCTAGCGGGAGTACTGCCAGAGGCTGATCCGGCTTGTATACCACCATCTGCAAGTCTGAAGATGGTGGTGACTGGTAGGTGGGCTGCGGCTGCTGGTACGGTCCGCCTGTACAAGGTGAACCTGTCTAGGTTGTTGGTGTGAGCTGGAGTGTTGGAACGAGCTGCTGCTGCTGCCGTGATCGCCTCGTGACTGAAGACGGGGCTGGGAAGCCATCTGTGCCTCCTGGAGACACAAGAGCTGGGTCTTCATGTCGCTCAGAGTCTGTGCCATCTGCTCCATCTGAGTGATGCCCTGGCACTGCTTCTTTTCAATCAGCTCCATCCGATCCAACTTCTCGTTAATGATGCCCATGACCGCAGTTGTGGACTCTGCCTGTGCTGCTGCTACTGCGGACGAACTGGAAGGACCGACGTCGACCCGTGCTATCCTCTGGTACTGCACGGGTCCTGGCTGCTGGGGTCTGCCCTGAGTGTACAACCGGGTCTGGGACATCACCATATAGTTCTCGGCCATCTCCTCGTAGATGGCCCAGACCTGGTCATGATCCTTGGCGAAGTAAGACCCGCCACAAGAAGCGTTCACCAAGCCCTGAAGCTCTGGTGTTAGCCCGCTGAAGAAGCTCTGAACAAGGTTCGTCTTGGAAATGTCGTGGTGCGGGCATCTGTCGGTCAGCTCTCGAAACATCTCCCATGCCTCATGGAACTGCTCGTTGGGGAGCATGGAGAAGTTGTTGATCAGGGCTCTCGCGGCATTGGTCCGCCCGAGTGGATAGTACTTATGCAAGTACTCGGCGCGGAGCTGCTCCCAAGTGTATACAAACTTCCCCAGATGCTTCAGCCAGGTGGCTGCTCTGTCTGCAAAGGAAAAAGGGGAAGGCAATCATCCGAATCGTGTCCTGGTCCACCTGACGATCGTGGACAGTACTGCAAATCATCTCAAACTCCTGCAGGTGGAGATGAGGCTCCTTTGTGGCCAAATCGTGAAACCGGGGTAGGAGCTGCAAAGTATTCGGGGGGAACTTGAAGTCCCCCGCGATGGCTGGAAACACCACCCAACGGTGCGTTAAAGTCGATCCAGGATTGTGGTTCTCCCGCATCGTCCTCGGTGGTCCTGCTCCTCCTGCAGCGGCTGCTGCTGCCGTGGCTGCGGCTGCTGCTGCCGTGGCTGCAGCTGCTGCGGCGGCTGCCGCATCGTTGGGTCCTCCTCCTCCGCGGTTCTCGCGGTCGGCTCTCAACTGCTCAAGCTCTCTCCTCATGTCCATCATGAATGCCCCCTGATCCCTCAACTGCTGCTGCACTGACTCGAGAGAGGAAATCAGGGTGGAGTTGATCGAACCCTGGTCCAGAACGAAATGCTGATCTCGTGGACCTCCAGTGCGATCATCAGAACTGCCGGCCATCGTCTCTGAAAAATCAAAACAACCAAACTCAGGTGCCGATAAATCATTTGTCTGTCTCTCCTCTGGCACTGGTATCTCGGTCTCAGAAGAAGGGTGGTCGAGGGGGAACAGGGCAGAATCGTACTCAAGTTCGGAGAGCAGGTCTGAGCTCTCACGAACCGACCTAGATAAATGGACTGGAGTGCTAAAAAGCGGTGCAGCCAGAGGCTGCCGAAGAGACCTCCTGCCCATCATCGTGATCTGGCGAGTAATGCGGATGAGATCTAGAAAAAACTATGAGTACAAGCAAACCCCCAGTTCACCAACGCAACGTGAGCTGAAGACCGTAAAAGTTCGGTCAATTTATCTTGTCAATTTTTATTTTGGTGAACAATCAAAATATCAAAGCGATTACGTGACCTACTGGGATTCCCGATACTCTCCCAACCGACTGTCCCATACAGAAGAGTCGATAATCAGTCGAGATGAGTACCGAAGGGCTTTACCTAGTGTACGAGTCACTCTCTCGCACAATCAAACCAAACAATGAGGGGGTTGCTCTCCCCAAGACAGATTTTTAGGTCAAGTGTCTTTTAGGGTCAATAGTTTTAGCAGTCCCAATTTTATTGTTTTTCTTTTTAGATATTTTTCAATAAAAACAACGGGCCTAACAAAATTTTCGATTCTCCTGGTTATTAAGTCAAAAACAGGGGGGAGAAGACGAAAAAGCCGATGCGCGATAAATCAATGATGCATGCAAAGATAGAAATGCGTACCTGGCTCCAGCACTCTACATGCAAGATGATTCGCGCAGAATTTTAAAGACAGAAATAAAACTACCTATATGGTGCAGCGGAAAACCGAGTCCTAAGCAAGAAACTTCTACTCGAAAGCATTGTCTAGCTGGTCACTCGCCCTCGATCCAAAGAGTCCGGTCTAGACCCACCCCTCCTCTTCTCGACAGGTCGAATTCAGGAGTAGCACTTGACGGGGCAGGCTCGCGGCGCGGAGGCTCTAAGGAAAGAGACTCAGCTATTTTTATTAATTAATTATTTGTAGGTCCAATTAACGATCTATAGGTACGAGCAGTCTATTAGGTGTGTGGATCCTACTGAGTACGACACAATCAATCAGATATTACTAAGGCTAGGGGCTCGATAAAAACCGCGTAAAACCGTAAAAGGCAGCAAAAAAAATCTGAAACCGCGAAAAAGCCACGAAAAATTCTAAGGTAACTAAAGGGTCCCCTGAGCACACCGGTGCTCGGCGAAACAGACCCGAGAGTCTAAGTCCTGTTGTCCCTGTGTTATTACAATTCAAATAAGCGGGAAATAAAACTAATCTAATCCTCTCTCACTCAACTCCTCTCTCGCTCTCTCCTGCAGCTCCGTACAGAAGGGAGCCGCCTCTGAATCCCGTGGTTGCGCCAGCTCCTCGAAAGTCGCCGCCTCGGTCCTCGGGCCCTCGCAAGAAAGAACACAAGTGTCAGACCAGATTATTAAAAAAATGTCAGAAATATATGCAAAAATCTCTACAAAAAGCCGCGAAAAGAAAACCGCCGGAAAAATAAATCGACTACTAAGTCGTGCTCCCCGGCAACGGTGCCATTCTGATGGGCCAAAATCCCACTAATCCGGATCAGGTCAAAATATCACTTGAGTCGTTGCGACCCGGATCGATGAGAATCTCAGCTCAATCAAGAAAAATGAAGATCAGACCACCAAAATAAAATCAAAATCAAGTAAAATCGATAGCAGTCCTGGCTATTGGATTAGCCTGGTATAGCGATCAGGGTCGGGCTCAGGGAGCACGTGATGGCCTTGCGGCCAACGAAATAGTCAAAAAGAAAGAATAAAATACAAGTGTTTTGGTGGATTTTTATTGGTTTTTAATTTTTCGGATTTTTAATTAATTAAGAAAATAAGGAAAGCAAAAAAACAACCAACTTCAAACAATTATTTAATGCATCAAAAATCAATCAAAAATTCAAATAAAAATGTTTTTATGTATTTTATGATTTTTAATGTTTTTGGTTAATTTTTGGTATTTTTCTGATTTTTATTTAATTTGCTAAAAAATAAAACAATGCAAGAAAATGAAGGTACTGTCCAGCCGAGCTTGAGGGACTTAGATAAAATATCTAGAAGTCCCCAAAAAGCTTGGAGGTAATTTTCCTGTATAGAGAAAGAAACAAGGAAAATTTAGGCACAGAAATTATTATTTTTGGATTTTTTAGATTATTTATTATAATTTTTATGAGTTTTTAGTGTTTTTCAATTTTTATGAGTTTTATATAATGAAAAATGACCAAATTTGGTCAGAAAATCAAACAAGCAAAAAGACACAGTAGCTATTATAATTTTTGGATGAGTTTTAATATTTTTTGTGATTTTTCAAGTCATACAGTAAAGAAAAGGCGTATTTTTGAATTTTTAAAAATAGTAAACGAATTCAAAAATGTCTCCAAAATTAGAGAAAATTGTACACCATGGCAGAAGCCATGTATCCAATTTTCATCAAATTTGGAGTTGATTTGCTATTTTATTAAAATCAAACACAAGGGCACAGTACACAGGGACCTAAATGCAATTAAAACAAGTTCTAGGGGGTCCGGTGCAAAATTCCCAAGGATTCACATGCGAGGCACGTGACCTGGAGCACTCAGGGACCTAATTGCAAGAAAAATAAGGTTCCTGGACTAATTAGTAACACGTACTAAAAGTCCAGGGGCCTCTATGTAAAATACCCACGAATTTCAACACGTGTTCTAAAAATCCACGCACAGGGGTATAAATGCAATTCTCTAAAAGTTTCCATTCATTAAGCAACATCCCAGAACTACAAGGGCATCAATGCAAATATCCCATAAAATCACGTGTCGAAGCACGTGTCCACAGCTCACAGGGGTATAAAAGCAAACACCCTAAAAGACAAGGTCCACTATGCAAATTACCCTACTGAAATAAATTTTTTAAAATATTTACAGGACTAGATGGTAAATACGAAAACTAGAGGGGCCTAAGAGAACTTTACCCTTATTTAATCTCGAGAGCTGGATGAGCGCCACGTCAATGATCGGACGGTGGGGAGAAGAGGGCGCCCAACACAAAACCCCCTCGGCTCTGATCGACGGCTCACACTCTGCCACGTGGAAGATCCAACGAAGGAGAGTCACTGTGGCTAAACCTCAGGCATCGAACGGTCCAGATCGCTCCTCAGATAGATCTGACGCTGCTGGTGGTTCCTCGGATGGACGGCCGTGATGCGAATTGGAGCGGGGAGACGATCTGACGGTGTCTGGAGGTCGAGGAAGAACAGGATGCCGGCGAACTTCGCTGGGGCCGTGCGTGCTCTGTCTTCCTTCTCGCGGCCCACTGAAGATCGGAGAAGAAAGCTATGGGCCCTCCGCGTCAAATGGTGGCCTCCGATGACTCGACGGAGCTCAGGGGAGCTCCGACGAGGTCGGCGGAGGTAGAGCGCCAGCTCCTAGATGGTCGGACCCTCAGATGGGCTCGATGAAACCTGCCAGTCACAGCAAAATGCTTGCGGGTCGAGGGCAAAGTGCCTCGACCCTATGAGAGGGGGTGAAGGTGACTGGTGAGGCGGTGCGGTCGAGCTCCGGCGAGGGGAGGACGGTGAAGCTCGAAACCCCAGCTCCTGTGCGAGCTGGGTTGAACGAAGGGGTGCAGAACGTGCGCGGGAGGAAGGCGAATGCGATGGTGAGGTCCGATGATCGGGGTGATGGGTGACGTGACCGGAATCAACGATGGACGACGATGACAATAATTGGGGGAAACGAGAAATTAACGAAAACGGGAAGGAATCTAAGCTACCTGAGTGGATGGATCGACTGGGGATGAGCAGCTGGTGCTCTGGGTCCTTGCCTCGCGGGACGTCGTGGCCCGAGGCTCTGGCGCTACCTCCTGGCGGCGCTCGGCGGCAGAAGCTCGCCGGATCGATGTCTCCTTACTCCCTCCTCGCTGCAACACCCTCTGGGGCGAGCTGTCACTCTCGGCAAGACGGTGGAGGTCACTGGTTGGGGAGCAAATGAGCCAAAGATCGGAAAATAGGTGGCGGAGCTCGGTTTAAATAGGGTTAGGGGTTCGGCTAGGGTTGATCGGGTAGGGCAGCTCGGAGCGCGGACCCCGATGCAATCCCCCGGGCGTGGGTCTCGGATGCATGAAGAAGAAGTAGGACCCAGGCTTTGCGCAAATGGCGGGCGGATCGAACGCGGAAAAAGAGGAAAAGTCGGGTTGGGCGCGAGATCCGCAGAGGTTTGGTCCGCGGGGAGAGTTGACCGGGGGTCAACAAACCCCCGTGGACCAATCAGAATCAGCCACGTGGAAAATGTTTGGAAAATCAATTAAAAATAGCAAATGGCCGATTTATTAAAAACTTAAAACATGAAATATTTTTGTTTTAATTTTTTCTATTTTTTGGTGATTTTTAATTAATTTTTCAAAATAAAAATAGAGTATTTACAATATAGTACTATACATAGATATATATATATACATATACAATATTGAATTTTTATTTTTGATTTTTAATTTGTTACTTTTGTGCATTTTTATTCCTATTTTATATTTTATTTATTTATAGTATAAAATTAGGAATAAAATGGTATTCTTATTTTATTTTTATTATTTATATACAATAGTGAAATAAATAGGTATATACATCTATATACAAGGTGTAGTTGCAATGTTATTTTTGGTTTTTTTTAATTTTGTTCTTTTTATTTTGTTTTTATTTTTTTGTTGTTTTTATTTTATTTATTTACATCATAATAAATAGAATATTTACAGATTTTATGGAAATTAATTTTGTTATTTATAGGGGTAAATAAATATATAAGTGAGTTTATGTACATGGTGGATATACAAGGGTGAAGGTATTTTTATTTGCTTTTTAATTTTTCTATTTTTGTTTTGATTTTTATAATTATAAATATATACGATATATACAAACCACTTTTATTCTATTTTTGGGAGGAAAATATTTTTATTAATTTACAGGTCTATTTACACAAATGAGCCCCTATCTCCCTTTACTTTGGCTTTTATGCGGTCAGGCCCATGCTGAGCCCTCCCTTGGGGTTAGGTTGCTCAATATTTATTCTAAATATTTCCTCTTTTTCTTTTGTCTCTTTATTCTTTTATTTTTGCACAAAAACATACTAATTATCACTTTTTACACAATGCATGCTTTTGGTAATTATTTATATTTACATGAATATACATGCCTTTGCAAAGGTTTTTGTAGCTAAAATATAAGAATAAAGAGTGATGAATGGGTATTCATCAGTACATCATTTTTTTGGTACTCGGTCTCCTCCCTAGTTGTGTCTCCTTTCTATTGGAGCATGGAGATGAGTCTTCTGAGAATTTTGTGATCTTTACCTGATGAGTCTGCTCGCCTTGATGACTCTCGCATGGTTGAGCCATGTCTTGTGGTGTTCGGTATGTTCTTGTGACTTTCTGACTTTATGACCATCGGATACCGCACACCACATTAGGAGTCTCCTGCTCCTCACCTTTCATATCTTTCTGAAACCTTGATTGACTTGGAGGAGTCTGTATTTCTTACCCTTCCTCCATGTCTTACGGTATCGGCTATGATCTCCCATTCCTCCTTTATGAGCAGATGTTCTACTTTCGCTACTAGTCTCTGATTTAGTTTTCGATCTCTTGTCCCCAGTAGCTTACACCCATTTTATTGCATACTCAGGTGTCTTCTCACTTTTTGACTGCGTCCTCATTCTCACAGGGAGACGATGACGATAACATGGTATTCGCGTACCAGATACCGTCTTGTACTTCACATTCTTTACATGTTGTATATACGTATTGTGTATTATATTCCTTCTTTCTTCCGTATGTCTTGTGTGCTCCATATCTTGAGCCATATATGTATGTCTATACTTAGGACATACCTTGTCCTAAGTATAGGGGGTACACACCTTATTGTTCTTTCTCCATTTATTTCTTCACTCCTGTCGTTGCCTATACTTATGGATCTTTCACCCTAAGTATAGGGGGACTGATGCATACATTCTCTACGATCTTTTCATCTATCTATATATATATATGTGTGTGTGTGTGTGTGTGTGTGTGTGTGTGTGTGTGTGTGTGTGTGTGTGTGTGTGTGTGTGTTTTCTTCTTTTCATTTTCTTTTTGTACAAAAAAGGTGTCGCTCCTTTTTGTCAGTTTTCTGTACTTTAAGACATACTTTGTCCTAAGTATAGGGGCATGCACCCCAGATTCACTAATTCTTTGATCCCCTCTACTGTCTCCTCTCTTTTTGATTTTCTCTGCTATACTTTGGGCTATCTCACCCTAAGTATAGGGGGAGACAGCTCGAGTCGTGATCTGTTTATTCCCACCCTTGACCCTCCCTACGTTGTGCACAATCTGCTATACTTAGGATTATTTGATACTAAGTATAGGGTTATGTTCAACTTCTCATTCATTTATCTCTTCATTCTTTCATTTGTTATTTTTTGGTCGTTGTAGTATAGGCTTTTCTATACTCAGTACGAGTTATGTCTTCTCTCTCTTTTCGATCTATGAAGACATAGCTCATGCTAAGTATAGGGGGGTCATATATACTCTGTATATACTTTATCCATAACTCGTACTTTTGTATAATTATTAATAAATGTGGCTAAAAATATTTTTTCATATATAATTCATTAAAAACCAATTAATAATTCTTTTTATTCCTCAAATTCTTTTTGTACATATTGATTCATAAATCAGGTTAAAATTATTTTTGCAAAATGATTTGAAAATGGTGTGAACCTTTTGGAAAACTTTTTGTGAAATGTTGTTCAACCTTTGTAAAGATATTTTGAATGCAAAAATCCTTTTCTTTGTGTGAAAAAGGATTTGAAAACATGTTTGCAAATGATTTTGATATATATATATATATATTGTTTGAAAAATCTATGCAAAATGGATTTCAAATGTTTGTAAATATTTGCAAAAATTATTTTGTACTATAGTTTTTGAAAAATCGTTTTCAAATAAATTTGAGGAATAAAAGCATCATTAAAAATAAAATTAATAATAACTAATAATATGTATATAACATTCATTACCAATTGTATATACACCTATAACATAACTTTTAAAATTTATAAATTCTTTAAATTATTGAGTCGTGTAAATAAATAAAATAAAGCACACCCGTGTAAATAGCTGTAAATATTTTATACTTTGTGTGCCAAAATTCTTTTTATTTGCAAAATTCTTTTCAAAATTCTTTGAAAATTTTTGCATGATTCTTTGCATCATTGTACATAGCATTTTCATATCATTTATATTCTTTTCAATTGAGCTTGATGATTGAACTAATCCAATAAAGTCAAAGATTGGAACTTGGTTGGACCTTACTGCACCTAATTGTACTGCAACCTTACGGGGACTAGCTTTAAGGTACTTCAGGTCCAATAGGACTTAATTCTTTGAGACTCGGGGCTGGGTTCAAGTCGTCTCAACTGACTAACTAGAACTTTTCGAGATGCACGAATGACTCTTGTTAGTCGTGACCTAACTTGGACACTTGCACCTTTCACTTGGCTCAACTCAATTGGAGTGGTGAGGGGTTTGGATTTTCTAGTCTGAGATGCATCAGGTGGAAAGTGCACCCCAACCTGGTCCAGTTACAATGAAGTCGACTGACATGAGAGTGTGGGTTACAATAAAGCTTCAAAAGAGGGATAGTCTTCTGGCTTAGGAAGAAAAAACTCCTTATGTAAATGTTGTTGTAAATAGTATTTCAATAAAACTCGAAAAAAGTGATCAGGCCTGAAAATAAAATAAAATGCCTGCCGTAGTATGCATTTATGTTGTATAGAAAATAAGAAAGCTTGTGCATAAAAGTTATACCATGTGAGCCTGCAGCTGGATGACTTGACGACGCTAGTCATGCATCCCAGGATAGATAGCTACACTGGCTACCGTCCATTCTTTTCTTTACTTCCTCCACTTCAGTTGGATGCCACTTGAACTTAGAAGGGAATACCCCGATCCTTGAGGACAGAGTGCTGAATTGGGGAATCATTAGGTTATCATTCTGAAGAAGTCAGTTCCTTTGTCATTTCAGTTGGGGAGAGCCACTATCACTTACACTGTACAAGTCAGCTTCATAAGGGTTTGCGTATGATGTAGGCTAGTTTTGACCTGGCTATTGAGGTGGTTTTAACCGAGTACTGTGACTCTTGAAGGCTATTGTGCTTTAAAGTTGGTTCCTGACCATGTTCCACACACATTCTTACATCAAGGTCTAACCTTAGCTCCAAACTTTTATTTTATATAGATAAGTTTAATAATCATGAACAATTCCAGTTATTCTTTTTTTCTTTTCTTCTTTATTCTTTTTATAATTACTGCGTAAGTGTTTTCTATGGACTAGCGAAGGAAATTATAAGGGGGTGATGAATCTCCATTTCATAACCTTTATTCTATCATTTTGGCCTTAAACATCCTAGCTAATGCATGTAAAGCTCAATTTGTGCATAATAACATGCATTATTTATTGTATTATTTATATATAAAATAAGGTTTTTAATGTCAAAATTATAGAATAAAGAGAAGAAAAGAAAAAAATATTAAAAATATTTTATGACCCTAAACCCCGAGACCAAGTCAAGAATTGAGTTGGTCGACAGGGAATAAAGTAGGGAGAGATAATGACCAAAAATGAATAAAAATACCATTTATTCACCCTTTAATTATGAATTTTTGACACCCATTTTATTCTTTATTATTTACTAATCAAATGAAAAAAATTTGTACATGAAATTGTAGTAATATAAATAAAAATACAAAATTGAGTTTGTAAAAAAATAATAGACAGTGTTCTTTTTATATACAAAATAAAAAGCAAAAAAATCAAACTTCACAGAACCATATCTTTCTAATAAAAACTAAAACATATCAAAATCACCTCTAATTGTATATAACTTTTCACGAGCTATTTAATGGTAGTGGTTTTATATTTTTTGGAGTTACTGTGTGAATGTTAGGTTTTGGGCCCTTATTGTATATTATACCTATTAAAATATTCAATTTATTTATTATTCATTATTTTTGCAAATTCTTATTTTTATATTTTTTAAATAATATTTATAACAAATGTACATATTGAAATTAAAATAAAACCAAAACGAAAATAAAAAATAAAAAAGTCTAGATAAATACATAGACAAAATACCTATAATGTACTTGTATAAAAATAAAAGGGAAACCTATTATTTTATTTCTTTATTCTTTATATTTTATAATATTTTAAATATTATTAATATCGTAATAAAAATATAAAACTAAAATAAAACTCATTAAAATAAAAAGATATATAATACATAGTTAGAGTACCTATAAATATACATATAAAACATGCATACCTATTTATTTAAATATACAAGTAACATCATAAAAATAAAATAAAAATATATTTATACTTATAAAAATAAGTTATAAAAAAATAAAATAAAATAATAAAATAATAAAATAATAAAATAAAATATACAATATAAAAATAAAAAATATAAAATATAGGTAAATATACTTATAAATACACTATTAAAAATTAACTACTAATAAAATACAACAAAAAATAAATAAAAATCATAATAAAATACTACACTAAATGATAAAAAAATTCATTTTATATGCAAAAAATTAATAAAATCATTTACTATGTTTAAATATTTAATTTCGAATAAATATGTTATTTTGTCCTGTAGCGGGTCTACATGGACCAATGGTAGAGCTTGGACCGTTGACCTCTAATCAACTGTCCCATCCAAGCTTCCGCGTGTCAGATCTGTATTTTCCCCAATTTTCTTACCTTTTTACCACATGATTCATCTATCATTTGTCCCCGATCCCTTCATGAAAAATGCTCTCTGATCATCCGAGAATCTCGCTGAGATCTTGGAACCCCTGTACATACGACCGATTCATCGATCTCGCCTAGTTAATAAGGGTGCCCCATCACGTTTATAAATAAAAACCTCCTTCTTCATCCTCAAACTTGGTCATCCCCAAGTCTTAGAACCCCCAACTCATGGCCTAGAGCGCATCCTCGTGACAGGGGGAGGTCCCCTAAGACGTTGGAGCAAATCTAGGAGGAGGAGGTGCACCCATGGCCCCGACGCCGACGACCTTGCTCCCTGCCCTCGCTGGAAGGTATAAGAGCCAGTCTTTTATGTTTTCTAAGTAAGTCTTAATCCCGTATTTTGTTTTTAGCATGTAACTTTATGTCTTAGTTAGTGAAATAGCATAGTCTATGTTAGGTTACTTTCGCCGGAGCTCTGCTCCGACGAACGTTTCCACTGTTCACACCACCTATTCCGACCACACTCTCACTCCCAGTTTCTTCCTTAACCACTTCTTCATTCATCTCACCCTGTTGCCCAACCAGATCTGCTTGAGATCTGCGAACTGGTGCTCCCTCTTCCACCCTCGTCAGAGCACCCCTCCATTCGCCCATTCCCCATTGATTCGATGCTTAATCGGTACGAGGCATTTTACCCTCGACCTGTGAACTTATTATTGCAGGTACCACGCCAGAAGAACCCCTTCTGGGGTATCTTCGAGGATAAACATGAGCTCCGGCAACTTCGGACCTCCAAGGCTTGATCAACGAGCCTTGGGCACTTTAGGACCATCCCCCCGACGCGGAAGAGCGTGACGAGCACAGACGGCATCCTAGTCCATCAGGAGGAGGTTGGAGTAGTGAGAGGAGAACAATCGAGCGAGCCTAGGGGAGAGCCTCTTCCCTTTTCTTCCTGACGCATCGAGAGTCATCCGATCTTCGCTGTTCTTCCAGGATAGCAGCGCCCGTTAGATGAAGCAGCACGACAACCTTCAGATTAGCCCCTGCTGATCTAATCCAGACTATCCAAATGCAAAGCGGTATCGACCGTAGGATGCGTGCCACGTGGATAAGTGAGAAGCCCATCATCATTGAATCCGCGCAAGAAAGGGGTAAATTGCAAATCTCGCCCCACATTTTTGTATTTTATTATTTAGTCCTGTAAATAAAAGACAACGTTATAAATAAATTGGACTTTTTGCAACCAAGACCTTGAACTTCTTGTTATTACATCTGGGTCTAGTCCACGTCACCTCATGTGCGGTCCCACGTGAGGTTGCGAAATTGTAGTGACACCCCTGCAAATTTTTATATTTACAAAAATCCAATAAAATGGAATAAGTGTTGTATATTTTTGTGAAAATTGCTGAGAGGGTCCTGAAATTTCTTGTATTTGCATTTTGGTCCCTCCTAGTATGTGTCACGTGTAGTCCCACGTGATGGGTTTTTTCCATGAATAGTCCTGGCATTTTTGTATTTTCTTTATAGTTCATTAAAATCTTAATTACATTGGATATTTTTGGTACTTTTGCACAGATTCCCCGGGACTATTTTTTTGCAAAAATGCCCTTACTAGGACATATATTTTTGGATGCTTTATCTATTTATTAAACATAACAATTGTGCTTCTAAAAATACACAAAAATAGGACTAGATTCTTTATGTCATATACTCTCACACCTATATTTTTATTTGTCTTTTTAGCATTTTATCTATTTATTAAAAATGAAAAAGACCACATATATTCCCTGTTTAACTTAAAAAATACCAAAAAGCATCAAAATATTTTTAAAAAATAAAAAAATTATATATAGATTAGATATTTATATAATTAGTCCAGAAAACAAGAACTCTTAAAAATAGAAAGAAGAAAATGATAAAAATCATAAAGCTCCAAAATCCAACAAAAAATATAAAAATACTGACAAAATCCAAAAATATGTTTTTTCTATTTTTATAATTACCTATATATTATAATCCATATATTGAAATTGATTTGGGTAATTTTAAGATTTATTTATTATTTTTAAAACTTAAATCAATTTCTATTTGGGATATTTTTGACTTTAAAAGTACATAAAAATATAAAAATCACAAAAACTTTATATTTATTATATTTTACCTCTTTTACCTATTTTACCTGTTAATATATTTATAGTGTCTATATATATTTTATATTGTATGTATACATATACATATACATATATAAATATATATTATATTTAAATAAAAAAGAAATATAAAAATTGAAAAAATATAAAAAGAAAAATACGAAATTATTAAACCAAAAAATAAAATAAGAAAATATATATTTAAAACCCACAAAAATAATATAATGGACGAGAGATATAAGACAATATTTTTGTGCATTGTTTTTGTCTCCTCCTCCCACTTTCTCTTAATATTCGGCCTCTACACATACTTACACTTATACACATTTGTTGTAGAGTTATAATAAATTTTAACTCCACATTTTTGCTATTCATTGCCTTATTTATATTGTGGGTTTATTGTTGATTAAACGAGGGATTTTGTTTAAGGTCACATCAGTGACTGTCCTTCCGCCTTGTGGATTGACACAACTTCGGCTTAATTTTTCTCAGTTATCGGCTATTGCCGAAGTGACGGAGCATACATGGCGGATGCCATGGATCGCACCTAGGTATAGGAGTCATCTTTGTCTTTACACCACCCTCCACTGACACCGAAGGGCGGAGGAAGCTGGGCCTCTACACCGTTGAGTGGTGGATGAAGGTTGAAGGAGACGTTGGGGGGGAGGGGGTATTTGTAGGTGGGGATCGACTGTTTCAAGTGGAGGGAGAGGCATTTTGAATGGATGATTGAAGACACTAGAAGGTTTGATAGGGCGTAATGAAGGGTGTGCGAAGATCCTGGAGATTAAGTCTGCGTAGGGGCGTTGCAAGATCGGGGATGAGCATTATGGTTGAGATGTCAAAAATGGGAGGGGGTGAAGGTACAACGAGTTGTAATGGATGGGGTGGGGGAGGTAGAGGTAGATGATGGGTTCTTAGCCGTTGGATTAGAGGATCCAACATCTGTGTCTAGGCTCGTGTGGTCAAGATGCGCTCGATCAGGTTGCATCCAATGGTGGAGAGGTAAGCGGGGCGAGGGCGGCTTGAATTCCTTAGTGGGATTCATCTAATGGCTATGTAGAAGTGGATGACGTGGAGGAAGCTCAGCCTTTGGCTGGGATGGTGATTGTGCGATCTAGGTGAGTGCGGACGAGAGCGACTTAGATCTCATCAGAAGGATGTGATCCGATGACTGAGGATGATCTGGAGAAGGATGGTGGAGATAGAGGCGGGGGAGGCTTGATCCAAGGGTCAAGAAGGAGGCTGGGTGGTGCAAGGAGATGCGGCCACGTGGGCGGTCTAGAGGGCACCACATGGTTGCACTAGAGAATTCAATAAATACAAAATAAAGAAAAATAAAAAAGAACTTGTTAGAGATTTAATTAGGAAAAAGTAAAAATATGAATGTTGTAGATCTCGATGAGATCTACAAGTTTCATATTTGACAAAAAGTCAAAAGAGGTCATTTATACAGAAGTGCATTTTTGCAAGTATTTTTAAAGGGTTAAAAACGTTGTTTTTGTGGTTTTGAGATTTTTTATATTTTAAATTTCTTTTAAAAGCCAAACAATTATATACAATTCTTAATTCAATTTTTAGGTATTTTAATAAAATATAAAATCAAAGAAAATAATTGGTAATTGAATACAATAAAAATGTTAATTATACACAGGTTGGTTTATTCTTAAAGATGCGGATTTATGAAGATTTCTCAGAAAGTTCTTATTAATCGAGAATAAAAATTGAGAAATATGATGATCCAACAGGGATTCATCAACAATGTATCATGTAAGTTTTATTTTGTTAATGGAAAAGAATTAAATACTTTTTTCTGAGTATGTTTAATTGCAGTATGTTTCTGAATGTTAGTTATGATTACTGAATAAATAATTGCTAAGTAACCAGATCTGGATATAGGGAGGTTGCGACGACCCGAGGTCATGACACTGACCTACCATGGAAATTTCAGAAAAAAAAGTTCCCTTAGCCATTCAACCTCAATTCCAGTGGTGTCCAAAGCACACGTCTCGACCTCAAAGGTAGATCGAGCTAGAACGGTCTGCTTCATAGACCTCCAGGAGACTTCATCGCCTTTAAGGGTAAAGACATACTCAGTAATACCATTACTCCCAGACTCCTCTATTTTCCCTATCCAGCTTGCATCACTATATTATTCTAGTACAGATGGATGTCTACCATAATACAAACTAAGGAAAATAGGTCACTTTCAAGTACTTCAGTACTCGATCCAGAGCCTCCCAATGAGTACGATCATGACAACTAGTGTATCTACCCAGCTTTGCAACTGAGAATGAAATATCAAGTCTTGTGCAATTTACAAGATACATCAAGCTTCTTATTACTTATAAATACCTTAGTTGAGATACATGTACTCCACTTTTGTTCTTAAATAGCGATTTGGATGAATCAAAAGGAGTGCTTACAGGTTTGCAATCTTGATCCAAATTTCTCAAGTACCTTCTCAACGTAATGAGATTAAGAAACTACAATCCCATCAACTGATCTTCTCAATTTGAGACTCAATATCACATCATCAACACTCATGTCCTTCATCTCAAAGTTACCACTTAAGAATACTTTAGCCTCACTAATAATCCTCATATATGATCCAAACAATAGTATGTCATCAACATACAGACATAAGACAATACATCATCATCTTTCACTTTGGAATGGACACTTATCGGATTCATGAACCCTAAAGCCACATGACAAGATGATATTGTCAATTTTTTCATGCCACTGCTTTGGTGCTTGTTTCAACCCGTAAATGGATTTAACAAGCTTGCAAAACTTTCCCTCATTCCCAGGGATCAGAAGCCCATCGGGATGATCCATATAGATCTCTTCCTTAAGATAATCATGCAAGAATGAGGTCTTCACATCCATCTAATCGATGAGAGATATAGATAACAACGCTATGAGCATCCAGATTTTGGTCATCCTAGTCACAAGGGAATAAGTATCAAAGTAATCGATGCATTCCTTTTGCCTAAAGCCCTTAGCAACTAATTTGACTTTATACTTTTCAGTTGATCCGTTAGGCCTAAACTTTCTCTTAAACCATCAATTTCTATCCAATGGTAGAGCACCTTTGAGTAAATCAACCAGTTTCCAAGTTCCACTAGTCATAATAGATCTATCTCAGATTTGACGGCTTCCTTCCATTTTTTGCTTCAGATGAAGCCATGCCTTCCTTGTAACTTGTTGGATTACCCTTGATATGGTAGAGAACAAAGTCACTACCCAGATCCTTGACTATCCAAGGTCGTTTACTTCCCCCTAGGCTTCATTTCTTCTGAAAGATCAATGGGTTCAGGTTGAGTCTCAACCCCTACATTCGTTATCCTTTACACTTGATATAGAATAGATCCTGATGTGGGGGCATTCTCAATGGTCAGATTCGGAGGAATCCCAATCTTCATGGGGAAGACATCCTCAAAGAAGGTAGCATCACGAAGTTCAACAATAGTGTTGGCACATATGCCTGGTATCTCAGACCGAATTACCAGGAACCTATATGCATAACTATTTTCCAAGTATTCTTAGAAAACCGCATCAAAGTTTTAGGACATATCTTCTTTCTCTTGTGTTTTAGGACTATTACCTTAGGGAGACAACCCGACACTTTGAGATATATTAAGCTTGGTTTCCTATTTCTCCAAAATTGAAAAGGACCTTTTTCCATATGTTTTGGAGGGACCCTATTCAAAATATGGCAGACCACTATTCAAGGTCTCTCTAACATATGTATTGGAAGTTCAGAACTCTATAGGAGAGCATTGATAATGTCAGTTAAGGTTCTATTTTTTTGTTCTTCTATCCTATTTAATTGTAGTGAATATGAAGCGGTTACTTCATGAACTATATTGAATAACTTGCATTATTCATCAAACAAGTTAGAAGTATATTTACCCACTCTATCTGACCTAAGGCATTTAGGTACTTTTTCTGTTTTTGTCTCAGCCTCATTCATAAATATAAAAAGTTTTTCTAAGGCTGAGGTCATTGGTTTTCATTAGATATATATAGCAGTATCTACTAGCATCATCTATAAATATGATAAGGTATTTCTTATTGTCGTTATTTAACACACCATTACACTCACAAATATCTGTGTGTACTAGATCCAAGATCTCTCTATCTCTAGAGGCAGATTGAAAATACTTCCTAGGTATCTTTGCTTGCAAACAAATTTCATATTTTTGAGTTTTTTTCAATAGTGTGTTCAGGGATCAACTCTAAATTCATCATTCTTTTGATTGAATTTAAGTTTACATGTCTCAATCTACCACACCACAAATCAGAAGATTCTAAATTATTAACGACATGAGACACAGAATTAGAACATTCAGAACTTAAAACATTCACCGAACCAATGATAACTGAATTACATCTAATTCTAAACAACAATTCGAAGTTGCCAAATAGTCTTTTCCATAAAGGTACCATGTCTCAAGATAACGACTTTATTACATTTACAGTTTAACTGAAAACTATTTCTGACTAAAATAGAGATAGAGAAAACATTCTTCTTCACGTCAAGGACATGCAACACCTTGTGCAAAGTTCAGATACGTGCAGAGAGAACCTCAAGTTGTCTTAACCCCAGCATCTCGGTCGCAGAATCATTTCCCATCTTCAAAGTCCCACCACTGCAGGTTTGATAAGAAGAAAAAAAAGTTCTGTCAGAACAGATATGTACATTATCTCCTATCCACGTGTCACTTATTTAGATCATGGATATGGTATAGTTCAAGTTTTATAAAGGCATATCCCTCACTAGACCCAAGTCCCGCAGTGATCATATTCACTTGTGGACTTCCATCTGTAGTTTTAGGTTGAGCCTTTAGGGACGATCAATCTTTCTTCCAATGACTAGCCTTATTATAGTGTCAGTAGGATTTATTCTTTACTTGTTTATGGATCTTGCCCTTTGATTTCATTTTATTACTGTTACTATCCTTTCCTTTCTTATCTTTGCCCTTCGAGGTAATGAAATTGACCTTAACCTGAATATCAATAGGAATCACAAGTTTTTGTTTCATGTGTTCCTCCTCTATGATGATTGTCATCATCAAGTCATCCATAGAAAATTTTCCCTTCATGTATTTCAGGATCATATCGAAGTCTTCCCAAGACTTGAAAATTTTTTCTGTGATGCACAGGACCTGAAACTTCGCTAGAAGTTTCATCTCGGTATCGTCTAAATCATGGAGCAAGAGTAAAAGCTCATGTGTCTGTTCAAAAATCGACTTCCCTTTGGTCATGGAAAACTTAAAGAATTTAGAAACAGAGTATTTCTCAATACAGAGATTTTCTATATTATACTTTCGATCTAATTCTTCCCATAGGCCTTTCATAGTTTGCATGGACAAACAATATACGTCAAATAACGTGTTGGACAGAGCCAACAAGATGCAGCCATGACTTATACGGTTGTGTTCCTTCTACGCAGATTACGCCTTATGGATATGGGGTGAGGGATTTTCCTTTTCTACTGTAGGACATTAAGTTTCAAAAATGAGATTAACCCTATAGTTGTTAATCAGATTTTCATGTGTTGTTATCAACGCTTGAAATTCTGACCACCAAATTTTTTGAAGCATACCAGTTATATCAACCATTGATTTAAACATTGTTTCCGATATGATTTTAATTCCGGTTCTGAATATCCTCTCTAAGATTGTTGATAACAAGATCATTAATGCTTACATTAACTAGTAAATTCCATGATCAACATGAATCGATACATTATAGATTTTCAAGATTAAGATCATGCATATCCGATTAGTATGGGATTTACCATATATACGCAGGAACCAAATAAAACATCTAGAAATCATATTATGATGAGATCCAAGAAAAGCAATGTAATAAACCACTTGCGGCAACCATAACAGTAAATAAATTAGAATAGAGATCACTAAAGCGTCCATGAAATGGACCACCCTTAGAGAGGATATATGCCCCATAATACCGATGCGAAGAGTACTGACGATTCTCTCCCAGGATACGACGTCATATGATCGTCGTCCATGAAAATCGATGGGATCGTCCTCGAAACTACCTCAGAGAACTTGCAGTCGAGAGAAGGAAGAAGAATGTTGTTGTGGCAATGAAATTGAGAGAGCAACGACGACCGAAAGTTTTCTTGCTAGTGAAGTAAACGACGTGTAGGGGGAGGGTATAAAAAGACCCAGGGCACGCCTCTCTTGCGAGTGAAGTAAATTGGGATTGACTCTTCGAATATCAAAAACGCCCCCTTTGGCTAATAGTCGAATTGACTCTCTCGAGTCCGAGCCGAAGACGGAGAAGAGCGCACACCCGTGTGGTCCTCTATTTCTCCTCTCTACTATTGTTACAAGAGCTTGGAGTGTGAACTCATATATAAGCCACCAAAAGTTTAGAAATACTAGATGTGGTACAAACTCCCTCCCAAGTTTCTCCATATTTCAAGTTAGGGAATTCCCAACTTTTTCTCCAAAGCAATTTAGTTTTTCAATTGAAAGCAAATTAAAAATTAGTATAATTGTATAGATTTACCAAATTAAAATCTAATTACATTAACTTTAAATACAACAATAAGATCCATATATATCTAACGATTTGCTTTTAATATTTGAAAAACTCGTGAACATAGATATTAGTATTCAAATAATATAATCGAAATAAATTTGAATATAAATAATAGTTGTTCGAATATGGATATGGTAACAATAAAAAATCCTGATATCGAATCGAATTCAAAATAAAATATATCATTATATAACTTGTTATATAACACCTTTGATCGTAGTTTAATTTTAATGGTGACATTTGCAAATATATATTTTTTGCTCTAGTAATCATTATTGCCAGCAAGTTGACAACTAATTCTTCTACTAAAGAATCAGTATTTCGAAAGACACTTTGTCTAGGCCAAGCTATATCTAAAGAGCTTTATATATCAAGTTTAAAAACTATATGATACTCTCAGCAGGCGCCTCATCCATAATATAATTAAAAGAGGAGCCCGGCCGACATTCCAATTATTTTTTATCAAAAAATTCCTACTTTGACCTTTCCGTCTCCCGTGCCTTTCCAAAATTGCCCTCCCATCCATACCCATGCCATGCTCTGCGGCCCTTACCATACGCTCTCCTTCCCCCCACCGTTTATGTTTACGTGTTCGCCTGCGAGTATTCATTTCCCTTGCAAGTTCCGTCAGAGCTGCACGTGTGGGTCTCTCGTGCTGCTCAACGTCCCTTCTATGCAATATATCTGCGACCAGCATGCATCTGAATTGCTGCAGGACAACTCCTCCCCTCCCAAATACGCGCTCTTGCATCGCAAGTCCATGGATCCCACTTCCTCTCATCACCTAGAAACACCCGCCGACCATGATTCTCCTTCCCCCAGCCAACGACATCCGAATTCGGAATCTGCTTCCCTTCCAAAGAGACGACGGCAATCAGGTATGCCTTAATGGAAATTACTCCTCTCCATCCGTTCCCTCCTGCTTCCTCCACAACTGATATTGTGTGCTATGTTCACTTCAGGCCATTACCAGGAGCCAAATGTACACGTTGCTTCTCATTCAGACAATATCCATCACCCACCGCCACAAGATGCTTGTGTTCTCCAGAAAGCCGGAGAAGTTGGTATGCTTAGTGCTTACGTACTGTATGTACTCTATATCTATATCGCGCAACCTATGAACATAATTTACATATGCATCGAAATAGTTAGAGATATATGTCTGCACGCAACTCACTGACATACATGTCCTACATAATCAAATGACCTAAATACAGATCCTGCATATACCTATATAAACATATACACCAAGAGAGAGATATGTCCGTATTTACACTTTTACATAACTACGTGTATGCCGAATAATTGAAAAAAGATAAAACAAACTGCAGGATCTTAGATTCTTGCCAGAACTTATTTACCTTTTTCCTCTCCACCTTAGTTTCCTTTATAACCATGCATATATGACATAAGCATTATAGCCACGTTGATATACTAATGGGTTACTGTCATCATGTTGTCCTCTCACATTGTTCGTGGATTCTATTTATGCTATTATGTATTTTCATGATACCTGACAGTAGTCTTTGTAATTGTCTTGCCTTGCTTCTGATTGTCCACCAATGATGTTCACTTTTGAATCACTTGTGGGTTTGAAGATATCCTGCACTTCTGCAACCAACATTTAACGACTGTGGTTGCTTCTGAATCCTTTAGCTACACCTTCTTCTTGATGATAATTTTCTTACTTTCATTATGCATGTGAAGTGAGAATTGTTGCAAATTTTACCTTACACACACCTATCTGACCTCTTATCTTCATGCTCCTCGGTGAAATTGTTACATAGAATACATTGGTTTACTTAAATGAGAAGCCATAAGAACTACATGAGCTTCTACATATGTTATACATACATATATGCATCTTTTGTTATATGTATACACTCCTGTGATGGGATTGTGCTTCACATACGCTATTTTATTTCTGTATTAAATACCATACTACTATTTACAGACATGCAGTGGCATTTATACGTGTATGATATTTAAATAAACTACAGATCCCAAAATCTACATAGACAGCTACAATTAAGTATCATACACGGCTTATAGATATGCAATGACATTTACCCGTGTGCGACTTTTATATCAAATACAGTTCAACATCGGATATGATTATATTCGAATATGTTGCCACCGTCGCCATACATATTTTTGTTATTGCATATGTTAACATGAAGTGTTATTCTAACTACTCCATACTCTGTTACAAACTTGCACATGCATGTCTAAACGTTGTTATCTTTACACAAATATATACACATGTGCATGTTTCAACTATCTTCATAAAAAAATAGAAACGTACACATGCATGTCTGAAGACTGCGACTGTGACATGTTATCTTTTTGCCCACATATATACATACATGCCTACTACACGAAATTGCATATATCTGCATGCGTATCTACCTACTTGGGACTACCTTTATGTACATCTTTAAGATATATGTATCTACACACATCCATGTACATGCATAATAACTACCCAGCTACTTCTGACTACCTTTATGTACATCTTTAAAATATATGTATCTATACACACACACCCTTGTACATGCATAATAACTCATAGTTTGGGAGAATCTTACAATGTCTAACTCTTTCGTTCTTTTAGGGAAAAAATAGCTTGAATTTTATAAAAAGGGTTACTTAAATTACCCATGATACGTTGACAAATATACCTAAAATCTGCATACATAGATACAACAAAAGCTCAGACACAATTACATTTGTATATGTTCTCACCATCGATATGCATCTTTATTACTTCATATATCAACGTGAAATGCCCCTCTAAATATTCCATAACCTGTTAACAGCTTACACAAGCAAGCGTGAACAATGCCAAAGTCGCATGATTTGCACATATTTCAATGTATATCTAAATATATGTGACTATCTATATATACATCTTCACGAGATATGTTCATATCTATGTAGATACCCACCTACATTCATAACGACTCATACGTATCAATGTGTATGCTATATAACTAAATATTTATCTATTCTGACTTACACCAAATGATAGCATCACCTACCATTACACATACACTCTGACTCAGCTCACCCTGAACATGCACATTTATGTTCATATTCTTTCTTCTCCACTCTGATGTTTCCATATCACTCAGAAAAATTTCCATTATCATGCATGGCTAACTCACAACTCATGCACATAAACAACTCCTGGTTTACGTAGCCACCGATTATAGGTTTGCGATGGTCATTTCATGGTCATATACTTACATATACTATATGCAATACAACATATAACATATAGCTATACATCGTACAACGTCGATATGAACCAGTAGATTGGAAGAGAAACTAGATAACTCAGAACAAAGAGAAAGTAGCTAGTGATAAATGTGCCTCCTTATCAAAGTAGATGAGAAACATAAGATTAGAATCCCTGCATATATTGATCGAAGTTTATCACCTCCATGCTAATCTTCATTTTCACGACAGCTTTGCAGGCCCCAAAAAGACTAAGAGTGTGCCTACAATCTGGTTCATTTTCTCTCCCAATCATTAGTTCCTCATTTAATTGTTTAAGACTCTCACATGACCAACAACATAATGTTTACCTTACAGCAAGAGGAAGGTGCGATATAAATGACACTGATCAACCAATGCAATATGCAGGTATATATTCTATTAATATGTTCTCCCTTTAATGTCGTCTACAATATATTAAGATATCTATTGTCTTGCAATACAAAATATATTGCCTTCCAATAAAGTTGGAGACACCTCTTCATACTCGCCTAGCTCATCCTTGAATGTGCTCTTACTTCTCATGCTTATATATATAGTAACTTCTAATTTTCCCTTTGTCGAATTCCACATGCCAAACATCGAGAACTCATAAACTATAATTTCTAGATATATCTAGGATATCTTCAATGGGATACAATACACCTACACCACAATGTATGGGTATGCACCTCTACTCTTTCAACTTTACTTACCATTACAAAAGTGCATCTGTTCTTATAAAGACTAAAATATCAACAATGCTAGGAAAATACACAGAGCGCTTGAACTTTGGTCCACCAAATTGTTTATGTCCCACATGTGTTGCAATCATGTGGTCTAGAGAGAGAAGACAAAGGTCAAGCATTAGAGAACCAACATTCAACTTATGTTGTTCCAACGGATCAATTAGTCTACCGTTGCTAAAACGTGCATCTTCATTGCTGCATTCTCTATTAAGTGGTGATCATCCTCAAGCTTCTCATTTCCGAAAGTACATACGTCATTACAACAACTTCTTCAGCTTCACCTCAGTCGGAACTTCCGTTGACTCTACTGTAAATAATGGCCATGCTCCGTATTGTTATAGAATACACGGGCAGATGTACCATAGATTCGGATCATTAGTCCCGTTACAATCAGTTCCTCCATGCTTTGCGCAGTTGTACGTCTTTGACACACGACATGAAAAAGATGATCGTTGTCGATCATTCTCCATAAATTCGTCGACCGCCTCCGCAAATGAAGCTTTAATGGAAGAATTACAGATCATGTTTCATGCTTGCAATCCATATGCTCAAATTTTCAAACAAGCAAGCAACTGGATTGAAGAAAACAAACACTGTGAGGTGAGATTGAAGATAATAGATTCAAGGAGTAAACAACATGCAATGCCTCTGCAGATAAACTTGCTATGTTGATTATTGGAGAAGTTGATGATCAACCTTGCAACCGTGATATTGTTGTGTCTAAAATTTCAGATGGTTTCCAACGCATTACTGAACTCCATCCAGCATATATGTCCTTACAATATCCTATTCTTTTTCCTTATGGCGGAGATGGAAGGAGAATATGATTACCTTATGCACAACATAACCATATAGGAAAATCAGATACGATCTCCATGATGGCTTTCTACTCCTACCGACTTCAATTTCGATATCTTGAGTCTGAAGCAGCACTATTACGAGGGGGTAGACTACTTCAACAATTTATTGTTGACGCATATGCATCCATAGAACAAAGTCGGTTAAATTGGTTCTGATTGAACCAAGACAAAGTAAGAACTGGCACCTTCTTAAACATTTATGATGCTTCCTTATCTGGTGATCATACAGGCAAGGAAATCGGAAAAAGGGTAATTTTACCTTCTTCCTTTACGGGAGGACCAAGATATATGTTACAACATTACTATGATGCAATGGCTCTTTGTGCATGGGCTGGAACTCCAGACATTTTCCCAACCTTTACTTGCAACCCTCATTAGAAAGAAATTCGCTATATGATCGAGCTCAGTGGCTGTCAATTTCCTGAAGACCGACCCGATATCATTGCAAGAGTGTTCTACCTAAAGCAATCTCAATTGCGAGATGATATTATCAATGGAGAACTTTTTGGAAAGGTTAAGTCAGGTTTGTTATGGTCATACGTCGCATAATTTCCATATAACTTATTCTCTCTTTCAGGTATTATTGTCGACCTCAACTTTTGTTGCAGACTTGTCTGTGATAGAATTCCAAAAACGCGGTCTTCCTCATATGCATATGCTCATCACATTAGATGAGAAAAATAAGATTAGAACTCCAGCAGATATTGATCGAATTTTATCTGCAGAAATCCCTGATCCAGTTACTAATAAGTATGCCCACGAAACAGTTGTCCGATGCTTGATACATGGTCCGTGCGGTGCACTGAAATTAAACTCGCCTTGCATGACGGAAAATGTTCAAAGTTCTACCCAAAAAGATTCAATGCTGAAACAACTTTTGATAGTGATGGTTACGCAATTTACAGAAGACGAGATGATGGTAGAAAAGTTGATATTAGAGGTATTACCATTGACAACAGATGGGTAGTCCCACATAATGTTGACTTAGTGACGAGATATGATGCTCATATTAATGTCGAGATTTGCAATCAACTTCAAGCAATTAAATATCTCTACAAATACGTTCACAAAAGGCTTCGATAAACTTACCTTCACATTAGAAAAGGACTCTGACAATGTTGATGAAATTGCACAATATCTGAATGCAAGGTACATTTCAACGATCGAAGCTTCGTGGAGGATATTTGATTTCAGATTAAACTACAGAAATCCTGTTGTTCTGACATTGAACTACCATTTACCTTATCAACAAAAGTTATTCTTCCGAGATAATGATGACTTACATCATGTTGTAGACAATCCATTTAGTGGAAAAACAATGTTAACAGAGTGGTTTAATATGAAAAAGATTATCCCTGATACAAGAAGGCTTACCTTCACAGTTCCCCCAATTCTATGTTTGGCATCGTGAAAAGAAGCTTTGGACTCCTCGAAAAACCGGAAAGTGTATCGGCCGTGTCCCGAGTGCAAAGCTAGTGTCCGGTGAACTCTACTACTTACGAATGCTACTTCTTCAAGTACCAGGACCGACGGATTATATTGATCTTCGACACAGTAAATGGTGTAGTATGCGATACTTTCAAAAAGGCTTGTAAACTACATGGCTTTCTTGAAGATGACAGCAAATGGATATCCGCTATAGAAGAAGCCTTGATATGGACAAGTGGATGGCAAATGCGCCACTTATTTGCTTCCATTATATTAACAACAAACATCATCAACCCAGCTCAAATATGGAACACATACTGGAAGATTTTAACTGACGACTTCCACAAGAGGCATGCAAACGACGATGATCAAAACTGCTTCAGGCTGCTTGAAAATGATTTAGAAAGAAGAGGATTAGACCATCTTGAATCCATTTTACAAAAAAATGGAAAATATCTCAGTAACTATGGTATTTCCCTGCCTCAAACTTCGAGCCTCTATTTACACAAAGATAATGGATTTCTTGCAGAAGAAATGCAGTATGATGTCCAAGCAGAAGAACATGAGTTTTTATGATTGTTTACTTCATTAAATGAGGAACAAAAAGCAGCCTATGATAGACTCGTTGAATCAAGCACGAATGACCTTGGGTCTTTCTTCTTCATTCATGGTAGCGGTGGAGTTGGAAAAACTTACTTGTGGAGAACATTGATTGCGCGCCTACGCTTTCAGCGAGAAGTTGTTCTTCCTGTTGCTTCATCTGGCATTGCCTCATTACTTCTACCAGGTGGACGAACTGCACATTCTCGATTCAAAATTCCTATATATTTAGACAACTCCACAACATGTCATATTACTCGACAATCTGCACTTGGGAAGATGCTTCCACACACAAAACTTATTATCTGGGATGAGGCTCCAATGATGCATAGGCATGCATTCGAAGCAGTTGATAGAACTTTCCGTGATCTACTAAGCACTACTAAAGCAAATGCAGAACTACGGGTCTTTGGTGGAATAACTGTTGTTCTCGGAGGTGATTTCCGTTAAATTCTTCCTGTCATATCAAAAGGGAACCGGGCTGATATTATTAATGCTTCCTTACCTAGAAACTCTCTTTGGAAACATTGTCAAGTATTATGCCTTAAGAAAAATATGCGGCTAACAACCACATCTGAGCACGAGGCCCATATCAATGTTATGTTTGCTAAATGGTTACTTGATGTAGGTAATGGAAATACCTGCAATGCCAATATTAATGGGTCTCTTGACTACTCACTACTGGATGTTTTAGGCGACATGTTAATCAATCCAAAGTTAGGTATAAATGGTTTGGTTGATGCTATCTATCTATTTGAACATCTCTCACAATCACTCGAATCCAGATTTCTTCAAAGATCGTACAATTTTAGCTGCACGAAATAGTGATATAGGTGACATTAATGAGCTACTACTGAAAAAATTACCTGGCGAGGAATTCATACTATACAGTTTTGACAAGGCAATCCCACTGGATGAAGCAGCAACATGCAATGCTCTTGAATACTCTGTCGAATATTTAAACTCTATTAATCTTCCTGAATTACAACCAGGTATTTTACGCTTAAAGCTTAGAGCCCCAATCATACTATTGTGAAATATTGATCAATCTATTGGCCTTTGTAATGGTACACACCTTATTATTAAAGGTCTCCAGGCAAGAGTACTAGATGCTCAAATATTATCGGGAGACTATGTTGGACGTCATGTTTACATTCCACGAATTGACTTGACAACATCTAATACTGGCAGCAGCTTCTCATTAAAACGACGACAATTCTCCGTAAAATTAGCCTTCGCTATGACTATTAATAAAAGTCAAGGACATACTTTATCACATGTCGGTTTGTACTTACAAACACCTGTTTTCAATCATGGCCAACTTTACGTTGCATTATCACGAGTAACATCTCGAAGTGGATTAAAGATCTTTGTACCTAATGATACATAAGATGCCCCAAATTGCACTAGAAACGTTGTCTACCATGAACTTCTCAATGAAATCAATCCCACATCTCATTCTTCGCTCTAGCAGACAACAGCTGCAACTATCTTCTTCACCGACACTTTCTGCGGTACCTTACTTTACACCGCTACTCTTCCTTCCAATAAATTCAAGGAGCATCATACTATTTCCTCTACGAAAATATCTACACTTACCAACATGTTGAACACAAGTAAAGCAAGTCTTCTTCTATTCACATGCATAAATTACCATTTTATTTCCTAGATGACGATAACCAAGGAAAGCACATTGTCTCGACGCCATCCTCCTCAACAGAAAATACTCTCCAAGTACAAGTCACCGCCCATCAACAACAACTACACTGCCAAAAAGACGAAAAGAGTTCATTATAAACAAGACAAAGACCCGTTGCTCTTATCATTCATGGTATGCTATAATCATTGCATCCATTACTTTCTAAATATTTAGTTCTTTTTCCAGCTAACAATATTCTTATTCTTTTCTCTAGATAATAAAAATCCACAACCGTCAGAGACCTATCATTCAATTTCCCTGAATTGCAAAGGCAAAACATAATGCTCGCAACTACAACAACAACAAACGATGGTCAGAAATTCCCATATAGCCGGAAAATCACCACGCTTGATATAACCCATCCCAACATCTGTAATGCAATATATATATTACGAATCAGCAGATTGTGGTATGGATCTCTATTTGGTCCAAATTATGGGAATTTACTCGCTTTTATCGTAATTGACGAGAAGGTAATATATTTACATGTTTATCTCTTTACTTGTTTAATTCCACTCCATTCTATTTTACTAATGCAATGTACCCTTCCATTGCTCCTACAGGGTGATGAAATGCAATGTTCAATTTCTGACTCCAATTTAGAAAAGTGGAAAACAAAGCTTACTGTTGGTAAAATTTATTTGTTCGCGAACGTTGATATTTACGAAGCGCGAAGAAAATATAGAATTACCAACAACCGCTACCAGATGGTGCTGAAAAGCAGATCTTTAATCCATCCGTTGGATGATGATCCATCTTTTCCACGATTTACATACCACTTTGTTGCGCTGAACAACCTCCACTTAGTCGGCCTATTTGGAGTCTCCCTCATAGGTAAGTCATGTTCATACAATTCTTAAATTTTTGTCGTGCGTGTAGAGAAGAAAATACTAACAATGTAAATTTTAACGATGATCGTTTACTCATACCCAACAAAATGACAGCTACTCTCTTATCCACAGATGTCATAGGGATTATTGTTCAAGCATGCTCAATATCCACTATCAAAACAAAAGAAGGAGCATACCAGAAAAAGACAAATTTAACACTTTTTGATAGAAGGTAACCTAACTCAATTTTCTTTATGTAATGTTACCATACTTACATAGTGAATAATACTTCTTAACATAGTGAAACTAAGGTTGACCTTACTATCTGCGGTGATCTTGCAATAAAGTTTGCGGACGAGCTTCAAAATGCTGCAAGAAATCACAGTGTCCTCCTTGCAACACATCTTTCTGTTTCTACATACCAAGGTAAACATCATTTCTTCTCTACTTTCCTACACACTAAATACATATTATTTTCCTTCCCTGACATATACTTATTTAATGTTAGATTCATATACCCTCTCCACAACTGGTTTCTCCAATCTCCTGCTAAATCCTTCAGAAATCGAAGAAACCGCAACCATCACCTCTTAGTTTCAGCTTCTTTTTAAAGCATTAAACCTCTTACTATCTTTAATTTACTCCATCGTTGTGTAATATATACGTCATTTCATCAACATGTTCATTGCATGTAAAGGTCAAACTAAAGAAGATTTCTCCCACTCCTCATACATGGATATACTTGCACGCAAAAGTAACCCCACTTCCCTCGCTAACATACTTAATGCATGCCAAAATTCCTCCTCACAGATAATTTCAACAATATTCTTTCCTTCTTTTCTTACTAAACTAACATATATTATCCACATACTTCTCAAATTTATTTGTATTTACCAATTTCATCACTCATTCTTCATTTATACATAGCCCATGACATATGTTGCAAACTTGACTATCACAAATGTCCTCACAAACATGAAATTATGGTATGATTGCTACAATATCTGTCACGCAACATTCAAGTTAACTGAAAATGAAACATGCACCAACTGTGGAACTCATAAACCTCAATGCTTCCCAAGGTAACATATAATGTAACAATATATTGTACATTTTTCTCCAACTGTTTGTGCACTCATTCTTTACCTTTCTGAATAGAATGAAAGTTAAACTCGCAGTGACAGATGCAACAGGTCATGCAAATATTACCGTATTCGCTCATGTTGCTGAAAAGATCATTGGGTTGACTATTTCTGAATTACAAGAACTACTTGAAAAGGTACTATCATTTATTCACCTTCTACATGACCACATTCTTACACACATAATGCTCATGTCTTCTTCTAACATAGGACATGTTAGAGAATTTGCTAAAAGACATTACGCGTGCATGCCTATCAAAAGAGTATGCATTTGAAATACGAGTAACAGAAAAGAACATTCATTTTGCTTCACGTGGATACTTTACTGCAACCGCTGCTCGAGAACAACTACAAGAAAATCATGCTACAAATATGAACACCCCCAACACACTAACTAGGTACGCCCTGAATATACTCATGAACTGCATTTACCTCTTTGACCCTTTCACATTCCTGCCTTTTCCACTGACATTACCTATTTACTGTTCTGCCCAGGACCTCTTCTGGAACTCTGTGATGCCTGCTACGCTTATCAAGATATATTTTGATACATAAGAAATCCTACGTAGAATTTCCTCCTGCTCCTATTTTGAACTTTCTCTTTAATATAAACATATGATGTATAAAGAGCGTTATGTTACTTTTGATGCCACTTCTGTTTCGAACTTTCTCTAAAGTACATATATTGTATCAATCGGAGATGTTAGTTTTGATAACGTCTTGATACGTCACTGGATGACTGACGAAAATATTTTTTTGCGGATTTCTTAACGGATATGCAACAGTGATCGGTTTCAATAGTGTTAATTTGTATTCCTTTCCTGATATAGAACAGTAAAAGATGACATTTTATAGTTAACGACCAGATGTGACCTTGACTTCAATTATGAGGTCTCAATGACATTAATCGTACAAGATTACTACATGATATTTCAGGTGCAGGTTGCAGTAGGGGGAAAATAATATTATAGAGAAAACTCTGCAAAAATTTTATTAAAAAAACTAGACGCTTCCAATTTCCGTATATTGCCGTTGCCTCCGCATATGGACAGTCATTATAAGATTGCCCATATGTCCCACCTTTTTGCTACTACAGCAACCTCTTGTAGTAAATATCCACTTGATTATTGTCAACCTATTCAGTGACAAAAATCATCCTTAACAATATTCCCCCGTGCAACGCACAGGTGTTAATCTAGTTAATTATTATTGCAGACTAAAGTCAAAATATGCTGATCGATAAGCTTGAAGAGACTCTGTTTTTTATTTTTCATAAGATCGTAAAAGAGTCAAAATACAAAAGTCAAATAAAAAATAAATTCTGTACCAAATAAACCCTCTATTTTTTTAAAGAAATTCCTTATTCAGATGTAATCGAAAACAGGTTGGGAATCAAAACCTAATTCATCCAACTATTCATAAATTCAATAGACAAACCTGCATTCACCTGACTATTTTCCCCTCTTAGTTGACAAGTCTTGTAAGAGGTAATGAGCGGTTTTTATTATTAAGAAGAATCGGCGACTCTTGTTCTTATTCAGTTGACCACTCCTAGTTCAGTCGGTTGATGCTACATTCGACCCACTAATTTTCCGTTTTATTTAGCCATTTGATTCTTAATATTTTTATAAATGTTACAGTGCACCCTTTACATTGGTGCCTTTACTAAATAAGAGAATTTGATTTATTTTTTAAAGGAATAGGATTTCTCTTCTTTTCCTATCATCACTTTCATCATATATTTATCTTAGATTTTCACTTCTATACCTCTCTCCATCTGAGCACTCAAATGCACCCAAACTCTCACTTGCCTTTAGAGAATTGGTCCTAGCTCACATTGTTTTCAACTCCATGCTCCAACTATGCTTCTTATCTACTGCACATTTATGCTTATGGTCTATTGCACATTCAATCTGCAACAACCAAGATCTGTAACAACTAACAACAAATCATATTTTTAATGCAAATTATCTAACTAAAGTATCTTCTAGTTGATTTTGTAAATCTGGTCACCGATGTGTGAATTCCTAACTTTAGCATAAGGTAAAACTTATTCTAGTGTGATGTTCAAGAAAGCCACACATTGTAAGTGGGAAGCTGGAAGGAGAGGAGGATGTGTAGAATAAGGAGGAGGAAGTTTTGGAAGGGGATGGACATTCGAAGGAAGGGCTAGAAAGGGAGGTGGAGGATGCGGAGGAGGAGCAAGAGATGGACATCAACTAACTTGAAAGATAAATGATATATTTAATTACGGATGATAAAGCAACGAATATTAAAGTATTAGTTGATATATATATATATATATATATATATATATATATATATATATATAGTTATTACAATGAGGTTATTGTCTCTTAGGATGAAGGACATCCTTTATCCAACAACAATAACAACAAAGCCTTTTCCCACAATTAAATACGATCGGCTACATGGATTCTTCGCCTCCATTCAGATCTATCTTGGATCAATCCTGGGTGAGGATGAAGGACATCATTTATCCCATAATAAAATATCAAGATAATGAATCACGCCGTAGATGTATCATCCCTTGTGTCTCTTAGTACATTAGTCGTATATCTCTTATCTCTCAAAGTAATTGATCAGGAACGAGGAATAAATATTATTTATCACTTATCTAACCTTGTTCTTCCTACCTCACTTGAATGATCCCTAAAAGTTCCATAAAAGGACATTACATTTTTATACATAAAAAATGTGAACTCGTACATTCAGATAGTTGACTATATATACTGCGAAATGGCTTATGTACAAAAACAAGAGCGTTTTGTAAATTTAATGCGATCCAGCACGTCTTGACATTTGACATGGGAGCTTTAGGTATGGCATTGACTTGGATTCTACTTAATTAATGCTCTCCAAATAAATAGGGGGCGAACACGCATGAATATATGCTCCATTTATTATAAGCAATATTATACATAAAGCATGAGAAGGATTTGCCCACGAATGGATGCATGCCGTCAACGACAAGCTTTTTATAAGCAATAACAAGAGAGGAGGGATATATATTTTGCCGGTGATTTGTTGTAATTCGCCACGTCTCAAGCAATATCATTAATTCTTGAAAGATGTCTGTCTTACGCACCTTAATTAGATTATAATTAATGTAGAGAGGATTCCTGTCGAGCACCTTCTTCTCCTATCAGCATATGCCTCAACTAAATTTAATATTTTGTTCCAGAAAATATGTATTTTTTTGCATGATCATCAGGCTACATGTTTGGGGAGGATCTCTATTAATTGTTGTCTATCGGCGATTGTTCAAAATTTGTCGTTTGTACTGTTAACTTTCATGTGATATAACTGTTCTCTAGACATTGTTTGGATGGTACTTCAATATAAAGATCCCATCATAGTAATTAGCTAAAACTCTACCCAAATAGAGCTCCACGAGACTCATAACCTCATAAACTTGTGTAAGTCGCAAAATGATCGTTGGTTTTCCCATCTCCATACATACAAACCATGGTTCCACCTTCAAGCATCCAAACCTGACCAGTAACCTATCTAAAACCAGATAGAAAATACCTAATATAGAGATAAAAAAAATATTAGAGGACGTGGAGAACATCCATGGCATCACTTCCATGCACTATTTTCTTTTGAAAATTGAAATTACACATGTTTGGAAGGCACAACCACATGCATTTTTGCTTATCCCGAGGGCCGAGACAATCAACAACTGACAGAGGTAATGAATACACAAGTTAAATGCAATTCAACGACACAATTCTTTTTCCGGATTTTTTTAATACATCAGAAAAATTTAAACCGGAGATGTTGAAATGCAAGTATTCCAATGGACGAAAAGCTTAAATTGTGAATATCCCTGATATGTAAAGATGAAGAATAATGGTAAAGTCACGACATGAACTTTGTATTATAATGAAACGCTTGGAAAAAAAGGTAGGATGTGCCGTATGCGGATTTATAAATATCTTTAAATTCGGCCGTATATATCCACACGAATATGCATGCTTTCCAAGACGTTACAAAAAATAATGCACGTAAAAATTCCTATGTAAAATTAACAAAATGGACTAGATAGCTTTTGCCTTTACGTCCTTTTTATGTCGTATAAATAAGAGATTAGGTAATGGTAAATAAATAAGATCGGACCGGTCGTTTGTAACAGTTCTATTTGGGAGGATAACCTATTTTTGTATTTGTATGTTTGGTTGGTGGGTTAAGGGTTGGAAAGGTTTGTGTGATGTGATTGTATTGATATTTGAAAAAGTGGATAATTATTATTGTATGATTGTGTTGAAATTTAAAAAGGTAGGTAGTTATTGTGATTTGATTGTATTGAAATTTGAAATTATGAGTAGAAGTTGATTATTTTATTTTTTTAGATGATATGATGGTATAATATATATTTTTTTGATGAAAAGATGGTGGACCCCACAAGTGGGTTAGGAATATAGATTTTGGGGGTAACCCACCCATAGTTGGGGGGCCATGTTTGGTTGGAGAATATGTCCTGGAATAAGGGGTCAATTCTCCTCCCGACACGGTTCTCAGTGGTACGACTATTCCCCATTATTCCATCTTATTTCACTCTTCTTCATATCTTTATCCCACCTTAACTACCTTTATTTCACCTTATTCTCCTTATTGCTATCCTCCAGCCGAACAAAGAATAGACCCTTATTCTCCTAATTCTCCATCCTTATTCCTGCTTATTCCCGAACCGAACACACCCTTAGGAATCAGCCTCCACTCAGTCATTTCAACCGGCTTCATGTAATTAATTTTAAAAAATAGAAAGTAAAAATCATGTCTAATCGATGGTTAGGTCGGTGACTCGGATTGACCCAGTCTTGATGATATGGTAAAATTTCAAAAAAATTAAAGCTTAAATAATTTGATAACAAGGTTTCTATCAGCAATGCCCTTTTAACTTCAGTAATATCAATTACGCCATCTCTTTTTTGAAATATCAGTTGTGCCCAGTGCTGGCCAGCTATCGAGCTCAACGAGCTGAGCCATGCTGTAGATAAGGCTCGAGCTCAATAAGCCTAGCTAGGCTCGAACTCGAGCTCGATGAGTGCCTCTTATCGAACCAGCTCGGACTCGATAAGGCTCGAGCCGAGTTAAGGAAAGTATGCATGTAGATCGAGCACTCCTTCTGTTTATATACACTCATCGCTCCCTTCGAGATCAACTTTACCCAATATTGGGACTAAAGTAAAGCCCCTTATCGAGCCCTTATCCAGTTATCGAGCTGAGCCCTTATCGAGCCCATCTGCTTATTGAGTTATCGAGCTGAGCTAGGCTCCACTCGGCTCGTCTCGTTAAGCTATTGAACCCAAAATTCTAACTGAAGCTAGGCTCAATAGCTTAATAAACCAGGCTCACGAGCTCAAATCGAGCCGAGCCCGTGCCTAGTTCATCGAATTGTGACTCAATAGTCAACCTTAGTTATTCTCGTGCCTTCAAAGACTAGTTTTCTAGAAGCAATTATATATAAATGACTACAATATTGTATTCGTATATTATGTTAGAAACATGTTGCTAACTTTTATGGAGTTTTACTCGAACAAATAATTATGTTATTCTATTGATAGATTTGATATTTTAAATGATTATTTTATTGATATACACATACATACTTATGTATATGTATCCAATTTTATCGGTTCAAGAAGTCGGTTTGATCGGTAAATTAAATCTATTTTGATTTTTTTTCGAATTGATAAAAATAATAATGTCATTCCGATATAATTGTCGGTCCAAAGCAAGTGGTACCGACTGTCCGACTCTGTGGGCCGAGTCTAAAGCTTACCGATTCAGGGCCTGTTTGGTTGCAGGGTTGGGAAGGGTTGGGTTGGGTTGGGTTGGGTTGAGCTAGGTGAATAGTAATCTGTGAGGAGGAAGTACCCTGGTGAATATTAAACAGGGTTGGGCCAACCCTGCCCAACCCTGCAACCAAACAGGCCCTCAGCGTACGTACGTTTTGATTTAAAAAACCTTTGCTTAGGTCAATCGTCCAACCACCGACTAAGTGCTCTACAATGTATCTCATACGATCTTATCTGAGTATATATTAGAAATACCTAAACTCCTCTACATTTGTCATATACAAAAAGCGAAAGTTTCAGATATTCACGATTACTCCATCTCGAACTTGGAGAGCTTTCATGGAAGGCACCATCCTCCAATTACCATGATGCAATGTTACTACTGCTAATTAATGTTCAGAACGTGAAAACCAATGTCTTCAACGTTTTGACAGCGTCAAGATATATAGGTTAAAAGTTAATGACGACAAATCACAGGAGTTAGAATGTGTAGCGAACATGGGAGACACAATTAATCAATTATTATCAAACACAAGTATATTATATTCCTCTACGCTATGCAGCTTATGCTTATTGTTCGAAAAATTCTGCGGATGCAAGCAGTAGATAATTTAAATAGCATGAGTAAGGATTAATGGGGGCAGTGAGCTAACTTAGCTTATATAAAAAAAAAGTAGACGCCTACCTCGTCCCTCTAGATGCGGATATTCGTGAGATTTGCCAATGGGGGATAGTAGGAAAATGGATATCTGGGTGGGGGGTGATGATGACATGGGGACCTATAATATTTTATATATGTTTCATAATCCCTAGAGCACATCAATGCAGACACCCCACCCAACTCCTCGAGCACGGTACACGAAGTCCCACGCAGGTCTCCCATCTCAGCATTCAATGCCAAGTGAAATCCAATTAATGGGCACTCATTTCCTTCATTTATCAAATTTCTCGTAAACTTCACAGGAATTAAAAGCACCACCTCCTGTCATGCAAAATAGGTGTAGAAGTTCTACACATAAGCTTTCATCTAGCATCAATGCCCATGTCGGTGAGTCCTTTGTTTTTTTAATAAATTACATAAAAAGTCTAATAAACTATAGTTTCATTTTCAATGTATAGTTCCACCTCTTTATGGTGTTGTTTGATAGAGGAATTTAGAGAAGAGATACGGAGAGACTAGATATTATTTCTGTTCGAGTGGGAGGAGAAGATAAAGATGAATAAGAGGGGATAAGTAATAGTTATTGGCTATTCTGAGATGAATAAGAGGGGATAAGTAATAGTTATTGGCTATTCTAGGTAAGAGGGAGGAGACAAGGAGAGATGAAGGAGTTCTGTTATATAAGATTGTTAGATAACTTTTTTTTGCAAGGAGAAGCCTATCATCAGGGATGAGCATTGAGCCAGGCCGGTCTAGCCCCCATCCCACTCAAATCCCAGCTCAAAAAACCTGGCTCGGTCCAAGTCCAAATGAACAATGGGTCAGGTTTGAGCCATAGTTTTACTCATTTTTTTTGGGTCGGGCTCGAGCTTGGCTCGGTCTAGCCAAACCTGGTCCAAGGACTCGGCCTAATGTTAGGCCCGTTATTAGGCCCGATTTTAGGCCTTGATTTATTGTGGTGTCTGAATATATGTTTGATCTCACACAAGTGATGAAGTCTCTATGCTTCAAGTTGTAAAGCTCACCACAGCCATTTAATCATGTAATTTAGAGAATGTGGCCATCAAATTTCTGTTCTCCGTTAAGATGGGTTTTCCGGTGATTGATGACAATGGGAGATGGGTATGTAATTGACTTTATTTTTTTACATTGTAGAACTTTCTGTAATAGTTGTTGTCCAACATTTTAGGGGCCTATAAGTAGATTACCTTTTCTGCAATTTCCTATGTATTAAAAATTTTTAACATGAAAGATATACATAGATTATTAGATATAAGCTTCATTAGTTAGTGTTCTCTAGAGTTTTCCAAAATGATTCCCGAAGTTCTAAAAAAATGATATACATTTATATCTATATAATCATGGGTACATGCTATAAAATGAAACATCACAAGTGTACCAAATTAGTATTCATGGGAAATGGGCCGGGTCTGGATTTGGTCGAACCACAAAAAATTTTGCAGGCATGGGCTCAACCCAAGGTTCAAATTTTTTATATGGACTCGAGCATGGACCCTTCAGAGTCCGGTCCAAACCCGGACCGTACTCATCCCTACCTATGGTAAAGGTATAGTGAGGAAAATCTTATTTCTCATTTTGACTCCGTGAACAAAATGTTACCATCTATGGAGAAAGAGGAACAAAGATCTCTCCATTCCTCAAACAAACAACCCTTAAGATTTGCTTTACTGTGAAATTTTAGTTGTTATCTTTCTTGACTTTAATTAATTAATTTTTAAATCATGTTGCAACACAATCTTATAGATACAGTACCACGTTCTTACATTTTTAAAGTTCGAATATAACAATGAAATGGGCTGTATTCAGAGACATCGAAAGAGAAAATTCTATTATTACCTCGTGATTTGGTGAGCTTAATATTTGAAAATGGATTTAAGTAGATGATCAAGATATCTTGACATTTTGAAACAAGGAAATCCTAGTTACCACTGGTGGCAAAGCTTCGAGAAGTAAACGGTAGTTTTTTTTGTCGAGTATAAATGATTGTTTTACTAAAGCTTTTATCTTACCTCTCCAAAAGAATATTTGATAAAATGGCTCTCTTGGAGGCAGTTGGATAATCTCATTTTTCACCTATGAGGATTTGTACATGTTTACTAAAAGAACTTAAAATTTTCGGTATACGCCCTTACCCGTTGTAATCTTGCCTACGCTCTCGTCAGATTTACTTCACAACATCGGTAATATGCTTTATTTCAATCACTACATAAATCATAAAGAAACATGCTTCATTTGAGTTTTTTTAGGTATTTTTACACCACGAATCCTAGAAACTTTGTCAATTACCTTCTCATGCATGTAAACATCGTAATTATCACATGAACCCCACAAATATACTCTGACTTGCACCACAAACCGTGCCGTCAATTTTGACTTTTTTCGAGCCAATTACTTGGGTTGGTCTTGAGTTAATCTAACTGTAGGAAAATCCGCTGGTGGATCTTGCTCCTCCTTCTCTCCTATTTTATCCTCCCTACACCCCTCCTCCTCTACCCGATGCGTAGTTGTGACCCAAACCTCCTGTGACTGCCGACGAACTCTAGAAAACCCCCCGTCGCGACCATCATTCCTCTTCCACCATATTTGTGAGTTGAATGTGCCACCTCCAGCCCTCAGTGACAACTTGGAGGCACCGTCGAGGAGATGACTACCATATCCTCCTCTAGTGGCATGATTCAAGGTCACCTACGACCTTGCCGCAACACTTTTGATAGACCATGTTTTGCCAATGGGCCACCTTCCTTGGTACCAATAGAAGCAAGGACCATCAATCTAGATGTCATCTGACCACACCCCTAGGTGAACCCATCCATTACAAGTAATTCTCTTAACCCATTTCTTCCCCCCTTAGAACATCTTCTTCCTCCTACAAATCTTGCCCCTTTCCCTTGTCCTACTTCTCTAGATTAAATCCACAACACAAAATGACTCGAGCATACTACCTTCGCAGTCCCCTCATCTTCCTACTCTATCTCTCACACCTCACACCTCTGACGAGATGCATCAGAGCTTAGTCTCTCCACATCCTCCATCACGATAGAGGCCCACCCATAATCCTATTCCCTATACATTAACCTCATAGCCAAGCCAAGGAGCTTGAGCTCCACCTGTCTTGAAGGTCGCCATTGACTGGAGGTATCATTGGCCCCACCGTTTCAGTAGTTTCACTAAGGATCCACGTCATTTGTCAACGACAACACAACATGGAGATCCCCCATATGTGTTCCGCCTTCACCAAAGAAACGAGTTTGGTTGGGGAGAACCTACAAGCTTAGACGCGGAGAAGGGGACGAAAGGGTTGTTACCCGGGAAACGTTGCCTGAGATGGATGGGATAAAGACCCTTAGTTTGTTGCTACCTTTAGCTGCATCAAAGTACGATAAGGTTTGGTGGAGTAAAATAACACTACAACAACATGAAGGTAATCAGCTAGATCTCACCGGAGGCATGGTCATGCCACTCATCACCCGAGATGTGAGGAAGGTGATGGAGGAGAGAAGGATGTATGGTGAAGAAGAAGAATGCCATTCTTGTAGATTTAGTAAATATTAATGGGAAACCTAAGATATTTTTGATCGAAGCTGGTCAATTTTAATGGCCAAATGGAGGGCAATTAAACAAGGTAGTGTAAGAGTTAACAAGTTTGCGGGATTCAGATGATGATTATGAAGTTTACATAGTTGAGAAGGTAATTGACAAAGTTTATTGGGCTCTTGGTCTAAAAATCCCTTGTTTTCAGTAGACATTTGATTGAGTGATAATACTTCTAGTTGCTCTAGAGATATTAATTCATTTTATTAAATATTTGAGCTTTAATGTACATTCAACTCTATAAATATAAAATTAATAAATAACTCTTATCTAATTAACGAATCTCCATTTCATCACTTTTATTCTTTAATTTTGGCCTTAAATCACTAGTTAAATGCATGTATATAGCATTAATTTGTACAAAATAACACTCATATATTGACATAAAAATATTGTATAAATATAGGTACTTAATACCAAAATAAAAGAATAAAGAACAGAAAAGAAAAAGAATTAAAGTGGCAAAGACACTGAATGACTCTAGACCTCGAGATCAGGTCAATATTGACTTCGTCGACCAAAAATAAAGTAGGGGGAGATAGGGCAATTAAATTGCACAAGAAACTCACTTAAAACCTAATTCTATTCACTAATAAATAGCTTTTTGTACCCTATTTTATTTTCCTTTTTATGTACCTCAAATAATAAAACACTCAACATGAAACTTGTACATAAAACTACAAAGAAATAGACAAAATAATTGCATAGAAAAAATAGTGCATAGTGTGATTGGGACACACATACCAAAAAGCTGTAAAAAAACTTTGCAAACCTGTATCTCCTACATACAGACTCAAAGTTGACCAAACTCACATTTATTGTTCATGAAATTTAATTATCTATCTAAGAAGGTGGTTTCATTAAAAATGAAACTGAAGTGCAAAAGTTGGCTTTTGAGTCCCTATTGTATTGTGAACATGTATATTTTATTCAATATATTCACTTTTTACATTTTACTTTCCTTATGGTTTTAACACTTGTAAATGTTATTCGAAATACATTCAAAATATAAACAAAAAATAAAAGGATTAAAAATACATTAAATAAATAGTGAAATGCAATATATATGTAAACTATACCTATAATAAACATACCCCTACTTATTTATGTAAATAAAAAAATCAAAAAATCAAATAAAACATATGAATATATATATTGAAATATATTATAAATATATATATATATATTAAAAATATAAAATATGTAAATATAATAATAAAATATATAATATAAAATAAAAATAAAATAGCTTTAATATAGGTAAATATACCTTTGTATATACTTGCAATATTAGCACCTAATATATAGTGTTATAAAAATAAATAAAAATAATCTAAAAATAGTACGTAAATAAGAATTTTTTTTCATGTTTTGACTTTAAATTAATAAAGTCATTTATTAATTATAATCATTTTAATAAGGGATTTGTTTCATGAATTTCTCTTATTAGTCCACGTGGATTCAAGAGCCTCTGTGAGTTGTCCTAGATCAACTACATGGTCTTTGCCCCTCTCTTCTGTCTGAATTACAAACCCCCTGACTTCTCCCATTTTTTGGCGCTGACCCTTGGCTTGATGGCCCTCGATTCCTTCACCAATATTGCTCTCCTCACCTTCCTCCATTATGCCATACCATATGATCGACTAATCGATCCTTCCACCTTTAACACACCCATGATCATTCTACCTACCCTCTCATGTCAAAATAAACCCCAAATCTACCCTTTTTTATTTTGATCCCCCTTCACCCTCTGTGATCCCGTTTCCTCGACTAGTTTGAGCTCATGATGACAGTGGACAGCTCGTGGGGGCTTTGTCATGGAGAAAGAGGTGTCAAACCGGTGGTCTATCCTTGCTAGAGTAGCTACCGGTGGAGCTCTCTACTCCGTGGTCGATAGGGTCAGGTATGAGTTGCTTCTTAGCTTTTCTTTTCACATTTTGATTCCAAATTATAGTGTAGCTTTTAACTCCATTAATTTACTTTGTAGTTAATACCAACTTTTAAGATTTCTTATTGTTGGAGATTTTTGCTCCATCTCTAATTCACTATGCCTACGACCTAGTTTCGACCCATTTCCACCTCCATCTCAATCGTCTACATCTTCTCCATAAAACTCCCATCATTCCCCCCTTTGATTCTGCACGAATCGTGGGTTACTGAGCTTCATCTTCCATTTGCACTTGGAGCTCACTTGCCCCTCAAACCCACCGTATGAAAATGCTTCATTCAAGGTCGAGAGCGACCTTCTAATGTCCCTTCATCTCTTTGTGCATGCGATGCATACTAGGAGCCCCTAGGAATGGGGAATCGAAGAAACATCAGACCTCCAGTTCCCGCCAAGAAGCTAGAACTCTAGGTCTTGTTCGAGGGGACCTGGACCTTTTTGAACACCACCAGCAGATGCGGTTGGCCCCCAAGAAGATTTTGAGCCCTTCGACATCAAGAATGGTGGCCTGATGATGAAATGTTATTGGCGAGGGTCTAATGTTTCACATAAGGCGGGAATAATGTTATTAAGGTGATCTCTCACTAAATGCGAATCAGACAACAATTAACCCATAAAATAGATCAATCAATACATAATAAATGCGGAGTGAAAATTTATTATAACTCTACAAAATGTGTTTATAGTGCAAGTATGTAGAGGTCGAACACAGGGAGAAAGGGGAGTAGACAATAACAATTGACAAAATAAGATAAAAAACATTTTGGTCTTTTTTATAAAGATTTTATATTTAGTGGGTTTAATATTTAATTTTTAGGTTTCATAATTTATAATTTTTTTGTTTTTAAATTTATAATTTTTATTTTCTTTTTATGTTTTCTGATTTTTAATTTCATTTTTCTCTTTAATTATTTATAATATAAGTATATATAATACAATTGTATAATATATATACTATAAATAATAAATATAAAAAGTAAAGACAAAATCTAGGAAAATACCCTAATGTACAGTCCTTTTTATTTTTCAAGGTTTTAAAATATATTTTTGGTATTTTTTACGTATAATAATTAGAATAGTAATACAAGTAAATATAACTATATACAATATAAGCTAGTACATATATAAATATAGCTATAATTATTCAAAAGGTACCGAATAAAATATTTCTATCTTTTTTATACTTTTTATGTGGTTTTGGTATTTTCTTCGAATTTTTGCATTTTTTGTATTTTTAATTGAATAAAATTGTTAAAACTCGAGCAATAATAGATGGCCAAGTTCTTTTGAATTTAAAAATAGCTAAATAGCTCAAAAATATCCAAAAATAATTTTAATATATAAATAGTATAATAAAGAAAAATAAAACTAGAAAATGCAATCTTTGGAATTTTTAATTATTTTTAAATTTTGTATAGTTTTAGAGAGGATTTGCTATTTTTCGGTTTTTATTTTGAATTTTTAGTGATCTGTTTGTCTGTATGTGTAAAATACAATAATAAGTAACCTCTAATTTTTTTATAATTTTTCGAAACATTCTCAAATTTTTATGGATTTTTAAACGCAAACAAGGGATAAATGCAATGTTTTGTATTTTAAATATAGGAAAATATTTTAATTTGCCATGTGAAAACATATGCGATTTAACAATATAGCATGTACTTAAAATACAATTTCTACAATTTTAAGATGTAAAATGCCATTTTTAATACAAGAAATAAGGGAAATAAAAATACAACACCGGTAGGGATTGATATGTAAATAAAAATAAGTAAAACTGTGATCAGGTTTAAAGGATACTACCTCCTCACCACCAGACCAAGTTGAGGTGCACATCCCTCCCTAGAGGAAGATGAGAAGTTTCGCCCAGAAGTACTACCCTCGTATGCTACCCAAGCCAAAGGATACTTGATGAATCTATGTTTCATCATCTTTATTCTATCATTTTGGACTTCAAAATCCTAGTAAATGCGTGTAAATAGAGTTAATTCATGCATTTTATCATCCATGCATTATTGTGTAAAGAGTGTATAAAATGCGGTTTTTAAAGCCAAAATTAAAGAATAAAGAAAAGAAAAGAAAAATAATAAAATATTGCAAATATTTTACGACCTGAAACCCCGAGACCTAGGCATCTCATTGACTAGGTCGACAAGGAAAAAAGTAGGGGGAGATAAGGGCCAGCATACAATAAAAATCCCTTTTATTTAACTCATTCTTTCCTCATTTTGGGACCTATTTTTGGTTCCACTTTTTATATCTAAAATCAAGAAACTTTGTACATTAACATTATAGATAAATAAATATATAAAAATAAAAAATTGATTTCACTTAAAAATAATGTACAGATGAAAAGTTATGATCTAAATAAGATTCCAGAATTCCAACTTCCCAGACATGTATCTCTCAAATAAAACTCGAAACACATCAAAATCACCTTTAATTGTATATAATTTTCAATGAGCTATTTAAGAAGTTAGTTTCGCATTTAGCGGATCTACGGTTTGAAAGTTGAGTTTTGGACCCCTATTGTATACTTGTACATATTTAAATATTCATTTTATTTACCCTTCATTATTTTTATAATTTTATATATTTATAAATTTGTTCATGTTATTTATAATATATGTGTATATTAAAATAAAAATAAAAACATAAATAAACAAAAAAATAAAATACATGTATACAATACCTAGGTATAATACCTATAGATATACCTATACAGAATATACTTTTATTAAATGTACAAAACATTTTAGAAAAATAAATAAAAATATATTTAGGTTTATAAAAATATTTTATAAACTTAGAAAATAATAAACCAAAATAAATAAATCATATATAGAAAATAAAAATAAAATATAAAAATATAGATAAATATACATATATGGGGTTGATGGGGCTGCCCCCTAGGGGTAGCCAACATGGCTTCCCCCACCCCATTTTTCGTAATTTTTTTAATTTTTTGAAAAAAATATCACCATGTATATTCATCTCTATATTCCTTCTATATGTCATTCGAATTTCGTCAGAAACAGAAACTCCTACGGCCTCCATCCAGACAGGGTCGATTTAAAAAATCCTGCGACCGTTAAAAAATGACATACGGATGGAGGCCGTAGGAGTCTCTTTTTCTGACGAAATTCGAATGGCATATAGGAGGGATATAGGGATGAATATACATGGTTTTATTTTTCCAAAAAAATAAAAAATTTGCCAAAAAATGAGGTGGGGGCAGCCATGTTGGCTACCCCTAGGGGGCAGCCCCATTTTTCCCTACATATATAGGGCATAAAAGGGTAACTCGTAATTTTATACCTCGAAAAATCAATAAATATCATAATAAAATAATTCATAAAATAATAAAAAAAATTTATTTAGTAAACTAAAAATATTAAAACCATTTATTATTTTAAAAAAGAATTTATAAATCTTTTTTCCAGGGATTTTTCTGGTTGGTCCACGTGGACCAACCAGGTCCTTACCTTGGTTGACCTCAGTCAACTCTCTGACCGAGGTGTGGACCTTTGTCAGACTGCTTTTTTTGGAATTTTTGCTGAATTTTGGAGAAGGCGTCTTGCACATTCTCGTGTCGAAGGCCTCTTTGACTTTTATTCACCATGCATCGAGGATTAACACTTGAAGTTTGCTTCGGGTGTTGAGCCGCTGAATCGAGAGATTTACATCAATCTTGGGATCCCGTAAACTCTTCAAAAACACCCTCCGACTTTCCTTCCCTCTTTGATCACTCTTCCTCCATCCATTCCTCGACCTAGGGTTTTAGACACCTTCCTGATGACAGCAGGGAGGGATTGCACCCGTTGCCTGGAGTCGAAGGCGTCGAATCGAGGCTGATCCACCTCGCTGGAGTGCGCCGCCCAAGATCGCCGTCGGAGCACATCCGGTGAGTGTTTTCTCATATATCTTTTATCCATTGAGCTCCTTATTCCCTCAGTAGTTATCCTTAGATAAAATCGATCCTCGATATGTCCGAACCATCACCTAATCGCATCTTCCGCATACGGTCGGAGCTCGAGTTTTTCTTCGGCCATTGCTGACCATTGCGCTCCTTTCCACCCATCCGCGGGGTTGAGGCATTTTTCCCTTGACCCTCTTACCATTTGCTGCAGGTCAGAGCGCACATTGAAGCACCTGGCACGCCCTTAGACCGGCACCTGAGATACCTGGATCTACGCCGCTCCACCGCCCTCGCTAGCCAACTCTGGTGCCTTTCGTCCAAATTTTGAGCCCCCAACGTATTGAGGATCTCTCCAAGAGCCTCCGAGGCTATTTTGCAGCGGCGCAGATTGTCGGAGCTACGCGTACACGCCGGAGGAACTTCGCCCAGGCGAAGTTCTTCCCTGTTCGTCCTCTGAGGCTCCACACCGTCCGATCCGGGAGCCTCTCCAGTTGGAATCCACGCCGTCCTATATAGCCCTTCTGTCACCGTCCAAGCAAGTAAAGGGATACCAGCCGTCCGATCCGCTAGGGTGAGGGAATTTTGTAACAACACCCTTGCCGTTTTTTTGTATCTATTATTTCGAACTTAAAATTTCATCTATTTCTTTAAATATTTTGTAATATTTACAACTAGGCCCCTAAACTTTCTATTATTGCTCACCAGTCCTTGTCCACGTCACCTCACGTGACTCACGCACGTGGGGTGCGGGACTTTTGCACAGGAGCCCTCGAAACTTGGGGTATTTCTATTTAGTTCAGGAATATTTTGTAACGTTGCACTATTTTTGGAAAAATTGCATTCAGACCCTTAGGTTTTTGGTTAATTACACACAGGTCCTTACAGGTCACGTGGCTTACGTACGTGAATTAGGAAATTTTGGGCTTGTACCCCTAGATGTTTGGTTATTTGTTATTGGTCTTGGAACTTTATTAATTAGTTGTAAATTTCTGGAAAAATTGCAATTGAGCCCTTGACTTTCTGGATATTTACATATATGCCCCTACAAGTATTGATTTTTCTCTTTGTTGTTTTTATTTATTTCATGTACCTATAAAACAGTAAAAAATCCACAAAAATTAGTATAAGCTCCTGCTGCATTCTACTTTCACGCTATATTTTTATTTTGCATTTTTATTGCATTTTAGTATTTAAAAAAATTCAAAAACATGCATTTTCTTACTGTATGCATTAGAAACTACCTAAAAATATAAAAAATCCTCAAAAAATTCTCAAAAAAAATATAGTTTATGTATTTTAGTGTCTTTTAAATTCATTCCAAAATTTACAAAAAAATACAAAAGAAAACCCTAAAAATGGCAAAACTCTAAAAAACTCCATAAAAATATTAAAAATTCCAGAAAAATCCAAAAAATCTAATTTTTGTCTTTGACTTTTCTCTGTTTCTTTATCTTTATTTTAAAATTAGTTTGAGGAACTTTAGACTATGTTTAATATTTTTCATCATCATTTTAGTTTTAGTATTTTATTTCATTCAATGTTTTCAGTATTTTTGACTTTAAAAATACCTAAAAAATTAGGGAAAATCTTGAAAAAGCACAAAAACATTTGAAAAACATTAAAAGCTCAAAAATATTTTATTCCCTGATTTTTGCTTAGTTTTACCTATTTTTCTCTATATATTATAGATATCTTTCCTTTATTGTATATATTCCTCATCATTGAAAAAGAAAAAAATATATAAAATACAAAAAGAAGACACAAAATCAGTAAATTAAAAATCAAAATATAAAAAAAAACTAAAAATTAAAAAAAAACTAAAAATTAAAAACCCACAAAAAAGGTCCATTTTGGCTAAGTGATGCACAAGACATAGGGTGTTTGACTTTTGTTTAGCCTGCTTTACTCCTTTGCTTCTTGTGTTCGACCCCTACTTGCTTGCCATTATACATTCTTGGTAGGGTATAATAAATTTAAATCCTTGCTCTTAATTGCTTAATTGATTGTATGGGTTGATTGTTGATAAAGGAGAAGGTTTGAGTAGTCGTCTCAACGGCAATGAGCCTGATTTGTCAGGCCATTACTTAGCGACTCTCGTCTCTTCGTTTTTGAAATGGCACCGTTGCCTGGGAGAATCGGCTTGTAGAGCAGATCTTTGTCTTTGTATTTGCTTAGCCATTTTTGCTTATATCTGTCTATTGTATAAAATTGATTGTGAATTGTCTGACATTTCTTTTTTATTTTCTTTGCAAGGGACCACGGACCAAGGAGGATCGCCTAGGGGATCCTGAGCAACCTTTGGAAGCGGAGCCGGCTATTCTATCTTAGCCGACAGGAGAGAGCAGGAGGAACTTGAGAGAGAGAGATAGGACAGTTAGTCTTTAGTCTTGTGAGAGAGAGACTTTTTCTTATTAATTTGTAATAATACAAGTACCCTGGACTTTGGACACTCGACCAAATTTTCAAGTGTTTGTTCACTTGGGGGCTCACCACAGTTTTGCCGCGTTTTCATCTCTTTATTTCATTTTGTTTCCCGGTTTTGGTTTTCCTTATTTTCTGGAATAAGCCCTTAGTCTTTAGGCTTGCTTGATCGTATAATCTAAGGCCAAACACCTAGTAACCATTGCATGCACTTATAGTTTTCTCGTTTGGAATTAGAATTAAATAATTGTTAAACACATAATTCGGAACCACCACGCCGCGAGAGTCTCCGTACAGCGCTTGCAGGACCAATTGTGGTGGGCACCGAGGAGATTCCAAGACCGGACTACTAGCTTTCGCTTTGTGTGTTTAGCATTTGGTTCTTCACGCTAGTAGTTTCCTGCTTAGGGCGGTTTCCGTATGCATATCAACATATAGTATAGGTTTATAAATTCCTATCTTGCATCCCACATGGAGAGAGGTGGGAAGCACTGTAAGTCTTCTAACCGAGCATTCATCATTTAGGCACTAAGGTGAGATTTCCATCTTAATGTCGCCTTGCATTGCTTTGCTGACCTTCTCCCTCTATTTTTGGATCAATAGGAATCAAAGAAAAGACAAACTCGTTAGGCCTTTATTGAATCTACTCAAAACAAGTGATAACACAAAAAATTAAAAAAGGGACTGCTAAAAATACTTGACCTAAATAAAATTGATTAATTAAACTCATTGCCTTGGGATGAGAAAAGCCCTCATTTGTTTCAGGTTGCATTGGAAGGTCTCCTTCCCAGTGAGTGAGCGTAAGGATTAGAGCCAAAAACCCAGTCTGTCGCTGCCTTGTGTATCGCCTGGATTTCCAATGCGATTGTTGCATTTTATGCAACCAATACTCAATCTTGATAAAGCAATTATAGTATCCTTAACACTATTGCTCAGTAATTATTATAACCATTATATCCATAATCCTTATCAGAATACTTTTATTCCTGGAGATCTCTATCTCCCAAGGCATCGCAGTTAAGACCTTTTAGATCACTATCTATAAAGTCTTAGGGTTCTTGATGATGAGACTTTGAGATCATTATCTCTAAGTCTTGTCATCTTTGAAGATGTTTATTATTACTGCAATCATGTGTTTCTCTCTCCATGGTAGGATTAGCAACACTTTACTAATCCCACTGCATGGCAAATATCTGGCTTTTGTACACATCTAGCATACACTCAGCTTCTCGTAATTGATGCACAAGTGCAAGCAGTTCTAGCATTCACTTCCTCAACTCTTTGAGGTGATATCTCTTTAGATAGGTCAGTACCAAATCTTAAGGGAAGGAAGCCTTTCTTGGAATTTCCAAGAATGGAATATTTCCAAGGTGTACTACAAATGTGACAGTCCCAATACCCTCTTTTCTTTGCTTCTGAACAACTTCAGAACTAAGATATAAGAGGTATTCTTGAGATCATATCTTAAGGTATGGAATAGCCAGTCTATAAAACACTTATTATCATCCTTATATCATTCCAAATGATTAGGATATTATCTACATTTAGCACAATGAACACAATGGCACTCCCACTAAGCTTCACACGGTACATCAAGATTCTATTTGAAATCATAACATTTATGATTTCATCAAATCTGATGTTCCAACTACAAGAAGCTATTTGAGTCCATAGATGGAGTTTCTTTAGCTTGCGTACCTTGCTTTCCTCAACCATGAAGCCCTCGGCATACTTCATGTGAATATCCTCAGAGAGGCATTCATAGAGGAATGCAATCTTGAATTCCATCTCGAAGATGTCAGATCCAAGTTGTGTAGCTATAGTTATCAATAATCAGATGGGTTTAAGCATGGTTACTGAAGAGCAAGTCTCATCGCAAGCAATGTCTTCTCTTCCAGTGTGTAGCTCATGGCTACGAACCGAGCTTTGAAGGTCTCTACCTTATCATCAGATTCCCTTTCTCTTGAAGATCCATTTACACCTTTATGGGTCTTACCCATATAGGTAGATCCTCGAGGGTCCATATACAACACTTGTATATAAAGTCTACTTTAGACTTTATTGCTAATATCCATATTTCCATGTCATGATCCTTAGGAGCTTCATCACATGAAGTCCGATCATTGTCAAACTTAATCGACACAAGGAATACATCCTCAAACTCATTTGAAGAGGTATTAATGTTTCATCTTTAATTATCCTTTTAGTTTCCAATTTCAAGAGCCTCATTATCATCTCAAGATTAAATGAGTTCCTTTACTTCATTCTCTTCTTGATTCTCAAAAGTCTCAGCCTCTAAAAATCTCATTCTCAGAAATGAGATATTTTAAGAATCTAAAGGTCATAAAGTAGGTATCCCATACCATCCTTTATTTTCCTAATGAAGTAGCACTCTCTAGTGCTTAATTCCAGCTTACTTATATGGAATCTTATTAAGGATAGATAGTGTAGTCTCTACTACATATATACTTGGAAACTAAGAGGTAAAAAAAGTACTAAGCCTTCTCCTACTATAAGTAGGGTCGGCTACATAGATTCTTGCTTAAATCCATGTTGAAAGATTCGACTATTTTTTACGCTGGCCGTCGACTACCTAACGCAACCCCTGCAAGAGTGGGATTTGAAACCTGGTCTTTTGTGTGGTAGACACACTATCCTGCCACTGGAAACTAAGAGATAATTATGCTAAAAACATCACTGATCAAATCATGTCACACATGATCCAATTATATCTTCCTACAACTCTATTGAGTTCAAGTTTATCAGGAGGAGTGAGATAGAAATGATATTCATATCTCCATAAGGTATTCTTTGAATTTTATCTAACAGGTACAAGCTACCTAGGTTCGATCAAATTCATTTCATCTTTCTTCAAACTTTTGTTCTAAACCAAAATTGTTGAAATCTTTGAACATTTCAAAGGTTTCTTAGGTGAAGATAAGAAATCTCATATCACAAATAATCATTGAATGATATCACATATCATCAATGTTTATTACGATACAGATGATCCACATACATCAATATGTATAAGATCATGAATACTCTGGCATCTTACACTATTCCCAGAGAAAGTGTATTGGACATACTACTTTGAATACAATATTCACAAGTATGTAAGATTTGAAATTTTTAGACATTCTAAAGGTTTATATCTTACTATTATATTGATCAAATCAATAGACAAATGTCCAAGGCTTTATGCCAGATCATTGTCAAATGATCTTCATCCTCCTATTGATCTTTTAAAGGTTTAATTTCAATATTAGAAATCTTAATGAACCATTCATTAATTTTCTAATTTAGTAGAGTCCACTAGATGCCAGATTACTATCTGAAATATATCTATCATAACTCTTTTATGATAATTACATCTCAGAATTCATGTTTATTTCCAACAATTAGAAATAAACTATGAGTGTATTCTCATATCTAGGTCATAAAGGGCTCTCCCACTAAAAATATGAAGTTCATCTATCCAATAGAGATTGTTGCAACAATTGCATCAATATCCATGTAGATGACTATAAAACCTGAAGATCAAATTCTCCAATCTTCTAAAACATATGCAACCCATTGCAAGTGTTAGAAGATTGAGATACAATTATGACTTTATCTTGTTCAATAAGCAAGTCAATATCAATGATTTATGTAGATTATTCCGATGCACTATCCGAGTCCTTCTCTAAGGATCCTAGATAGCCCAGATAGTCATACTATCAATACATCGACTCCTTGCAGTATTGGCATTCATCCAACTATCTGGATGCCATATGGAAGTCACAAAAGTAGGTCAACTCTTTGACTTTCCTTCTTGCTTGGGTCAGACCCATGCTTCCAGTGCGCTTTCTTTATCTATGAACAACCATTGCTCAAGACAAAGGATTTCTTATGTTGAACTCAAAACTTTTAATATAAGAGAACTTCAACATTTATACGTGCTTCATTTAATTCATACAATATGAATATTATGAAGATTCATGAATGACTTGAGTATAGACAGTAGAATGATGGCATTCATCATTTCTACATCCATCTAGACTCTTAAAACATTGGTTTAGGTAGGTATTCAAACATTTTGAATACATCATCTCTTTCGAGCTACCATTATGCATAGTGCAGAGAACCATGTCATTCATGATTAAATGTCTAGAGCACATATGTATGTCAAAATATCTTCTTAGATTTCTATAAGGATTAATTGACAATTACAATCATCATAGACATGTCACTTCCAAAGTAAATTTGATGATATCAAGACTATAGAGACATACAAACCCTAGGGTTGTGGATCTATTGTCTATTTAATTGTCATTCCTCATTATTATGAGGAAACTTGCACATTGCAACCACATACATTATGTGTCAAACTGCAAGTACAATATCTAAATCATGAGTCCAATCCATGATATTTTACTGGTTATTATTGAGTATAACATTGAATGGGATTTATGAAGGATTATCTGTAATAAGAAATTTGCATAAGTGTGTGTGTGTGTGTGTGTGTGTGTGTGTATTACTTTGATTTAGGAGTTTTATATATCAAAGTTGTCTTGCAACACTGAAAGTCCATTCCCTTAATCACTTTCAATGTAAGAGGTATTCTTACCATTATATCTCTAGCAAGATTTGGAATCTCCTTTCCTATCTGCGTCACATACCAATAATATGAGAACCTGCGACTTCAATGAACGAAGCGGGAACACATTCTGCCTTGCAAGTCCAACTTGCATTTTCCAATTCGGTCTTTAACACCCGGTCCCACCACCCCTAAGGTGATGTTGACTCGTCATTAATTGAACCAACAGTCAATAAGCTTAATACTCTCTATACGCAATCCAATATCGCCTCAATAATATGAGGACCCGATATTAGGGTCACTACGTATACGGCCTTACTCTTTCGAGAAGCAATGAGCCCGATCCAAATGGCTTGTATGCAGTAGCTGTCACTTCGGACAGGCGTCTCCGACATACAATCTCTGACGACGGAACCCTCCACCTTAACGGGAGACCATGGATGTCACTAATGTGATCCTCCATATCATATTCAAATTCTAATTAATCATTATGAATCACATTCATTATGATCAATTCTTCCAAGGGAAATACACATCCATTTATAATAGAGTGCTTTTAATTAGATATAATCAATTTAATTACATTAAATTAATTATCAATCCAATTTTCAATCAACAAACTTGATTATTACTTGAATAGTAGGTATAATCTCAAAGTACATATTATTCGAATTTTAATAATTAGAAAAATACACTTTAATTTCTCCAGCATTATCGAGTCCCTACCCGTTGTCATGGGCAGTACCGATGAGAGTGGGACGGACCACATACGTTGCAACCCGCTACCCCAATGCTCTCCGAATAGACATCATATCCATCTCAGGAAAGGATAATGCCAGATAGATCATTATGTACTTTGAGATGCTCATCGATTTTTCAACCGAAATTATACCATATAATATTCATCAAAACCATTTTAATAATATTATAAAGAGATTTGATAAACAAATCCTCAATCCTATTCAAGCAGGAGGGTTTTGCATGTAAAAGTTGTCCTACAACTATTGTAGGATAAACTAAGGTTTTTTATGAAAACAATGTTTGTTGATGAATTTCATATCAACCAATCATGATCAAGGTCAACTATCTTATTATTTTGGTTAGTGAAATATCATTCAAGGAATTGATTATAATCTTTAAATATTTCACAAATATTTATCAATAATCATTTCAGAAAATTAACAATTAATTTTCGTCAATTTATTTGAATGACTATCACAAGGTTTTGGAAAATCATGCAATTTCCAACAGTGACACACACTAACTAAAAATATCATATTTCATTCATTTTAAATCCAAATTAAGCAAAATAAATTTACAAGGATTGATAACTTGATTTAAAAACGAAATCATATGATAAACATGCATTTCCAGATCATTTTAAAATCGTAATTAACATCTTAATTACGTCTTTAATCGCCATCCCCGAAACAGTGGATATATGGTTAATAAAACAACCATATCTTGAGAAAACGGAATCCAAATTACGCAAACTCAAATACTAATGTTTCCTTAATTAATGGGGAACATTTTCTAATTTAAAATTTTGTATTTAAATATTTTAAACAGCATCGAAATTTTATCACAAGATAGGGCTGCGAAAATCGAAAGGCTAAAATCTTCACAAACCCAAACGAGCCAAAATCTTCGTAGGTTCATGGATTTGATCCAAAAACATTCATCAACCTAGATCTGATACCACTTGAAGGATACGGGGAAAATCCTCAAGCGCATCATGGAAGTGTGATGATCGCATCGAATGCGATCGGGAGCGACTAGTCGCACTAGTTGCTCGGTGCAGCGGAAATTAAAATTTTTAGGTGACCAAACCATATGATCCAAGAACACTTCTCGGATCGTTTCATCTAAACCACAAACAAGTAATAGGATTACCTCTTGAAGCATGGTTGTGATCGAGTCTCTAAACGAAGAGACATCCTATCTTAAGTCCGATCCGTCGGAGGAGACGCTTGCTAGCGCGGGGATGAATCACGTGCTCCTCGCCATTCATGTTGATGATTCAAGCGGCGGATCTCCTGATCTCGTCAAACGAGATCCAACATCTTCTTCACGAGCGAGACACATCGAAGGAGATGGAGATCCACGAGTAGATGATCCGGCAGCATAACGACGATGCTTTGTCAATGACGACTCTCACAATGGCTCCATGGTGGATGGCCATAAGAGAGAGATGGAGAGAGGACGTGTATAGAGAATAAGAGAGAGAGAGAAAGACTCGTCGAGTCAGTGCAAGTCGAAGAGCAAGGCATGCCTCTTCTTATATAGGATTTTGGGAGTCCATGGATCTCAATCCATGGACAACATACACTCAATGGTTGAGATTGATTTGTGTTTCTTTCAATGGTCATGATCTTGTTGTGAAAAACAAACAACAATTAGTTTAATTCAATATATTGATAAATCAATATATTTAAATTCAAATCAAATCAATTAATTATCCTTGGAGATAATGAGAAGATAAACCATATCCCTTAAAAATAGGGGACGACTACTCTTCTCATGAGATCTCATTTATCTCATGAGATCTCATTGTCTCATGAAATCTCATTATCTCATGATATATCTCCAAATTTTATAAAAATAATTGTTGTAAATTATTTCACAAATATAATTCACAATTATCTTGTAAAATATTGTAATCATTCCATTAAAGAAAATGTGAATCACATTCACATCCCAAAATAAAATGTAAATTATATTTTCAATTAATCATCTAATGTGAATCCAATTCACATTAATAATTAATTAACAAATATAAATCACAATATGCTCTCTCTTATATATTATAAATCATTTTTCTAATATATATGATTAATATGGAAAGTGATATCCACATTATTCATATCCATGATTATTAAATCACATTTAATCATGTTAAATGTCTTTTCTCATGTGCCCAAATAAAATGAATCACATTCACATCATTCACATCTTTGATAATTAATTCATATTTAATTATCTTAGATATCTCTCCTTATAATATGAATCAAATTCATATTATCCATGATAATTAAATCACATTTAATTATCAATTTTCTCGATGCTTGGATACTTATATCAACAATGAAATTATCCATGAACTCTTTCAAGGATAATGTGCTTTCTCCGCAGATACTTGGAGATAAGGACAGAGCGATTGTATTGTTCCACGTATAGTGACTTGGATATTGAGATCACATCTCAATTCCAGATCTCAGGCCTCCTATAGAAGCTTGATTAAATCAAGACCGCAAGTCTAATCTTCTCATTGTATCTGAATCACATTCAGATCAATGTCCAACATTTGGACCAAGATCAGATTACTTCTCTACTGAGAGGAGTCACTAAAATCCAGATCCATTTCATCTCTCCCTACGAATGGAAGCGTCATGGTTATACAATCATTTATTATCACATCACCGTTAGGTATTCCCAACACCTGTACATCCTGCATACTGGAAGACCCAGAATAAATCCGAAGTATTAGATCAACTTTATAATGTCTACTTCAGGATTTTCTCAGTAAGTTTCTCATTTGATCATTGGGATTTGGTATCGATCATATACTTTCTAAAAGCATATATCATACCTAGGTCTTGATCATATACTTTCCAAAAGTATATATCAAACCTACAAATTCAGTCAAGCTTCCAAAGAGAGACGACCGTGCACGGAATTTGATTCTTCCCAATATCTCATGAGTGAGCTCATGTCTTCTGGTTCAGTAGTGAACCTGTATGATCCCTTTGACAGATTGTATTATTCATATGCCCGTATATGCACACCAGCGCACCAGTGTATAGACCTTGGTTAGGTCATCAACCTAGTGGTCTGCCAAATGTACATACTCAGACATATGGTAACACATCTGTCTCCGGTCAGAGGATGTGTGCCTGTATCGTGACAACATACGATATAGGACTTTGGTTATGTTGATCTCGTTAAGTCAACTCTTTGACCTAACTAATCTGACACCTCCGATTCTTTATTCCTATGCAGAGGACATGCATCAAGAGGTCGGTCAGATATATGCCTATGTGAGAAAGGATTGGCATCTCCTACTCAGGATGGAGATCATATTTTAACAATCATTTGACGATGCTGGATGAGTCCTCAATCTAACTCTTTAGATATTCATCCAAGCACCAGCCTCTATGATTCAATAATTGAATCAACAGCTGTATGATCATTAAGATAACCATGGTACATAACCCTAATTGTAGTAAGGGACCTATTTTGCAAATTAGTTATTCTTCATTTCAGATCAGGGAATGATATATGCAATAACATTTATTGCATGATGGCTCGCATGTCCAACAATCACGGCATATCCAATTCTCGAGGTGAGATCTACTTTTATTTCCTGTCATTTTTCTTATGTAAATTTTAGATTTAGTCTTTGCTCTGATTTCGTGATTAATTATTAGATCTTAAAATCATAAACAAAGAGATCCACCACTCTTTGATCTGCGTCCGACATCGAATTTTTCATCTCATTCTCTGATCTCCACATTTCACCTTCCATCTCACACAACCTACCACACCCGACAACGCACGGCGGTCGGATTGTCGTATCTATCTTCCGCATCGTCAAGATCCACAACCGCTCATATACTCTAGTTTATTGATAAATAAGTAAAAAGAATAAAAAAGAAAAGAACATATAGTTGCTTTCCTCCTCTTTCTAACCTTTGTTTTGTAAGAAAATTAAAATAAATAATAATAATAATGTAATTTTATTTCCCTATTTACAGTTTCTTTCCAAACAAAAAAATAAAAAAGGTTCTTATTACTTTTACTTATAATTGTTACAAAATAAAAAATAAAAAAATAAAATAAAGCAAACAAATAAAGCAACGGAGCCGTCCGCCCTCTTCCACCGTCCACGCAGCGGCAAGCCCCCAGTGTGCCCCCCACCACGCCGTCGTAGCCCTCCTCCATCGACAACAACCGCGCCCACCGCCTCAACGCCGGTGTCCTCCAAGCGGCGCAGGCTCCTCCACCTCCAGCAGCATGGCACCGCCCCGACTCCCGCACTAGCGGTGATCCCCTCCGCCTCTGCGCCATCGCCCTAGGCTGCCGCGCACCTCCGTCAAGATCCACCTCCTTTCGCTGTCCTCCTCCAACAGCAGTGGCCCCATCATCGAGTTTCCGCATTATCCACCACCCTTCGTGTCCAAGTTCCTCCTCGGGCACCACCTCCGCTGTGCAGCTCCGCGTGGTGCGGCCCACACCTCTGCCTCTGCATGGAGGTGCCACCAATGACCTCCAGATTTGTAGAAGACGGCGGCTGCCCCCCATTTTGCTTGAGAACGAAGGATCGCCTAAGGAACCCTAGTTATGGGTTAAATTTAGATAAAAAAAGATTTGGACAAATTGTTGAAGCCCTCTAAACTTTTCTGAATTGCAAAATTATCCCTGTGCTCCAGAAGGTCATGTGTGTGGCACATGTTCAGTGGTTAATTTACATTTGTTTCCTATGTTTATTTCTTGTTCTATTTTAATACAAAAACTTTTAAAAAATTTCATTTAAGTCCTTGTATTACATACTTTAATTGTGCATGCACTTTTCATAAAAATAAATGTTTTTATGGTTGTAAAAATTAAAAAAAAATGTATGCAAGTTCCTACTATATTCTACATTGTTTAAGTTTTTCATTGGATTCGTTATCATTTAATGTTTTTAAAAAATAAAAAACAGTGACTTTTTGCCTTCTTAAAATTAGAAAATTCATAAAAATTCGAAAATTCACCTAAATTTTTCAAAAAAATTAATGTAGGTGTATTTTGTTGTCGTTTAATTTCTTTCCAAGTTTCATCCATTGATCATTTATAAAAACCAAAAAATTGCAAAAAATGAAAAATCTTAAAAAAATGTAGAAAATTCTAGAAAAATCTAAAAAAATCTGATTTCAGTCTCAGATTGTAGATATTTAATTCTATTTTAGAGTAAAAATAATTTCCAGGAGTATTGAGCACTTGAAGTATTTTTAAATTGTAAAATACTCTTGGTTGTTCACTATGTGCTATATTTCCCATTGTCTGATTTTTATAAAATCACAGAAACATAAGAAAAATTTGAAAAATTACCAAAATATTTTAAAACATATAAAAACACAAAAATAGTTTGTTTGGACTTTTCTGTACATTTTTTTTACTGTTGTGAAAAATACAAAAAGATGTGTGTGTGTGCATTTTTATTCCTTTGTGCTTGTTTTGAAAAAAATTTAAAAATTCAAAAACAACTAAAACTTTAATTTCAAAAATTTACTACAGAGTTTTTAAATCGTGCTCCGTGTGTTCGACCCTGGTCGCTATACTAGGTAAATAGAATAACGAAACCTCTTACATTTTCTTTTCATTGTTTGAATATTCTTTTAAGTGGTTAAAAATAAATTTTCCTCGATTGACCGCGTTTGGTGATTCGGGTCACAACGAACCTTATTTATTTACATACTTAACCCGAGTTGTCAAGTGTGTCATCACTATATAATGCCCCAACACTTTTCAGCGGTGCATGATTTGTTGATGAAATGGTTGTGGATTTCCTGGAAGTATTTATGGATGACTTGTCGATCTATGGTGATTCATCCAATGATTGTTTCATGCACTTAGATCGAATCTTCAAGAAATGTAGGGGGTTAATCCAGTGCTCTCCTAGGAGAAAAGTCATTTCATGATAAAGGAGGGCATCATGTTGGGACACGTCATCTCCAAGAAGGGAGTGGAGGATGACCCAACCAAGGTGGATGAAATCAAGAAACTGAAGACACCAACCAACATTAGCAAGTGTAGTATTTTCTAGGGTATGACAGATTCTATCGATGATTTTTTAGGATTTTTCGAAAATTGCCCGATCGTTGACTGAGCTCTTAGGGAAAGAAATCGAGTTCACTATAGATCATAGGTGTTTTATGGCCTTCAAGTTGCTGTAAAATAAGATCATGGAATCTCCCGTCCTACAAGCCCTCGACTTGTCACTTACCTTTGAGATCATGATCGATGCCTCTGATTTTGCAGTAGGGGATGTGTAAGGATATTACAAAGATGGTGTCACTTATGATATTCAATACACAAACAAAGTTTTGGATCATACTCAAAAAAAGTATATTGTGATAGAAAAGGAAGTGCTTGGTGTAGTCTTTGCCTTATAAAAATTCAGATCTCTACTTCTAGGATCTAAGGTGACAGTGTATATAGATCGTTCAGCCATCTGATACTTAATGGCAAAGAAAGATGCAAACAAACATCTTCTCAGACGGATACTTCTACTTCAGGAATTTGATTTGTAGATTAATGATAAGCATGGAGTGAAGAATGTGGTGGTTGACCATTTATCTTGGATAGATCAAGATAAAATCCCTACTTTAGAATGGATTCGTGAGTCCTTCCCCGATGAGTCAATTTATGTTATTAACTCCATCCCATGTTATGCCGACATGACTAACTATCTTGTATCTAAGAAAGTTCCCCAGGATTAGCCCAAGAGCAAAATTGACCGACTTAAGTCGTAATCCAAACACTACCATTGGGAGGATCCATTCCCTTTCTTCCAAGGGTCGGATAGTGTATGGAGAAGATGTATTCCTCAAGAGGAATATCATAGTGTCCTTAATCTGTGACACACCATGGAAACAAGACGACACCATTTCGGGTAGAGGACCGCTGAGAAAATATCACAATGTTGTTGGCCAACCTTGTTTAAGGATGCATACAATTTTGTTAGGTCGTCCCCTATCTATCAGAGAATGGGAGGTACCATTGGTCCCAAAAGCTCCATGCATATACACCCAGTGATCATTTGTGATTTATTTGATGCACGGGGAATTGATTTTATGAGTCCATTCCGTAACGACCATAGATTTGAATATATTCTTATCGTGGTATACTATTTATCGAGGTTGGCAGAGGCTATCCCTACTCAAGCTGCAGATAGAAGAATTGTCTGTAAAATTCTAGAAGATCATACTATTTCAAGGTTCGGGATTCCTAAGGTTCTGATATATGATGGGAGTATCAACTTTGTTAACCGAGAGGTGAAGAAGTTGACTATGGACTAGGGCATCGAGCACCTTGTCTATAGTCCTTACCACCCACAATCTAATGGCATGGCATAGGTGTCTAACAAGGAGGTCAAAGGAAATTTACAGAAGCTGGTCCACCTTGACAGGAAGAACTGGTCCCAACTCCTTGACCAAGTTCTATGGACTTACAAAAGAGATTATAAGACCGCATAGGACATCTCCCCATTTAGATTGGTATTTGAAAAAATATGTCATTTGCCCACACAATTAGTGCATAAATCAGATTGAGCAATCAAAAAATTAATTGGAACTGTCACCAAGGAAAGAAGAACATAAATATGGATTTAAACAATCTCTTAGAAATCAGAGTAAAGAAATAACACGACAAGCACATTAGAACTAAGAACTTCAACCCAAGGCAAAAAGTATGGTTGTTTAATGCAAGGTTGAAGTTTTTTTTAAAAAAAGAGTACTTGTTCCCAGTTTCTTCATTTTTTTGATTTCCCTTATTTTGAAAAATTGAAAATTTTGCAAAATTAAAAATCATTAAAAATAGAATAAAAATCCTTTGATTTTCGAATCGTCTACCTAGTTTATAATAGTGAGAGTTCGAACCTGGTTGATATACCGGGTTAATAAAAGTAGCAATACACTTGTTTGAATTGTCTGATTTCTTAGTGGTTAAATAATTTTCTAGTTGATAGATTTGGTTGATTTGGAATAAAGATACTTGATTTATTATTTCTATCTGAGTTAGCCAAGTCCTTGTCATCAACTATTATTATTTGTGTATCTGCATATAATCTTCATATATTTTATTATTTACATTTTTACTATTATTATTTTTTTAAATAATTATATATATTATTTAAAATATACTAAAAATATAAATAAATAAAATGATTAAAAAGACATTAATATAAATAATACCTTAAAATAAATAGGTACACTATACCTATAATATATACATAAAATCATAAAAATATAACAAAAATCTATAAATATGTATTTAATAATCTTATAAGTATATGAAATATGTAAATATGATAATAAATATTAAAATATAAAATAAAAATAAAATACATATAATACATGTAAATATACCTATATATGTCATGTAAATATTAACATCTCACGAATTAAGTTGTAAAAATAAATAAAAAGTTTTATTTAATAATTTAAAAAATAATAACGATTTTACATATTTTTAGTTTTATTTAATAAATTTATTACTATTTTATTTTCTATTTTATTTTATTTTTCTACTTTGTCTTTAGTGCATCCACATGGCCCAATCAGGGTGCGAGGAATGTTGACCTCCAATTCAACACTCTCTCCTCACGTGAACACGACATGTACCTTCTGCAACCCCCTCTCTTCCTCGATTTTTCACACCATCTCCATGGGCCTAACCTCCTTGAGCTCTTCACCATTTTTTTGTGCACCCATCATCATCTACCTCGACATGCCTGTAGACTCCACCAACTCCTTCTGGTCTGCACACAATTCATCTTCCATCAACACCCATCGTCATGTTTATAATCAATATTCGGATGTTTTTTTACAATCAATATTCATATCCAGTTCATATTTAATTAATATTTGAATATAGATATCCATATTTGATCATTTTTCGAATATGATAAGTAGATATTTAAGTATATCCATACCAATTGTCATCCCTATCCCCACCTCAGTCCCCAATGCTCTCCGAGGAAACATAGTACATTCAAGCACCATTGGAGTTCTGATTTACTATAACATTGTAATAAATCGTCACATAAAAGTACTAAATCAAACTCTTCGTCAATGTACGTAGGTGTCACAATTGTCCCAATCTTCCTACAAGTATCATCGGCATAACTAAAACTACAATTTTCATATATCCTTGTCCGATCACTGGTATTAGATTGTAAGCATGATTTTTCTCATTATTTCGATATTACTCTCCATGAGATTTCTATTTTCGATTTTATATTTAAAAAATTAGCTTAAACGTACACCTAAAACATTACACAATTATATTAAATGAATTTGTTTCATAATATTTTAAATTAAGTACGATGAGAAATGCATAAATTTTTGTTATATATAGTTGTAGATAACTCTGTAATTATATTTGTGTATTAGAATATCTCTTAAATGCCGAATTGGTATTCATGTCTCACGAATTCTAAAAACAGATACAGAAACATAATATAGATGTATCAATATCCATTTGCAAGGTTATATTATCCATTTTGTTAAAAATTCAAAGTTGCTAAACGAAAAGAGGGCTTGAACCATTAACATAATTGTTGCAACTAATGAAAATTCAAGTTCTAAATATCACTGAGGAAATGATACTTTGAATAGGGCACCTCCAAACCACGTGATTCAACTAGAATCTAGCATGTATTTGCAGTTCGTAGACTAGACAGATCAGTGAGTAACTGAGCATATACATTTGTTTTGCTTCCGCGGTCTAAGTCGAGCTTGTCTTTTGTTAGCAAAGCTAAATGTAGCAAAAACCATTCGAGATTACGTCAAACCCATCTCCACTTCCTTCGCATCCACCTCCTCCACAACCACACAACCCCAACTCCTCTCCACACCTCACGGTAATCTCACCCTCCCCCATGATTCACCCCTCAACAAAACCCGACCATATAAACCCTTTCCGTTCGCATTCACTCTCTCCTCTCTTTCCCGTTCCCTTCTCTCTCTCTCTCTCTCTCTCGCTCATACTTCCTCTCCCTTGATCTCTACAATCTCTCTCCCTCTCGGCCGTCGGAGATGAGGGAGATCCTCCACATCCAAGGCGGCCAGTGCGGCAACCAGATCGGCGGCAAGTTCTGGGAGGTTATATGCAATGAACACGGCATCGACCGCAGCGGCTCGTACAAAGGAACCTCTCCCCTGCAGCTTGAGCGCGTCAATGTCTACTACAATGAGGCCAGCGGCGGGAGGTATGTGCCTCGTGCTGTGCTCATGGACCTCGAGCCTGGGACCATGGACGCGTTGCGGTCCGGTCCATACGGGCAGATCTTCCGGCCAGATAACTTCGTGTTCGGGCAGTCCGGCGCGGGTAATAACTGGGCCAAAGGACACTACACTGAGGGAGCTGAGCTCATTGATGCAGTCCTCGATGTGGTGAGGAAGGAGGCCGAGAATTGCGATTGCTTGCAAGGTATACATATGAGAATTGAGTTGTCATGGACGAGGATGTTTGGGTTAGTGCTTATAGAAAAAGCACTTATGGTATCCATATTATGTGCATGTGAATTTCCCTAATCTGGGCGTACTTTGACCCACTAAATCTACTCATATCATTTACCATATAATTGTATGTTTTCTTATATTTTTATATATTGTTTCATGTATGTAAATAAGCCTTAGTTTCCCCATGTCTTTACAGGGTTCCAGGTTTGCCATTCTCTTGGAGGGGGCACAGGCTCTGGCATGGGAACGTTGCTCATTTCTAAGATCCGGGAGGAGTTCCCCGATCGCATGATGCTCACGTTCTCCGTCTTCCCTTCGCCAAAGGTATCCGACACCGTCGTGGAGCCTTACAATGCCACCCTCTCCGTGCATCAGCTCGTCGAGAACGCAGACGAGTGCATGGTCCTCGACAACGAAGCTCTGTATGATATCTGCTTCCGCACTCTCAAGTTAGCCACGCCCACCTGTAAGTAAATTCATGGAAAAAATAGCTAATTATAAATAGGCACCCCTCCACAACAATGATATATAAATGGATGTGCTTTATAGCATTTTCGTCCAAATTTCTCTTGTCGTTGACCATTACCATCCTTCCATTGCTAGTTGGTGATCTCAACCACCTGATCTCGGCCACCATGAGCGGGGTCACCTGCTGCCTCCGCTTTCCCGGACAGCTCAACTCCGATCTCCGCAAGCTTGCCGTTAACCTGATCCCCTTCCCCCGCCTCCATTTCTTCATGGTCGGATTCGCCCCGCTCACCTCCCTCGGCTCCCAGCAGTACCGCTCCCTCACCGTGCCCGAGCTCACCCAGCAGATGTGGGATGCCAAGAACATGATGTGTGCTGCCGACCCCCGCCACGGGCGCTACCTCACCGCGTCTGCGATGTTCCGTGGCAAGATGTCCACCAAAGAGGTCGACGAGCAGATGATCAACGTCCAGAACAAAAACTCCTCCTACTTCGTCGAGTGGATCCCACACAACGTCAAGTCCAGCGTCTGCGATATCCCACCGACGGGATTGAAGATGGCGTCGACATTCGTGGGGAACTCGACATCGATACAGGAGATGTTCCGCCGCGTGAGCGAGCAGTTCACGGCAATGTTCAGGAGGAAGGCCTTCCTGCACTGGTACACCGGGGAGGGCATGGACGAGATGGAGTTTACGGAGGCTGAGAGCAACATGAATGACCTGGTGGCGGAGTACCAGCAGTACCAGGAGGCTACGGCGGAGATTGAAGACTATGGAGAGGAGGAAGAGGACAGGGAGGCTGCGGCATGACGGACTCTAGCTGTGCCTTTGTTTTGGATATATATACGTGTTATAATCTACTATATATACATACATATATATATATATATGTATGTATATATCTGAGTCTTAAATCCGCAAAGTTGATACTATACGGCTAAGTCAAGATGGTTGTTTGTCCTGTCTGTCCTCGTTATGTCATGACCAAGATCAAATTGGAATCCGAATTCTCATCATTTTATATTGTATCCTGCATGCATTATCATAGGATTTGTAGTGGATCTTTTTCGAAGGAGCATCATCTACACAGGTTTTGAGGTCGAATTGTGCAGCTTATATTCATTATATTTATATATAGCCTTGCATGGACTAATCAATATGGGTTTACATGTGTTCTATTGATTTTGCTCGTGATCTGCTTGACGGTTGGTACAACGAAGAGCAATGATTAAAGAAGACTCTTGTGTTTATTACGGGATAGAGAGGATCGCCTACCATCTCAGACTTATGAGAGTAGTCCAATCCTCATCCAATGGTATAGGCGGTTACAACAGGATATCCGTTCTCATTATGAGATGCATAGATCTTCACTAATAAAATATTAATATGTCAACTTAGAGGGGATAAAAATATGTTTTTAGTACAGGACTTTTACACTTAAGCTATGTGTACTTTCATTATTGTGTGCATAACCTTCCATAGATGTGAATTAAATGGGAAACCATTAATAGTTGTTAACCACTGAAAAATGCACCATGCGTAAAGATAATTATGGTCATTGTATCGAAAAGACGGATTATACCATAAAAGATAATTTTTAGTTATCTTTTTTTTATTTTTTATTGTATATATTCCTAAACAAGATTTGTATAGTGTCAAGTACTGGAGTTTCAAACTCAATAAAGCAAAATATTGGAAAACTAGGGATAAACTATAGAAAATTAAGGGTGATGGGGTTTCCTTATTTTAATTGATTTTTAAAGATTTTTCTAGATTTTTATTTGAATTTTAAGAATTTTACATTGTTTTATGCTTTTTAAGTATTTTATGATTTTTTTATTATTTAAGAAAATATTTTGTAATTTTTATTGTTTTTATTTTATTCTTCTTATGTTTTAATATTATGTTTTTTTATGAATTTATTAAGAGGTTTTTAGAATTTTTATCGATTTTGGAATATTTTTAACGTTAAAAATTGGGTTTTTTATAGAAAAATACATTTTTATTTTCGATTATTAGAATAGCAAACAGTACATATTTTTATTAGAAAATAGGTAAATTTATCTTTAAAATGATATATTGTGCGTTATTGTGTGATTTTTATTCATTAGTTATGCTTTTTACAAGTTTTTTTGAATTTTGTATTTTTTGTTTTAATATTTGATTTTATTTCATTTTTGGTTTAAAATGTAAAATATAGTAAAAGAAACTGTAGGTATTTTTTACCATATTTTTAATAGTGTTTTTATATTTTTTAGAGTTTGTTACATTTTTAGTATTTTTAAGGATTTATTAAAAAATAGAAAATCTTTTTTTTATTTTTTCAAAATTTAATTAATACTATATACAGTATATTACATAGTATTTGTACATATTTTTATTATATTTTTATATTTTTTATTTTTATGTAATGAGCATAGGGTATATGTATAGTGTATATAGCGAATAGGTATATGGATATAATTAATAGGAAGTCTAGGGGGCACGTGCAATAATTGAAAGGGATTTTATCAGTTGTGCCCCTCTGAGATATCGCAATATCAGTTATGCCCCTATCTTTTTGGTAATATCAGTTGTGCCCCCGACTTCTTGCCAATATTTCACTTGTGCCCCTCGGAGGGGCATAACTGATAAAAGATTTTTATCAGTTATGCCCCTCCGAGGGGCACAAGTGAAATATTGGCAAGAAGTCAGGGGCACAACTGATATTACCATAAAGATAGGGGCATAACTGATATTGCGATATCTCGGAGGGGCACAATTGATAAAAACCCTAATTGAAAAGTTGGGGGTATTGCAGGAAATCTCCAAGAATGCACGTGTGTGGCACGTGATCTACTCTGCATGGACATGTTAAGAATTCAATAAGTTCCGAGGGTTCTAATGCATTTTCACCGACAATCATTTTTTTTTCTGCTAAGCTTTCACCGACAATCATGTGCGCATGTACATGCCTCGACCGTCCCTAGACCTGGATAGAAATAGCAGCGGGTTCGGAGGTCTTGTTAAAAATTTCCCATATAATATCTCAACGCACATGCTTTATGCGTGCTGACTCCAAGCGGTGGGACGGTGGAGGGATTCTTATCCCGACCTGTGGCTTGCTTATGAGCGTCGGATGCTTTAATTTGGATTGTATGGCTCCACTTCTATCTGGATGTTGGGGAGTTCTTCCCCAGATTGTTGCTGTAGGCGGCGTTTGCTCTTCAAGCTTCCAGGCGAAGATTGCTCCAGGTCGATGATGGCTCAGATTCGGTCGTTCAGCTACTGCTTGATGTTCCTTGATGGTTCAGCACGGAGCACGAGATTGGGAGAAAGAGCTTGCTATTGATCGATCTCCTCTGTTGATGATGATAGGACCCGATCAAATGATGGTGATTAGCTCGATTATTTTCAATCAATCGATCACGTCCCAGTGATTCCAATGTATGTTGAATCCTGAAAATATGAACTGAAGCTCGAGGATTCTAGCCTTGACTGGTCATTAACCATAGGGGATCAATGAATGGATGATACACACGAATGTAGTGGAGTTGTGTCTGATCTTCGACCATCGTGTGTGGTTAGGATCGTGTAAATGTGTAGAACAAAACAGGAAATGATAGGAGAAAGAAGTGGATGTGAATCTCGATGATGGAAAGCGGATTTGAGTATCGGTTTAGAGAGAAAATAAGGATAATTGATAGACATAAGAGGTGAGAAATATAATAGGAAGAGAGTCGAAGAAGAACAAGAAGGATTGAAAAATAGAAAAAGTAACCTGGAGATGGATGAAGGTAGATGGATGGAGTTGTGCGGGAAATCAAAAGGATTAAAGGAGCAACAGAAGAATCAGAGAAGAGAGTGGAAGGATTGAGAAGATAAAACGGATAGAAGACGAGGAAGAATGAATGAAAGCCTAACCTGGGAATCCTGAGATGGATAAATGGGCCTGCGACGGAGCTCGAAGCTCCAAGGATCTTATCGACTCAACTCGTCGGTGTAAGAGGAGGCTCATCATGACAGAGCACTACAGCAGTCAGCACTCCGACGATGATCTCACCGGACATCCTCTGAATCTCGCTCAACGACTCGGAGGAGATTCTCCTGTCACCAGAACTCTCTCATGCTCTCAGAGCTCACCGAAGAAGTGGAAGAAATGGCGGATAGGCGATGATAGGAGGAGAAGGGTCCTATTTATAGGGCGGCTAGTGTGGTGCCCAAGGAACGAGGTGCCATCACTGGCGAGGTGGTGGCGACACCGCGGGATTTGTTGGTCAACGGCTTAATGGCATGGAGGTTGGGCGGTTGGCCGGAGAGGAGGAGACGGGGGGGGGGGGTGTGATTCGGGGAAGAAGGGAAAACATGGGAAGAAGAGAAAGGTAATGGGAAAGTAAGAGAGAGAGAGAGAGAAAAAGGACAAGAAAAATAAAATAAATAAAGTAAACTAATAACTAATAATTAGTTAGATTATTAATTAAATTATAAAATAATTAAGATATAGTTAAATAGTTAATTAACTAAGTTGTTAAATAATTAAATTGTTAAATAATTAAGTATATTATTAAATAATTAAATTTATTAATAAGTAATTAAATATTAATTAATAAACTAATTATTTAATAAGTAAATTAATTAATAAATAAATTACTATTTTTAATTTAGAAATAAATTATTAATATATTAAATATTAATATAAATTACGATACATTGTACAATATACCAATACAACCTTGAATTCCATATTTTGCATACTAACTCCAATTTTAGCGAAATCAGTGTTATTTTGTAGATAATTAAATAATATGAATTTTACGACCGAGTTTGCTAAATACAGAGTCCATACGACAAGTTATGAGGCCCGGGATATTTAGGTTACGGCTTCAGGTTTTATTGATATTTTGACTGAGTTATATTTTTATATTTTTAAATACATTTTTAGAAAAGAAATTAAGTTAATCAGATTTATGGTTAATTAATAAAAAACTGGAAAATTTTTATGTATAGTATATATAGACAATGGGTCCCAAACGTCAGAACTCACCTATTTGTTCTAATATTTTTTGATATTTTTAATAAATAGTATTATTAATAAAACAAAGTTTAATAGTGAGTTTGGTTCATTTGGAATTTTCTATAAATAGTATGAACCTTGGAAGTATGCATTTACGGTTTTTTCAATTCATTATAATGTTTTATTTTTATCTTAAATTATTTTTCTGATATATTTATAAAATAATATATATTTGTAAACAACTTTTATAAATGAAGAATTTTGTTTTGGAATTTTCTAAGTGATAAATAAAGTAGGTAAAATATTTATAATATGGAAAATGTGTTTTATAATATTTTTGATCTTGATTTTCTTTATTTTTATATGTTAGGATCCTTATCTCCCCCTACTTATTTATTTTATTGAATAAGTCAATATTGACATGGTCTCAGGGTTAAGGTCGGTCTATATATATTTTATATCTACAACCTTCTTTCCTTTTATTTTTCTTTATCTTTATTATTTTATTTTGGATAAAATAAGTGTTAAATATATAATATTAACATTTGTGGTTAGAATATTAAATAGTTATAATTAGTGATTAGTTACATGCACTTTACCAAGGATTTCAGCTAAAATAAAAGAATAAAGGCGATTAATCACGGATTCATCATTCCCCTATACTTTACATTTGCTAGTCCCTTTGCAATCACTTATTCTATAAATAAGTGCAAGCATAAAGAAAAAGAAAAAAGAAATAAAAGAACTTAGAATATGCTTGTTTCTTTGAACCGAATCTCACTTCACCCAAAATCTAAAACTTGGATTTAGACATTTGGATTATTAGTGTGTCGGGACTCTATTATAATTAAGATTTAAGCCTCAACAGCCCTCAAGTAACACAAATCCTTATCCATCCAGGTCCACATATCTATCATGCAAACTTTTCAACTTTGAAATCAATCTGTACTATGTGTGAAAGGTTTTAGCTCTTCCTGGTTAAAGAAGTGAAGAAACCGCTCACCTCAGTAATACACTTCCATTGAACCCTCATCCAGCTACTCGATCCTCGATGATGGGGGTATTTCCTTCTAAGGTCAGGTCATGTTGTGTCCACAAACGAATAGAAGAAGAAGAAGATAGAAGAATGAGAAGAGAACTAAAGTGTGATCAGTGTAATCACATCTCATGTGAATCCTAACCAATTTATCCAAGTTTCCACTAAGATAATGCATGCTTTCAGAAGCTCAGACCATTGTGGTCATTTTTGATATTTGGTGTATTTGGATTTTTTTTGGTAGAAATGATTGATGCATTGCATAGATTTTTTATGCCCTGACGAATATAACATCTTTTCATTCTATTTATTTTCTGAGGTCTTGGAAAAATTGTGCCAGTAGATCCTTTCCTCATCCCAGGCTTTATTTCAACCCCAATCTCTCCCATTTTTAGTTGTCAGCACCACTAGACGAGGATGGAAATACATCACCAAAATGGATTGCCCTTCGCAACCCCATGCAAGTCGAGCTAAGTATAGAGTGCATGACTTCAAAATTAGTTCAAATGGAGAAGAGTTAAACGGATGACACAATGTGTCCTCCTTAGGCACCTTCAAGTTGAATCTAAACATGCCTCATGGAACCCAAAGAATTAAGTCTAAAAGACCTGAAGAGTCTTAATTACACTTCCTAATAAAGTCCCTTTTGAATCAAGTGGATTAAGGCCTAACCAAGCTCCATCTCTCAAGCTTAGATCATTTCAATTCAAGAATTGGACTTTTTTTCTGAAAAATGTGAATAAATGCAACACATTTTTTATGAAGTGAACTTTTTGGATTAAACTTTTTAAGTGATTTTTTAATTTTGCAAATTTTTTACTGAATTTTAAAACATTTCAATTTTAGGGTCTTTTTGAAAGAGTTAATCAAGTAATTCAATTTACTAGATTTTTACACGAATTGTGTATATTTTATAGAGGATTTTATAAAAAATATAAGATTATACGGTTGTTATTCAAGATTTTACAAGAATTTTATTTACACCTCTTTTAAGGATTTTATCATAGAATTTTACAACATTTTTTAATATAATTTTAAAGCCATTTTTATGTCATATTTACAATTTTCTTGCGGCTTTTAAAAACCCAAAATATAAACCCATACTTTTAGAGAGCCATATTATTAAAAATACAATAAAGTATGAGTTATTTCTTCTAAAGTATATATAGTATATATATACAACACCCCCCTATACTTAGCGTGTGAATAGAATAAAATCATCCCCTCTATACTTAGGATCAATTAATCCTAAGGATAACATACTCAAAATTGAAGATGATCGAAGTCAAGAAAATGTACATACTCAACGACTCAACTTGTCCCCCTTAAAATTACGGTAAAATATTCCTAACTATATAGAATAATATCAACAGGTGAGAGACAAGCGAGAGAAAAGATGATACAAAACCGAAAACGATCAAAAGAAGATATGAGTGATAATACCCTCCATACTTAGGGTAAAGCACACCCTAAGTATAAGCAACAATAGGGATAAGAACAGAATGATATGATCAACAACGATGTCTACACCCCCCTATACTTAGGATAAAGCACATCCTAAGTATAACAAAATTCTAGATGAAATCTAAGGTTGTAAGACAAACGGTAGGAAGAAAGAATAAAATAAAAAATATATACAAAGTGATATGGGAGATAATGTATTAGATGCAGAGTATAAGAATGAAGAGATCATCTCATACAAAATAAATAGGGCAACCTGAATGGTCGGCGGCTCGTGCTCGAGAAAAGGTATCGACCACTGAACATTAATTCGAAAGGTAGAATCATATGGCAACTATGATATATAGATGCAACCATTGTCGTACACGTTTCTTACAAGATACATGCATTTCCACTTGCTTTGAAGTTTCCCTGGAAATAGTTTTAGTCTTGCATCGAATAGTCAGACTTTATGATTGGGCTCAAACTCCTTGTGGTTGGTATGCGAATCATGCCACTCGTTCATCCTCTCTTTGTAATGACGGCTACTCGAGAAGCCTTTGTCTCTCAATTCTTACAGGGCTGTCAATTCAGTCTGCCTCTGATCTCCTGCATCATATAGACCAAAGATCACTTCTTTCACTACCCACAATGATTGGTGCTTGATCTCGACAGATAAGTGCATGGCTTGCCATAAATGAGTTGAAAGGGAGATGTACCCAATGGAGTTTTGAAGGAAGTTACATAGGCCCAAATAACCGAGTCCAAAAGCTACGACCAATCCTTTCGGTTTGGGCGAACAACCTTCTACAAGATCGTCTTGATCTCTCTATTCGAGACTTCAGATAGAAGATTTGTCTGAGGATGAAAAAGAGTAGCAACACGATGATCTATGCTGAAGTCGTTAGGAAGTGCTCTTACCTTGTCATTTATGAAGTGGCTACCCCCATTTCATATCAGAACTAGAGGGACCCCAAACCACGTAATTATATGCTTTCTCAAGAACTTACAGACCGTGTTCGCATCAGCGACTCAGAAAGGAATAGCCTCTACCCAATGACTCACATAATCAAATCCTTGACTTTTAGGGAATGGGCCCATGAAGTCAATACCCCATGCATTAAACACTTCACAAAAGTGAATTGGCTGCATCAGCATCATGACTCTATATCCATGGGTGCTCATTTTCTGACAGTGAGTATATCTCTTTACGAATGCATGGGCATCCGCAACGAGCGTAGGCCATCAAAGGTCAGATTAGAGCACCTTATGTGCTATCCTCTTCCTAGAATGGTGTCATCTACCTTTTAATCTTTGTCAATACATAAGGATACTTAATTTGGTATTCCTCATGAGGAATACAACGATGCCAGGAAGAATATGCTCCTTCATGATAAAGGATCAGATCCTCCCAGTGGTAAGATTGGCTTTTGCGTGGAAAGTATCAAGTCTTTGTCTGGACCAACCTTGTGGGACTTTCTTAGAAATAAGAAAGTTCACAATGTTGGCATACCATGGTAGTGAGGCAACATCAAGAATCACCTAATAGGGAAAGGTCTCGGTAATAAGTGCATCAAATGTAGAAGTCTCAGTGTTTCTAGTCGAGAGAGGTGATCCGCCACCACATTCTGGACTCCAAGATTATCCTTGATCACAATATCAAACTCCTGGAGTAGAAGGGTCCATCTGTTCGGACGCAGCTTTGAATCCTTCTTATCCATTAAGTATTTGATGGTGGGGTAGTCAACGAAGATGGTAACTTTGGATCCTAAGATGTGGGACCTAAACTTATCTAAGGAAAATACTACGACTAGCATTTCCTTCTCTGTAACTGTGTAATTCTGCTGGGTGGAATTCAAAGTCTTGCTAGTGTAGTGTATGGCATACGAAAGTCCATCCCTCCTCTGTCCCAACACAACCCTAATGGTGAAATCGGAGGCATCCATCATGATCTCGATTAAAAGAGACCAATCAGATGACCAAAGGACATGAGCCTCTACAACCATGCTCTTGAGAGTTTTGAAAGATAAAATACACTTATTATCAACTATAAACTCGGTGTCTTTCGCGAGAAGATCATATAACAATCAGACAATTTTATTGAAGTCTCGTATAAAATGTCGGTAGAAACCGACATGCCCGAGAAAATATCGTAATTGCTTCATATTAGGACGGTGGATTGAGTTTCTTTATGATATCCACCTTGGTCAGGTCAACCTCCATGCCCCTGTTGGAGATAGTATGATCAAGGATCGTCCTCTTAGTCATCATAAAATGACTCTTCTCCCAAAAAAGAACGAGGTTAACCTCCGTGCACCTCTAAAACATGCTATCTAGGCTAGAAAGGAAGGAATCAAAATCATCACCGTAGGCCGGAAAATTATCCATGAAGACCTCCAAGATATCTCCCACCATGTTCGCGAAAATAGAAAGCATGCACCTCTGGAATGTAGCTAGAGAATTACGCAATCCAAAGGGCATCCATTTGAAAGAATACATTCCGAAAGTACATGCGAATGACGTCTTTTCTTAATCTTCAGGAGTAATGGCCACTTGATTGTATTTTAAGTACCCATCGAGAAAGCAATAATGGCTCTTCCCTGATAACTGTTCGATGATCTGATCCATGAATGATAGCGGGAGTGATCCTTCTTGGTCGCATGATTCAAACGTTTATAGTCCACATAGACGAGCCAAGAAGTCGCTACTCGGGTAACGATCTCCTCTCCATCCTCATTTATCATTGTAGTGATACCCGTTTTCTTGGGTACCACATGTAATGGACTAACCCATTTAGAGTCAGAGATGGGATAGATAAATCGGTGCTCCACCACTTGGATATTTCCTTCATAACCACCTCTTGAAGATTCAGGTTGAGCCTGCGTTGAAACTCACGAGATGGTTTGGCATCATCCTCGAGAAAAATGTGGTGGGAGCATAGAGCTAGACTAATCCCATGGTGGCAAGCTACTGATCACCTGATTGCCTTACGATTCTTTTCAAGAATCTCTATTAAATGAATTTCTTGTTCATTGGTCAGATCATAAGCGGTGATGATCGGAAACATTTTAGTCTCTCAGCAAGGAATTGGTATTTCTTTCTTTAACGTAACGATTTGAGCTCAGGGGGAGAAGGAACAGGAAGATCTGGTCTGACTTGGGCATGGGTATAGGCTACTAGGTCAGTCTGTGTAAGCTCGGCTTGTTTTGACTTAGAAAGATATGGAGACTACTGGATATTCTGAAATAATTTGGTCTCCTGGCTGATTGTAGGCTATGTAAATGAAGTTTGAAGTGATAAGAATTCAACAAAACATTGTTAATCAACATCTTTGGAATCTGACTGATCTAAGGGTAACTGACAACTATTGATTATCCACTTCATACTCGGAGAGATATAGAATATTAGAATGATCTGAAAAAGTCTCAAAATCGTCTCCATCAAGATTTTCACTATTCTACTCCAGGATTGTGTTTTCCATCCTCCCATCATATGCTATTTGAATCTCAGCCTCTACTGATGGTGAGATGAAAGATTGGGTACTAGGTTCACCCTAGATGACCTAATCATCTGTCTGTATGAAATCACAGTCCTTATGACTATAGGGTTCATCATCAGATGCTCGCTCTGATTCAACTGATCTTGATTGGAGTTTTGGATCGTCTCTATATGTATACTTTTGCTCTATATATGAAAGTACATCTTCTCGGTACCATAGTTGGAAATGGCCTTTGCTGTTGCTAAAAAAGGTCATCCTAATATGATTGGGGTATCAGTTATGCATTCAAGGACTGCCATGTCCAACACGACGAAGTCCACGGGGAATTTCAAACCCTGAATGGTGACGATAACATCTTCGATTAAACCTTTATACCTCTTGACCGATCTATTAGCAAACTATAAGATAGTTCTACTTGGTCGAAGAGGTCCGAACTCAAACTTGTCAAGTAAGGAAGAATGAAGAAGATTAATCGAAGATCCGCTAATTAATAGAGTACAATGAAAAGTCTGATCGAGGATCTCACATCTGGCATACGATGCGCCCATGTCTGATCTCTTGGCTAGGAGTCAGTTCTGAATTGTGTGGCATGTCTCCTTGGTCAACACATGGATCTTAGTACAATGATTGCACTGCCTCTTCTTTCTGTGAACTATGGTTTTCTCTTTGAGATTTTTCTGTACAAGAGGGATGTGCATCAAGGCTTCCGATAGAGTGAGTTGAATCGTGAACTTGTTGGTCATCTCTTTGTCAGATCATTCAATTTATTCTTTTTGGTATTTTCTTTTTTATCGCCTTTTACTAAGCGGGGTGCTTTGGGAAAAGGAATATGTACATCCTTTTGGTTAGTCTGTACAACAGGAGGATCAGAAGAAGAAGAAAAGCTTTTTGCAAAATGGGGACTTGCATTTCTTGAACCATCAGAGAAAGATCGAGATTGATCAACTATCCTTTTATTTCTTTTTCTAATTCTTCTCTTTTATACTTATTTTTGTGCTTTTCTCTCGTCATCACTATACACGAAGAATGGTAAAGCAACTACATCGACATTCAGCTCTGGCTATTGTTCTTCAGACTTTGTGGCTTCAGTACCACCATCTTCATCAGCAAAAGGAATAGCGGCTTCAGCACTGCCATCAATGCCCTCAACATGCTCACTTGTATCATCAGTTGTATCCGTATCGAGCCTAGTTGAGTCTCCTCCTATTGGCATACTACCGCTCTTAAGAGAAATGAAATCAACATCATCACAATAAAGATATTCATTTGAAAATACCTATGACTGGAGGGTGGGCTCGGTCAAGTCTACTTGCTCTGATTTCCTTTTCATATTGTTCGGATTCGGTTCTATCTGAGAAAAGATATCGGATTTTCCTTTTACTAGATATGTGACATGAGTTTTAAACTCATCCATCTCTCTCCTAAAAGTGACTAGCTGGTCGGTTTTCAAATTGGCGATATACTCTAAAGCTGGGTTGTCATGGAAGGGTCCATGAGACCCGGATGAGTCGCCTCGATGGTATTGAGGTTGCTATGGAGATGATTGTTGAGGAGGATAGTTCTGCTGATACTAAGAAGGATATGAACTCGGCCTCCACTGACTGTTCTGATACTGACGAGGATCATAATGATGTTGATGTTCTCTGGTCTGCCCCATCGGTGCCTGAGGTGGCTGCTGGAAAGAGGCACCTCCTGAAAACCAACGAAAACCATGATGATCGTGACGGATCCCTTGTTGTTGCAGTTGTTCATACCAAATCCCATTGACTTCGATCAATGGCTCATGCATCTCAGAGTAAATGGGGGGCATAGATGCCAATGGATGATCGCTCTGATATACCATCATTTGAGTGTTAAATGATGGCATTTGCTGGTGCTGTGGGTATGTCGAAGACTGGTGAGTCGGAAGAGAGTGCACATGGTAGATGTGCTGAACTGGTGGCTGCATAAGTATGCCTCAACCTCGGCTTCCCGAGTCAACCTATGATCTTGAAGACTTGTTGGAATCTGCTTGAATTTCCTGAAGGAACATAATTTGTGTCTCCTGATCACTAAGATATCTCTCAAGCTCATCGATCTTATCGCGCTTGTCTAAATTTTGGCACTTCTTCTCTATGATTTCCATATGATCCAACTTCTGACAAATAATCCCATATCAGTTGATGAGGATTCAATAGGTGTCTAAATAGTAGAAGAAGGATTCCCTTCAATTTATGCCACTCGAGAGTGCTGGTGATATGTAGGTGGCTTCATCTGAGTAGACCCGAGTTTGGGACATCGTGGTGTAGTTCTCTGCCATTTTCTCAAAAATGGCCCAAACCTGGTCCTCATGCATTGAAAAATAAGATCGGCTGCATGATGAGTTCACCAGTCCCTATAATTCTCGTGTCAGCCCACTAAAGAAACTCTGTACAAGAGTTGGCTTTGAGATTTCATGATGGGGACACCGATCAATGAGCTCTCTAAATCGGTCACATGATTTGTGGAACTGCTCGTTTCCTATCATGGTGAAGTTACTTATCATGGCTCTGGAAGCATTTGTTTGATGAAGTGGGTAATATTTGTTCAGATAGGTTGTTCTTAACTATTCCCATGTCAAAACATATCTCCCTAAGTGTTTCAACCAGTAGTTCGCTCGATCTACGAGGGAGAATGGAAAGGCGATCAAGTTTGATTGTGTCCTCGTTGACTTGTGCATCATGCATCATACTGCAAATAAGCTCAAAATCCTTGAGATGCAGATGTGGTTCCTCAATAGAATTCCCGTGAAACTTTGGCAGAAGCTGGATTGTCTGAGGACGGAGCTCAAAGTTCCTGTGAATAACTGGGAGACGGATCTATCTATGAGTGGAAGTAGCTCCAGGGTTGTAGAGCTGTGTCATCGTTCTGTTCGGACCAAGAGGTGGTCTCTCTACTCCATCAGGTTGCTCTGGTTCCTCAGCTCCTGGATTGTCAGCATTTGGTTTGTCTCTGTGTACTCTCAACTAATCAACTCGGCTCTGACATCATTCATCAGCCTACCTTGCTCCCAGATCTGATTCTACATAGTTTCGAGGGAAGCAAGTAGACTGCTATTTATTGCAGCCTGATTTATCACAACTGATGTAGTCTGCGATCCCTTTCCAGCCATGTCTTCTCGAAAAGATAAAGAATCTAAATTAGGCTTGGCAAGGTTGACATGTAACTACTGAAGGTCTTCGTGAACTAGAGGTGATGATGATGGTGAATGAGAAGAAGAAATCATGAAGATCTTCCAGGGATAGAGTCATGCCTGGAAGTAGCAACTCGATTGGATTTCAGTTGGGGAAGAGAAACATCCCGAACTGATCTAGATGGATGGGCAGCTGCGCGAGAGAGTGGATCGGTCAGAGTCGACCGAAGCGATCGCCTACCCATCATCTTGCTAAGATAAATTATTGATCAAGATCTCAGAAAGATTGGACTCACACCACAAGAAAATGCGAAGCAAACCCTGAATTCACCAACACAATACTGATGATGATCGTAAGAGTTTGGTCGTTTATCTTGTCAGTTTTAAGATTAATTGGCAACCAAGTCTTCTCACATATTAGCATGAGCTGATAAGTGTCTGAAATTTCTCCCGAAGACTGTCCTAAGTTGTTACAAGAAATTACCTATTCTCAGCCAGTATGGGAGTAAGTACGGACTGTTTCTAGCTACCTGTGTTACTTGAGGATGGAGCCTTATGTTGTGTCCTCTAAACCTCCCACTCTACTAAGGAGACCCAGACCGTTTCTGGCTACCTAAGAATCCCCATAGAAGAGGATGTTATTAAATGCATGGACTCAGTAGTATCCTGAAAGAAATCCAGACTCTTGCTCTACCATAAGGGTCGTCTCTCACTCATAGATATGGAGAGTACCTAAAATTCAAGTGCTAGGGATTGCTCTCCCAAAACAAGTAGAGGCCTTTACATTTTGTTTTAGAGTCGGATAAAGATTAGCAGTCCCTGTTTTAGTTTTTGGTTATCTCTTTTTTTGGGTATTTTCAAATAGTCGTCTACGTGTTTTTGTCCTAAGTACACAAGCAACTAGGTTATTCGATCTAAGCAAGCACCTAACTACGGCTGCGTAGAGAGGGGAAAAATAAGAAATCCTAACAAGAACCTATGCTAAAAAAATCCACGGAAAACCGTCGAGAAAAATTGATATACGAGAAGACTACGGTGGGTGCCCTGCTCTCCCAAGTATATAGCACCTAGTGAAATAAACCCCAAGAAGAAGGGAAGGAGGGAGGTACAAGTCAAGATGCCATGAAGGGGCCCCTTCCTAGGAACAATGTTTTATATTTTTCTTATAAGTAACTATAAGAAATCAACTTTGCGGTTCTGTCCCTCGCTATTCAACCTATGCTGCACAAATCAGAAACAAAAACCCATGAGGTTAGGAAATAAAATGGCAAAGAGAAAAACCCTAAACCTATGTCTATGATCTATCCTAGTGCTGCCTTCGCAGCAACGACACCATTTGAAAAATGCACCCGGCCTAAAGATAACTATGGTCGTTGTATCGACCAGGTGGATTTTACCAGTAAAGATAATTGTTTAGTGATCTTTTTTATTTTTTTGTTATTTATACTCCTAAACAAGATGTGTATAGTGTCAAGTACCGAAGTCTCGAACTTAGGAAGGTAAACTGTTGGAAAACTAGAGTTAAACTATAGAAAATTAAGGTTTAAGGGGTTTCCTAATTTCTATTGATTTTTAAATATCTTTCTAGATTTTAATTTGAATTTTAAGAATTTTACATTTTTTGTATTTTTAAGTATTTTATGATTTTTTATTATTTAAGAAAATGTTTTGTAATTTTTATTTTATTTTATTTTATTCTTCTTATGTTTTAATTTTTATTTTCTGTTTTTGTGAATTTCTTAAGAGGTTTTTAGATTTTTATGGATTTTGTAATATTTTTAATGTTGTAAATTAGGTTTTTATAGAAAATAGATTTTTGTTTTCGATAATTCGAATATTAAACTGTAAGAAATATTTTTATTTTATTTTTTATTAGAAAGGAGGTAAACTTATCTTTAAAACGATATGCTGTGTGTTTTTGTGTGATTTTTATTGAATTAGTTATATTTTTTTTACAAGTTTTTATGAATTGTATTTTTATTGGTTTTAATATTTTATTTTATTTTGTTTTTTTGTTTAAAATGTAAAATATAGTCAAAGAAATTGTAGGTAATTTTTATTAGATTTTTAATAGTGTTTTTGTATTTTTTATTTTTAGAGTTTGTTATATTTTTAGTATTTTTAAGGATTTATTAAAAATAGGAATTCTTTTTTTATTTTTTAAAAACTTAATTAATATTGTATATAGTATATTACATGATGTTTATATGCATTTTTAATATTTTTTATATTTGTTATTTTTATTTAATGAGTGTAGGGTATATGTATAATGTATATACCTGATAGGGATATTGATGTAATTAATAGGAAGTTTGGGGGTGCGCGTGCAATAATTAAGAAGTTGGCGGGTATTGCACAAAATCTCCATGAATGTGTGTGTGTGGCACATGATCTACTCTCCCCAGACCTGTTAAGAATTCAATAAGTTCCGAGGGATGTGATGCAATTTCACCAACAATTACGTGCTGGTGCACGTGCCTCGACCGTCACTAGACTTGGATAGAGATAGCACTAGGTTCGAGTGTCTTGTTGAAATTTTCCTAGATAATATCTCAAGGCACGCGTTTCACACGTGTTGGTCCCAAGCGGTGGGACTGTGGAGTGATTCTTATCCCGACGTGTGGCTTGCTTTTGAGCATCAGATGCTTTAATTTGGATCGTACGACTCCACTTCTATCTGGATGTTGGGGAGTTCTTCCCTAGATTGTTGATGTAGGCGGCGGTTGCTCTTCACTTTTTGAAGCAGCGATCGCTCCAGGTCGGTGATGGCTCATATTCGATTATCCGTCTAGTATTTGATGTTCCTCGATGGTTCAATAATAAAGCATGAGATTGAGTTAAAGAGCTTGCTATTGATCGATCTCCTCTGTTGATGAAGATAGGACCCGATAAAATAATAGTCATTAGATCTATTATTTACAAGATCACATCCTTGTTATCCCAATGTATGCTGAATCCTGAAAATATGAACTGAAGCTCGAGGATTTTAGCCTGGACTAGTCGTTAGACGTAGGGGATCGATGCATGGACGATACGTATGAAGGTAGTGGAGTTGTGTCTGATCTTCGACCATCTTATGTGGTCAGGATTGTGCAGATGTGTAGAAAAAAATAGGAAATGATAGGAGATAGAAGTGGATGTGATTCTCGATGATGGAAAGCGATTTTGAGTATGGGTTTAGAGAGAAAATAAGGATAATAGAGAGACAAAGAGTAGATAAATAGAAGAGTAAGAGAGTCAAAGAAGAACGAGAAGGATTGAAAAATGGAAAAAGTAACCTGGAGATGGATGAAGGTAGATGGATAGAGTTGTGCGCGAAATCAAAAGGATTAAAAGGAGAAACAGAAAAATAAGAGAAGAGAGTGGAAGGATTGAGAAGAGAAAATGGATAAAGATGAGGAATAAGGAATGAAAGCCTACCCTGGGAATCCTAAGATGGATGAATGGGTCTGCCGCGGAGCTCGAAGCTCCAGGGATCGACGTCGCCTCAACTCGTTGGTGCACAAGGAGGCTCCTCACGACTTAGCACGACGACGGTCACCACTCCGGCGATGATCTCATCGGGCATCCTCTTAATCTCTCTCAATGGCTCAAAGGAGATTCTCTTGTCACCAGAACTCTCCCATGCTCTCGGAGATCACTGAAGAAGGGGAAGAAATGGCAGATAGCCGGTGATAGGAGGATAAGGGTCCTATTTATAGGGCGATTGGCGTGGTGCCCAAGGAACGAGGTGCTGTCCCCGACAATGTGGTGGCAGCACCGCAGGGTTTGTTGGTCAATGACTTAATGGCCTAGAGGTTGCCCGGTTGGTCCGAGAGGAGGAGACGAGGTGGGGCGGCATGCGATTGAGGGAAGAAGGGAAAACAGGGGAACAAGAGAAAGGAATTGGGAAAGTAAGAGGGAGAAAAAAGAGAGTAAATAAATAAATAAATAAATAAATAAATAAATAAATTAAATTGATAACTAATAATTAGTTAAATTATTAATTAAATTAAATAAATTAAATAATATAAACTTAAATATTTAATTAAATAATTAATTTTTTTAAATTATTAAATTATTAAGTATATTACTAAATAATTACATTAATGAATAAGTAACTAATTAATTATTAATAAATAAGTAAGTAAGTAAGTAAGTAAGTAAATAAATAAATAAATAACTATTATTTCTAATTTAAAAATAAAGTATTAATATATTAAATAATTATAAACGTTACGCTACATTGTACAATATACCAACATACCAATATTTTAGGGAATCCGTGTCATATTGTAGAAAATTAAATAATATGAATTTTAAGACTGAATCTGCTCAATTCGGAGTCTATACGATCGAGTTATGAGGTCTGGAAAAATTAGGTAGTAGTTTCAAGTTTTATTGTTATTTTGACGGAGTTATTTTTTTTATATTTTGATATACATTTTTGGAAGATTTTTAGAAAAGAAATTAAATTAATCAGATTTACAGTTAATTAGTTCAAAATGTGGGAAGTTTCTACATATAGTTTATATAAACAACAAGTCCCAAATGTCAAAATACATCCATTTTATTCTAATATTTTTTGATATTTTTAATAAATAGTATTATTAACAAAATGAAGTTTAAAAGTGAGTTTGGTCCGCTTGAGTTTTATATAAATAGTTATGAGCCTTGGAAGTCATCTTTTACGAATTTTTTGGTTCATTGTAATATTTTATTTTTGTTTTAAAATATTTTTCTGATATTTTATGAAATAATATATATATTTTTAACAACTTTTATAAAAGAAGAGTTTTGTTTTGGAATTTTCTAAGTGATAAATAAAATAGGTGACATATTTATAATATAGAAAATGTGTTTAATTATATTTTGGTCTTGATTTTCTTGATATTTTTATATGTTAGGATCCTTATCTCCCTTTACTTATTTTGTCGACCATGTCAATATTTACCTGGTCTTAGAGTTAGGATCATTTTGTATATATTTTATATCTACATCCTTCTTATCTTTTATTTTTCTTTTTATCTTTATTATTTTATTTTGGATAAAATAAGTGTTCAATATATAATATTAACATTAGTGGTTAGATAGTTAATTAATTAGAAGTAGTGCTTATTTACATGCATTTTACCAAGGATTTGAACCAAAATGAAAGAATATAATGATGAATCGCAGATTCATCAACCACTACATGATATTTTATATTAACTTCCATTTATTCTTGTCGTTTAGATGACAAATTTGACCTTAAATGTTTATTCTATTTTCAAATCACGCCCTTCTCTCCCTCGCTTCCCCCCTCCATTCGCCCTCGATATCCAACTTCATGCTCAGTTACGTATTGACTTTCAGTGCCACCCTCCAACCCACGACACATATTTAGTCGCCAATGCACACCCTTAGACAACCACCCTCATGCCAACTTCGCACTCTTGCTCCTCTACTTTTTATCCTTGTGGCTGATGCGTTATCATGGATGGTCTCTTATGTAGTGAATGGGGACTAATGTGTGGGTTACCTGTTGGACAACTTGTCTATTCCAATCTAATGAATACTAATTCATTTAACTTTATTCCATTATTGTCTTCAAAACTATAATTGAATGCATGTAAATATAACTTGTAAATAGTGCTTAAATACTTGTATTTAAATCCAAAATAAACGAATAAAGAAAAGAAAAATAAAGAAGTATTGCAATTTCTAGCTGACCCTGAACCTCGAGACTAAGTCAATATTGAATTTATAACAAGGAATAAAGTAGGGGAAGATAAGGGCATATAAATACAGATAAAAGGGCATTGTCACATAGAAACCCTATGTGACATGTATACCATATATAGATGAAGATTTTACTAATTTATACAGTCTTTTATGCTTCAAATATAAATATTTTCAACATCAAATATTACATAAGAATACATAGAAAAAGACAAAATTACTCGTACATAAAAACAAGGTACAAGGTGACTGCCCTATGCTAGATTCTGGAATCAAGCTTTTACTTTCTTCAGCAAACAAAACTTCTAACACATCACCTAATCCTAAAAGCTAAGAAACTGATGCATGTTGACAACCACCAGTTAATCACCTAGAGGAAGGCACTCTTTAGGACGAGTTGGTAAATGGGTCAATGACATACACAGATGGAAAAGATGCAAACATAACTTCATAGATGCATATCTTCTCCATATGAACTCAAAATAGACCAAACTCACCTTTATTGTACTCTAAATTAAACTGTCTATTTAATAAAGATGATTTCATTAAAATTGAAGTTAAGATACAAGATTTGTCATTTGGGATCCCACTGTATACTTTACCTATACTCTTTTATACATTTAATTCATTTTTGTATTTTTACTCTTTCCATATTTTTAGATATTATTAACTATTATTTTAATTATATTAAAACTATAAACATAAAAAGAAACCATTAAAATTTCATTAAAATAAATAATATAATAAAATACAAAGGTAAAACTATGCATACATTATACATACTCAAATTCATTAAGTGTACAAATAAAATTAGAAAAATAAAATAAATATTTAATTGCATAATTAAATATATTATAAATATATAAATTATTAACATAAAATAATAAATAAAAAATACAAAAACAAAAATCAAATATACTATATATAGGTAATTATACCTATATTTATACTTGTAAAAAGTTAACATAATAAATAGGTGATAAATCCACATTTCATCATCTGTATTCTATCATTTTGGCCTCAAAAACCGTGGCAAATGCGTGTAAATACCATTAATTCCAGCATCTTAGCATTCATGCATGTGCATGTAAATAGTGTATAAAATATTGTATTTAAAGACAAAATTATAGAATAAATAAAAGAAAATAAAAAATAAAATATTGTAAATATTTTATGACCCGAAACCCCGAGAACTAGGCATCTTGATGAATAGGTCGACAAGGAATAAAGTAGGGGGAGATAAGGGCCAGAATACACTAAAAATACCTATTCATTTTATTCATTCTTTAGTCATTTTGGGACCTATTTTTGGTTTCACTTTTTATACCTCAAATAAAGAAACCTTGTACATGAAAGTTGTAGATAATTAAATAAAGAAAAATAAAAATTTATTTCATTCAAAAATACAGTACAGATAACAAGTTATGATCTAAACAAAAATCCAAAATGCCAACTTCCCAGACCTGTATCTCTCAAATAAAAGCTTGAAATGCACCAAACTCACCTTTAATTGTATATAATTTTGAATAATATATTTAATGAAGTGATTTCACATCTGGCGGAGCTACGGTTTGAAAGTTGAGTTTTGGACCCCTATTGTATACTTGTACAGATTAAAATATTCATTTTATTATTTATTCAGTATTTTTATAATTTTATATTTTTAAAATTTTGTAAATAACATTTATAATATATACGTATATTAAAACTGGAATAATAACTCAAAGAAAATACAAAATAAAATACTTGTATAAATAACACACCTAGGTATAATACCTATACATATACCTATAGAAATACTATTTATATTTTATTAAGTATACAAAATACATTAGAAAAATCAAATAAAAATATATTTAAGTGTACAAAAATATTCTATAAATTTATAAAAAAAACAAAAATACATAAAATAAATGCACAAAATAAAAATAAAATAATAAAATATATAGACATATATACCTATATAGGGTTTAAAAGGCAACTTGTAATTATATACCTCATAAAAATAAATAAAAATCAATATAAAATTCTTTATAAAATAAGAAACATTTTTTATTTTATAACCTAAAATTAATAAATTCATTTACTATTTTATTTCGAATTTCTAAATAATTTTGACCGGCCTTTTTCTGGTTGGTCCACGTGGACCAATCAGAACCGGTCGTTGGTTCACCTCGGTCAACTGCCTGACCGAGGTCTGCCACCTTCTGACAGCGGGATTTCTTCCCGATCTCGCCCAATTTTCGAGCCGATTCTCTTCGTCCTCTTCCCTCGATTCCTTCTTGGAAATTCTTCCTTGATCTTCACTCAGCCACGCCATGCCTTCAGATCACGCAAAATCTCCATCATTTGCGCATGGCCCTCGCTTGAAGGAGACGCCACCACCATGTATATAACAACCCCTCCATCTTCAAGCTCGTTTTTGAACCCCTTTGGGCCATTTTCCTCTTCTCCTGTTGCGCTCCAGAGCTAGAGGGAGGTGACAACTCCCTTCTACCACCTTCAGGAGGGTCGAGGATGGTCTGAGGCGGCTCCACCACCTCCGGAAAGTCACCGCCGTCGAGGTCCTTCACCTCTGGTTCCGGCCATCAAGGTATACCCCTTCTCTCCTTCCTTTCACCTTTATTTTCTTCCCTTCGTTCTCTCGCCATCTATCGATCATCGTCGGCGCGCACCGTCGGCCGAATATCCTCCGCCATCCACAACCCATCTCCGACATCCATCTCGCCTCCACAGGATCCATGCATTTTGCCCTGGTCCCCTTCACCCCTTTTTGCAGGTGAAAGCGCAGTCCAAGCACCTGGAGCGCATTTTAGAGCGCTCGCCGGAGATACCTGGAGCTCGAAGCTTCGCCGCCTTTGCGCCAGCGCCACAGAGCTTCTCCGACGACGGTGTGCCCTCTAGCATCTAGCTCGACCTCCCAGGAGCACCTGGGGCCATGTTGCACGCTTCCAGACCGCCGGAGACCCGAGATCAAGCTCAGGGAAGATCGCCTCGCCGACGTTCTTCCATGTTCCTCCACCTCGCTTCTCCGCCGTCCGATCAGAGGCCCGCTCCAGTTTGATCAGCCGCCGTCCAATCTAGGCCCGCATCGACCGTCGATTCTCTCGCCAGATCTAATCCGGGCCACTGATCTTCGAACCGGCATTGCGCGTCCCTGAGCTACCATGTGGATAAGTGGCAACCAATAGCCGTGGGTATTTTGCACTCTACATACCGGCCCTTTTTGTATTTTTATTTAGTCCATAAACTTTGAGGCATAGTTTAAATATTTCTGTAATTTTTGCATTTAGGCCCCTGTACTTTTATTATTTGCATTTAGGTCCGAGCCACGTCACCTCACGTGACCCGTGTACGTGGGGTGATGGGCATTTTGCATCGGACCCCCCAAGGTTTGTTTATTTCATTTTGGCCCATGAATTTTTATTTCAGTTGTAATGTTTTTATGAAATTGCATGTCAACCCCTGGAGTTTTGTAATATTGCAAAAATACCCCTGCCAGGTCACGTGCCCAGTGCGCGTGAGTTTGGACATTTTGCGGCGAACCCTCTCCGGGTTTGGGTATTTATTTTTAGTCCAGAAAATTGTGTTTAACATTGTATATTTTTGGAAAAATTGCAAGTAGGCCCTTGAACTTCTGTGTATTTACATTTATGCTCTTGCTAGTGTTGTATTTTTGCTTGGATGTATGCATTTATTTCATGCATCATTTTAACTCGAAAAATTACCAAAAAAATAACATAGGCTCCTGTTCATTGTAATTTAATGCCATATTTTTATTTTGCATATTTATTGCATTTTGATATTTATAAAAATTCAAAAATAAGAATTTTGTGCACTGTTTGCATTAGAAAATACATAAAAATTATAAAACATTTTCGAAAAATTCCCAAAAATATTTTGTGTATTGCTGTGTGTTTTAACTCCATACCGAAAATCACTAAAAATTTCAAAAGAAAACTCCTAAAAATTACAAAACCCCTAGAACCTTCATAAAAATATTAAAAATTCTATAAAAATCGTAAAAATCTAAGTCAATTGCTGAATTTTCCCTATTCTATTACCTTTATTTTAAAATTAATTTAAGGAATTTTGGGTACTGTTTGATATTTTTCATCATCATTTTAATTTCGTCCAGCAACCTTATCTCACTGTTTACTAGTATTTTTGACCTTAAAAATACCAAAAAAAATTCAGGAAAAATCTAGAAAAATCATAAAAACATTAGAAAAATATAAAAATAAAAAAACATTCCATTTCCTATATTTTGAGCATTTTCCCCTATTTTTATCCCTCTCTTATCTCTAGTGTACATATATTCCTTATATACATTATATCTTTATTAAAAGAAAAAGAAAATATAAAAATACAAAATATAAAAAGAAAAATACAAAATCAGTAAATTAAAAACCAAAATAAAAAAAATAAAATTCAAAACCCACAAAAAATAGCACTTGTGGGCATTTAACCACTTTCACTGTACATACTTGCATTGTACACATATTTTGTAGAGTTATAATAAATTTTAACTCCACATATTTCTTTCATTACTTTACTTGATTATCGTGGTTTAATTGTTGATTTAATTGGGATTTACTGAGGGTCGTCGCAACGACTTTGTCTCCACCTTATGTGAGACATTTAGGCCCTCGTATCTCGCGGTTAATCAGTAGGTCGACAAAAATAAATAAAAATCACATAAACATGGTACATAAAATAAGAAATTACTTTCATATTTTTAAAAAACTAATAAAATACTTTTATATTTTATTCCTATTTAATTTCTATTTTATCTGTATTTTATCCTCTAACGCTTGACGTGGCCCAATTAGTGTGGGCTTTTGTTGACCCACAGATCAATTGTACCCACATCTAGGCCTAGGCATGTTAGAGTGCCGACCCCCAATCTTCTCCAATGTCTCGTCCAAGCCTTGCATTTTTCGGGCTCAATTCCTTCTGCGAATATATTCTTCGTTCATTGTTGTTTTACACCCTAATGATTCTCGAACGATGGAGATCGATACCATCTGCAAACCCTAACCAAAGTTGCCTCCCTATTTATTTTGCCTATGACCTTCATTTAAAGTTGATTAGTTTGACCCATCTTCATCCCCTTTTCTCTTCATCTAGAGCATCCCTAGTGATAGTAGGTACATCTCTTAAGATTTAGGCATGGAGAAGGAGGCAGAGAGACGGGATCAAAGTCTTACTCTTGCTCAAGCGAAGCTCTCCTGCTCCCTAGTTCTCAAGCGGAGAGACGAGATCCAAACCAAAAACATTTTAGGTTTGAATTTTTGAATTTATTTCCTATATTTTAAAAATTCTAAAACATCTTTTTGTTCTTTTTCTTTATATCTCTTTCTATATTTATATGACTATATATATTACATAAATATATATAGTTATACATATAGGCATCTTGATGAAATCAAGTCACATGTATCACATGCTCTTCATTGGGTAATTTGCGACATTTTTCCTGGATTTTAATTCTGTTATCTTGTCGTACAAAAACTTTGCGAAATTACATTTGAGTCCCTGCATTTCCAGAACAATAACATTGCATGCTCTTTCTGATGGAATAAATGTTTTTATTTTTCAAAAAAATCTCAAAAAAATGGTGTACGTTCCTGTTGTAGTTCTTATCATTGTATGAAATTTTCATTACATTTTATTGCCGTTTGATATTTTTAAAAAATCAAAAACAGTGTCTTTTTACTTGTCTAAAATTGCAAAATTCATAAAAATTCGAAAACTAGCCTAAAAATTTCAAAAAAATTGTACGTGTATTTTGTTATCTTTTAATTTCTGACCAATATTTATGCATCAACTTTTTATAAAAGTCACAAACAAATGCAAAAAATGAAAAATCTTAAAAAATTTAGAAAATTCTAAAAAATTCAAAGTTGTGATTATAATTTTTGATTGTAGATATTTCGTAGTAGTTTTTATTAAAAATAATATCTAGTAGTATTAGGCACTTAACATATTTATAAGTTGCAAAATACTCTCGGTTGTGCACTGTTTGCCTTGTTTTGCACAGTTTGATTTTTAGAAAATCACAAAAACATCAGAAAAAGTTGAAAAAATTACCAAAACATTTCAAAACATATAAAATACATAAATATTTTCTTCAAAATTTTTGATCATTTTTGACCAGTTTGAAAAATCCAAAAAGAGTGTGGTGTTTTTACTCTTTTGTGCTTGTTTTGAAAAATTTTAAAAAATAAAAATTCAAAAACCATTAAAAATCATTTCTGAAATTTGACTACTTAGTTTTTAAATCGTGCTTCTTGTGTTCGACCCTGGTCGCTATACTAGGTAAAAAGAATAGCGAAAATCGCTTACTTACATTTACATTCATTTTCATTGATTCAATTATCTTTCAAGTGGTTTAAAAATATTTTTCCGTTGACTGAATTGATCGATTAAGGACAATGACTTCGTGATTTATTTTCTACCTTAGTCGCATCGATTTTCCCGTCATCAAAATGGCGCCATTGCCGGGGAGCACAGCTTTGTAGTCATTTTTCTATTTTGTGATATTTGTCTCTCTATATTATAATTGTTTTATGACATTCTCTCTTGGATTTTTGTGCGAGGAACTACTTGGAGGACAACTTGGAGTTTTATTTTTTAGGACCCGTACAGGAGGAAGAGCAGGGGGAGAAGAAGAATGCTATTTTATTTGAGAGAACATTTGAGACATCTGTAATAATTTAGGACTTAGACTTGTGGACTTGGACTTTTATTCGGGGTCTGTTTTGCCAAGTGTCGATGCTCTTGGGGGAGCTCACCGTTGTTTTCATGTTTTTGATTTCATGCCATAACTTGCTATTTGATTCTCGCGGTTTTAGCCCCTAGACGTAGGATTTTTGATTGATTGTGACGTAATATCCTAAGGCCCAACACCTAATTTCTCATCTGTTCCTATAGAACGTAATTGGACCTTGGATAAAAATTAAATTGAAAATGTTAGTTTAATTGGATTTGAGACCACGAGCAGTGAGGAGTCACATACAATGCTGGCAGGACCCGTTGGGGCAGGCACCGAGTGACTCCCAAGATCAAATTCCGAACTCGATTGGGTTAGCTAACTATTGTTCTTCAGGATCAATAGAAGTTGCTCGTGTAAGACCAATTTTCTCGTGCATCATATAGTTAGTTTACATTCTGTCTTTAATTTTTGCACGGATCATATTGCATGTAGAGAGCTGGAGCAAGGTACGTATTTTCTATCTCTACATGCATCAACGTGTTTGACAGTGCATTGGCTTTGTCGACTTCCTCCCCCTATTTTTGGACTCAAATTAATAAAAGAGGAAATAAAAAAGTTCATTAGGCATTTGTCTTTGAAAAAATCCAAAAAAATAAAAAATCAAAAAATAAAAATTGGGACTGCTAATTCAACTTGACCTCTAAAATTAAACGTAATCAATTCCTCATTGTATTGGGAGAGCAACCCCATCATTGTTTGCGTTGCTCACGTACACACTAAGGAGTAGTGCCCAAATCCTATTAAAGCCTCGTAAGTGTTTGTACAACTTTGTCTTATCACTAAACTCTAAAATTGAAAAGATAAAAGATCAAATCTCACGGTCTTGACATTGCGTAGAGTTGGTGAATTGGGGGTTTGCCTTGTGTTTGAATGTCTTTGGTGTGAGTTGGTTACGTTTATCTTCTATCATTAGCAGTCACCTTCTATCTCTAGTCCACCCTCCCTCCCTTCTATCTCTCTCTCTTCTATCCCACCCTCCCTCCCTTCATTTCCTCCTCTTCATGATGGGTCACATTCCATTCCAACCGGATTTTATGGCTTCTTCCTTTCATTCCCATCATGCCCGCCCACTCTCTTGGGAGGTCGGAACTCCGACCAACATCCCATCTTCCTCCTCTCCCTACCCACCTTCTTTCTTGAGACATGTAGTGAGTAATGCCTGAGGAGACCAGATTGACCAAATACGAAACTCAGGCGATTACATTACTGAGATGAGAGTGCATTCCATAGGATATCAAATGGGGCAGTTGCATGCTTTAGATGACTTTAATCCTGATATGATGGACGAGTACACATATCAAGAAGCGCAATCCGCTTCTACATTAAGCCCCTTCATTCTGGATTTAGAGTTCATTGATCTACTGCTAATATTTTCAGGGGAAGTGCACGAGGAACCTTATTTGCATATCGATGAGTTTGAGGACATTTGTGGATCACGATCATATTCTGATATCACTTATGAGGACATGATGTTAACCATCTTCCCATTTACAGTTCAGAGTAAAGCCAATAGTTGGCACAGACGATTGGGAAAGAAGATTGAGACATGGGGAGATTTACGATCACTGTTTTTGCAGAGATTTTACCCCCAGCGTAGAGCAGAGATGATGCGGTCTTGTATTCATGATTTTTTAGTTGACCCCCAGGAGCCATTTATAGATTCATGGTTGAGGTTACGAGATCATTTGAGGTGATTTCCAGATTATGCATTTTCGATGACTGACCTTATCCACATCGCCATGAGGGGAAGGACCGCATATCAGATTACATATGTCATTACCTCGTATGGTGGTTCACACCAAAGTCCCGACCTGGATTTAATTGAGACCATCTTGGATACACTTTCAGACATCCCTTATTCACAAGATGTATTATTCGGGACAACACATGAGGGAGAGATGACACCTGTTGTGTGTGTGACAGTTAATTCTGATTTTGACAGCACACACCAATCAGAGGATATGGATGCTAATACTTTTCATATGATGGGTGTGTTGACTACTGCTGTGAGCTCCGATAGTCGGACATTGGTCGAGTTTCCATTGGATTTACAATCAGATTTTGAGCCAATCCCGCACTTCCACGTTGATGATTCTTGGATTCTAGATCTACTAATATCCCAAGAAATAGAGGGAGATCCCACATTTCAGCCATATTTAGAGTCATTTCAGTGTCCATGTCCAGTAGATTCAGTTTCTATTCTTCATATGATCTTCTCAGATTTGGATATACATTTGGATTCATCTCAGCAGAGAGAGCTTGATGAGGGACCGATTTTTGATTTGACAGATCTTGATAGTCCCATATTTGAGCCTTGTGTCCTCCCATTTAATGAGGTCAATACGTTTTTGGAATACATGATATTTGACAGCATAGATCCCCAATTTCCTGATGATTCGACATTACTCCCTAAGGGTTATTCGTGGGAGGATGTCACGGATCATGTGTACTCGGTTTCACTTTCTGGGAGTGCATCTGATCAGTCGAATCACGAGACCGAGTCTTCTGATATTTGTGATCATGAGTTTGAGGTTTCTCTCCTCGACAACCCTCGCGAGGAAGATCCGGTCTTTGAGGTATTCTATGATTTCACTGATTTGTTTACATTATATGCATCAGATATCAACCTTTTTAGTGAGTCTCCTAATCATGATCTTCCTTATCTATTCGAGAATGTGATTGACGTGGAGGATTCATTGACAGATCCTTCCTTCTCCACGTTCGACTTCTTCGGCTCTACCATTTCACTCCATTCAGATCTTGAGCCAACGATTTCTTTTGTGCTACCAGAGCCCGATTTCATCTGCCCATATCTTTACCCAGTAGCAAACACCCACTTGATTGTTTACCTGGGTGTCACCATTTACTCTGTTGAGTTCGTTGTTCTCCCACTGAGACTACAACGACAGTACGGTATTCGCCTTATAGATGTCGTCCTGAACCTTGATAAAACATTATCCTAACAATTGCGCCCAGCTAGGGGCGTAAACTCTATCGCTTGTTGAGAGGCACCTCAACGCTACTCACATCTGTATAGATCATTCTGTCCATATCGCACATTCTTTCTGTGTCACACCCCATCTCCATCTCATGATTATTCCATACTTAGGGTGTACTTTACCCTAAGATAGGGGGGTGTCAGACCTATGATTATTTATCTTATTCTTTTTACCTATGTACTTTACCCTATGTTTTGTTGCCTATACTTAGGGATATTTTACCCCAAGTAGGGGGGGGGGGGTAAACCCAGTACATTCTACTCCTTGGTTTTCCCCTTATGTACAGTCTTCTATACTTAGGATTACTTGATCCTAAGTATAGGGGGATCACCGACATCTATTGATATGATTCTTTTATTCGTCGTCGTAGTATACTATTCTTTTCACTTTTCTATACTTAGCACGAGTTATGTCTTTCTTTCCAGATCTTTGATCACAATGAGGACATAGTTCAAGCTAAGTATAGGGGGTGTCGTATATATTGTATATATACTTTAGCCATAACTCGTACTTTTATATTTTTTAATATGGCTAAATTACTATGTAAATACTGGTAGAAAAACAAAAACTAATAAAAGATGCAGAAAGTTCCTCAAAATTTTTTCCTGTGCATACTGACTAATAAGCCAGGTTAAAATATTTTGAATTTTTTTTGAAAGTAGTTTGAAAATCTATTTGAAAAATCTTTTGAAAACTATTTGAAAAATGTTTGAAAAATATTTTCAACCTTTGTAAAAATATTGTGGCATGTAAATATTTTTATCTTTGTGTGAAAAACATTGATTTTAGAAAACTAACTGCAAATGTTTGGTAAAATGGTTGAAAAATTATTTTGAAAATCTATATATATTGTTTGAAAAATGTTTGCAAAATATTTTTAAAAGATTGTAAATGATTATAAAATTATGTGAAAAATTATTTTGGACTATAGTTTTTAAAAAAAATTTGTAAAATTATTTTCAAATAAATTTGAGGAATATACAGATCATAAAAATTAAAAAAAATAAAAATTTTAAAAAAATGAATAAAAAATCCAACTATGTATATACTTGTATAAATTACTCAAGTTGTAAATTCTTTCTTATGACTCCTGTAAATAATTGACTCATTTCTTTGTAAATATGTGAATATAATCCCTAAACCTTATTTAAAAAAAGAAAAAAAAGATTTGTATATACTTGTATATATTTCTAAGTATCTGCATTAAAGAAAAAAACTTTTGCATATGCATTACTTTTCAAAAATTCATAAAAATTTCAAAATTTTGAAAATTGTTTCACAAAAAAGATTTTGTTTTCTTTGCATTGTACATATTTTCTTGCATTGGCATGTGCATTTTTTAGGATATTTTTGACAATTAAACTATGTCTGGAATAAATTTAAAGAATGAAGCTTAGTTGGACCTTAATCCACTTAATTTCAGAGGAACCTTATAAGATTTGGAGTGAAGACTTTTCAGGTCCTAGTTACTTAATTCTTTGAGTCCATAAGACTATGTTCACATGTCATCTTGATAAGTCTAAGTAGAATATTTAACAACACACGCATGATTCTTTCAGACCGTGGCTTACCTTGGACAAAGCACTCTACACGTAGCTCTTCATGGAGGAGGTAGTGAGGGGGCAGAATCTTTTGGCTTGGGGTAGCATAAAAGGATAGTACATCTAGGCGGAACCTCTCGTCCTCCTCTAGGGAGGGGAAGTGCATCTCAATCTGGTTTGGTGATGTTGAGGTCTAAAGACAGGTAGGGGTGCTAATCGAATCGTATACATTCGAGCCCACCTAGATTCAGATTCAATTCGTTATAAAATTTTGAATCCGAATCTGAATCGAATATTAAACGAATTTCTAATCTAAGATTCAGATTCAATTCATTTGGAGTTTCGAATATTCAAATTCAATTCATTTTATATCGAATTAGAATTTTATTTAATAATGTAACTAATAATAAAAAATTTATATTAATAAAATTCTAAGTTTCAAAGAATTGAATATACTTTGTGATACTAATTTGTGAAAAAAAAATTAAAATAAGTAAAAAAACTTTTAACATAAATGGTGAAATACAATAGATGATATAAATTGCATTAAAGTACCTAACTTTTGTCATTTGTATGTCTCTTGCAATCCTCATTTACTTTTTTTGTACCTTATGGTGAATTGAATATATAACGAAAAAAATTATTGACATCTTGATAAACTATTGATCTTCTCTTTTTTACCTATAACGGAAATTCAATCAATGCATCTCTACCTTTTAACAAACACTCCACCAACTTTCTCATTCTCTTTGGTAAATTATTCACAAATCATTGATCTTTTCTTTCTATCCATCTTGTTAATTATTTCAAGATTCAAAATTTCTATTTCTTCATTCTCTTCTTCCAATTTTTCATAAATATCATCATCATGCCCAATAACCCTCTCATGGATACTATCTTGAGAAGATGGTATGTTTGAATTAGACTTTTAAAAATAAAATGAAAACACATACTCAAGTATATTTTAAATTCCATACCAATATAGAAATACAAAATATAGATTAATAGATATACATGTCTAAAATAATAACCAGAAGATTGTGTTCCATGTTTCTTTGAGAATCTTCCATATATTACCCCCCATTGTGACCAATCTCCATGATATCTAAGAAAAAAGAATCACTAAATTCCATCAGATTCATAAAAGATCGACATGAACTGACTTATGGAGTTGAATCTCGCATCTGAGGTGTATAAAAACCGGCAGATCTGACTAAGAATTCAGTTGGTATGGCTCTAATATTCAATTTTCTTTTATGTAACATGCTTTTCTACATCAATCATGAACAGTTCATGCTTACCTCATTTCAATGCATTCTTATAGGGGCATATTTGGGCTTATTAAAGATTATAATGATATTTCCTTATTGATAACTTAGTCTTCTTGTAATCTTGACGAGAAATGGAATTTATTTGCAGTTATGATCTTTTGCACATTTAGTCATTTTGCCAAAGCTTGAAATCCATGAAATCTGTTCATACCTTAATTATCTCTAAGATATTATTTGTATTCAAATGCTTGGTTGTCCTTATCATATGATATGGATATTATGATAGATGGCAGGATTGAGAGTGTGATTATGGAAAATATTATTAGAAATTTGAAACCTACGACATTGGGAATGGTTTTTAAAAAATTAGTATATGTTTGTTTACAGATGATGTATTTTAGAATAAAATAAATTATTTGGATTGAATCTAAATCTTTTTTTGGGTAAAAGGGTGCGTGTGTAATACTAGTAGTTGCGGGGGTGATGGAGAGATGATGACAACATTGATGAGTCTAGAACTGGTGTCGTTGTCGACAATGGGTAAGAGTGGGAGCTGGTGGTGAGGCTGGCGATTAGGAGGTGGCGTTATCAGTGGTGGGAGCGAGCAGGAGCGGGAAACTAGAGCAGACGGCATTGGAGAGAGCGAGAAAAAGCGGGATGCCAGAACTGACGATGTTGGAGAGAGTGAGCAGTAGCGGAAGACTGGAGCTAGAAACGTTGGAGAGAGCGAGAAGGAGCGAGAGGTTGGAGCTGGCGACGTTGGAGAACAGAAGCAAATGTTAGGGTTATTTTCATGAGTGACGAGGGGAGAGAGAGAGAATTTGGGGGAGTAAAGAGGGGGTATGGTTATGTAATACACATCTCAAAATTGGGATGTTTAGAATAAGATGATGAAAAATTTTATTTATTATATTAAGTTGTTTATCATTTGTGGGGATTTTACAAAATGTATACTACATATATTTACATATATATAATGCTTCATACCATATTATGTATGTGTGTATCGAATGGAATCGAATTCTTATCGAATGAATCCAAATGAATTCAGATTCGATTCAATTGAGAATCGAATCCACAAGTTAAATTCAAATTCAGTTCGTTTGATTTCGAATCTAACTTTTTTCGAATTTTTATCGAACGAATCCTAATCGGATTCGAATGATTCAATTCAATTAGCAACCCTAAATACAGGAGCTATGGGGTTGCAATAATACTTCAAAAGAGGGACAGTCTACTGGCTCAAGAGGAAAAACTCCTTATGTACATGCTGCACCTTGTATATATTTTCAAAAAAAAGAAAAAAAACTGCAAAATCTCCAAAAGTGGACAGGCCAGTAAAATGCTTGCCGAAGTGTATATACAAGTGAAAAAAGAGAATAAGAGCTTCAAAGTCAAATATTTGTGAGCTTGCAGCGGGTGACATGGCTACACTAGTCATGCATCCAAGGATAGGTAACTACACTGGTTACCGTCCATTCTCTTCTCCATCTCCTCTTCTTGAGGTGGTTGTACTTGAACTTAGAAGGGAATATCCCCGCTCCTCGAGGAAAGAGTTGTTAGACTGGGGGATTAGAGTTACCTTGTTGAGAGAGGCTGTTCCTTTGCTACTTCTGAGATGAGGAGCTACATTTCACTTACACCGTACAAGTAAGAATTCATAGTCATAAGAATTTGTGTATGTAGACTTGTTTTGATCAGAATGTTGAGGAGACCTGAATAGGAGTCTTGTGGAACTTAGAGGCTGTTAGGTTTTAAATCTATATCCCAATAAGGTTTCGACACACTAATAATCCAAAAGTCCGACAGAGCTCCAGACTACATTTTTATGAAAATAAGTTTAAAAGTCAACATTATTCTAACTTCTTTCCTTTTTCTTTTCTTTATTTTTGTTTTTACTTATTTTAAATAAGTGTTTTCTAAGGGACTAGCAAAGGTAAAGTATAGGGGAATGATGAATCCACGATTCACCACCTTTATTCTTTTATTTTTTCTTCATTTTCTTAGTCAAACACCTGTAAATACGCATTAATTTCATAATTTTACCATTTTGCATGCATTTGTTAAATATGCATTTTTAACACTTTTTGTGCTTAAATAAAAGAATAAAGAAGAAAAGAAAAAGAAAAGAGAAATAAAGGATGTGTTTACAAAGTAAATACAGACTAACCCGAACCTCGAGAGAAGGTCAAGACTCGACCTGATCGAACAGGAATAAAGTAGGGGGAGATAGGGTCTTTCATCCAAAAATTCAAAAATAATTCGTACAAAAATTCCCTGTATATTTGTATAAAACTTGTACTATTTTATTTGTACATAATTTGACCTCAAAGGAATTATCTTTGTAAACAAAAGTTGTAAATAAAAATGTGTTGTAAATAATAAAAATAATTGTCAACTAAAATAATGTATATACTACAATTAATCACCCTTAGATAAAGCCACAATACGATCATTGAAATACCAATTCTGGCTCCATACGAACTCAAATTGCAAACTCACTTACGTTGTACTCTAAATTAAATTATCTTTCAAATGGTTGTGGTTTCATAATTTTTGGAGTTACAGTTAAAAAGTCGGTTTTCTGGGGTGTTTTGTGTAGTTTCACCACTATTTATTGTACATATTTATTCATATTTATTTTTTAATATATAATGTATATAATTGTAAATATTATTTTCATGAAAAATAAGAACAAAAAATATAAATAAGAAAATTAAAAATTGTGTTTTAAAAATTATTTCCTTATTTGTACCTATGTATATTGTATTATATGTATATAATATGTGTATACAACTAACTTCCTTAGATAAAAATCACCCAAAAAATAATTATCTACATTATTTAATTAATTTAATTTAATTATGAAATTTGTATTTAATTATTTGATTTATTTGATTTATATACTTACCATGTATATAAGATTTTATTCCATGCCTTTAATGACCACCATTATGGTGGCCAATTAATTTTTGAAAATTAATCTATTTATTTAATTTATTTAATTCTGAAATTTGTAATTAATTAATTAATTAAATTACTTTATTTAATTAACCAATAAATACCTTCCTCATTTATAGACACTTTCTATTTTTATTTTGATCTTCTTTTTAATAGGCTCGTCCTTCCTCATTTCCTCTGGATCGATCTTTGGTGGAGAGGAGCCCGATCTCCGAGAGCCGTCTTCTTGAAGAAGGGTGCCTAGCCTCCGAGCCGTTTGGTGACAGCGCGTCGGCCCTCTCGAGGCCATCATGGCATTTCCGAACCCCGAGGTGAGATCCATTTTATTTCTTGTCATCTTTCTCTAGGATAAATCATAGATCTAGTTTTTGCTCCCATTTTATCAAGCTCTTAGATCATTAAAAATACCAAAAATATCCATCACACTTTGATCAGCCTCCGAACCCGATTTCTCACCTCATTTCGCGATCTCTTCATTTTGATATTCTATCTCACACAACCACGCACCTCCGGTCACGCACGGTGGTCGGAGTCATGGATCTCTCTTCCATATCACAAGATTTGCTCGTTCACACTTCCCATTTTTGTGTATAAATATAAAAAACATAAAATTATATTTTTTATTTATATCATATTTGTTTTTGCATGAATAATTAAAAAAATAATAAATTTTTTATTTGTCTTTTCTCTCTAATCTTTATTTTGCAGAAATAAATAACAAAAATAAAAAAATTGGTTATTTTCCTAACCTTTATTTTTCAGGTTCATGTAAAAAAATTAAAAAAATTCTTCTTAGTTCCTGTTTACATTTTCTTACATACAAAAAAAATTAGAAATTTTTCTCATTTTTTTTATTACAGGAAAAAAAATAAAAAATGCAGCCGCGCTGCCATGCTCGCTGCTCTCCACGCTGCTGTCCTCCGTCGCCCTTCATCCTCACGGGAAGCACCGTTGCATGGCCTCTCTATCGCTCAGCCCGAACTCCACCTCCGACGCTCCATCCAGGTGGCTGAGGGGGCAGCATCGCCCTCGCGCACCCCCCATTCCGCCACCTCCTTCCAGATCCCAGCAACCACACGGGCAAGCGGTGCCCCGTACCCTCTTCGCGCCACCCTCTCGCACTCACCCAACAACGCGATGTCCAATCCGCCCCGTACCCAGTCCTCCCAACGTGGTGTCCAAGTGTCGACGCTCCTCCACGTGCCAGCCCGGTCCCCCGACTCTGCCCAACGCGTCTCGCCCCCGCGCAGTGCCCCTGGAGCCTCCAGCAACCTCCTTCATCCTTGCCACCGCCTATCTCCAGCCGTTGTGCGCCCCACCAGCGTGCTCATCCGCCCCTATCTCGTCCACCTTGCTCCTCAGCCCGTCGATGCCGCCCCTGCGTTCTGCGTCCTTGGGTGGGCGGCGACCGTGCACCAAGTCCTCCTCTTGAAGAAGAAACAAACGAGGAACCCTAGCGGGAAATATATATATATATTCAGAAAAATTACATAGACGTCTTTGGAGGTGGTCTAAATTGCAAAAGCGTCCCTGCTCTCCAAAAGAAAAATCAAGTCACATGCGTTACATGCTCTTCATTGGGTAATTTGCGACATTATTTCTAGATTTTAATTCTGTTATCTTGTCATATAAAAACTTTACGAAATTACATTTGAGTCCCTACATTTCCAGCACAATAACTTTGCATGCTCTTTCTGATGGAATAAATGTTTTTATTTTTCGAAAAAATCTCAAAAAATGGTGTACATTCCTTCTATAGTTCTTATCATCGTATAAAATTTTCATTGCATTTTATTGCCGTTTTATATTTTAAAAAAATAAAAAACAATGTCTTTTTACATGCCTGAAATTGCAAAATTCATAAAAATTCGAAAACTAGCCTAAAAATTTCAAAAACATCATTGTAGGTGTATTTTGTTGTCTTTTAATTTCTGACCAGTTTTTGTGCAATAACTCTTTATAAAATCCAAAAAATACGAAAAATGAAAAATCTTAAAAAAATTGTAGAAATTCTACAAAATCCAAAAGTTGTGATTTCAGTTTATGATTATAGATATTTCTTATTAGTTTATATTAAAAATAATCCCCAGGAGTATTGGGCACTTAAAGTATTTTTTAGTTGCAAAATACTCTCGGTTGTGTACTATTTGCCTTGTTTTGCACTGTTTCATTTTTAGAAAATCACAAAAACATCAGAAAAAGTTGAAAAATTATCAAAAACATTTCAAAACATATAAAACACACATATATTTTCTTCATAATTTTCTTAGAATTTTTTACCAGTCTGAAAAATCCAAAAAGAGTGTGGTGTTGTGTGTTTTTACTCTTTTGTGCTTGTTTTGAAAAATTATAAAAATTCAAAAAACCATTAGAAATCATTTCTGAAATTTGACTACTTAGTTTTTAAATTTTGATCCTTGTGTTCGACCCTGGTTGCTATACCAGGTAAAAAGAATAGTGAAAATCGCTTACTTACATTTACATTCATTTTCATTGATTCAATTACCTTTCAAGTTGTTTAAAAATATTTTTTTCGTTGACCGAGTTGATCGATTGAGGACAACGACTTTGTGATTTATTTTCTACCTTAGTCGCATCTATTTTCGCGTCATTACTAGGTCGACAAGGAATAAGGTAGGGGGAGATAAGGTTCAATAAATCCAATAAATCTAGATTTATTTACTCATCACTTATTCATTTTTGGGATCAATTTCATTTTCCAATTTTCATGCATCAAATAAAGAAACATTGTACATGAAAGTCGAAGATAATAATATATAGAAAGATAAAAAATTGATATCATAAAAAATAATATACAGTATAAAAGTTATAGTCTAAATAAAAAGCCAAAATCCCAATTTCCCAAACCTATATAACCCAGATAAATGCTAAAAATGTATAAAAATCACCTTTAATTGTATATAAATTTTAAAAAGCTATTTAATTAAGGTTGTTTCATATATGTTGGATATAAGGTGTGAAAGTTAGGTTTTGGACCCCTTTTGTACGATTTTCTCGAATTAAATATTCATTTTATTTATTCTTTATGATTTTTTAAAATTTCATATTCTTATATTTTTCAAATATTAATTATATCATATGTACATATTAAAACTAATATAAAAACACAAATAAAATATTAAAATAAAATAAAATACAAAATTGCATAGATGAAATACATATACTTAGACCAATATATTCTATGTACCTATTTATTTAAGTGAAATACAAAATTGCACAGATGAAATACTTATACTTATACCAATATATTCTATGTACCTATTTATTTATTCGATATTTTGCAAATTATACTCAATGCATTTTTATATTTATTAATTATTTTAAAATCATTCATCTGCTGTTTATTTACTTTTGTAACTTTTGCACAAAAACCCTTGTATTTTCTATATTTGCTAGTCAGTCCGTGCCAACTTACCTTACATGTCATCCTACGTAACGTGTGCATTTTGTCGACATGCCTCAAGAGTTTATTGTATTTCTATTTGATCATGAAACTCTTTATTAATGTTATATATTTTTGTGAAAATTACAGCAAGTCCCTATATTTTTATTTTATTTACACATATGCCCCTACCAGAACAAGCATTTTTGTGCATTTCTTCTATTTATTAAATATTGTTAATGTGCTCCAAAAAATAGATCTAGGTTCCAAATATCACACATTTTCATGCTATATATTTATTTTTGCATTTTAGGACATGTTAGTATTTATAAAAAAATAAAAAAAGAGCATAAAAAGCCCCTACTTGACCTAGAAAATACCAAAAAATATAAAATGTTTTTGAAAAACTCCAAAAAATATATATGCGTTTGTTTAGTTATTTTAGAACTCGAGATCAAAAATCCATAAAAATAGTAAAATAAAACTTTTAAAAATTTAAAAACTCTCAAAAATCCTTACAGAAATCTAAAAAATTCTTAAAAAACCCAAAAAATGTGTTTTCTGTTTTCTAATTTTCTTTATATTATTTTATAAATTAAAATTGATTTGGAAAATTTAGGATATTATTTACTATTTTTAATTTCCATTTTAATTCTACCTATTTATTAAATCCATGATTTAGTGTATTTTTAACTTTAAAAATATATAAAAATTAGAAAAATTCACTAAAAATCACAAAATAGTAAAAAATTATAAAAACCAAAAAGATGTTATTTTCTGAATTTTGTGCATCTTTTCTATATATATTTATATTACTCTATGTTATATATATAGTTTTATATATTCTATATTACTTATTTATCATAAAAAATATATAAAAATCTAAAAATATAAATTCAAAATATAAGAAAAATATAAAACAAAAGTAAAATAAATATACGAAGTAAAAACTCACATAAAAAGATGGACAAGTATCACACAATTGCAATGCCCGATGTATCTAGTTGTGTTTGATACTCTACACATACTTACACCTATATACACATGAGTACAGTTATAATAAATTTTAACTCCACAATTTATTTTGCATTGCTTTATATCTTTTTGTGGGTTAATTGTTGATTAATTAAGGTTTCATTAGCGGTCAATGCATCGACTGGATCTCTCGCCATGTGAGATTTCTAGACCCTCGCAAAATCTCAATTATCAAATGGTGTCGTTGCTAGGGAGCAACTGCGCATAGATTTTTTTGTCTTATTGTGTCTTCTTTGTCTATATTTGTGCTTTATTTATTTTCTTATTAGTTGATATCATTGTTTCTTTTTCTAATCACATCTTCTTTGTTGACTTTGTTGCGAGGGACCATAGATCGAGGAGGGTCGCCTAGGTGATTCTGCTCATCCTTGGGAAGCAGAGTCGGCTATTCTACCCTAGCCAACAAGAGAAAGCATAAAAGGATACTTAGAAGATTATTGGGAGACAACTTCACTTTGCATTTTTATTCCATTTATTTGTGTAATCTGAAGTACGAGAGAGAGATATTTTATTGTAGGGTTTTTATCACTTGTGCCACTATAAGATATTGTAATATCTGTTATGCCTCTCTTTTTGGAAATATCAGTTGCACCCCCAACTTTTTGTTGTTCTATCAATTGTGCCCTTCAGGTTAGTTGCCACTCATTTCCATGAAAACAAACATTAACTTTGGGATATAACACGAATTAAATTAAAAGTAAAACATGGAAAAGGTAATTTTCTTATCTTTCTTCTTCCTTCCTCATCCTTTTCCTCCTCCTCCCCCGTATTCTTCCTCCTCTCCCATCTTATTCCTCTTCCTCCCTTCTCTTCCTCCTCTCCCATCTTCTCCCTCTTCCTCCCTTCTCTTCCTCCTCCACAACTCCTCCCTCCTCTACCTTGAGCTCTGCAACCTCCCCCGAGGCCCCTACTCTGCCCACGTTCCTCCCCTCCTTAGTCCCCATCCTCCTCCTCCCCCTCCTCTGTCCCCGGCACCTCCCTCTCCCACCCCGCACCTCCCCCCCTCCGCCCCTCGCACTCCTCCCACACCTCCCTTCCACTCCCAACACCTCCCTCCACCCCCCCATGCCTCCCCCCTCCTCCCCGCACCTCCCCCCTCTGACCCCCTGCAACCCCCGCCTCATCATACAAATCCTGGTCCCTGATCATGAAATAAGTCTGCCCAAGCCTCACGAGTTCCATCGATATGTATAACGATATCAGGATCCTGATCTGGAAGACGATTACAGACATTAGGAAAGTGAAGACAACCTCTGCTCAAATACCACAGTAGTTATAATCATCCGATGGGCTCTCGGAGAAATCCCTCTTGCGGTAAAATAACGTCAAATTGAGCTCATCCTTGTGATTCCCGAGCCACACACCATGAAGAACACTCACCATAGTGCACATAGCAAATAATATAATTGACAGGAATATGGTCTCTCTGTTCATATGAGCTTCCAATCTGCTCCTCTTGGACTGAGCTCCAGAGTTGTTGATTGTAGGCCTCGGACTTCTACCAACCTCAACCTTCACCTTTTCAACCTTCACCCTCACCTGAGACCGGGTTGTTGTAGTCACCTCCTATGGCATCCAAACTTGAGATCTTGACCCAGTTCATGGAGCATATGAAATCGAGGATTGACGACCTCACTTGCCTTAATAAGAGATATATCGACGCTTCACGATCTGATGATTTGGATTCATTTGAGGATTTTCATGAGATCTTACAATCACCTAAAATAAATAAAAATAGAAAATTTAAAAAATATTTCGGGAGACACATTATCACTTCAAACTGTGAGGAGAGTCCCCGCATGCCAAACCCTTTGACCACACACACATTCACACCTTGTCCCACCTTTGACCCCTAGGATGCCACAATACAGACTACTCTTGGCAAATCTTATGTAGATGTTGATTCCGATCTCTTCCCTTGTGTGGAGGAGATCCAAAAATGTTAATTGAACTTGAAGTGGTGGCTGCCATTCATGAGATCATTGCCGCCCCACTTCTCCAATCCATGACCCATTTATCTGCTCCTCTACCCCAGAAGAGAAAGAAAAGGAATAGATCTGAGCATCATATCTTGACCATGGCAATTGCCCATGCCATCATCACCGTCCATCCTCTAGGAAAAGGAGCACTGTTATACCATTCATTAGATGCACCATTTTTTATTATACATGTGATCACAATCTCCTTGACGACGGTGCTTCAATAGCATCATACCCTTATCGTTGGTACAATCTCTTCACTTAGGGCCTCTCAAGAAAACTAGGATGATTGTCCAAGTTGTTGATGGATCAATCAAGAGGTCAAATGGCATTTTAGAAAATGATGTCATTTGGATTCAGGACATGAGCTATACTATCGACTTTGTTGTATTGCCCATGGAGACCTCCATTGGGATCACTCTCCAATCATCTAGGGACGACTCTTTATTGCATCTACAAAGACATTATTGATCATGTGTTAGGAGAGATTCACTTCCGTCTTGATAACATAAGCGATGTGGTCATCATTACACCTACTACGGACTAGAGACCTGCATCTGGTGTGACTACACCTATCGTAGCCGACCCCAAGGGATATGACGTATCTGTTGATATCAAAAAGGTTTTGTTTATTATTGATGATGAAATCCGAGAATTCCTCTCCAAGAATGAAGACTCGGAAATCATATACCTTTGGAGTTTCCTCTTCTGGTGACTGATGCTGTGTTGATGACATCCATGGGATTTACACGATCGATGCTATAGAGAGGAGGGCAGATGAGACTACTAAGGCCAAATTTGATTTGATTGCTTTTATAAAGGAATTCGAGCCTTTGACGATATTGTTGATATAGTTGAGACCTTAGAGGATGAACATGACCATACTACTTCCACAGACGAGTTCATTCCCTTTTGTTTTGTCCAAGGAGAGACTCACCACGCTGGACTTAAGTGACTACTTCCATTGATGAGTTCGAGCTTTTTCACTTTGATAAATGCTAGACACCCAAGGTCGTACGTGATCACACTTCTTCCATCGACCTGTCTGTGCCTTTGATGAAAGGGAATTGGCCGAGGTCGTGTCTTTCCACAAGGCGGATCGACAGTCACTGAGGTGACCTCAGACAAAATCCCAAATCAATCAACAATTAACCCACAATGAATATATGCAATGAATATAAAAAATGTGGAGTTAAAATTTATTATAACTCTACATGCAAAATGTGTATAGGTGTAAGCACAAGTAGAGGTCGAACACTGGGAGGCGAATGGTTGTGTGATGGAATAAATTGTGTAATTATTCAATTCAATGATCATGTCCAAGTCTTTATTGTTTTTGTGGGTTTTTAATTATATATTTTTTATTTTATTTTTGGTTTTATGATTTTTATTTTGTTTTTATATTTTGTATTTTTTTGTTTTCTTTTTATATTTTGAATTATATAATATAGAGAGATATATGTAGATATATAGATATGTATAAGAGAAGAGAGAGAGAGATAATATATGGACATATATATATACACATAAATACTCAAAATTTATTGGATGTAGTATTTTTTAGGCTTTTTATATTTTTCTATTTTTTTGTTTTTACTATCAAAACTATCCCTAATATGGGACTAATTAAATAGGCCGAAAATAATTTGGGTTTTAAAAATATGAAATAAGTCCAAAAATAACCCAAATTAATTTTAATACATAAGTACTAATATATAGATAATTATAAAATAAGAAAACATATTTTTGGTATTTTTGAAGGGTTTTTATATTTTTTAGGATTTTGGAACTTCTTGAAATTTTTATATTTTCTTTTTCTGTTTTTAGGGTTTTTCATTTTCTGGACTCAATATATATATATATATACCATATATAATTTTTTGCAATTTTTCAAAAACATTTTATAATTTTTTTGTATTTTATAATTTAAACAGTACAAAAATAGCTCCTTTTTCATTTTTAATAATTAGGTTAAATGCAAAAAATGCAAAATGGACATGTGGTGTGAAAGTACATTGCATGGAGCATCTAATCTAATTTTTGTGGATTTTTAGGAGCTACATAGGTATTTTTAATAAATAGCTAAAAGACACAAAAAAATACACAACCTGGCAGAGGCATATATGCAAATAAAAGAAATATCAGGGACATCAGTGCAAATATACCAAGTGAAATAAACCTTTATTTAAATTTTTGGAACTATTTTACAATATACAAAAATCGCCAGGGCTTCAGTGCAAAAATCACGCACCTCACGTGGGACTACACGTGAGACGCGGAAGGACCAAGGTGTAATTGAAAGAAGTACAGGGGTCCTACTGCAAAATTCACAATTTATTTACAACGTTAAAATTTATTTACAATATTAAAATTTAAATACAAAAATGCGGGGGGTTAAATGTGAAAATTACCCCCAAAAGGCGCGCGATCCAACTGTTGAGCTTCGTCCACTTGACACGCGTCGCCTCCACGTTTGCCGATGCTGCTTCGCCGATGGAGGGCTGAGATTAGATCAGCCGGGCTGATCTGACGGTCGGTGCAGAGCTCCATCCAACGACGTTGATCAAACCTGGGACCTTGATCTTCATCCGATGACGAGGAGAGGTGTTGGAAGAACAGGGGAAGAACTCGCGGCTGGCAAGTTTCTCCCGGTGAGATCTCTCCTCTCCGACGCTCTTTGCAGCTCCCAAGGGTCTCGAACCCTTCCTGGCAGGTTCCTTTATCGTCTGGAGGTGTCGAATAGGACCTAGGTATGCTAGAGCGCCACCGTGAGCTCGAGGAAGAAACGCGGCTCCAGGTACCCCCGCCCGCTTGTGATTCGTCTTCTGGCACGTTGTAGCGCGCCTGACCTACACAGAAAGGTAGAGGGGCTCGAGGGCTTTCTCCTCGACTCGGGGTTTGAAGCTGGAAGCAAGGGGATCACAATGGGCGGAGAAGCTCCGACGGAATGCGGTGGAAGAGCTTCGATTCGCAGAGTCGATGATGCTCTGGTTGAACAAAGATGGCGAAGATGTAGAGAACGTGAGAGGGGATGAAATGGAGGTGAAAATATGGTCAGAAATAGCCGAGGGCGCGGTGGAGAAGTCGCCAGAGCTGGGCTCTGGCGAACTTCGATTTGGCTTAACTACGTTAAACCTAAGGCCTACTCATGAAACTAAATGCAGAAATGAATAGCTTGAAAGAAAACCTACCTAGAAAGATAAATGGCACAGCTCTTATATCTGGGGGCCTCCAGGTTGCAGGACGGACGTCGAAGCTCCGCCGCGATAAAATTCCTCCCTCCTCCGGCTGATTTACGATGCTGGGAAGCTCCTTCTGTCACAAGTTCTCGTCCAGGAACCGAATCAAGGTGTTTAGGGGAAGTAAAGTTGGCCTAATTTGAGGAGGAGGTCGGAGCTCTTTATTTATAAACATTGCAGGCGCCCTTATTGACCGGACAAACGATGGCGATTCATGTTATGAACAAGGGAATAAATGAATAGGCGTGGATGTACAATGATCAGAGAACAAATCTTGTGAAGGAATCGAGTGCAATCGAATGACGGGACACCCGTGAAAGGGGAAAGAAAATTGGGGACAAGATAGTTCTGAAGCGTCGGGTACCAGATGGGACAGTTGACCGGGCGGTCAACTCGGGCCACATCCTGAGTGGTCCACCTAGGATCACTACAGGACAAAACAGAGGTGTTTATTCGAAAGTAATTTATTTATTATAATAAAGGATTTTATTATTTTTTGCTTATAATATAAAAAATGTTTTTAAATAATGTAGTATTTATTTATGATTTTTATTTATTTATTTTTGATGTATTTTATTATGGGTTTATTTTAATAATGAATTTATAAGTATATTTATACGTATTTTGTATAATATATTTTTATTTTGTATATTTTATTTTTTTATTTTATATTCTTATTTTATAAATTTATAAATTATTTTTATGAGTATAAATATATTTTTATTTAATTTTTATGAGTTTATTTATGTTTTTAAATAAATAGGTTTATATACTATGTAGGTATACTTATAGGTATTTTACCTATATTATTTATACATTTTATTTATTGAATGAATTTTATTTGTTTTTATTTTGGATTTTCATTTTTAATAAATTTTATGCAATATTTACAATATTATAAAAATATAGATAAATAAAGAATAAAAGAATAAAATCTCTTTTTATTTATATACATATAGATAACATATGTATTTTGCCTATGTATTGCATAGACTTATTTTATTCTCCTTTTTATTTTAGGTTTAATTCTAATTGTACACATAGGTTATAAATAATGTCTACAAAATTATAAAAATATGAATTTGTAAAAATAGTAAGTAATGAATAAATTGAATATTTTGATCGGTATTATGTACAATAGGGGCCCAAAACCTAACTTTCACAGTTAAGCTCCGAAAATTCTGAAACCAATTTTATTAAATAGTTCTTGGAATGTATATGCAATTAAAGGTGAGTTTGGTGGATTTTGAGTTTTTATTTGCAAGATATGGGTCTGTGAAGTTGAGATTCTGGATTTCTATTCTGTGTATAAAATGTACACTGTATATTATTTTTACACAAAATCAATTTTGTATTTTTATTTACTTTATTATCTACAACTTTGATGTACAAAAGATTTTTATTTGATGAATAAATAATTATATACAAAATAGGTGTCAAAATGCATAAATGAATGAATGAATAAATGAGGTATTTATTGTATTATTGGCCCTTATCTCCCCCTACTTTATTCCTTGTCGACCAATTCCATTCTGGCCTTGGTCTCGGGGTTAGGGTCATAAAATATTTGCAATATTTTATTCCTTTTTCTTTTCCTCTTTATTCTATAATTTTGGCATTAAAAACCTTATTTGATGTACAATAAATACAATAAATAATGAATGCTAATATGCACAAATTGATGTTATTTACATGCATTTGCTTGGGTTTTTAAGGCCAAAATGATAGAATAAAGAATGATGAATCGAGATTCATCATCCCCCTATACTTGCCTTTGCTAGTCTCTAGCAAATACTTATGCAATAAGTACAAAAAGAATAAAGAATAAGAAGAAAAGAAAAAGCAAAAATAAAGAATTTAAAGAATAGAGTGAATTGATCATGATTATTAAACTCATCTGTACAAAAATCAAAGTTTGGAGCTCAGGTTAGTCCTTGGTGTGAAAATGTGTGTGGAACCTAGTTGGGGAACCAAATTTAAAACACAACAGCCTTTGATAGTCACAGAACTCGGTTCAAATTACCTCAACAACCAGGTCAGAACTAGCCTATATCATACGCAAACCCTTATGACTATGAAGCTGACTTGTACGGTGTAAGTGATAGTGGCTCTCCCCAGCTGAAATGAGAAAGGAACTGACTTCTCCAGAATGACAACCCAATGATTCCCCAATCCAGCCCTCTACCGTCGAGGAGTGGGGTATTCCCTTTTAAGTTCAAGTGGCATCCAACTAAAGAGGAGGAGGGAAGAAAAGAATGGACGATAGCCAGTGTAGCAACCTATCCTGGGATGCAAGACCAGTGTAGTCAAGTCATCCAGCTGCAGGCTCACATGGTATAACTTTGATGCTCAAGCTTGCTTATTTTCTATACAACAGATATACATACTCCGGCAGGCACTTTTATTTTTATTTTCAAGCCTGTCCACTTTTTTGGAGTTTTTTTAATTTGTTTTCAACATACTATTTACAGCAGCATTTACATAAGGACTTTTTCCTCTTGAGCCAGAAGACTATCCCTCTTTTGAAGCTTTATTGCAACCCACACTCTCCTGTCATTCGACTTCATTGAAACTGGACCAGGTTGGGGTGCACTTCCCTCCCTGGATGAGGATGAATGTTTCCACTCATGTGCATCTCAGACTGGCAAATCCAACCCCCTCACCACTCCAACTGAGTTGAGCCAAGTGAAAGGTGCAAGTGTCCAAGTTAGGTCACGGCCGACAAGAGTCATACGTGTGTTTCGAAAAGTTCTAGTTAATCCACTGAGGTGACTTGAACCCAGCCCTGATTTCTCAAAGAATTAAGTCTAAACAGACCTGAAGTACCTTAAACCTAGTTCTCATAAGGTTCTAGTGCAGTTAGGTGCGGTAAGATCCAACCAAGCTCCAATCTTTGATTTTATTGGACTAGTTCAACCATCAAGCTCAATCAAAGAATATGAATGCTATGCAAATGCTATTTACAAATATGCAATTTTGCAATCTTTCAAAGAATTTGAAAACAAAGAATTTTGTAAATAAAATAAATTTGGCACTCAAAGCATAAAATATGTACAACTATTAACACGGGCGTGCCGCTTCATTTTACAAAACTTAAAGAATTTACAGGTTTTAACAAAGTGATTTATTTAGGTATATAAAGAATTTTATGTATTTTATTTATGATTTTTTTATTTATTAGGATGCTTTTATTCCTCAAATTTATTTGAAAATCATTTTGAAAACTATAGTACAAAATAATTTTTGCAAATATTTACAAACATTTGAAAGCCATTTTGCAAAGATTTTGCAATCACTATATATACATTTTTCAAAATATTTTTACAAATATCTTCCAAATCATTTGCAAATAGGTTTTCAAATCCTTTATTTCACACAAATATAAGAATTTTGCAATCTAAATTGTTTTACAAAGGTTGAAAATATTTCGCAAAAAGTTTTCCAAACGGTTCACACCATTTTTCAAATCATTTTGCAAAAATATTTTTATCCTAATTTATTAATCAGTATATACAAAAAGAATCTGAGGAATAAGAAGCATTATTAATGAATAATATCATATTTTTATCCATATTTATTAATAATTATACGAAAGTACGAGTTATGGCTAAAGTATATACATAGTATATACGACCCCCCTATACTTAGCTTGAGCTATGTCCTCATAGATTGGTAAAGAAAAGAGAAGACATAACTCGTACTGAGTATAGACAAGTTTAAAGAATATATGAATAAGAGATGAAGGAAAGAGAAGTTGACCGTCCCCCCTATACTTAGGATCAAGTAATCCTAAGTATAGCAGACTGTACACAAAGTAGGGAGGGTCAAGGGTGGGAATAAACAGATCAAAGAATTAACAAATCAGGGGTGCACCCCTCTATACTTAGGACAAAGTACGTCCTAAGTATAGAAGACTGTCTACAAGGGGCGACACCTTTTATTTAGATACAGAAGATAGAAAAGGAAAAGAAGAAAAGAAGAAAAGAGAGATATATACAGATAGACGCAAAGATCGTGGAGAATATACGCATCACTCCCCCTATACTTAGGGTGAGATATCCCTACGTAGAGGCAACAACAAGAGTGACGACACTGAACGACGAAAGAACAACGCGGTGTGTACCCCCCTATACTTAGGACAAGGTACGTCCTAAGTGTAGACACAAAGGTATGGTGAGAGATCTAGGGCACACATAACATGCGGGAGAAAGAATGAACAAGGCACACATATATACAAGTGGTGAAGAACTGGTGAAGTACAGGACGATATCTGACAAGTGAATACCGTACTTGCATCATCGTCTCCCTGTGAGATCGAGGACGCAGTCAGAAGGTGAAAAGACACTCGGATATGCAGTCAGGTGGGTGTCGGCTACCGGGGAAAATAGATCAGAAGTAAAGCGGGGACCGGTAACATGAAGTAGTCAATCGGCTCATAGGGTCAGCATGAGGAAACAAAGCCGATACTATAAGACCGGGAGGAAGAAGGAACAGTACAGAGTCCTCCGGTCAATCGGAGCCTCAGAAAGATATGGAATAGTAAAGAACAAGAGACATTGTGGTATTCGATGGTCATGAGGTCGGAAGATCACAGGAGACACACTGAATACCGCAAGTCATGGCTCAACCCTGCGAGGGTCGTCAAGGTGAGCAGGCTCAAAGGAGCCAGGAATCAGACCATAATCAGAAGACTTGGTCCCGTGATCCGCAGATCGGATATACAATCAGAGAAGAGACCAAGTACAAAGCACAGAGGACTCGGCTTCATGCTCCAACAGACAGGAGATAACAAAAATGAAACCGAATACCTACAAGGTGATGTCCCCTCCTGCAGATAACCCTCGGGGAGTAGTACATGCTAATCGATGAATAATCAGAGCAGAAGCTCACCCTTGTGAGGGCCTTCAAGGTAAGCGTGCTCAAAGGAGCCTGATCCATCAGACGGATCATAGAAATGGTCTTGGTAGGCGACAGATCGGCTACCAGCAGAAGAGACCGACAAATCAAGAAAGTGTGGCAGCATCCCGCAGATAACCCTCGGGGAACGTGCTGCCAACTGGGAATGGAAGTAGCATATATCAGGAGCTCAACCTCGCGAGGATCGTCAAGGCAAGAAGATTCAAAGGAGTCTAATCAGAGGGGTCCCATGATCTGCAGATCAGATATGCAACTGAGGATGGGACTAAGATCATATATAACAAACGACTCGGTTCCAGGCTCCGCAGATCGGAGACATAGTCAGCAAGGTGAACCGAGCGTAAAGAGAGTGTCGCATGCTCCCGCAGATAGTCCTCGGGGAGTAATGCAATCTAGGCAAGGAATAGTCAGAATGTGTCTCTACCTTGCGAGGGTCGTCAAGGAGAGAAAAGGGCTCAAAGTAGCCGGATCCATCGAACGGACCCACATAGTGGTCTCAGTAGTCGACAAGTCAGCTACCAGTAGAAGATACCAATCAGATCGAAAATATGTCAGTCTCCCGCAGATAACCCTCGGGGAGCTACGAGCCAGTCAAAGAATAATCAGAAAAGATCTCATCCTTGCGAGGACCATCAAGGAGTGTGAACTCAAAAGAAAAGTCTCAGCAAGTCGGTCTCATGCCCCAACAGATCGGGCGCATAATCAGAAAGGGAGACCGAGCACACAAATCAGACAAATCGACTTCGTGCTCCAACAGACTGGAGACACCAGACATGAGTGAAGCCAATCATAAAGAAAGTGTCACATCCTTCCGCAGATAGTCCTCGAGAGGTGACGTGAGCTACACAGTGAATAATTAGAGTACATCTCGTCCTTGCGAGTGTCGTCAAGGAGAGAGGAGGGCTCAAAGGAGCTGGATCCGTCAGACGGATCCACAGAGAATGTGGTCTTGGTAGACGACAGACAGCCTACCAGCAGAAGAGACCAAGAGAGCTAAAATGCGTCATAGCCTCTCGCAGATAACCCTCGGAGAGCTATGAATTAGGAAGTGAGCAATTGGAAAGTCAAGGCTCATCCTTGCGAGGTCCGTCAAGGAGAGCAATCAGACAGTTGGCCTCATGTACTGACAGGTTGGGTACACAATCAGAGGGGGAGGCCAATCAAGCATATCATCTAACTCGGTTCCGGGTCCCATCAAAATGGCGACCCAAACAATGAATGAAACCGCGGTCCTAGAAACTGTCGCATTCTCCCGTAGATTGTCCTCGGGGAGGAATGCGAGCTAGATCAATGTAGGTTTTGGGAATGCTGGCATAGAATCGCAGGTCCTCAAAAACATTCAATCGTTCAATCATCTAGTGGACATAAGATCATGTGAGGGAGAAAATAATCAACTCAATCACAAAACATCCCTCAAGTCAATCCAATCTGGCTGAGATGGCACGAAAGATAATCATAAATCCTCAAAGTGCCATAGGTGGATTAAAGAGTCAGGAGATCAAGGATGGGTCAATCAAGAAGATGAGGAGGTTCATGGGGGCTCGGGGCACCATCATCATGAAGCATATATCAAGATATTCAATCAAAAATACGAATCCAGACGGGCCGAACCGAATAGGTAGATCAATCAATGCTCATGAAATCATCATTATATCATCAAAGTACGTCGCATCCTCAATCCGGTGTGCTTGATCAGAATATCCCAATAAATAATCACACCTAATGATCATGCATCATCAAAAATCCTCAATACGCTCGTATGCACGTATCCAAAGTCAGATCCATCAAGAGTGGTAGATCAATCTCAGCATCCTCAACCTCATTGGCCCGTCTTACACAGATAATCAGGGTAATCATACAATCCTTGATGCGGGCATCGTCGATGTGCACAGCATTCCCGGGTAATAGAAAAGTGATACGAGGGACACAAGGAAGGTGGATAAGAAGGGTAACACAATAGAGTGGAGAAGCTGATTGAGCTTACGCGCCAATATCACGGGTGAAAGAAGAATGATACATAGGGGACGAGTAGGGCGGGCGAGAAGATCGGGACAGAGTCAAAATTGGGTGTTCCACCCAAGGCAGGAACACCGTAAAAAAATGGTGGTCCGAAGAGCATGCTCTCCTCGAACCGGAGAAGATGGGGATGGTATGATGGATACGAGGAAGATGGTGAAGAAGAGGGAAATGAAGGACTTGGCGAAGAAATGATGGAGCTCAAGCGCTAATATCACGACTCGATGCATATGAGGAGATATATGTATAAGAGAGGTAGAGAGACTCAAAGATGAAAAATGCATGACTCACGCGATGGGACCGACTACTCTAATAGTGAATGAAAAACGCAACGGACTCCAAGTCACATTCAATACACAAGGCAAACCCCCGATTCACCTACTCGACATGGTTAAGACTGTCAGGTGACGGCCATTTATCTTTTCGGTTTTAGAGTTAGGTGAGAATCACAAAGTTGTATAAACACTTAGGAGGCTTGATGGGATTTGGGCTCTACTCCTTAGTGTGTACGTGAGCACTTAAAACGCATACAATGAGGGGGTTGCTCTCCCCAAGACACGTAAGTCATTATGTTTTATTTTTAGGTTTAATAGAGTTAACAGTCCCAATTTTATTTCTGTTATCACTTTTTTTGGGTATTTTCAATGCACGTGCCTATCGAGGTTCCGATTTCCAATTAGCATCCTAAGTGGTCAAAAACAGAGGGAGGAGGTCGGAAAAGCCATGCAAGTCGGAAATCGATGATGCATGCTAAGTAAGAAGACTTACAATGCTTCCCAGCTCTCTCGATGCATAACAGAATTGAAACCTATGCTATATGCAAATGCAAGCCGAAGAAATCGCCCTAGGATAGTAACTGCTATTATCGTGAAGCACCAAATGTCGGTTATTCAAAGTCAAACCCTGAAGTCCGGTCTAGGCTCACCCCTCCTCTTCTTGACACATCGAGTTCAGGAGTAGCGCTTGACAGGGTGGGCTCGCGGCACATGGGTTCCAAATTAAATAACCAACAATTATTAATTTGACTAAGTCCAGAAGCGCATCTATATGTACATGCAAATATATTAGGGGCTTTGGACCTTAATCTATCGGCAAGCAATTCCTAAGCTAGGGCTCATTCACACAAAAATAATAAAAATAAAAGAGAAAAAGCGTCGAAAACCGTCGAGGCCCCCAAGGGAACAATCCCTCGGGCAATGGACCTCGGGAAGTTGGAATGTACCTGTGAGAGTCCTGAATTATTACAAGTTTCTAAGTCTCTCTCTCAAATAAATACACATAAAATAAAATGCATAAAAAATAGAGACAGTCTTCAAAATTTCTTCTCCCTCTGTCTTTAATGCTCTCTCCTACCGGCTAGGTCCGAAATCCGGCTACGCCTCGCTCGGGTGCATTGGTCCTCCTAGGAGATCTGATGAATCTGTGATTCATCACTTCAAAAGTCAAAAATAGAGCCTTGTTCCCGAAAAAATAGAGGCATATTTCCCCTTATATTGCATAAATAAAATTCATGCATGTATTCATAACTCATGCAGTTTAGCAGCTCATTTGCATTTAAATAAGAAGCCAAAAATCCCCTGTAAAATACCCATGCACTAAAATAACCTCTTCTCTATAATATGTACTCCTTAGTTAATAATATAGGGAAAAAGGCCAAAAATCCCCCTTGTAAAATAGCCAATATAGCCTGAGAACCCCTGTACACTAGAATGCACATAAAGTCCTCATGCAAACTCCGAATTAGGTCTACTTACTTTTAGAATACTACACATTAAAAGACCTTTAAAATGAGACTAATTTCATTGAATTTGGAGCTTGTATGAGAAAGTTGGGTTTTTGGGCCACTTTGTATACTACATATGTATATCTATGTATCCTTGTATTTGTGTATAATATTTGACCTCATCTTCGTCTTTGGTCAACATGAAACTTGTAGATCTCATCGAGATCTACAACTTTCATGTTTTGAGTTTTTCCAAATTCGGTCCCCTCTTCTCTTTACACATGCATCTTATTCCAGCCACTCACAGCAGGCCACGTGGCGCCCTCTGGTTGCGCCACGCGGCCCGCCTTCCATCGCCTCATCCGCCTGCGTCCTCAGCCGTTGGATCTCGCTTCAGATCCAACGGCCCAGCCTTTTCCACGCACGCCCCTTGCCTGGACCATCCGATCATCTCCTGCATTGATCTACGCCGCTCGTTCGAGCCTTCACCAGAGCCCTCCACGTGGCAGCATCTACGCCGCTTGATCAGACCCTTGATCTCTCAATCGCAGCCGCCCTTCTCCCAGCGAATCGCGGCCCTCTGACCAAATCCATCTCCTCATCTAAACTGTCCGCTCGCACCTTCACCAGTGCCCACCACGTGGCGCGCTCTCGGTCCATCATCAGCGCGCCTCGATCTCATCCTACTCGTCCCCTACGGTTCGATCGCCACCGTTGGATCACAAGATCCAACAGTGGAGACCTCGTCTCCTACCTCCAGGCGCCCCTCTCTCCCACGTCCCTTGCCTTGCGGGAGGGGCGCCCCCTTGCTATTTCCGGCCGCACATCAGCCACCCTCTCCCATCGCTGACACTCCCACGATGAGCCCCACTCATCCCTCTCCCTCGCCAGCTTCCTCACGCTCCACTACCTCCACCATAGAAGCTCCATGTCGCCCTCTAAACTCGCCTCGTCGCCAACACTACCACCAACTTCACCTTATAAATACGCCACCACCGGCAACATTCACCGCGATCCGCCACTCCAGAGAGCTTCCCTGAGCTCCGACCTACCAGTTGGTGACATCAATTAGTTGAATCGTTGAGCGAAGAAGGGGATTCGACTCCGGCGAGATCCACGGCCGCCACCGCCATGCTGCAGCCTCCATCCGCGAGCTGCGTGAGCTCAGGCCACCTACCGACCTTCGAGCGACGACCTGGAGCTCAAAACTGAGCTCCATTTCCCAGGTAGATCTCTCCATTTCTCCTCCGATCGTCCTTTGTTTTTATCTTTGATTTCTCCGATTTTATTCGCCGCCACCGGTCACTCTCTCGCTTCCCTTTCATCTCGCTGAGCTTCGCGTCGAAGCTCTCATCCTCGCGACACCATTCACGACGACCGACGATGCACTCCACCAACCATCGACCTCCAGCTCCGCCATTTGGCCGGAGCTCCATCTCCAGATATCCTCCGTCGCCCTTAGGCCTCGCCGACCACCTTCACCTCTTCACACAAGCACGCACGATGCTTCGGCTAGCCTCTGACCCTTGCAGGTACTGCCTTCGCCACTGATCGGAGCTTCATCGGAGACGACTTCGAGCTTCGTCGACAGCAACTCCCGACGGCCCTCTCTCACTTCTGAGGCCACCGGAGCCTTCACCGACCATCCGCGAATCTTCTGCGATCCCTCCGACCCGCCATCGACCTCCACTGACGACGGGAGGGAGGGGCGGAGCAGCAGCCCGATCGCCGGAGCCCCGCCTTCTCCTCCGCAGGAGGCGGAGGGCCGTCGAGGAAGAAGAGCAGCTGCCGTTCGATCGATCGATCGAACGGCTCTCACATCGCCACATCGCTCGCCACCGGACTCGCCTTCGACCGTAGGATCATCACTGATCCCACGCCTGGGAGAACGCCACGCGTCTTCACCGCCACCCTTTGGATCGATCTTGATCCAAAGGCCCGCAGCCCGCCACGTCGACGAAGACCGAGCCTCGGCCCCAAGCCTAGGCTCGGACAACCCGAGCCTACTCCGAGCCTCACTCCGGACCTCCAGAGCGCCCGAACCTCGCTCCGAGCCGCTGCAGCCCCCCGAACCTAGGCCGCCCACGTGAGGAGCACGTGCGGCCTGGGTAAATTGCACCGAGGCCCAGGAGCTTTCCAAAATTTCAAAGAGGTCCCTGTGAAGCAGACCCACGTGAGGAGCACGTGCCCTCTGGAGAATTTGCACAAGAGTCCCCCACATTATAGGTAATTGCATTTTAGTCCCTGTCTGCATATTTGTTTATTGTAATTTTAATTTCCTGTACTGCAATTTTCACCCCTGTGTTTGCACGCATCCCTAGATTGCATTTTACATCATTTTGAAATTTTAAAAATTGCATTTTGTTGGAAATTTTGTCCTCTGTCTATTGGTCCACGTGTCATATTTTTGTAAGTTCATTTGAATTATCAATGAATTAATTGGTGAATTGTTGACATATTTTGCTCCGTGACACCTTTTGATTTATAGTTAATTCTTTGTGCTTCCAAAATTCATCAAAAATTCACAGTAGCTTAAGGACACCATTTTTAACATACCATAAAAATTTCATAGGATTTGCACGCATATCGAGGCCTAAATAGATTGTTGAATGATTTTCTTAGATTAATTTTAATTAATTCATTTCACAGTGAAATTAAGTTCTGTTAATTTTTCTAGGTCCCTTATCATTAGAGCCACCTTGGATAATTTTAGTTCTTGAAAAAATTGTGGTTTGATATTTATTGAAAATTAAATACTGAAAATAACTCTGTCTGTTCATTTAATTCACAGCAAATTTATTTAGTGTCGAAAAATTCCAAAAAAATTAGTGTAGGTCATTTTCATCATCATTAACCATCTGGCCAATTTTCATAATTTTTGGACTTCATTTGATACCATAATTAAATTGAACATCAAATTGGCCTGCATTGTCTACATAAGTCTGCATAAAAAAATTAAAAAGACCAAAAAAATTACTCCTTGAAAATCACATACTTGGATCCTTGCTTAAATTCACCTAAGGAGACAGATGCCTCCCAGAGATCGACCTTGGACTCCACCAAGAAAAAAAAAGTTACCGCTTAAAATTAACTTCACATTAATCGATAAGTGGTTTTTGATTAACCCCTCGTATCCGACTACAACGAATCACTTTAATTAATTTGGACATTAAATTGATCGAATTAACTAAGGGTGCGGAGGCGATATCAAAATGGCGCCGTTGCCGGGGAGGCACGGCTTAGGTTAATTTTTAGCAAATTTTTGAGTATTTTCCTTCCCCGGGTAGACTGACTCCCGGTTTTCTTGTAATTATTTTCTCCCATTTATTTTTGCATTATTTTATTTTTGTGTAACTCTCTGACCTCCAATTATTTTTTCTGCGAGGACCGCGAGGAGTCGGCGACGCTTCGAGGACTTAGCATTTATAATTTTTGAGTGAAAGAGAGGCTTTGTAATTACATTTTATTTTATTTCTTTTTCTTTCGCATCATTTCCAGCGGTTCTCGTTTGGGATCTCGCGTGTGTAAAGATAGTGAAACTATGTCCCGTGTGCTGTGTGGGTGAATTGTATCTTAGCTTGCACTAGCGGCTCCTCGAGCCACTCTAGGACTTGTTTGTGCTCGTAATCAATAGGACCACACAATACACTTAAAAGACGCACCTAGACCGCAGTACTTAGTCAAAATTAAACTGTTCTTCACACTAATAAAACTGCCTGTCTAGGAGCGGTTTTTCATCGCTTGCATTTGCATGTAGAGTAAAGTTTTTAATTCTGTTTTGCATCCTGCATAAAGAAAGCGAAGGGATCACTGTAAGTACTCTCTACTCAGCATACGCATCATCGATTTCAAGTTGCATCGGCTTTTCTCGATTTCCCCCTCCTATTTTCTCACTTAAATTAAACAGGAAATTGGGACTGTCCGATAGGCGTGCTTTGTGATGGACTAATTAAAGTGATAACTTAACTTAAAATCGGGACTGCTAAACAGTATTGACCAAAAAAAGAGAATAAAATCTGAAAATTGTTTGCGGGAGATTAATCCCCGACCTTGTTTTCAGGCTGAGTGAGGGTACTTGAGTGTGTGTGAACACCTTAAGGCAGAGCCCAGATCCCCTCCTTACATATCACGAGCCAACTGATCTTAGCAAATATCACGAGTGGGATACTTTTAAGCTCATTGACAAGTAACAAGTAGCCTCCGTTTTCGCAGGTAGATAGGGGCGAACCAGCGGTACTCTGCGACAAGGCCTAGCTTTGTCAGCCTCCGCCTGCTTGCAGGTAGATAGGGGCACGTCATTGAGTCCCCACTCCGGATAGGAGCGCAGAAAGGGAGGATCGGCGGTATCTTAGGCGACAGGATAAACAGGGAAGACGCATCCGGCTCTAAGCCGACTTCTCTCTAGGCTGCGTAATCCTTGCTATCTTGTTTGAAAATCACAATTAAAAATTACAAGATAAATTGGACTCAACTTTGAGTCCTTCACTGTGTTGAGTGTGAACCCAGGATCTTGGATTGTTCTTGTTGCTTGCTTCAGGTAGGAGTAAAATCCTATCTTCTTCCCTCTTCATCAAGATGAGTGATTGGGGAGATCTCTACGCACTATTCACTGATCTCTCTATGAGTCCCCCAAGTAACTCGTCTTTCTCGGTCCGAGTGCACCTTGGACCACCCAGGACTCATGACCCTCTTGAGTCCTGGTTCCCTCATGCTCAGGGTGGTTACTCTCAAACCAACCCTTTCATCTCCTCCGAGATTATCGAGGAAGATCATCGCCTCGGTAATCCTTTCCTTGAGTTATCCTCTGACATCGACCTTACTTTCCCCCCAGGACTGGAGGACGAGATACCGCCAAAAGTACCACCAGATGAGGAACAAATAAAACAGATTCTTGCTCGCCTCGCTGAAGCCGAACAGAAGAATGCAGATCTCACGGCGCGGATGGGACGGATCATAGTAGCAGAAGGAATCGACCGACCAATGGTTGATACCTATAACCCGGCGGAGAATGAGATTCAGAACTGGTTGGCACCTGCAGTTCCCACCCAGGCATTTGAGCTGAAGCCCCACTTCCTTAGTCTGCTTCCGAAGTTCAACGGAAACCTTAATGAAGAACCATATACTTTCCTCCGTGACTTCGAGTTGGTGTGCAACAATCTTAGCCATCCCAATGTTGGCCAAGACTATATTCGGCTGAAGGCCACCCCTTTTGCCTTAGGTGATAAGGCGGCTCATTGGTTGAAAAACTTAGGGGTGGTATGCAATACCTAGATACAGTTCAAGGAGCTATTCTTGAAAAAGTTCTACCCTCTCAGTAGGACAAACCAGATGAGAACAAAGATCGCCAGCTTCGCCCAAGGACCTAGTGAGCCTTTCCATGATGCTTGGGATAGGTTCAATGATTTAGTACAGAAATGCCCCTGCCACGGCATTTCAAAGGCGATCTTAGTCCAGACCTTGATCTGTGGTTTAACCCCAGAGATGCAGGGGGTAGTCAGTGCCGCATGTGGGGGAAGCTATCTGAACAAAAACGAGCATGCTGTATGGAAGATCCTAGAGAAGATGGCGGAAACCGGTAGGTCACAGGCCACAAGGGCCTATCAATTGTCTCCCTCAATCCTATCCAATGAGACAACTCGAAGGACTGTAGCAGATCTGACTGAAGACCTCTTCCCCAGCATGGGGATGATTGCCGACAAGCTTACCATGGTCGAGCAGATCCATAAGAGAGTCGCGGAGATGGAGTCTCTTTCGAGCCTTCCAAAGAAAGTGGAGGAACTCTCTGGAAAGGTAGCTAAGATCAAGCTACCCATCTCTTCTGCACCACCTGTACCTGTACACCGAGTCCATCTTGTACAGGAACAGGCACCGAGGTCTCAGAGCAGCTGGGATCAGACTTATACCCAGCCGAACCATCATGCACTCCCACCAGTGGAAACGGAATACGAGGAGCCTCCGCCTGTATACGAGATTAACGGGCTTTGGTATAGTCGTGACCCGCTAGTCCGGCAAATCGAGATGGGGAAGGATCAGGCACACCGCCCAACCCTAGTCTACCAAGAGACCAGGCCCGTCACAGTCCCGCGATACCAGTCCAGGCCAGAACAGGGGTACCAGCCGCAGCAGCGCACCTACCAGCAGGGGCCAGCACCGTCCCATCAGCAGCAGTATCGGCACGGCCAGCAGGGCCAATACAGGACCGCATCCACTCAGCAGCCAGCCCAGCCCACCGAATTGGAGTCCCTGACCTTGGCGATCCAGACCCTGTCTGATAGGGTCCAACAAATGCAGAATGACTACCTGGACATGAGAACCGACATCAATCGGGTCTCTCGTGCCCAGGACCAACAAACGGCGCCAAGGACCCCAATTCCCGCACAGGTTCAGGCCAACCCAAACAGCGTACACCAGGGCCAGAACAGACCTCGAGATCAGGTATATTATTCAGATAATTATCTATCTGAACATGAGATCCTTTCGTACGATAATGTTAATCATATGTCCCTCAGGAGCGGAAGGACCGTGACCATACCTGATCGGGCACGGGCGCAGAAGGAAGGAGCCTCCGAGAATCTACCTGAGGAGAATTCAGAGGAAGAAGAGGAGGAGCATCACCACCACCATCGCCAGCAGAAGAAGAGGACATCTGAGTCCTCGAAGCAGCATTCCCGCATCCATGTAGAGTCAGACGACACCGATGAGCCCGCACCTCCATCTGAGGAGGATCATCCAGAAGAAGCGGAAGAAGCGTCACCGGTTTCGCCTCAGCATTTTCTTTTTGGTCAGAGTCCAAGTCCGAGTCTGTATCAGAGTCAGAGTCATGTTAAGAACTCAGTTCTAGCAGTTAATGAGAATATTTCAGTTCCAGAACCTGAGTTCGAGTCAATAATCCCTTTCCCCCGAGCTCTCAAGGGTGGAAAGAAGAAAATCAAAAAAATCCAAAAAGATGACCCTGAGATGGCTGAATTTTGCAATAAACACATCAAGGTCACAATCCCTTTTGACAAGTTCGTGGAAATGACCCCTGCATTCCAAAAATACCTTAAGGTGAGATGCACACCTACTAGGGTTAGCAGGAAGACCAAAAGCCGTGTTGAGAAACACGTTTTATCAGTAGCCACGACTTGTGCAATAAAGAACTCGTTTCCTCGAAAACGAAGAGACATGGGTGCACACTATGTAGTGAGTCATGTTGATGACATCGCGTTTGCACGCACTCTCCTGGACAATGGTTCCTCGATCAACTTAATGCCCACAGCCCTCTATGAGCGGCTTAATCTCGGACCTCTTAGGAAATCCAGAGCTATTCTGCAGTTTGCTGACAAATCCACTAAGAGGTCCCAAGGAGAGTTAAGGAACATTGTGATCAAAGTCGAGGGGCAAGAATACATGGTGGACTTCATTGTCCTGGATATGGAAACCCCTCGTAATTGGAGAGATTCCCAGATCATTTTAGGTAGGCCCTTCCTCAGAACAGCGGGGGCCTTATTTGATTATAAGAATGGGAAGATTCAGTTCCAAACTCCAGGCGGAGATGAGGAACTTGAGATGAAGCAAACAAGATGGCAGAGACCGGACTCCGAATCCAGCACCAAGTACTCTTCTATCGGAACAGACTGTGAGCATGTGAGACGTAGTTGGGCCATGGAGACAGAACCCAGCCAGCATCGATGTGTCCATCTCCTTTGAAGATGATCCAGTGCATGAGTTAGTCTGCAAGATCCTCAGGAACGAGTACAGCTCTGAGCCTGCATCGCCCTACATCTTCGATGACATAGAGGCCCAGTTGGGCCTGTCAGTCCTTACATCCTTAGGACAATCGGAAGATGAGGATGACGAGTCGTACGAGGCGTTTGCCGATTGTATGGAAACCTTTGACGATCCGACTCCAGAGCCACGCTTGGTGGCAGCTATCATAGAAGACGATCCAGCCACTTGCAACACTGAACCAGAACAGATTGAGCCAGATTTCTTAGACGATCACACTATTCCTGAGCTCAAACCTCTACCCACAACCCTGAAATATGCCTTCCTTGCGGGCCAAGACAAGAAATTTCCGATCATTATCAGTTCGCAATTGACCGAGGAGTAGGAATCTCGCTTGCTAGAGATCCTGGAGAAGAACCGCAAGGCAATAGGCTGGAGCATTTCTGATCTCCACGGGATAAATCCCGCTCTGTGTTCGCACCATATTTACTTGGAGAACGAAGCCAAACCCTCTCGTGAATTCCAACGCCGGTTGAATCCAAATTTACGAGAGGTTGTGAAAAAAGAGATAGAAAAATGGTGCGACGCGGGTTTCATTTACCCAATCTCCGACTCTAAGTGGGTGGCCCCAATCCATGTTGTACCGAAAAAGTCGGGAATTCAGACGACCACCAACGAGGACGGAGAGAAGATCGTGACGAGAGTACCCACGTCGTGGCGCGTCTGTGTGGATTACAGACGCTTGAATGCCGCGACGAAGAAGGATCATTTCCCCCTACCGTTCATTGATCAGATCCTAGAAAGATTAGCGGGGAAAGAATTCTTCTGCTTCCTTGATGGATTCTCGGGCTACAATCAAGTAGCCATAGCTCCGGAGGACCAGGAAAAGACCACGTTTACATGCCCCTTTGGTACCTATGCTTTCAGGCGCATGCCTTTTGGGCTATGCAATGCTCCAGGTACTTTTCAAAGGTGCATGATTGCTGTATTCGCCGAAATGGTCGGCGAATTCCTGGAAGTCTTCATGGACGACTTCTCGGTCCACGACGATTCTTTTGATTCCTGTCTTAGGAATCTGGACCGAGTCCTCAAAAGATGTTGTGAGGTCAATCTGGTGCTCTCCTGGGAGAAAAGTCACTTCATGGTGACGGAGGGCATAGTGTTGGGGCATGTCATCTCCAAGAGAGGAATGGAAGTTGACCCTGCCAAGGTGGATGTGATCAGACGACTCCAGCCACCCACCAACGTAAAGCAGTTGCGGTCGTTCCTCGGGCATGTTGGATTTTATCGGAGATTCATTAAGGATTTTTCTAAGATTGCCCGACCGCTAACTGAGCTTCTAGGCAAAGACATGGAGTTTATTGTAGATCACAAATGTCTTGAGGCCTTTAAGCGGTTACAAGGAATGATCATGGACGCACCCATACTACAAGCCCCAGATTGGTCTCTACCTTTTGAGATCATGACGGACGCCTCAGATTATGCTGTTGGGGCTATATTGGGACAGAGAAGAGACGGCATCCCGTTCGCAATTCACTACGCAAGCAAAGTGCTTGATTCTGCTCAGCGTAACTATACAGTTACAGAAAAGGAAATGCTTGCGGTAGTGTTTGCCTTGGACAAATTCAGATCTCACTTAATCAGATCTAAGGTAACTGTGTTCACAGACCACACGGCACTACGATATTTGATGGAGAAGAAGGACGCGAAGGCGCGTCTTCTTCGTTGGATTTTACTTATCCAGGAGTTTGATTTGGACATCCGTGATAAACCTGTAAAGAAGAACGTAGTGGCCGATCATCTTTCTCATCTCGAAGATCTTAGTACTTCCGAGGTTTCCCCGATTCGAGACTCCTTCCCTGACGAGTCGATTTTTGTTATCGTCTCACTCCCATGGTACGCCAATATCGTGAACTATCTTGTCTCCAAGAAAGTTCCCGAGGATTGGCCCAAGAGCCAAATCGACCGACTAAAGTCGGATGCTAGACACTACCATTGGGAGGATCCGATCCTTTTCTTTGAAGGACCGGATTGTGTCTGGAGATGTTGTATTCCTCAGGAGGAATACCAGAGTGTCCTTTCTTTATGCCATAGCTTAGAGGCAGGAGGACACCACTCGGGGAAGAGGACCGCATGGAAGGTACTTCAGTGTGGCTTTTACTGGCCGACTCTGTTTCGCGATGCCACCGCCTTCGCGAAGTCGTGCCCAGTTTGCCAGAGAATGGGAGGAACCGTTGGTTCCAAGGATGAGATGCCAATGCAGCCGGTCATCATTTGCGATGTCTTTGACGCCTGGGGCATCGATTTCATGGGCCCGTTCCTTGTCAGCCACGGGTTCGAATATATCCTCCTTGCGGTAGATTATCTGTCCAGATGGGTGGAGGCTATCCCGACCCGAGCCGCAGACAGCAGGACTGTCTGTAAATTCATCAGAGAGAACATAATCTCTAGGTTCGGGATCCCCAAAATGATGATATCAGATGGGGGTAGCCATTTTGTGAATCGGGATGTGAAGAAACTCCTGAAGGACTACGGCATCGAACACCGTGTCGCGAGTCCTTACCACCCACAAACCAATGGTATGGCTGAGGTGTCGAATAGGGAGGTGAAAACCATATTGCAAAAGCTTGTCCGTCCGGACAGGAAGGACTGGTCTCAGATCTTAGATCAAGTCTTCTGGGCGTATAGGACGGCTTACAAGACACCGTTAGGCACCTCCCCATTCCGAATGGTATTCGGAAAGCCGTGCCATTTGCCCGCAGAGTTAGTGCACAAATCAGAATGGGCAATAAAGAAGGTCAACTGGAACACACACCTGGGTCAGAAACAGAGAGACATGGATCTGAATGAGCTTGTGGAAGTCAGAAACTGAGCATACGACAACAGTGTGGTGTACAAGGACAAGGTGAAGCATTGGCACGATAGATATATCAGACGAAAGACCTTTGTTCCTGGACAGAAGGTATGGTTGTTCAATGCTAGGCTGAAGATTTTCCAAGGCAAATTAAAGTCTAAGTGGACGGGACCATTCGTTGTCCGTACGGTGCATGATAGTGGATGTGTCGAGATCTCGGATCTTGCAGATGACGCACCGACATTCCTAGTGAATGGGCAGCTGTTGAAGCACTTCGTCGAATCCAATGAACAGTTAGTCCATGTGGAGGAGATTGTATTCATGCGCGAGACAGATACAGCAGATACACCTCAAGCCGCGTATGAGACCTTGCAGCAATGAACTCCAGCCATCAGCAGCATCTTGAAAGATTCACACCAACTCATCTGTGTAGACCATCAGTCTTGTACATCCTATCCTTTACCCCCGCGATTCTAGTAAACACCTCCCCACATCATCGAACCATTATCTTGGACTATACTTAGGATGACAAGATCCTAAGTATAGGGGGGGAGGGGTCATCTAAGTCAGTTCAATGTACATCCTCCAGATCACATTGGTCCTCATACTCATTTCCTACCGATACTTAGGCTGACCTGAGCCTAAGTATAGGGGGGACCGATGCCCGCATTGATACTCATCCACTTCCCATCTTTCCCTCGTCCGCCCCATTTCTGATCTTCTTCTACACTTAGGCTGCCAGAGCCTAAGTATAGGGGGGCGAGACGACTTCTATACTTTTTGTTCCTTTTGGCTCTCCTACGCTTAGCACGAGCTATGTCTTTTTCCTCGCTCTTCGTGCTCTGAGGACATAGCACACGCTAAGTATAGGGGGCGTGTATATATTACATATATACTTTACCCATAGCTCGTACTTTCGCGTATTTTTGTATATATTTTACAATAATTACGGGTGGGTAAAAATCGAAAAAAAAATGAAAAATATAAAAATAGGCTTCTTATTTACTCTTGCATATCATCTCTGCATAGAAAAATAAAAAGAGTCTTGCATTTTCATGACAACTCATCTCATCTGCATATCTTTGCATATGCAAAGTGAAAAGCTAGTAGGTTCTGGACCAAGTTATGAGTAGATATTGAGGATGGACTTGATTTGACCTTAATCCACCTAATTTCAGAGGAACCTTACAGGAACTGGAGTTAAGATTTTTCAGGTCAAGTGACTTAATTCTTTAAGTCTGCAAGTCTATGTTCATATGTCATCTTGACAAGCCTGAGTAGAGCACTTAACAACACACACATGACTCTTAGAGACAATGGCTTGACGTGCACCAGCACTTTACACATGGCTCTCTACGGATGAGGTGATGAGGAGGCAGTTTCCTTTAGCTTGGGGTAGCATATGAGGGTAGTACTTCTAGGCGGAACCTCTCTTCTTCTTCTAGTGAAGGAAGTGCGTCTCAACTTGGCCTAGTGGTGATGAAGGCTAAAGACAGAAGCAGTGGGTTGCAATAAAGCTTCAAAATAGGGATAGTCTACTGGCTCAAGAGGAAATTTCTTGTATATATGCTGCACCATGTAGATATGTTGTACAGAGGCATTTTGAAAAAAAAAATGCCAAAAAGAACTCCAAAAAAGTGGTGGGTCGGATTGAAAATTTAATAACCCCACCGGAGTGTACGTAGTCAAGAAAAGCAAAAGCTTATGGTCACCATGTTACATCTCATGAAGCTTGCAGCGGGAGACTTAGCTACACTGGCTGAGCTCCCAAAAGTCTATACTTCTTCCCCCTCTTCTTGAGCCGGTTGAACTTGAACTTAGAAGGGAATACCCCGCTTCTCGAGGAAAGAGTTGCTAGACCGAGGCATTAGAGTTACCAGGTTGGGGGAGGTTGTTTCTTTGTTACTTCTGAGGTGGGGAGTCATATACAACTTACACTGCATGAAAAGATTCATGGTCATTAGAGTTTGTGTATGTAGACTTGTTCTGATTAGGTGAGTTGAGGAGTCTTGAATAGAAGACTTGTGGAACTTGAAGTCTGTTAAGTCTTAAACTCAGATCCCAATAAGGTTCCGACACATGATTAATCCAAAGGTCGAGTCAAGCTCTATTTTTAACTTTTGTTCATGACCTTGGTATGGAACCCAATCTCATTTCACTCTTGCATTTCATTTAATTACTCGGGGACGAGCAAGGTTTAAGTATAGGGGGTTGATGAATCTGTGATTCATCACTTCAAAAGTCAAAAATAGAGCCTTGTTCCCGAGAAAATAGAGGCATATTTCCCCTTATATTGCATAAATAGCATTCATGCATGTATTCATAACTCATGCAGTTTAGCAGCTCATTTGCATTTAAATAAGAAGCCAAAAATCCCCTGTAAAATACCCATGCACTAAAATAACCTCTTCTCTATAATATGTACTCCTTAGTTAATAATATAGGGAAAAAGGCCAAAAATCCCCCTTGTAAAATAGCCAATATAGCCTGAGAACCCCTGTACACTAGAATGCACATAAAGTCCTCATGCAAACTCCGAATTAGGTCTACTTACTTTTAGAATACTACACATTAAAAGACCTTTAAAATGAGACTAATTTCATTGAATTTGGAGCTTGTATGAGAAAGTTGGGTTTTTGGGCCACTTTGTATACTACATATGTATATCTATGTATCCTTGTATTTATGTATAATATTTGACCTCATCTCCGTCTTTGGTCAACATGAAACTTGTAGATCTCATCGAGATCTACAACTTTCATGTTTTGAGTTTTTCCAAATTCGGTCCCCTCTTCTCTTTACACATGCATCTTATTCCAGCCACTCACAGCAGGCCACGTGGCGCCCTCTGGTTGCGCCACGCGGCCCGCCTTCCATCGCCTCATCCGCCTGCGTCCTCAGCCGTTGGATCTCGCTTCAGATCCAACGGCCCAGCCTTTTCCACGCACGCCCCTTGCCTGGACCATCCGATCATCTCCTGCATTGATCTACGCCGCTCGTTCGAGCCTTCACCAGAGCCCTCCACGTGGCAGCATCTACGCCGCTTGATCAGACCCTTGATCTCTCAATCGCAGCCGCCCTTCTCCCAGCGAATCGCGGCCCTCTGACCAAATCCATCTCCTCATCTAAACCGTCCGCTCGCACCTTCACCAGTGCCCACCACGTGGCGCGCTCTCGGTCCATCATCAGCGCGCCTCGATCTCATCCTACTCGTCCCCTACGGTTCGATCGCCACCGTTGGATCACAAGATCCAACGGTGGAGACCTCGTCTCCTACCTCCAGGCGCCCCTCTCTCCCACGTCCCTTGCCTTGCGGGAGGGGCGCCCCCTTGCTATTTCCGGCCGCACGTCAGCCACCCTCTCCCATCGCTGACACTCCCACGATGAGCCCCACTCATCCCTCTCCCTCGCCAGCTTCCTCACGCTCCACTACCTCCACCATAGAAGCTCCACGTCGCCCTCTAAACTCGCCTCGTCGCCAACACTGCCACCAACTTCACCTTATAAATACGCCACCACCGGCAACATTCACCGCGATCCGCCACACCAGAGAGCTTCCCTGAGCTCCGACCTACCAGTTGGTGACAGCAATTAGTTGAATCGTTGAGCGAAGAAGGGGATTCGACTCCGGCGAGATCCACGGCCGCCACCGCCGTGCTGCAGCCTCCATCCGCGAGCTGCGTGAGCTCAGGCCACCTACCGACCTTCGAGCGACGACCTGGAGCTCAAAACTGAGCTCCATTTCCCAGGTAGATCCCTCCATTTCTCCTCCGATCGTCCTTTGTTTTTATCTTCGATTTCTCCGATTTTATTCGCCGCCACCGGTCACTCTCTCGCTTCCCTTTCATCTCGCTGAGCTTCGCGTCGAAGCTCTCATCCTCGCGACACCATTCACGATGACCGACGATGCACTCCACCAACCATCGACCTCCAGCTCCGCCATTTGGACGGAGCTCCATCTCCAGATATCCTCCGTCGCCCTTAGGCCTCGCCGACCACCTTCACCTCTTCACACAATCACGCACGATGCTTCGGCTAGCCTCTGACCCTTGCAGGTACTGCCTTCGCCACTGATCGGAGCTTCATCGGAGACGACTTCGAGCTTCGTCGACAGCAACTCCCGACGGCCCTCTCTCACTTCTGAGGCCACCGGAGCCTTCACCGACCATCCGCGAATCTTCCGCGATCCCTCCGACCCGCCATCGACCTCCACTGACGACGGGAGGGAGGGGCGGAGCAGCAGCCCGATCGCCGGAGCCCCACCTTCTCCTCCGCATGAGGCGGAGGGCCGTCGAGGAAGAAGAGCAGCTGTCGTTCGATCGATCGATCGAACGGCTCTCACATCGCCACGTCGCTCGCCACCGGACTCGCCTTCGACCGTAGGATCATCACTGATCCCACGCCTGGGAGAACGCCACGCGTCTTCACCGCCACCCTTTGGATCGATCTTGATCCAAAGGCCCGCAGCCCGCCACATCGACGAAGACCGAGCCTCGGCCCCAAGCCTAGGCTCGGACAACCCGAGCCTACTCCGAGCCTCACTCCAGACCTCCAGAGCGCCCGAACCTCGCTCCGAGCCGCCGCAGCCCCCCCGAACCTAGGCCACCCACGTGAGGAGCACGTGTGGCCTGGGTAAATTGCACCGAGGCCCAGGAGCTTTCCAAAATTGCAAAGAGGTCCCTGTGAAGCAGACCCACGTGAGGAGCACGTGCCCTGTGGAGAATTTGCACAAGAGTCCCCCACATTATAGGTAATTGCATTTTAGTCCCTGTCTGCATATTTGTTTATTGTAATTTTAATTTCCTGTACTGCATTTACACCCCTGTGTTTGCACGCATCCCTAGATTGCATTTTACATCATTTTGAAATTTTAAAAATTGCATTTTGTTGGAAATTTTGTCCTCTGTCTATTGGTCCACGTGTCATATTTTCGTAAGTTCATTTGAATTATTAATGAATTAATTGGTGAATTGTTGACATATTTTGCCTCGTGACACCTTTTGATTTATAGTTAATTCTTTGTGCTTCCAAAATTCATCAAAAATACATAGTAGCTTAAGGACACCATTTTTAACATACCATAAAAATTTCATAGCATTTGCACGCATATCGAGGCCTAAATAAGTTGTTGAGTGATTTTCTTAGATTAATTTTAATTAATTCATTTCACAGTGAAATTAAGTTCTGTTAATTTTTCTAGGTCCCTTATCGTTAGAGCCACCTAGGATAATTTTAGTTCTTGAAAAAATTGTGGTTTGATATTTATTGAAAATTAAATACTGAAAATAACTCTGTCTGTTCATTTAATTCACAGTAAATTTATTTAGTGTCGAAAAATTCCAAAAAAATTAGTGTAGGTCATTTTCATCATCATTAACCATCTGGGCAATTTTCATAATTTTTGGACTTCATTTGATACCATAATTAAATTGAACATCAAATTGGCCTACATTGTCTACATAAGTCTGCATAAAAAAATTAAAAAGACCAAAAAAATTACTCCTTGAAAATCACATACTTGGATCCTTGCTTAAATTCACCTAAGGAGACAGATGCCTCCCTGAGATCGACCTTGGACTCCACCAAGAAAAAAAAAGTTGCCGCTTAAAATTAACTTCACATTAATCGATAAGTGGTTTTTGATTAACCCCTCGTATCCGACTACAACAAATCACTTTAATTAATTTGGACATTAAATTGACCGAATTAACTAAGGGTGCGGAGGTGATATCAAGATCCTCCGTCGCTTGGCGGTCCCTCGCATCAAAGATAAAGAAAGAAGGAGGTCAGAACAATCAATCAATAATGTCAAGAAGTAATCAAATCAATGAATGAATAGTGGACATGAGCAAAGAATTAAATAAATGAATGAACAACCATACAAAATCTGTTGCCTCCCCAGCAACGGCGCCATTTGATGAAAGGGAGTTGGCCGAGGTCGTGTCTTTCCACAAGGCGAATCGACAGTCGCTGAGGTGACCTCAGACAAAATCCCAAATCAATCAACAATTAACCCACAATGAATATATGCAATGAATATCAAAAATGTGGAGTTAAAATTTATTATAACTCTACATGCAAATGTGTATAGGAGTAAGCACAAGTAGAGGTCGAACACTGGGAGGCGAATGGTTGTGTGATGGAATAAATTGTGCAATTATTCAATTCAATGATCATGTCCAAGTCTTTATTGTTTTTGTGGGTTTTTAATTATATATATTTTTTATTTTATTTTTGGTTTTATGATTTTTATTTTGTTTTTATATTTTGTATTTTTTTGTTTTCTTTTTATATTTTGAATTATATAATATATATATATATATAGATATATAGATATGTATAAGAGAAGAGAGAGAGATAATATATGGACACACACACACATATATATACATAAATACTCAAAATTTATTGGATGTAGTATTTTTTAGGCTTTTTATATTTTTCTAATTTTGTTTTGTTTTTACACTCAAAACTGTCCCTAATATGGGTCTAATTAAATAGGCCAAAAATAATTTGGGTTTTAAAAATATAAAATAAGTCCAAAAATAACCCAAATTAATTTTAATAATAAGTACTAATATATAGATAATTATAAAATAAGAAAACATATTTTTGGTATTTTTGAAGGGTTTTTATATTTTTTTAGGATTTTGGAGCTTCTTGAAATTTTATATTTTTTTCTGTTTTTAGGGTTTTTCATTTTCTAGACTCAATATATATATAAATATACCATATATAATTTTTTGGAATTTTTAAAAAACATTTTATAATTTTTTTGTATTTTATAATTTAAACAGTACAAAAATGGCTCCTTTTTCATTTTTAATAATTAGGTTAAATGCAAAAAATGCAAAATGGACATGTAGCGTGAAAGTACATTGCATGGAGCATCTAACCTAATTTTTGTGGATTTTTAGGAGCTACATAGGTATTTTTAATAAATAGCTAAAAGACACAAAAAATACACAACCTGGCAGGGGCATATATGCAAATAAAAGAAATATCAGGGACATCAGTGCAAATATAGCAAGTGAAATAAACCTTTATTTAAATTTTTGGAACATTTTTACAATATACAAAAATCACCAGGGCTTCAGTGCAAAAATCACGCGCCTCATGTGGGACTGCACGTGAGGCTCGGAAGGACCAAAGTGTAATTGAAAAAAGTATAAGGGTCCTACTGCAAAATTCACAATTTATTTACAAAATTAAAATTTATTTACAATATTAAAATTTAAATACAAAAATGTGGGGGTTAAATGTGAAAATTACCCCCAAAAGGTGCGCGATCCAACGGTTGAGCTTCGTCCACTTGACACGCGTCGGCTCCACGTTTGTCGATGCCACTTTGTCGATGGAGGGCTGAGATTAGATCAGCCAGGATGATCTGACGGTCGGTGCAGAGCTCCATCCAACGACACTGATCAAACCTGGGACCTTGATCTTCATCCGACGGTGAGGAGAGGTGTTGAAAGAACAGGGGAAGAACTCGCGGCTGGCGAGTTCCTCCCGACGAGATCTCTCCTCTCCGATGCTCTTTGCGGATCCCAAGGGTCTCGAACCCTTCCTGGCAGGTTCCTCTATCGTCTGGAGGTGTCGGATCAGACCGAGGTACGCTGGAGCGCCACCGTGAGCTCGAGGAAGAAACGCGGCTCCAGGTACCTCCGCCCGCTTGTGATTCGTCTCCTAGCACGTTGTAGCATGCCTAACCTGCACAGAAAGGTAGAGGGGCTCGAGGGCTTTCTCCTCGACCCGGGGTTTGAAGCTGGAAGCAAGGGGATGACAATGGGCGGAGAAGCTCCAGCGGAAGGCGGTGGAGGAGCTTCGATTCGCAAAGTCGATGATGCTCTGGTTGAACAAAGATGGCCAAGATGTGGAGAACGTGAGAGGGGATTAAATGGAGGTGAAAATATGGTCAGAAACAGCCGAGGGCACGGTGGAGAAGTCACCGGAGCTGGGCTCCGGCGAACTTCGATTTGGCTTAACTACGCTAAACCTAAGGCCTACTGATGAAACTAAATGCAGAAATGAATAGCTTGAAAGAAAACCTACCTAGAAAGATTGCACAGCTCTTATACCTGGGGGCCTCTAGGGAGCAGGACGGATGCTGGAGCTCCGCCGCGACAAAATTCCTCCCTCCTCCGGCCGATTCACGATGCTGGGAAGCTCCTTCTATCACAAGGTCTTGTCCAGGAACCGAATCAAGGCGTTTAGGGGAAGTAAAGTTGTCCTAATTTGAGGAGGAGGTCGGAGCTCTTTATTTATAAACATTGCAGGCGCCCTTATTGACCAGACAAACGACGGCGATTCAAGTTATGAACAAGGGAATAAATGAATAGGCGTGGATGTACAATGATCAGAGAACAAATCTTGTGAAGGAATCGAGTGCAATCGAATGACGGGACACCCGTGAAAAAGGCAAGAAAATCGGGTACAAGATAGTTCTGAAGTGTCGGGTCCAAGATGGGACAGTTGACCGTACGGTCAACTCGGACCGCATCCTGAGTGGTCCTCCTAGGATCCCTACAAGACAAAACAAAGGTGTATATTCGAAATTAATTTATTTATCATAATAAATGATTTTATTATTTTTTGCTTATAAAATAAAAAATGTTTATTAAATAATGTAGTATTTATTTATGATTTTTATTTATTTTTTATGTATTTTTTATGGGTTTATTTTAATAATGATTTTATAAGTATATTTATATGTATTATGTATAATTTATTTTTATTTTGTATATTTTATTTTGTTATTTTATCTTATTATTTTATAAATTTATAAATTATTTTTGTGAGTATAAATATATTTTTATTTAATTTTTATGAGTTTATTTATATTTTTAAATAAATAGGTTTATATACTATGTAGGTATACTTATAGGTATTTTACCTATATTATTTATACATTTTATTTATTGAATGAATTTTATTTGTTTTTATTTTTTATTTTCATTTTTAATAAATTTTATGTAATATTTACAATACTATAAAAATATAGATTATAAAGAATAAAAGAATAAAATCTCTTTTTATTTATATACATATAGATAGCATAGGTATTTTGCCTATGTATTGCATAGACTTATTTTATTCTCCTTTTTATTTTAGGTTTAATTCTAATTTTAATGTACACATAGGTTATAAATAATGTTTACAAATTATAAAAAATATGAATTTGTAAAAATAATAAGTAATGAATAAATTGAATATTTTGATCGTTATTATGTACAATAGGGGCCCAAAACCTAACTTTCACAGATAAACTCCAAAAATTCTGAAACCAATTTTATTAAATAGTTCTTGGAAAGCTATAAGCAATTAAAGGTGAATTTGGTGGATTTTGAGTTTTTATTTGCAAGATATGGGTATGTGAAGTTGAGATTCTGGCTTTTTATTCTGTGTATAAAATGTACACTGTATATTATTTTACACAAACTCAATTTTGTATTTTTATTTACTTTATTATCTACAACTTTGATGTACAAAAGATTTTTATTTGATGAATAAATAATTATATACAAAATAGGTGTCAAAATGCATAAATGAATGAATGAATAAATGAGGTATTTATTGTTTTATTGGCCCTTATCTCCTCCTACTTTATTCCTTGTCGACCAATTCCATTCTGGCCTTGGTCTCGTGTTAAGGGTCATAAAATATTTGCAATATTTTATTCCCTTTTCTTTTCTTCTCTTTAATCTATAATTTTGGCATTAAAAACCTTATTTGATGTACAATAAATACAATAAATAATGAATGCTAATATGCACAAATTGATGTTATTTACATGCATTTGCTTGGGTTTTTAAGGCCAAAATGATAGAATAAAGAATTATGAATCGAGATTCATCAGCCTTCTCACCCTAGGACCATTGAGGATCTTCACCAAGTCGATCCTGATCGACTTCTGTCTACTGAGGACCCTGATATTGACCTGCATCTTGTCAGATCCATTCATCAGTGGTCTCGCAAGAAGGTTCACTTTCTACCTTCTTGACATTTGTACATCCATCATCTTGTATATTCTCATTCATTTACTTCCTTACATCTCCCGTGTTGCTCATCCATCTCATTTTCGTGTGTGCCTTACTTAGTACGTACTTTGTCCTAAGTATAGGGATATGGATGAGCCGAGTGTTCTTTCTTCAATCCGTTTCATTACTCTTGTTGTTTCCTATACTTAGGGCTATTTTACCCTAAGTAAAAGGGGAGTGATGTGTACATTCTCTTTGATCTTTTATTCCATCTTCACCTCTCTTTTATTCTTTTTGTTTTCATTTTCTACTGAAAAGGTGTCACCCCTTTTTGTCAGTCTTCTATACTTTGGATGTACTTTGTCCTAAGTATAGGGGGTGTGCACCCTAATTTCTTTCATTCTTTGATCCTATCTATTATCTGCTCTTCTTGTCTATACCTAGGGATATCTCCCCCAAAGTATAAGGGGAGACAGTTTGAGTACGATCTGTTCATTCCCACCCTTCACCCTACATGCCTTATATACAGTCTGCTATACATAGAATTATTTGATCCTAAGTATCATTCGTTCATTCATTCCTTATTAGTTTATTCATTAGACTTTTCTATACTCAGTATGAGTTACATCTTCTCTTTTTTTCTCTGGTCTATGAGGGCATAAGTCAAGCTTAGTATGGGGGATCATATGTACAACGCATATAACTCGTACTTTCCTATTTTTAATGATAAATATGGCTAAAATTTTGTATAAAATACAGTCTTAAATACTATTAAATTAATTAAAATCACTTAATAAAAAATGCATATTATTCCTCAAATTCCTTTTGTATTTACCGATTAACAAATCAGATTAAAATATTTTTTTAAAATGTTTGAAGAATAGTTTGAAAATCTTTTGAAAACTATTTGGATTTTTTTAATATTTTTAAAACTTTATAAAAATATTTTGTATGAAAAACTTCTTTTCTTTGTATGAAAAATTGTTTGAAAAATGATTTGCAAATTGTTTGAAAAATGGTTGCAAAAATATTTTGAAAAGTCAATACATACTGTTTGAAAAACCTTTGCAAAATATTTTTCAAATATGTGTAAATGTTTGTAAAAATTATTTGTAAAAATTATTTTGGACTAGAGTTTAAAAATTGTTTGTAAAATGAGTTTCAAATAAGTTTTAGGAATATATACATCACACAAAAATCCTTTACTAATCGTATACATTTCTATAAAAATAATCACATATCCCTTGTAAATTCTTAAAAACCCAACTCTTGTAAATAGAAGATACATCCTTGTGTAAATATTTATACATATTTTTATCCAAGATCTTTTGTTTTAAAAAATCAAAAACACTTTTGCAAAACCTAAAATATAAAAACATTTGCAAAAAAACGTTTTTAAAAAAATTACATAAAATTTGCAAAACCTTTTTAAAAAATCCATAAAAAGTTAAAAACTTTGAAAACTGCATCACAAAAATATTTTTCATTGCATTGTACATAGAATTTGCATAGAATTCGCATTTTTCGGCTCGAGTTTGATAATCGAACTAGTCTAAGTGAAATATGAAGATTGGAGCTTGGTTGGACCTTAAATCTATCTAATCACATGAACCTTATAGGAACTGGAATTGAGGTACCTCAGGTCTAATTGACTTAATTCTTTGAGAATTGTGAGACTTGGTTCAATGGATTCTTGACTGCCTAAGTAGAGTAGTTCGGAGCACATGCACAGATTTTATTGATAATGACCTAACTTGGACACATGCACCTTTCACTTGGCTCAACTCAGTTGGAGTGGTGAGGGGATTGGATTTGCCGGTATGATGCACACAAAAGTGGAAACACTTATACTCGTCTAGGGAGGGAAGTGCACACCAACCCATCCAGTAGCAGAGACCTCTAAAGGCATGAGAGTGGGGGTTGCAATAATGCTTCAAAAGAGGGATAGTCTACTGACTCAAGAGGAAAAACTCCCTATGTAAATGCTATTGTATATAGTATTTAAAAAAAAGAAAAAAAGCAAAAACTCCAAAAAAAGTGGACAAGCATGATTGGAAGTTAAATGCCTTTGAGAGTGTATATATTTGTATAGTCAATAAGCAAGCTTGAGATTCCAAGTCATATTATGGGAGCCTGTAGCGGGATGACTTGACTACACTGGTCATGCATTCTAGGATAGGTAGCTACACTGGATACCATCCATTCTTCTCTCCACCCCCTCCTCTTGAGTTGGTTGTCACTTGAACATAGAAAGGAATACCCCGCTTCTCGAGGAAGGACTTGCTGGATTGGAGAATCACTGGCTTGTCATGCTGGAGAAGTCACTCTCTTTGCCATTTCAGTTGAGGGGAGCCACTATCACATACATTGTACAAGTGAGATTCATTGTCATAAGGTTTTACAAATGAGTTGAAGTATTCTGACCTTGCTATTGAGGAGACTTGAGCAGATTTTTGGGATTCTCGAAGGTGGTTGTGTTTCAAATCTGTTTCCCGACTAGTTCCGATAGCACAAAATTACCAAAGGTCCGACATAAGCTCCAAACTTTGATTTTGTGAAGACAAGTTTGAAAAATGAATTTAATCTACTTTCATTCTTTTTATTTTCTTTGTTTTTTATTTTCTGCACTTATTTCATAAGTGTTTGCTAGGGATTAGTAAAGACAAGCATGGGGGTGATGAATCTCCTTTTCATCACCTTTATTCTATTATTTTGGCCTTAAAAGACTAGCTAATGCATGTAAATGTCCCTATTTCATGTAAATTAATATTCATTTTTTGTTGCATAAATAATGTATAAAATACTTTTTAATGCCAAAATTATAGAGTAAAGAAAAGAAGAGAAAAGGAATAAAATATCAAAGGTATTTTATGATCGAAAACCCTGAGACCAAGGCATCTTGATGTCTAGGTCGATAAGAAATAAAGTAGGGGGAGATAAGGGTCAATAAATCCAATAAATCCACAATTATTTATTCATCATTTATTCATTTTTGAGAGCTATTTTTCTACTTTTTATACCTCAAATAAAGAAACTTTGTACATGAAAGTTGTAGATAATAATATATATAAAAATACAAAATTGATTTCATACAAAAATAATATACAATGTAAAACTCAACTTCCCAGACCCATATCTCCCAAATAAAAACACAAAATGCATCAAAATCACTTTAATTATATACAATTTTTAGAATCTATTTAATGAAGTTAGTTTCATATTTTTTGGAGATAAGGTGTGAAAGTTAGGTTTTGGACCGCTATTGTTCAATATATCCGAATAAATTTTTTATTTTTTTTATTCTTTATTATTTTTGTAATTTTATATTTTTAATTTTTTAAACATTAATATGTATATATTAAAACTAAAATAAAACCACAAATCATTAAAAAATACGATAATACATAGATGAAATACCTATACTTATACCTATATAATATATGTGCTTATTTATTTAAGTGTAATTATTACATTAGAGAAATAAAATAAAAATATATTTATATATGTAAAAATAATTTGTAATTATATATAATGAAATAATAGTATCAAATTTACAAAATAAAAATAAAATACCAGAAACATAGATAACTATACCTATAAATTAGCCATAAGAACTAACTTGTAGTTAAATACCTCGAAAAAATAAATACATATAAGAATAAAATACTACAAAAATAAGAATAAATTCTATTTTATAACTTGATTTTAATAAAATCATTTAATAATTATTATCAAAATTTTAATTTATTTTGGGTATTTTTTCCTAGTTGGTCCACGTGGACCAACTAAGAGGCTCTGCTAGTTGACCTTGGTCAACTAGCTAGCCTACACCTGCCAATCTGACACGCCTATGTTTCACCCCTGGTTCTTTGATTTTTTAGCCCACGCCTTGCATTTTTTGGGGAAGATTTCTCCTTGACTATTGCTCCTCGATCATCCCTCTATCACGCGAGGATGAATCCTCAATCCTTGGACCTATGCCCTGCTGAAAAATACGATTGATGGAGTCACCTAAAATTAGACATCTGTTATTGTAATGATCACTCTATTTTACCTCAAAAATTATTTTTGCTTATTTATACTCAAAACTTTATTGTATAGAGAAAGTACGGGAGTGTCGAACTCAAGGAGGCAAACTGTTTTGAAAACTAGGGTAAAATATAGAAAACTAAGGTAAAATAGGTTTCCTATTGTTTATTTATCCTTAGGTAATTTTATAAAATTTATATTATTTTTGTCATTTTAATATACCTATGTAAAAGTATAGGTATAGATTTTGTAATTTCTATATTTTGGCTTTATTTTTGTGTTTTTATGAGGTTTAAGTATTTTATGATTTTTATTTAATTTTTGAAAATGTTTGTTATTTTTATTTGGTTTTTAATATTGAAAAATATATTTTTATTGAGAAGAATTTTTTATTTTTGATTTTGAAGATAACAAACAAAGTGAACATATTTTTTATTTGTTTTTAAAATGATAGGTTGTACGTATTTTTCATATTATTCTTTCAATTATGTAGGATTTTCAAAGTTTTTATGTATTTTATATTTTTTTATTAGTTTTTTATTCAATTTTATTTTATTATTAGGTTTATGTGAAGATACAGTAAAATATACTAAGGGTTCTTTTTATTAGATTTTAAATGTATTTTTAAAATTTTTATGATTTTTAAAGTTTGTTATGATTTTTCAGCATTTTTAATGTGATTGAAAATAGAATTTTTTTAATTTTTTTAAATTATTTAATATTATATATAGTATAGGGAATTTTTATGTATTTTTATTAATAGTATTTAATTTATTATGTATTCTATTAGTATTTACTTAATATACCAGAATAGGGGGTAATATGTAATAAATTGGGAATTATAGGGGTGCATGTATAAAATGCAATAAAGCAGGGGACGTGCCCGCAAATCTCCTAGATATCACGTGCTTGGGCACGTGGTTCTGGAGCTGTAGGAGGACTTGTGTGCAATATAGAAAATGTTCGAAGGTTTTATATGCAATTTTCCCAAAAAATCTCATACATGCACGTGAGGTGCACATGGTCGAGAAGAGCGGTAGGGAAGCAGTAAATCCCAATCGTCTGATAAACTCAGATCAGACGGGAGCTATTTGTTCTAGAAATTTGAGGTGTTTTCTCTTATGTGGTTTGCATGCATTGCCACCATGGACATTTTGCTCTAGGTGGAGAATCTGGCAGTTCAAATCAGACCAGCAATTCAAATAAGCTTCACGGGTTGTTGTCGATTCGAACGTATCTCTGGACATAACTCTAGGTATTCTTCAAACGGTAGTGTTCTTCTTAGGATCTCTATTTAAATTATTGCTACATCTGCTTGATTTGGCTCAAATATCTATCAAACTTTGCTTCATCCTCAGATGTTGCAGTGGTTCGATCTCTGATCATTGGTAACCGAACGATTACTCCTCATAATCAGCTCAGAGGTATTTGATCTACTAGTACTCGCATTCAAACTTTAGTGATGATAACTCGATTGAATCGATGCTTGATTCAGAGAATAGCTCCCGATGAAACTTCTCCCCAAGTTGTGCTGTCAGGTGTCTCCAGGGATTGTAACATTAAAGATGACGGTGGTTGATGGCTTCTAGATGATTCTTCATCTCCTGTCAGATGTAAATGGTGATGCTCCATGAGTTTTTGCATTGCAATCAAAAGGCTCGAGGGATTGAGACCTCGGCCAGGCAGATGGGGAAAGGATCGAACTCAAATTCGAAGGATTTGTTATCGTTAGATGATGACGAGAATAGGCCTAAAAGTGGTGTCGGTTTGGGATGGGATTTAGAAAGTGAAGATGATCATGGATTGGAGATGGCAAGGAAGCAAAGAAATTTGGGAAGAAAAATTGAGAGATATAGAGAGGAAAACCGAGGGATGAAATGAGGAATAGAGGAAAAGGAGGGAGAGGGATCAGAAGAGACTGAAGAAGAGAAGTCTAACCTTGAAAGGGAAGAGAGAATCACTTGGAAATGCTGGAGCTCGTAGGGGCTCCAAGTGATTTTCACCTCTACCCCCGGCAGAGGCTAAGGCTAGGCATCATGGAGGCAACTCGACACCGACGGGTTGATCTCACCACTCTCCTTGCTCCTCCTCGTTGCGATGACAACAGACAAATGCCATCACTATATCTCTCTAGGCCGGAGCTCACTGGAGAATTTGAGGTTCGAAAATGAAGGATTTGGGGAAATGAGGATCTAGGGCTCCTTATATATAGATGATGGAACATGGGGAGCATGGATGAGGCTCTGGTCATCGACGTAGTGGTCCGATGACCAGAGGTAGTTGAAGTACTAGCCAATGGTCGAGCTGCTGGCGCGGTTGGAGGAAGAAGAAGAGGCGACAACGGGGAAGAGGAATAAACACAAGAAGGAATCGTGGAAGAAGGAGAGAAAGGGGAAAGGGAGAAGCACGAGAGAGAAAGAAATAAATGATATAAATAAAATTAAAGTAAATAATTTATTAATTTATTACTTATATTAAATTAAGAAATAATTAGAGGATTAATTACGTAATTAGTAAGAGGAAAGGGATCATACTCCATTGAGTAGGTAACTTACCTACTTCATTTTCATTTTTTGTCATATTTTTTATTTTTTGAAAAATGCTTCCATGGATTTTCATAACTATATACCTCTAATCTTTCATTCAAATTTCATCAGAAATAGAGACTTCTACAACCTCCATCCAGACAGTCATTTTTTAATGGTCACAAATTTGTTGTATTTTACCTGTTCCGGATGGAGGTCGTAGGAGTCTCTATTTCTAACAAAATTTGAATGACATATTAGAGAGATATAGTTATAAAAATCCATGGAAGTATTTTTCAAAAAAAAATAAAAAAAGTGGAGAAAATGAAAATGGAGTAGGTAAGTTGCCTACTCCATGGAGTAGGATCCCTTTCCTCATTAAATAATTAATTATATATATAATTAATGGAATAATTAAATAACTTAATGAATAACTAAATAATAAATAATAGTTAAATAATAATAAATAAATAAATTTTATTTGATTTAATTTAATAATAAATATTAATAAAATGTATAAATATAATAAATTATATATTAAATAATGTAAATTAAGGTACATTGTACATTGTATACTATATACCAATATAGTCCCAAAACCCATATTTTGCATATTCACTCTGATTTTAGCGACTTAGTGTCATCAGATAGATAATTTAATAAAACAAATACTAAAACTGAGTTTGCCTAATTCAGAATCCATATGGCCGAGTTATGAGGTTCAGAACATTTAGATCACGACTTCGTAGCTTAGTGATTTATTGACATTTTGATTTAAGTTATATTTTTGTATTTTCTATTGATTTATAGAAACACATTAGAAAAGATATTAAGTTAACCCAAGTTATGGGTAATTAATTAGAAATTTGAGAAGTTTCTACATATAGTACATATAAACAATGGAGCCCAAACGTCAAAACTTATCCGTTTTATTCTAATATTTTTTGATATTTGTAATAAATGGTTAAGTATAAAACAAAGTTTAAAAGTGAGTTTGGTCAATTTGGAGTTTCCTATAAATAGTTATCAACCTCGGAAGTCAGTTTTATGGTTTTTTCGGTTCATGATAATTAATTATTTTTTTAATGAATAATATTTCTGATATTTTTATAAAATAACATTTTAATAAACAACTTTTATGAAGAAAGTAATATGATTTGAGTGATAAATAAAATAGGTGAAATATTTGCATGGTAAAAGATGTGTAGATATCTTTTTGTGGTATAAGTTTTCTGATATTTTTATACATTATGATCCTTATCTCCGCCTACTTACTTATTCTATCGACCAAGTCAATAATGACCCGGTTTTGTGGTTAAAATCAGTCTGTATATTTTATATACATCAATTTTTCTCTTTTATTTTTCATTTTTCTCTTTATTATTTTATTTTGGATTAAAAAAGTGTTAAATATATAATATTAATATTTGTGGTTAGAATGTTAATTAATGAGAATTAATATTTTTCTCTTTATTATTTTATTTTGGTTTAAAAAAGTGTTAAATATATAATATTAGTATTTGTGGTTAGAATGTTAATTAATGAGAATTAGTGAATATTTACATGTATTTTATCATGGATTTTAGCCAAAATGAAAGAATAAAGGCAATGAATCATAGATTCATTACTCCCCTTTATTTTACCTTTGCTAGTCCCTTAGTAAACACTTATTCTATAAATAAGTGCAAGCAAAAAGAAAAAGGGAAATAAAAGAACTTAGAACATACTTGTTTCTTTAAATCGAATCTTACTTCACCCAAAATTTAGAACTTGGGGTAGACCTTTGGAGCATTAGTGTGTCAGGACTCTATTAGAATTAGGATTTAAGCCTCGACAACCCTCAAGTTCCACAACTATTTATCTAGGTTCACCTCAACAACCAGCTCAGAGCCACCCATCCATCACTCAAACTTTTCAACTTTGAAAGCAATCTGTATTGTGGTGAAAGGTTTTAGCTCTTCCTGCTTAGAGAAGCGAAGAAATCGTTCACCCTAGTTATACACTCCCATTAGACCCTCATCCAACTACTCGATCCTTTGGGAGGGGAGTATTTCCTTCTAAGATCAAGTCGTGCTGTGTCCACAATCGAGTAGAGAGAGAAACATAAGAATTGTAATAGAACTGGAGTGTGATCAGTGTAATCACATCTCCTTGTGAAGCCTAGCAAGTTTAGCAAGTCTCCACTAAGATGATGCAAGCTTTCTGAAGCTTGGATCATTGTGGTCAAGTTTATATTTGGTGTATTTGGCTTCTTTTTGGTAGAAATGATTGTTGCACTGCACATATCTTTTTGTGCCCCGATGGATATATCATCCTTTCTTTCCGTTCATTTTCAAGGTCTTAGAAAAAAATTATGCCAACAGATCCTTCCCTCATCAAAAGCTTTATTTCAACCCCAATCTCTCCCATCTTTAGATGTCAGTGCCACTAGACATGGATACAAATGCACCACCGAAATGGATTGCCCTTCGCAGCCCCATGCAAGTTGAGATAAGTGTAGAGTGCATGATGTCAAAATTCGTTGAAATAGAAAAGAGTTGATGGATGACACCAGGTGTCCTACTTAGGAAAATTAAAGTTGAATTCCTAACACGGTCTCATGGAACCAAAGAATTAAGTCTAACAGACTTGAAGAGTCTTAACTCCAGTTCCTATTAAAGTCCCTTTAGAATTAAGTGGATTAAGGCCTAAACCAAGTTCCACCTCTCAAATTTAGATCCATTTGGTTCAAGAATCAAACTTGTTCTTAAAAATGCGCATGAATGCAACAATTTTTTATGAAGTCGATTTTTTGGCTTAAAATGTCTTAAGTGATTTTTAAAGAATTTTGTACATTTTTATTGAGTTTTAAAACTTTTTCAAGTTTTTAGGACCTTTTTTGAAAAAATTAGTGGACTAATTATATTTACACGAATTATGTACATTTTTCAAAGATTTTTTACAACTTTTACATATACAATATTATATGTATTTTGTACAAGATTTTACAAGAATTTTATAAGTTTTTAATAATTAAGGATTTTATCCATGTATTTTACAATCTATTTTATGTACAAATTTTAATATATTTTTTTTATTAAATCATATTTACGGTTTTCTACCCAACTTTTAGAAAACCAAAATGTGAGCCATATTATTAAAAAGACAATAAAGTATGATTTAAGGCTTCTAAAGTATATAACACACAATACACACGTGCGCGCACACACACATACAGACACACACGTCACCCCATATACTTGGCATGAAATATGTCCTCATAGTGACCAAAGAATCGGCAAAGGAAGACATAACTCGGGCTAAGTTTATATCGGTGAAAAGAATTCTATACTACAACTGGTCAAAAGAATAATGAATAAAAGAATAGAAGTCAATCATCCCCTATATACTTAGGATCAAGTAATCCTATGGATAGCAGACTAAAAACCAAAGATGATTGAGGTCAAGATAATGTATGTACGCAATCAACGACTCGGCCTGTCCCCCCTATATTTAGGGTAAAATATCCCTATGTAGAGAGACAAATATCAACAAGTGACGGGCAAGCGAGAAAGTAGACAATACAAAAATAGAAACAATTAAAAGTGGCATGCGCGATATTACCCCCATATACTTGAGTTAGGCACACCCTAAGTGTAAGCAACAACATGAGTAATAAAACAGAACGATGTGAACAACGCGGTGTCTTCACCCCTCCATACTTAGGATAAAGTACATCCTAAGTATAGCAAAAATCCTAAGAGAAACCTAGGGTTTAAAACAAATGGAAGAAAGAAAGAATAAATTGAAAATATCTACAAAGTGATCTTGAAAATCTGTATGGATGCAGAGCATAAAGAGTGAAGAGCACATCTCATACAAAATGAATCGGGGCAAAATCAATGGTTAACGATACATGATCAAGAAAAGGTTTCAAACGTTGACCATTGACTCGAAAGATGGAATTAGAAGACAACTCAGATATATCGATGTTACCATTATCGTACACCTTTTGCTCAAGATATGGGTCTTTCCATTTGATATAAAGTTTACCTGGAAATATATTCAGTCTAACATCGAATGGACAAACTTTCCAATCGGGATCCAACTGCTTGTGTCTTGTGTGTGACGAGTTGCGAATTGCCTTGGTTAATTTGCGTGAATTATTGAGCGTTTAAAAAATGTGTCGTTTCGTTAGAGATAACCAATCGGAATCGGTCAAGTAATTAACCACAAAATTTTATTCAATTTTATTCGAAGTGGTTTAATGTTTATTTTTCTTGGGCAAGTCCCAAGGTCGAACTCAAGGAAGCAAAGGAACAACCTAGAATTTTTGTCGACCAAAATTAGTGCACGGTTTTTGAATCAAATTTTTTTTGTATTTTTGAATGCGAGTTTGGGATGAAAAATGCAAATTAGGCCAATTTTAGGGACTAAAAAAGTAAAGACCAATCAAACGATGTCCGACAAATAGAAAACTTGGCCAACATATTAACTATGATGAAATAAATGCATAGAAAATTTTTTTGTAATTTTTGGATGCAAGATAAATATTTTATGAATTTATGAATATAAACAATGCGAATTTCAATATTTAATTATAATAAATATTAAACCTATTTATTTTCAAGGGATAAAATTATCCAAGATCTATTACTAGGTGATGGATCTCATAAAAATCCTAAACATCAAAGATATAATATTTAATACGTATTAAAATTTAAAGGTCGAAATAGACAAAATGATTTTTATAAGGCAAATCATGAACGCAAATGTAATTATTTTTGGGCACGAAGTTAAATACAATTAATCCTCAGGTCAATGATTTTTCAACAATGTTTAGAGCAACGGTTAATTACTTATGAATTTTAAAGCACAAATTGGGTAAAATACGTCAATTTTTATAAGAAAATTAAATACTGATTAATCACAAATCATAAAAATATCGCAAGCATGCCATAATATAGAGAATTAGTTGAAGAAAATCATGCATTTTTTTGATAAATAAAATGATGCAATAAATCGAATCAAAATGAGGAAATACAGGGGTACTAATGTAATTACAATAATAAAATAAATATAATGATATGCAGAATAGGGACAAAAATCTACATACATATACCCTTGGGACTATTTCTACAAAAATCTCAAGCGATCACGTGCTAGGAGCGTAACCCTTGAGCAGCGGGGGGCTTATTGTAATTTGGCGGTCCTTCGAGGTGAATTCTGCAATTTTTCCACAAGGTCATATGTGAGGCATGTGACCTCTGGGTTGGGTTCTCTTTGGAAATGCAGCAACCTTCAATGGCTTCGGAGTAGTTTTTCCCAAGCATCACGTGAGGAGGAGCTCACCCCCCAACCGTGCTTGCGATGCACGTGATGGGGGGTCTCGGGTCGGCCCAACTGTGCTTTGGCGGAACGAGAGGGGCATGGAGACCTTCGGAAGTGAAGCAATAGGGTCCGACAGTGGTCATACCGGAGCGGAGGGCATGCAGGGACTCCAGGCGGTAGCTCCGGGCGGTGGCTCCTGTGGTGAGGCGTGGTGGAGCTCGTGACGAGGCATAGCTCATGTAGCAGTCGAAGGTTGTTGCTGGGCTCATGGAGGAGAGCTGGTGGGCCGAGGGCGACAAAGGTGATGTCGATGAAGAGATTGCATTGTTGTTGATGAACAGAGGCAAAGAAACGTTGGGATTGTAGCGATTGGAGGTGGAGTTGTTTGAGGTAGATGCTGGTGGACGATGGAGGTATCTCGTTGGATGGGGGTAGTCGTTTTCATTGGCTCGACGGTGGTACCGGAGAAAGAAGCGAGGGCGAGGTTCGCAGCTGACACAAGGTGGGGAATCCCTTGGATCTCGTCGGGTCGAAGTAGAGTAGCTCAGGCTATCACCATTGAGCCCCTTCCTGATGCAATGCTATTGACGAATGACTTGAACACGAGGGGCATCACTGGTCTTTATAGGGCATGAGGCCCGTTGAAGATGGAAGTGGGGAGGCGATTAGATTTTGAGTGGGATTTGACGAGGAGTAGGGAGATGGGCAGTCGATCTGGAAGGCAGCGCGACAAATTTGGAAGGTGACGGAGTGGGAAGGTGGTCGGAATAGGAAGGTACGGGTGATTGGGGTTGCGGCGGCACACGAGATCAGTGGAGGAGCGACATAAATCATAGAGGTGGCGGCGCCCGATTGTTTGATTGTCGAGAATATGCGGGGAGGACGATAAACGGTCGTCCAATCGACCGAGATCGGACGGCCATGATGATGCCACATGGCATCGAGGGAAGACCGGTCGAATTGTACACGTGCGTAGTCGGCACGTGCACTACGCGTGCATGCTTTTATTTATTTATTTATTTTTAAAATGAAATAATAAATGTCTCAAAAATGGATGACATGTGGCGGCTCCAGGAGCCGCCATGTGTCAGCCCTAGAAAAATAAAAAATAAAAGAAAAGATAAATCTGGAATAAATAGTAGACAACCTCGGATCAAAATAGTTTCTTCACAAAAGTTGCTCGTCTTGATGAGATCTAAAACTTTCCAACCAAAACCAAATCGATCATTTGCACTAAGTGATATTTTTGGGGTATTCCATTTACATAGAATACCATGATTTTTGAGTTTTATAATTTTTTTGTCATTTTTAAACAAGATAAAAATCTGAAAAATAATATAAAATCAAAGATAAATATTTACACATTAATCTATTTTTTGGATTTTTATTAATTAAGAAGAAGAAGGAATAAAATGTGAAAAGAAAACTTTTATACAAATGGTTAGTGAACACTCGGACTCAGTTAGTTTCTTTGATTTCAAGCTCATTTTGGATTTGGATTTTTGTGAATTTTAATTAAAATTTTATCAAAGAAGACAAATGAAAAAATAAATAAAATTAAATGATTTAATTATGTATATAAAACAATTTGTCAAAAACCGATAAAATACAAAATGTACAAAAGAGGCTCAAAACCCAACTTTCATATATGAACTCCGATTTACTTGAACGTGGTCTTGTTTTGAAGATATTTTAATGTACATTAGTTCAAAAGTGAGTAGGATCAAATTAGACATTGTGAGGAGGATATCGAGGTTTTAGTCCGGAAATCCTAGAATTAAGGTCTAGGTTTTTGGTCCACTTATTTATGTTAGTGGTTTTTTTGTATTTTTATTTATTCTTTTTAGTAATATGTACACAATCGAGGTAGTATCGAGTCATTTGGAGTTAGTATGAATTAGTTAAAAATCTGGGAAGTTAGGCTATTTACAAGTCAAATGGACTGTGATTTTTGGCTTCTTATTTTGTGCAATAATATGTGATAAAATGCAATTCTTATCAAAACATGAATGAATGCTAATTATGCCATATAAATGAAGAAATGACAATGAATTTTTGGGATTTGAGCTTAATTCATGACTTTTAGAGTGATGAATCTGAGATTCATCATCCCCCTATACTTAAACCATGTTCATCCCTGAGCATCAAAAGAAATGCCATGAGGTGAAATGAGATTGGGTTCCATACCAAGGCCATAAGCAGAAGGTGAAAACGGAACTAGACCTAATCTTTGGATTATTAGTGTGGCTTAACTTCTATGAGACTTAGAATTTTAAAATCAACAGCCTTCAAGTTTTACACAACACTGTCATAGTTTCAGCTCAGAAGTCATCTTAGATGATTCCTCCTCCCAAAGCATACCTCATGAACATTGAACAATCGACTCATGTGTGTGAAAGGTTTTAGTTCTTCCCATCTAGAATGTCAGACTCGCATGCAAACCTCTTCTCCAGTAACTCCTCCTTGGGGAGTCAGGTATTTCCTTCTAAGGTCTGTTGTGCTGTGTTCACAATCAAATAGAGGGAGAAGTTAGAAGAAGGAGAAAGGAACTGGAGGGTGACCAGTGTAGTCACCTCTCCTTGTGAAGCTGGCTAGTGTAGCCGAGTCTCCACCAAGATCTGCATATTTTCTTGAATCTTGGACCTTTTTGGTCAAATATTTATTTGGTAGTTGGCTTCTTTGTATTTGGATTTTGGTAGCTCTGCTTGGATCTTGTTGTGCCCCTACGGATATGGAATCTTTTTTCCCGTAGAGTACAAATTAATTCCCTATTCTAGAGTCGTACCCAGAATGAAGAGACCAGGTTAGACACTAAGAGTCAAACGTTGTACGTTATCATGTTGAACTCAAAGAATTAAGTCATAGACCTAAAGTTTCTAAAATCCTATTTCTCGGTGAAGTTCTTCTGAAAATTAGGTGGGTTAAGGTCAAGTCCAGACCACTCTCGGTTTCTGCTAATAACTCGGTTCAGAACCCAAGGACTTTTCACAAATGCAAATGCAAGCAATGTTGGATGAAGTGCATGTGTGTGAAATGTAGGCACTTTTTTGTGATTTTTTTCTTTTTTTCTTTTTTTGAGAGAAAAAATGTTTTTATGCAAGAATTTTTTTGTTGTTTTTTATGAAAAAAATGAATAAGTAGCCATTTTTCAAAAATAAAATTGGTTGGACACAGTCAGGTTAGTAGCAAATTTTTTTGTTTTTGTTTTTTATTCTTTTCATGTTAGTTACCTACCCCGTAAATACATATAGACTTACATGAAAGTACGTGCTATGGGTAAAATATATACACATTTATATACATACCCCCCATACTTAGCGAGTGTTGTGTCCTTAGAGCACAAAAGCATGGAGAAGACACAACTCGGGCTAAGCGTAAGGAAGAAAAAGATAGATTGGTCTGCCCCCCTATACTTAGGCTATGAACAGTCTAAGTATATTAGTATAGAGAAAATGATGCGGCCGGGATATGCGAATGAGGAGAGTATATACAAATGAGCATCGGTTTCCCCTATACTTAGACTCTGATCAACTTAAGTATAGAAGAAGGGTGGAAATGAAGTGATCGTGAGAAGGAGAGAATGGTATGTATAGATGGCATCGGTCCCCCCCTATACTTAGGCCTTGGCCTAAGTAGAGGAAGAAGATATACAAGGAGACCGATGGGGTCGGGAGGGAGGGTGGGTAGCCGATTATTAAGGTGGTTTCCGGTCGATCTTTTTGTGAGCCTATGGTGGGAGATCGTAATGATAAGAAGGAGATGAATCTTATGAATCCCAACCATTATCACTATTATCTTCACAGAAATCATGTTGGATAGTAGATGAAGCGTATGAATCAGATAAAAGATAAACATAATCGGAGTTATCCTAAGAGGAATAGTATTTAAAAGTGGAGGCACTCCATATATTCTTGTTCTTTAATTTCTTCAGTTGTTTTCTCAGAATCCGTTCCTTCTTGGGATCAAGCGATTTGTCCTCGGATGAATACTCTAAAGCACCAGTCTCAGTCAGCTCATATGAACTTATTCAAGTATATTTAATGAGACTAGGAGAATCAGCTTTGGATGAATAATAGTGAGAAACGGGAGTCGTCCAACGGGAATCAAGTTTGGATCCTTGCGAAGATAAGATTTGAAGATTGTCGAACAGACCTCACTCATGTAGATTACCTTTTCCGGACCTGATGAGGGATCATCTGACGATTCCTCATTCGGAAGGTCAAAGGCAACTTTCTTTTTAGATGCATGAGCAGTCATTTTGTTTTGTGAAGGTGTTGGGCCTGGGAGTGAGGTGTTGACACTTGAGTCTCCAGATGAATAACTGTTGAAATTTTTCTCCTTAGTCTGTGTATGTCCCGCATATTTATTCTTAGTTTTCTTGATGTTGGTTCCCTCCTGAGTTGGATTGATTTGTTCAAGGTCGTCGGAGAAGTTTGACTCAGGGTGAGCCCATGCATGTGTCTCAGGATCATATAAGAAACATTTTTCCAAAGCAGCAGGAAATGGAATAGTAGAGAGAGTCTCTGCATGTTCGTTCCAGAGCATTAAATGTGGTCAGAGGAGATTTTGGACAACTCGGGATGCACCTATGCATAAGTCTCTGGACCATAATCATAGTCATGTCCCATGGTGAGAGAATGGGAAATGGAACAATGGGGAGAGTCTCTAAATCAATAATCTCATCAACAACCACTATCTTAGGTGTAGCAATGATGTAGGGCTCTTGTACCGCTTGATTATTACGGCTATCGAGGGTTTTGTGGGTTGTCTCAAAAAATCGTGGTTCTTCGAAGACTTGTTGAGATCGAAGTGCTCTCAATGTTGTAAAATTGATTTCTCGAGTCTCGTACTCAGTAATTGCCTTAGACAATGCCAAGAATGGCTTTTCAAGAATGATCGAAGACTGAGTGAATTCTCCTTGATGCTCAATATCAATGATCGTGAAGTCCACTTTGAGCGGAGCACCTTGGAATGTAATGATGACTGAAACTATTCCTCTCGGTCTATCGATTAATCAACCAATTGAACGATCTCTCTTATCTACCTGATTGGTCCGAGTTTGAGTTTGTCAAATACAGAGGTCGGGAGGATATTGATTTGTGAGTCGTCATCGATTCGAGCATGGGTAAATATCGTGTATTTAATACCACAGTCAAATCTGGGCAACTGCTTCACTATGTGGCTCTTGGTTTCTTTCCTCGACACCAAAGAGTTGGCCATTGACAAGATATGTCTTTTAGTCTTTGTTCTTATCCTGCCTGACTTTTTCATCATTAATTTGTTCATTACAAATCCTTTAAGGTCGGGGAAGTGTTCAATGGTATGAATTAAGGGAAGTTCAAAAATCAATCTTTTCTCCAATGCTTTCCGTAATGCAGGATCCAAATTCTTCAGATCTTCTTCAGTTTTAATTTTTATGAATTTTCTAGTTTTTCGATTTTTTTGGTGTTTTCGGTGTGGAGTGTGGATGTGGTTTTTCTGTAGATGATGAGGGGTTTTGATTAGTTAAGTAAGAATCGGAGTCCGAGTTATTCCTAGGGGAATAGTATGCAGAAGTGTTGCTGTCAGAGTGATCCCTGGGGTGAACATATTCTTTAGGTTTATGAATATCCTCCGAATTTTCAACAGGAGATCCAATCATTTCATCATCCATTATTAAATCCGAGCTACCATAAAAATGAAATTAATCGGTTAGTTAAATTTCTAAATTTTTCCTCCATCTATTCATATCTCTTAGTAATCCTTGAAATATTATCCTGTAAAGAATTTTAAGGATCAATCATGTGAGTAGTTTGTGTGGTTTCTTGTTTTTGAATTTGAGATCTAATTATTTCATCTTCCATTTTCCTGTATGAGCTGGGAGAATATTCTCTTGGAACATCCACTATATGATCGTTATTTTCTGAAAATTTCTCCTAAAAAATTATGGAAGGAGTATGCTTAGTGGAGGGATTTTGCGAGAATCTGTAGGTCTCATACTCAGCATGTAGTGACTTAGGCATGCAACACTGGTTTGAGTAGAGTCTACTTTCATGGTCATGATTGATCGTATCCTCGAACAATGGAGTCATACAGGGTTCATATGAGTCGATATCATCAGTGTGGTCCTCTGTATGTGTAGGATGATCGAAGGAGTGGTATTCGGGTTGGTCAATAGGGATTTGATCTTTAGGGTCAATCCAGCCTTGTTGATCATTAGGTACGGACCTCTCCTTTCGATTTGATTTGGTTTGATCTCTCTGTCAGTCATGAGGTTCAAAAGTTATTTGATCTTGAAATGGTTCATTAGTTTCATCGAGATATCGGGAATAAGATGGTTCAGTCCTGGATGGAAATTGCTCATGTGTGGTCACATCTAGTAGAGGTGAAAACTAGGATGCTGTGGTGACTTTGATAGGATGGTTTGAGTAGGATGGCTTGGAATTCAACAAGCAGGCTGGATTCATCCAAGAGAGAAAGTCTCCCACAAATGTTGGAGGATTTTGGAAAGAAGAGGGTTTAGATGATTTGGGCCTGACCGAGACAAATTCATTTTCATAATATAGGTCAGATGGGTACTTGAACCATTGTCCTGTATTTGTCAAAGGAGGTTGATGATGAATCGGTATGGTTGATCTTGGTGCAAGTGCACATGATATTCTTAAGAAAAAATCTTATCAAGGAGAGTGAAGGCACAAGTGTGCGGATATTGATCTTCAAAATCAGCTTACGCACACCAATGCAAACACAATACAAACCCTAGTTTCACTAACTCGCACAATGAAGCCACAAGAATTCGATAATTATCTTTTCAATGTTAGTTGGTGATAAATCAATCTTGGAAAATAATTAGTGAGCTATTAGATGCTGAAAATTTTCTTAGAGACTGGCTAAAATTTACAACTAGTTACACCTACTTTCAGCCAGTATAGGTGTAAGTACAGACCGTAAATGGCTACCTGCGTTACTTAAGGACGGAGCCTTACTTGCTAAGGAAATCCAGACCGTTTACAGGCTACCCGTATTCCTCACTGGGAAGTAGCAAATCGTTTTTATAGAATCAGTAGTCAATATGAAAATTCGGAGATGGGATCTACCCTTAGTGTCGTCTCTTGCTCACTCAGAAAAAATGCATCCAAGGTCGGGGTTGCTCCCCTTCTCAATTTTATGGGTTAATTAAAGTCGGTTATATTTAGCAATCCCAATTTTAATTATGTGAACACTGAAAAATTATGTGAGCAAAAATACATGTCAACCGTCTAGTCCCAATTCTTTTAAAATTATGTGGGAAAACAGGAGGGAGAAATTCAGGAAAAGTCGATGCACGTGAATCAATTATGTATGCTCAGATAGAAGACTTACCGTGATTCCTCGCAATCTCCAGGTAGGATGCAATACAAGAATTGAAAATTATTGTAGATGAATGCAAGCCGAAGAAAAACCGCACATAGTAGAAAGTTCTATTAGCCTGGAAGAAATGAGTTAAATTTTTGACTAAATTGAACGATCTAATGTGCATCTCAATTAAAGTAAATTGTGGTCCTAGGTTCTATGAGCACAATAAAAATTAAAAGTTCTAATAGCAGTATGTGCAGGTCTATCCTAAGCGCCCCTCAAATCGGGCCCCACCCTCACCGGAGAGTGAAACAGGCCACGAAACACCACAGAAAAGTTCAAGGTCTTGTTACACACGTGAGAGTCCAAACGGACACCGCTATAAATGATAAAATAATTACAAAAATTAAAATTGCGGAAAAATAAATCCTAGACTCTACGCTCTTCTCATGACTCGACTCGATATAAATTTTTAATGCGGCTTTTTAGAAATCAATGAATATGCGCCAGTTCTTGAAAACCGCAAAACGTACGTCGAATACCTCTCAAGAAAAATAAGAGAGAGGGTAAGAGAGTGACTCAAAAATTTATAAAAAAATAAAGACAGAAAATAAATGCTGAAAAATAAATGGAAAATGTAGAGTGGCACGTTCGAGGGTCAGACTACCTGAATGTATGGAAAATAGAGCACTGATTTTCTAAACAAAAATCAAAGCCGTTTGCCTCGCCGGCAACAGTGCCTTCTAACGAGTCGCGAATCGCCCTGGCTAATTTGCGTGAATTATAGAGCTTTTAAAAAATGTGTCGTTTCATTGTAGGCGGCCAATTGGAATCGGTCAAGAAATTAACCACAACATTTTATTCAATTTTATTGGAAGTGGTTTAATGTATATTTTACTTGGGCAAATCCCATGATCGAACTCAAGGAGGCAAAGGAACAACCTAGAATTTCTGTATATCAAAGTTCGTGCACGATTTTCGAGTTGATTTTTTTGTATTTTTTAATGCTAGTTTGGGATGAAAAATGCAAATTAGACCAATTTTAGGGACTAAAAAGTAAAGATCAATCAAACAATGTCCAACAAATACGAAACGTGGCCGAGATGTTAATTATGATGAAATTAATGCACTGTAATGTTTTTATAATTTTTGGATGCAAGATAAATTTTTTATGAATTTATGAATGCAAACGATGCGAATTTCAATATTTTATTATAATAAATATTAAACCTATTTATTTTCAAGGGATAAAATTGTCCAAGATCTATCACTAGGTGATGGATTTCATAAAATCCAAAACCATAAAGATATAAGATTTAATGCCAATTAAAAATTAAAGGTCGAAATAGATAAAATGATTTTTATAAGGCAAATCATGCATGCAAATGAAATTCTTTTTGGGAACGATGTTAAATACAATTAATCCTCAAGTCAATGATATGTCAACAATATTTAGAGCAACGATTAATTACTTATGAATTTTTAAGCACGGATTTGGTAAAATACGTCAATTTTTGCAAGAAAATTAATTAATAATTAATCTTAGATCATGAAAATATCGCAAGCATGCCATAATGTAGATAATTAATTGAAGAAAATCATGCAATTTTTTGATAAAAAAATGATGTATAAATCGATTCAAAATAAGGAGGAAACACATGGGTACTAGTTCAATTACATTAATTAAATAAATATAAAGATATGCAGAACATGGACAAAAATGTAAATACCTATACCCTGGGGTATTTCTGCAAAACTCTCAAGTGGTCACGTGCCAAGCACATGACCCTTGAGAGATGAGGGGATGATTATAATTTGACAGTCCTCCGAGGCGAATTCTACAAACTTCCCACAAGGTCACGTGACCTCTGGGTTGGGTTCTCTTTGGAAATGCACTAAACTTCAGGGGTTTCAACGCAGTTTTTCCCATGCGCTACATAAGTCCTCTCACCCCCCAACCGCGCGTGCGATGCATGTGATGGGGGGTCTTGGGTCGGCCCGACTGTGCTTTGGAGGAACAAGCGGGGCCTGGAGACCTTTGGCGGTGAAGCGGCAGAGTCCGACAATGGTCACACCGGAGTGGAGGGCATGTGGGGATTCCAGGCGGTGGCTCCGGTGGTGAGGAGTGGTGGAGCTGGTGAAGAGGCGTAGCTCCTGTAGTGGTCGAAGGTAGTTGTTGGGCTCCTGGAGGAGAGCTGGTGTGCCAAGGGCGGCGGAGGTGATGTCGACGAAGAGATTGCATCGTTGATGAACGGAGGCAGAGAAACATTGGGATTGCAGCGATTAGACGTAGAGTTGTTTGAGGTAGATGTTGGTGGACGGTGGAGGTATCTCATTGGATGGGGGTAGTCGTTGACGTTGGCTCGACGGTCGTGCCGAAGTAGAGCAGCGAGTACGAGGGTCGCAACTACAACAGGGGAGGGGGGGATCCCTCGGATCTTGTCAGGTCGAAGGGAGGAGCTCGGGTTGTCACCACCGATCCCCTTTAAGCAGCGGAGATTGCAGAGGTGGATGCACCCAATTGTGTGATTGCTGGGATACGTGGGGAGGACGATACAACAGACGTCTGATCGGTCGTGATCGGACGACCATGATGATGCCACGTGGCATCGAGGGAAGGCCGGTCGAGTTGGGCACGTGCAGTAGGCATGCGTGGTCGGCACGTATGCTACACGTGCATACTTTTATTTATTTATTTATTTTAAAAAAATGAAATAATAAAAGGCTAAAAAATGGGTGACACGCGGCGGCTCCAGGAGCGGCCACGTGTCAGCCCCAAAAAAATAAAAAATAAATAGATAAATAAGGAATAAATAGCAAACGACCTTGGATCGAAAAATTTTCTTCACGAAAGATGCTCTTTTCGAGAAGATCTATAACTTTCATGAATAGACAAAAACCAAAATCGATCATTTGCATCAAGTGGTATTTTTGGGGTATCCCATTTACATAGAATACCTTGATTTTTGGGATTTATAATTTTTTTGTTGAAACAACAAACAAAAAAAATTGTTTGAAAGAAACTATATGAAGGGATCTTAGTTTTATGGATATAAGGTCGGGATTGACCCCAGATAGATCTGAATGAAGGCGAATAATCCATGTAGCCGAGCCTACTTAATTGTGGGAAAAGGCTTTGTTGTTGTTACAATTTTTTGTCATTTTTAAACCAGATAAAAATTTGAAATAATAGGATAAAATCCAAGATAAATATTTACACATTAATCTATTTTTTGGATTTTTATTAATTAAGAAGAAGAAGAAAAAAATGTGAAAAAGACAACTTTTGTACAAACAGATAGTGAAGACTCGGATTCAGTTAGTTTCTTTGATTTCAAGCTCATTTTGGATTTGGAGTTTTACGCATTTTAATGAAAATTTTATCAAATAAGAAAAATGAAAAGGAAATAAAATGAAATGAGTTAATTATGTATATAAAATAATATGTCAAAAACCGATAAAATACAAAATGTACAAAAGAGGCACAAAACCCAACTTTCACAAATGAGTTCCGATTCACTTGAACTTGTTCTTGTTTTGAAGGTATTTGAATGTACATTAATTCAAAAGTGAGTAGAATCAAATCGAGCCCTGTATGAGGAAGATATCGAGGTTTTGGTCCGGAAATCCTAAACTAAGGTTTGGATTTTTTTTTGTCCACTTATTTAGGTTAGTGATTTTTTTGTATTTTTTATTTATTCTAGTTAATAGTATGTACACAACGGAGGTGGTTTCGAGTCATTTGGAGTTAGCATGAATTAGTCAAAAATCAGGGAAATTAGGCTACCTACAGGTCAATTGGGCTGTGATTTTTGGCATCTTATTTTGTGCAATAATATGTGATAAAATGCAATTCTTATCAAAACATGCATGAATGCTAATCATGCCATATAAATGAAGAAATGCAAATGAATTTTAGCGATTTGAGATCAATTCATGACTTTTAGAGTTATGAATATGAGATTCATCAGTGTGCATCATGCCATTCTTTCATTCATTCCTTATAATGTAGGCTACTTGTGAAGGCTTCGTCTCGTGATTCCTCCAGGGCTGCCAATTCTGTTTGTCTCTGATCTCCTTCATCGTCTAGTCTAAAGATAATCTCTTTCACTACCCACCATGAATTGTGCTTAATTTCAACAAGTAATTCGCATGGCTTGCCATAAACGAGTCGAAAGGGAGATGTACCCAATGGTTTCTTGAAGGATGTTATATAGGCCTAAAGAACCGAGTCCACAAGTAAAGACCATTCCTTTTGCTCTGGGCGAACAAACTTCTGCAAGATCATCTTTACCTCCATGTTTGAGACTTTGGCTAGACCATTCTTCTGAGGGTGGTACAGAGTAGCAACTCGATGGTTTATGTCGAACTCGTTAGTAAGTGATCTTACCTTGTTGGTGATGAAGTGTCTACCCTCGTCTGATATCAGAACTTGAGGGATCATGAAGAAAATGACATTCTTTCTCAGGAACTTACAGACTGTGTTTGCATCAGCAGCTTCGGTAGGAATAGCCTCTACCCAACGACTCATATAATCTACAACTAGAAGAATATACTCGAATCCCTGACTCCTAGGGAACATGACCATGAGGTCCATACTCCATGCATCAAAAACTTTGAAAAAGTGAATCAGCTGCATGATCATCATGTCTTTATGTCCACAATTGCTCATTATATAACAGTCAGTACATCTCTTTACAAATGCATGAGCATCCGCAACAAGATTCGGCCACCATAGGTCGGATTGAAACACCTTCATGTTGTCCTCTTCTCTGAATGGTGTCCTCGAGCTTCTAATCTATGGCAATACGTGAGGACACTATGGCATTTCTCCTAATGAATACACCGACGCTAGATGGAATTTGCTCCTTCATGATAAAGGATAGGATCCTCCAAATGGTAAGACTTGGCTTTCACGAGGAATGTCTCAAGTCTCTATCTGGACCAACCTTGTGGGACTTTCTTAAAAACAAGAAAGTTCACAATGTCAGCATACCATGGGAATGAGGTGAGAACAAGAATCGCCTTGTCGAGGAAGGTCTCGGTAATTGGTGTATCAAACTCTGAAGTCTCTGGTAATTCTAGTTGGGAGAAGTGATCTGCCACCACATTCTGGACTCCATGATTATCCTTGATCTCAATATCAAACTCCTAGAGTAGAAGGATCCATCTAGTTCGACAGGCTTGGAATCTATCTTGTCCATTAAGTACATGATGGTGGTATGGTAAGTGAAGATGGTTACTTTTGTTCCTAAGATGTGGGACCTAAATTTATCTAGGGCAAATACTACGGATAGCATTTCTTTCTTTGGAATGGTGTAACTCTACTAGGAGGAATCCGAAGTCTTGCTAGTGTAGTGCATGACATATGGTAGACCATCCCTCCTCTATCCCAAAACAACCCCAACGGCAAAATCAGAGGCATCCGTCATGATCTCGAATGGGAGAGACCAATTGGTTGGCTGAAGGACAAGAGCCTCTACAACCATGTTCTTGAGATTTTCGAAAGCCGAAAGATACTTATCATCGACAATAAACTCGATGTCTTTCTCTAGAAGGTCAGATAAAGGTCGAGAAATTTTGTTGAAGTCTCGAATGAAATGTCCGTAGAAACTGACATGCTCGAGGAAAGACTGTAACTGCTTTAAATTGGATGACAGATTGAGTTTTTTATGATATCCACCTTGGTTGAATCCACCTCAATGCCCCTATTTTAGATGATATGACCAAGGACCATCCCCTTACTCTTCTCCCATGAAAGAATGAGGTTAACCTCAGTGCACCTCTGAAGCATGTGGTCTAGGCTGGAAAGATAGTAGTCGAAATCATCACCGTAGACTGAAAAATCATACATGAAGACCGCCAAAAATTCTCCCACCATGTCCATCAAAATTGAAAGCATGCACCTCTGGAATGTAGTCAGAGCATTACATAATCCAAAGGGCATATGTTTGAATTTCAAACTTTGAACGCATACATTCTGAAGGGACAAGTGAAAGTAGTCTTTTCTTGATCTTTAGGTGCAATGGCCCCCTAGTTATATCCCGAGTACCCATCAAGAAAGCAATAATAGCTCTTCCCAGCTAACCTCTCAATAATCCGATCAATGATAATAGCGGGAAGTGATCCTTCTTGTTGCCTGATTTAAATGTTTGTAGTCCACACGGATTTGCCAAGAAGTCAATACTTGAGTAGTGATCTCCTCTCCATCCTTAATTATCACTCTAGTGATACCCATCTTCCTGGGCACCACATGTAAATGACTAATTCATTTAGAGTTAGAGATGAGATAAATAAAATCAACACTCCACCACTTGGATATTTCCTTCATAATCACCCCTGAAAATTCGGGTTTAGCATGCGCTGAAACTCATGAGATGGTTTGACGTCATCCTCAAGAAAGATTTGGTGGGAGCACAAAGCCAGACTAATCCCATGGAAATAAGCTACTGACCACCCGATTGCCTTGCGATTCTTTTCAAGAATGTCCATGAGATGAGATTCTTGATCTTTGGTCAGATCGGACGCAATGATGACCGAAAACATTTTGGGTTCTCCAGCAAGGAATTGATATTTCATGCTCTGAGGCAACGGTTTAAGCTCTGGGAGAGAAGGAATGAGGAGAGCAAGTCTGACTATGGCCTGGGTATAGGCTACTAGATCGACATGTTTATGCTCATCCTTGATCTCGAGACTGATCATTTGTTTGCTGGATATTCTCAACTGGTGTGGTCTCTAGGCTGGCTGTAGGATCTTCAGATGAAGTCTGAAGTGAAAAAACTCGATGAAACACTACCAATCAACATATTTTGAACCTGATTAATCTATAGGTTACTGACAGAACTGATCGTTCACTTAAGACTTGGAGGGATCGGAAAAATCAAAATGATCTGAAAAAGTTCCAAAATGATCTGCATTCTCCTTGTAACTAATTGGCTAATTGTGCTCTCCAATCCCTCATTACCTGATATCTAAATTTCAGACTCTACTGTTAATGTGATGAAAGATTCTGTGCTCAGTTCAACCAAAACTGCCTCATCGTCAGTTTGTACAAAATCACAATCTTGATGATTATCATGCTCATCATCAGATGCTCACTCTGACTCTTGTAATTTAGATTTGACGTCTTAGATCGTTTCTACATGTATACTCTCGCCCGGGACATGAAAGTACACCTTCCCAGTACGATAATCAGAAATTGCCTTAGCTGTAGCCAGAAAAGGTCATCCTAATATTATCAAGATATTAGTCACACATTTAGGGATCGTCCTGTCCAACACAACAAAGTCCACGAGGAATTTCAAACCCTTTTGGTGATGATAATGTCTTCAATTAATCCCTTAGGCATGTTGACCGATCTATCAGCAAACTGTAAGACCGTCCTGCATGGTCGAAGAGGTCCAAACTCGAACTTGTCGAGTAAGTAAGAAAGAAAGAGATTAATTGATGATCCACTATCTAAAAGAGTATGATCAAAAGTCTGATCGAGAATCTCACATCTGACATACGGTTCTTGCTTGTCTGATCTTTTGGCTGGGAGATGGTTCTCGATTGCATGACATGTATCCTTAATCAACACATGGATCTCAGAACAATGGTTGCACTGCCTCTTCTTTCTGCAGACTGTGGTACGCTCCTTCAGACCTTTCTGCATAAGAGGTATGTGTGGCAAGGCTTCCGAAAGAGTAAGCTGAATGGTGAAATTGTCTAGCACCTCTTTCATGAAATCATTCATCTGGTTCTTTTTGGGGTTTTCTTTTTTATCTCCTTTCTCTAAGCAGAGTTTTGGGGAAAAGGTATATGTACATCCTCCTTGTTAGTACATACAATAGGATGATCAGAAGAGGAAGAAGATAACATTTTTGTGAAATAGAGACTTGCTCCATGTAGATTAGAAGAAGACTCATGAGATAGAGAATGATCAAATGTCTTATCTTTATTTATCTTATTGTATTTTATCTTTTGTACATTTTTTATGTTTTTCTATCATCGTCACTGTACAAGAAAAAAAGTCAAAGTAGCTAAAGTGGCATCAGACTCTGGCTACTTCTCATTGGTTCTGGTAGCATCAACACCACCGTCAATATCCTTAAAGGGATAGACGGCTTCAGCACAGTCGTCAACAGACTCAACAGGCTTCGCTTGTATCCTCAGGTATATCTTCCTCAATCCTAGTTAAGTCTCTATCTGCTGGCATCCTACCACCCTGAAGAGAAATAAAATCAGTTACATCATTGTAAAAAGAAACACCTGAAAATACTTGTGACTGGAGGATAGGTTTTGTCAAGTGTACATGCTCTAACTTCTTCTTTAAACTGTTCGGGTTTGTTTCGATCTGAGTAGAAATATCGAACTTCCCTTTAATAATATCAGTGATATGATGTTTGAACTCATCCATTTCTCTCCTAAATGCAACCTTCTTGTCAGCTATCAGATTGTCAAGATGTTCAAGATCTGGGTTATCATGGAAGGCCATGAGACTCATATAAGTTACCTCGTTGATACCGAGGCTGCTGTAGAAGCGACTGCTGTCGTGGATGGTAAGATTGCTTATATTGTGAGGGATATGAGTTCTGCCTCCATTGAGATGGTCGGTACTGACGAGGACCGAAATGCTATTGTGGGTCTTTGTTCTTCCCCATTTGTGCATGCGCTGGCTGTTGGGAAGAGGTACCTCCAGAAGACCAACGGAAACCAGGATGATCGCAATGGATCCTTGGTTGCTATTGCTGGTTGTACTATATCCCATTGACCTCTATTAATGGTTCAGGCATCTCAGAATGAGCTGGGGCTATATATACATGCGGCTGATCACTTTGATACACCACCATCTGAGTGTTAGATGATGGTGTCGGTAAGTTATGTCGGTAAGCTGGAGACTGGTGAGTCGGCTCAGAATGCACATGGTATATGTGCTGAACTTGTGGCCGTGGAAGAATTCCTAGATCCCTGCTTCTTGAGACAACATGTGATCTTGAACTCTTGTTGAATCGACTTGTATTTCTTGAAGGCATATAATTTGTTTCTTCAGATCACTAAGGCATATATCAAGATCGTCAATTTTATCAAGATTGTCCAAATTCTGGCACATTTCCTTAGTGATTTCCATTCGATCCAACTTCTGGCAAATGATCCCCATATCAGCTGATGAGGACCCGGCATGTGAAGAAACAACGGAAGGAGTTCCTTCGATATGTGCCTGATGATTGCACCGACGACTCGGGTTAAGTAAAAAAATAATCCGAGGTCATTGCGACCTGAATCACCAAGATGTCTCAATCAAGAATAATAAAACCACTCAAGTCAGAAGATAAAACAATCAAGCACACAAAATGTAAGCAGTCTACTATTATTTTTACATGGTATAACAACCAAGGTCAAACACAATAAGCACAGAAATGTACGAAGTAGTCAAAATTCAGAAATAAAATAACATATTTTTGGTGGTTTTAATTTTGCAAATTTTCGTAATTTTCAATAAAGAATAAAAAACAATAACCAAGGAAACAAGACACACAACAATCTTTTTGTGTTTTTAATTAAGGCTAAAAATGCTCAGAAAATTAAGATAAAAGTTTTTTAGGTTTTTAACGTTTTAAAGTGTTTTTGGTAATTTTCTAGGATTTAGCAAATGTTTTTAATAATTTTATAGAAATCAAATAGTGAAGAAAACTACAAATAGTGCACAACCAGGGTTAAATTGCAAATTAAAATTACTTAAAGTGTCCTAAAGTTAGAGAGAAATTTTAGGATAAAATAGATACAAAAACCTACAAACAGGAACTGGAATGATATTTTCTTGTTTTTTCCTGCATTTTATATGATTTTTATAAGTTTTTATGTCTTTTGCAACTTTTAAGGTTTTTATAAGATATTTTCAAATGAAATTGTTACGGTAAATAAAACACACAATAACACACTAGCATGAACTTTTGTAGAATTTTGATGGAAATTTTTCGAATTTTTATATACTTTCCCAAATAAATAAGACACTTCTTAGAGGTTTTTGATTTTTCAAAAATAATAAATGCAAAGCAAATAATCCAGGAAAATCACAATAAGTACTACACGTCAACATGAGTTAAAGGTAATTTTTATATAATTTTCTAAATTAATTTTCTATGCAGTAGGATAAAAAAATACATGTAGTTTGTAGGGACCTGTATGCAATTAAAATAAAACTTTGGGCGAAAACATAACATACGTGGAAAGCTTAAGGCTGCAAATGCAAAACATCCAGGCAAACACACGCGCAACACGTGAATGAGCCTAATAGGGGTATAAATGCAAATATCAAAAACTTTTCATTCCTTCCATAACCCTTTGAAAGATCAGGCAAAGTATGCAAATATCTTAGAAAGGCACAAGGGACTGCACGTGAGTTCAAACACACGAGACTAAGCTACAAATATGTGAAAATACGAGGTCCAAACTGTAAACTATATGTACTATGATGAAGCCACATTTCATCATCTTTATTCTATCATTTTGGCATCAAAAACCCTAGCAAATGCGTGTAAATACCCTTAAATCCATCATTTTAGCATTCCTGCATGTACATGTAAATAGTGCATAAAATGCGGTTTTTAAAGACAAAATTATAGAATAAAGAAAATAAAAGAAAAAGAATAAAATATTGTAAATATTTTATGACCCGAAACCCCGAGACCTAGGCATCTTGATGAATAGGTCGACAAGGAATAAAGTAGGGGGAGATAAGGGCCAAAATAAAATAAAAATACCTTTTATTCAATGCATTCTTTATTCATTTTGGGACCTATTTTTAGTTCCACTTTTTATACATCAAATAAAGAAACTTTGTACATAAAAGTTGTAGATAATTAAATAAAGAAAAACACAAAATTGATTTCACTGAAAAATAATACATAGATAAAAAGTTATGGTCTGAATAAGATTTCAAAACTCCAACTTCCCAGACCTGTATCTTGCAAATAAAAGCTCGAAACATACAAACTCACTTTTAATTGTAAATAGTTTAAAATAATCTATTTAATGGAGGTGGTTTCGTATTTTTCGGAGTTACGGTTTGAAAGTTGAGTTTTGGACCCTACTTGTATACTTGTACAGATTAAAATATTCATTTTATTATTTATTCATTATTTTTATAATTTTATATTTTTATAATTATGTACATATTATTTATAATTTATTTGTACATTAAAATCAGAATAAAAACTTAAATAAAACTCAAATAAAAATACATGTATATAAAATACATAGGTATACTACATATACTAATACCTATATAAAATATACTTCTATTTTATTAAATATACAAATCACATCAGAAAAATAAAATAAAAATATAATTACATGTATAAAAGTATTTTATAATTTTATAAAATAATAAACAAAACGAAATACCTTAAAAATACCAAATAAAATAAAAGAATAAAACATATAGATATTATACCTATAAAGGGTATAAAAGTCAACTTTTAAAAATATACCTCATAAAAATAACTAAAAATTACCATAAAATACTTAATAAAATAATGAACAATTTTCATTTAATAATTAAAATTTAATTAATTCATTAGCTATTTTAAATTGATTTTATAAGGTTTTTTGCCAAGGAATTTTCTGGTTGGTCCACGTGGACCAACCAGAGAGCTCCAATGGTTGACCTCGGTCAACTCTCTGACCGAGGTTTGAACCCTGTCAGAAGTTGGTTTTGACCTGTTTTGACCCTTTTTTCGAGGCCATATCTTTCACTTTTTCGTGATCCACCCTTAATAACTTTTCAAGCCCTATATCCCATGATGCACGCCCAGGGCTTGTCTAGGTCTGTGGATCATCGAGGCACCCGCCATTGCCTCGTTCTTCTCGTCCGTCAACCTTCTTTCAAAACGACCCCCATCCTTCCCATTCGAATTTTGAACCGCCTTTGGCCAGAGCCAATACCTCCGAGGGCTTGCTGCGGGATCCCCTGTGACAGAGGGTTGATCCCCAACCTTGTCGAGGTGCATCACTAGCTCGGCGGCATGTTTCCAACCCATCTCCGGTGGCTGCACCGCCGTGAGGTTTCCACCTCGGGTCTACAGCCCTTGAGGTCCATTTTCTTTTTTTTTTTGCTTGCCTTAGCTTCCTGGTAGTCATAGCTTAGATTTCCCACATTCCATTTTGCCTCTCACCCATCGAATCATCTGATCCACTCCCTCGCCGGAGCTTGCTCCGGCGTACCACCATTGCTTACACCAGAATCGCCCAAACATCTCCAATAATAGCCAGGACTCCTGCCCGTTTTTGCTGTTGTGCTTTCATTTTTTTCGCAGGACCTGAAGGAGGCGTCTGAGCCTCAGGAGCATCTTCTTCGAGCTCCAGGTGAAGCTTTCTTGCTCCGACCATGCTAAGGAGATTCCGGCCACCATCAACCATTTTGCTACCTCCAAACGTTAGAGGGCTTCACCAGCAACATCACGAGACTTATTGGAGCTCGATCCAACGAGTAACGCGCTTGGATTTGACGACCGAAGCTCGCTCCAGCAGCTGTTCTTCGTCGTATCTTCATCACCATTGGATCTGCGTCGTGCGCCAGTTGCGATCACCACCGTTCATCTACGCCCAAAGTTTCACCGTTGATCGCCGTTGAAGCCTTCGTCTGAACCCTTCCTTAGCGCACATGTTTTCAGCTGTTCGATCATCGCATCCTATTTAATCAGAGCCATCCACAACGCGAAGGGGTATCGCGCATCCCAGAATCGACACGTGGTATAAGCGAAGGGACGTGCGCCGTCTGATCGCACGCTTTTGGGTAATTTTGCAGTATACCCTCGAGCTTTTTGTATTTAAATTTCGGAACTCAAACTTTCATCTGCTGTTAACTAATTTTTGTAATATTTAGGTACCAGACCCGTACTTTACTTTATTTACAAAAAGGTCCTCGGCCACGTCATCTCACGTGCCCGTGCGTGTGAGGTGCGTGACCATTATGCATATATGCCCTCAGTCCTTTTGGGTATTTGTGATTAGTTCAGAAGCTTTCAAATGCAGTATATTAGTTCTGGGATTTTTGAATATCAACCCCCAAGGTTTTGATAATTGCAGTTATGCCCCTCCCAGGTTCATGTGCCCCGCGCGCGTGACCTTGGTGTTTTTGCACTATTACCCCTGCGAGTTCTGTAACTGTTAGTTAGTCCATTAATTCACATATTAAGTGTTATATTTTGTGGAAAATTGCACGTATGCCCCTGGATGTTTCAATATTTGCATATATGCCCCTACTAGGTTGAATTATTTTTGTATGCTTGTCTTATTTATTTGGAGCCTAATTTTACTTAGAAAAAATTCTACAAAAATTATGTTAAGCTCCTGCTAACTTGCTTTTTCACGCCATATTTTTGCATTACATTTTTGTTGCATTTTCATATTTATTAAAAATCAAAAACATGCATTTTTCATACTGTTTGCATTAGAAAACCCATAAAAATTATAAAAACGTTTTGAAAAATTCCAAAAAAATATATATTGTAAGTTTTATCATCTATTAGTATCAGTCCAAAAACCACTAAACATTTCAAAGTAAAAACCTTAAAAATTCGAAAATACCTAAAACTTCAAAAAAATCTAAAAAATTATAAAAACTCCAAAAATTGCAAACTCAAGTTTTGTAGTTCCTTCTTTTTCTTATATTTATTTTAAAATTTGTTTGGAAAATTTTGGTGGTTGTTTGATATTCTTCATTCATAGTTTTACTCACAGCCAGTAGCTTATTCACTGTTTTCTTGTATTTTATCTTTTAAAATACCAAAAACATTTTGAAAAATACCCAAAAATCACAAAAACAGTACAAAATCACAAAAAATACCAAAAATATTTTATTTCTGAATTTTTGATTATTTTTGCATATTTTTATAAATATTCTATCTTCTCTTTTATTACATAGTTGATATATTCAAATATTGAAAAAGAAAAAATATAAAATATAAAAATATAAAAATCAGAAAATTAAAAATCAAAATACAAAATTAAAAATTAAAATAAAAAAAATTAAAAACCCACAAAAATTTGCATTGCATATTGTAGACAACACTTCACATTCACTCACACACACACTTGTGCATCTACCCTGTTTGCTCCCTGTGTTCGAACTCTCTACGTACTTGCTTGCTATACACCATTTATGTAGAGTTAAAAATAAATTTTAACTTCACATTTACTTCTGATTGCTTGATATATAGTGTGGGTTAATCGTTGATTAAATACGGGATTCTGTAGTGGTCAAGGCACCGACTGTTGACTCGCCTTGTGAGTGGATACGACCACTCTCGATTCCGTGTTTATCAAATGGTGCCGTTGCCGGGGAGCAACAACGAGTAGTTCATATTTTTGTCTGATTGTGTTTGTTGTCTTCATTATTGCTTGCTATTTTATCTCTCTCTTATTTTTGATAGATATTTGTGAACTTTTCTGACCATCTCTTTGTCTTCTTGTGAGGGACCGCGGTGCGAGGCGGATCGCCTTAGGTATTTAGAGCAACCAAGTGAAGCGGAGCCAGCTTTTCTTAAGCCAAGTCGGCAGGAGAGAGCAGGAGGATTGAGAGAGTGATTAGATTAGTTTGCATTCCATTTTGTGAGAGAGTGATTATTAATTTGTAATAATACAGGACTAGGACACTTGAACTTCCGGGCCCAATTTCCAAGTGTTTGCTAACTTGGGGGCTCACCGCAGCTTTTCATCGGTTTTCATTGCCTTTTCTTACTTTGTTTTCCGATTTTGTTTTCTTTACCTTGTGTGATTGAGCCCCTAGTTTTAGGATTGCTTGCGATAGATTAAGGCCAAACACTTAATATCTTGCATGTACCTATAGCCGCGTTTGGACTTAGTCAAATTTTTAAACAGTCGTTTCATCATCTTCAAGCCTCCGCGCCGCGAGCCCACCCCATCAAGCGCTACTCCTTAACATGATGTGTCGAGAAGAGGAGGGGTGAGTCTAGACCGGACTTTTTGGATTGAAGATCGGTGATCGACTTGTGGTTCTTCACGATAATAGCAATTTCTGAAACTTAGGGCGATTTCATCGGCTTGCATTTACATATAGATAGGTTTCAATTCTGCTGAGCATCTCTGCATGTATAGTGCTGGAGGCAAGGTGAGCATTTACGCTTTAGCATACATCATCGTTTTGTCGCTTGCATTGCTTTTCCGACTCTCTACCTCTGATTTTGCCAACCTAGGTGCTAAGTAAAATTGACTCCTCGATAGGTTCGTGCATTTCTCACTGAAAAATCCAAAAAAAGTGATAACCAAATAAAATTGGGACTGTTAACATTACTTGACCCTAAAAACCACCAAAAAGAAAAAATTTGTCTTAGGGCGAGTAATCCCCTCATTGTCTTCGTTTTACTTGCTCGCGCACACACTAAGGATTAGTGCCCAAATCCCATTGAGCCCCTAAGTGTTTGTGCAACTTCTTGACTTATCACCTAACTCTAAAACATACAAGATAAAAAGACCGATTTTTCGGTCTCTACCGAGTTGAGTAGGTGAATTGAGGGTTTGATTGATTCATTTTTGCTTGTGATTGTTTGGTGTGCATACTCGATCACTCCGCGCATTTGCGCCTTTCTCCACACTTCTCTTGACTTGACTGTCGTGTTCTCCCGATCATTTTCTCTTGTTTCGAGATGGATTCCTGGAGCGATTTTTATCCGGATTTTGCGGATTCCTCGTACCCTCCAGCCGGTCCACCTCCCTTTTATCAGGAAGATCCTCCTCCTATTTTTTCTAACTTTTGTACATACCCTCCTCAGCCACAGTATCAGACCTCGGATTTCTACCCACCTCCACCTGTATATTATCCACCTCCACTTTCACATCCACCCGAGTCTGACCTGTTGAAGTCACCTCCCTTGATCTCTATGAGTGATATATTGAACCGAATGATAGAGCGTCTTGATTTGATGAATGATGATATGGCTATCTTGAGGAGAAGATAGATTGACGCTCCATTCGTCGCGGATACGGAATTCCTTGTGGGTGATCATGGGAGATTGCAATCACCAAAAATAAAAAAAAATGAGAAAAACATAAAGACACAAAAAGATTTTGGGAGTCACACGATCGAGCCATGTTATGAGGAGAGGGGCCAATTGCCCATTCATTGGACCACACATCCACTCACTTCTTGTCCCATCTCCAACCCCAAGGGTGCCCATGTACAGACTGCTCTGGGCACTCCTCATGTACATGTTGATTCCGACTTCCTCCCTTGTATGGAGGAGGTCCAAAAATTCAATAATCCATCTCATCTTTTTCTATTATCCTACCGGATGTGAATGATCCAATGCTTTCCTGCCTACGTTTGAACCATTTAAAATGCTATCTGAATCCGAAGTGGTGGCTACTATTCATGAGATTATCCATGCCCCACTTCAGCAGGCCATGATTGATTTATCTGCCCCTCTTCCCAAGAAGAGAAAGCGGAGGAGAAGATCTGAGCGTCACATTCTGACCATGGCCACTACCCACGCCATTACACACCGTCCCATTCCCAGAAAGAAGAACACAGCTACCCCTTTCATCACTTGCACCATCTCTGACCATACATGTGATCACACTCTCCTAGACGGCGGTGCATCTATTAGCATATTACCCTTCTCGCTGGTACAGTCTCTTTACTTAGGGCCTCTCAAGAAAACCATGATGATCGTACAATTTGTTGATGGATCTATCAAGAGGCCGAAGGGTATCCTTGAAAACGCCGTCATTTCTATTCAGGGCACGAGCCATCATGTTGATTTTGTCATGTTGCCCATGAAGACCTCCACAGGGGAGCCATCTCCAATCATCCTAGGACGACCATTCCTCGCCTCTGCGAGGGTCGTTATTGACTACGAATCAGGAGAGATTCGCTTCCGTCCTGTTGACGTGAGCGAAGTGTTGATCACCACACCCACAGTTGACCAGAGACCTGCATCTGATGCACTTTCACCAACTTTAGCTGACTCCGAGGCCTGTGACCGATCTGATGATGTTAGAGATGTTTGCTTAGTGAAACCTTATGAGACCCGATGGATCCCCCGAAAGGGGAGGAAATCAGAAAGCATGGACCTTGCAGATCCTCCTCCTGGTGTGTGGCGATGTGTTGATGAAATCTAAAGTATCTACGTGATTGATCCCATTGAGCGGAGGGCAAATACCAAGACTAGACAGGACGGGCCTGGTTTAACTACTTCCACTGATAAGTCCGTTCCTGGTCACTCATAAGTAAAGAAGATTGAGGTCGGTTATGATGCTGCCCATTATTTTGAGAGACCTCATGAGGAAATAGATGACCCTGGTGAGATTCTTGAGGACGACCAGAGTTCGTACACTTCTACTGATGATTTTGTTCCTTTTGATTTTGACATGGATGATCCCTCGCAGGACGACTCCGATTACACTTATTTCGAGGATGATAAGTTTGTCCCATTCACTTTGATATCAGCGAGACTTCCAAGGCCAGACCTGAACACACTTCTTACACTCATCCGTCTGTGCCTTCACACCATAGGACCACCAAGGGAGAACCTAGCCAGACTACTTCCATTGACCTGTTCGTCCCTTTCCGATTGGATTCCACTGAGGGTCTTCACCTTGTCGACCCTGATCGGAGTCCGACCACTGTAGACCCCGATGTCAACTTGCACCACACTAGATCTATCCCTCAGCGGTCTCGCAAGAAGGTTAGCTTTCAACCTTCTTGATCTTGTGAATATCCATCTCCGTTGTATATTCCCTTGTTTACCTTTGTTCTCTCTCCCGTTTTGCTCATCCACCCATCCTCGTGTTTGCCTTGCTTAGGACGTACTTTATCCAAAGTATAGGGGGGTGGACGAGCCGAGTGTTCATTCATCGTTCTGTCTCATCGCTCCTGTTGTTGCCTATACTTAGGGCTTCTTTTACCCTAAGTACAGGGGGAGTGATGCGTACATTCGTCTCTATCTTCTTCCATCTGTTGATATTTTTTCTCCTTTTCTTCTTTTCCGATTCTATCCTCTGTATCTATCCGAACGGTGTCGCCCCTTTTTGTCAGACTTCTATACTTAGGACGTACTTTGTCCTAAGTATAGGGGGGTGTGCACCCCGAGTTTCTTCTATTCATTTCGATCCTCTCCATTGTCTCCTCTTCTTGTATATACATAGGGATATTTTACCCTAAGTATAGGGGGAGACAATCTGAGTACGATCTGTTCATTCCTACCCTTGACCCTCCATGCGTTGTGTACAGTCTGCTATACTTAGGATCATTTGATCCTAAGTATAGGGGGACGGTCAACTTCTCATTCGTTCATTCATTCGTTCCTTAGACTTTTCTATACTCAGTACGGGTTATGTCTTCTCTTTTCTCTCTGATCTATGAGGAGATAGCTCAAGCTAAGTATAGGGGGGTCGTATATACCGCGTATATACTTTAGCCATAACTCGTACTTTTGTAGTTTTCTAATAATATGGCTAATAATTAATTAAAATTCATTAAAATCCTTAAAAAAAGATGTGATTATTCCTCAAATTCTTTTTGTATGTACTGATTGATAAATTAGGTGAAAATGTTTTTTGCAAAATGTTTGAAAAATAGTTTGAAAATATTTATGAACATCTATTGAAAACTATTTTGAAAATGTTTTGTTACATGTTTTCAACCTGTGTAAAAATGTGTGGTTTGCAAAATTTATTTTCTTTGTGTGAAATAAAATGTTTGAAAAATGATTTGCAAATGGTTTGAAAAATGGTTGCAAAAATATTTTGAAAAATCTATCCATACTATTTGAAAAAACCTTTGCAAAATGATTTTCAAATGTGTGTAAAATGTTTGTAAAAAAATTATTTTGGACTAGAGTTTTCAAAAATTCTTTGAAAAACCTGTGTCAAATAAGTTTGAGGAATATATACATCACACCAAAATTCACTTTGTATATACCTATAAAATTAACCACTTACCCTTGTAAATTCTTAAAATCCACTTCTTGTATATATCAGAAGTACTCCCGTGTAAATATGTGTACCTAGTTTTTGGCCAAAACCTTTTGTTTTCAAAAATCCCTAAAACATTTGCAAAAATTAAAATCCAAAAACATTTGAAAAAATCTTTTTTGAAAAATCTAAAAAAAATGCATATGCATCATCATCTTTTCAAAAACCCATAAAAAGTTCAAAATCTTTGAAAATTGCATCACAAAAATATTTTCTGCATTGCATTGCAAAGCATGAGCATTTTTCGGATTGAGTTTGATGGTTGAACGAGTCTAAGTAAAATCGGAAGATTGGAGCTTGGTTGGACCTTAAAATCTACCTAATAACAGGAACCTTATAGGAACTGGGTTTGAGGTACTTCAGGTCTAGTTGACTTAATTCTTTGAGGATCACGGGACTTGGTTCAATAGATTCTTGACTGCCTAAGTAGAGTATTTCGGAGCACACGCACGACTCTTGTTGACAATGACCTAACTTGGACATTTGCACCTTTCTGGCTCAACTCAGTTGGGGTGGTGAGGAAGTTGGATTTGCCGGTATGAGACGCACACAGGTGGAAACACTTGTCCTCCTCTAGGGAGGGAAGTGCGCCCCAACCCGTCCAGTGATGATGAGTTTCGAGGATAGGAGATCATGTGTTGCAATAAAGCTTCAAAAGAGGGATAGTCTACTGGCTCAAGAGGAAAAACTCCCTATGTAAATGATGCTGTATATAGTATTAAAAAAATGCAAAAGCAAAAACTCCAAAAAGTGGACAGGCCTGTACAAAAATAAAAATGCCTGCCGGAGTGTACATATGTTGTAAAGTCAAATAAGCAAGCTTGAGCTTCAAAGTCAAATCATGTGAGCCTGCAGTTGGATGACTTGACTACACTGGTCTGGCATCCTGGGATAGGTAGCTACACTGTCTACCGTCCATTCTTCTCTTCACCCCCTCCTCTTGGGCCGATTGCCACTTGAACTTAGAAGGGAATACCCTACTCCTTGAGGGATGAGTTGTTGGATTGGGGAAACATTGGGTTGTCATATTGGAGAAGTCAGTCTCTTTGTCATTTCAGTTGGGGAGAGCCACCATCACTTACACTGTACGAGTCAGATTCATAGTCGTAAGAGTTTGCGTATGAGTAGAAGTATTTCTGACCTGGCTATTAAGGAGACTTGAGTAGAGTTTTGGGGTACTCAGAGGCTGTTGGATTTCAAATCCGATTCTCATTAAGGTTCCGCCCGCACTAAAATTTCAAAGGTCTAACTTAAGATCCAAACTTTGATTTTGTGAAGAGAAGTTTGATAATCAAATTTAATCCACTTTCTTCTCTTTCTTTTCTTTCTTTTTCTTTCTGCACTTATTGCATAAGTGTTTGCTAGGGACTAGCAAAGGTAAAGTATAGGGGGATGATGAAGCCACATTTCATCATCTTTATTCTATCATTTTGGCATAAAAAACCCTAGCAAATGCGTGTAAATACCCTTAAATCCATCATTTTAGCATTCATGCATGTACATGTAAATAGTGTATAAAATGCGGTTTTTAAAGCCAAAATTATAGAATAAAGAAAAGAAAAGAAAAAGAATAAAATATTGTAAATATTTTATGACCCAAAACCCCAAGACCTAGGCATCTTGATGAATAGGTCGACAAGGAATAAAGTAGGGCGAGATAAGGGCCAAAATACAATAAAAATACCTTTTATTCAATGCATTCTTTATTCATTTTGGGACCTATTTTTAGTTCCAATTTTTATACATCAAATAAAGAAACTTTGTACATAAAAGTTGGAAATAATTAAATAAATAAAAATACAAAATTGATTTCACTGAAAAATAATACACAGATAAAAAGTTATGGTCTGAATAAGATTTCAAAACTCCAACTTCCCAGACCTGTATATTGCAAATAAAAACTCGAAACATACCAAACTACTTTAATTGTATATAGTTTAAAATAATCTATTTAATGGAGGTGGTTTCGTATTTTTCGGAGTTACGGTTTGAAAGTTGAGTTTTGGACCCTACTTGTATACTTGTACAGATTAAAATATTCATTTTATTATTTATTCATTATTTTTATATTTTTATATTTTTATAATTATGTAAATATTATTTATAATTTATTTGTACATTAAAATCAGAATAAAAACTTAAATAAAACTCAAATAAAAATACATGTATATAAAATACATAGGTATACTACATATACTAATACACATATAAAATATACTTCTATTTTATTAAATATACAAAACACATCAGAAAAATAAAATAAAATTATAATTACATGTATAAAAGTATTTTATAATTTTATAAAATAATAAACAAAACGAAATACCTTAAATATACCAAATAAAAATAAAAGAATAAAACATATAGATATTATACCTATAAAGGGTATAAAAGTCAACTTTTAAAAATATACCTCATAAAAATAATTAAAAATTACCATAAAATACTATATAAAATAGTAAACATTTTTCATTTAATAATTAAAATTTAATTAATTCATTAGCTATTTTAAATTGCATTTATAAAGTTTTTTGCCGAGGAATTTTCTGGTTGGTCCACGTGGACCAACCAGAGAGATCCATTGGTTGACCTCGGTCAACTCTCTGACCGAGGTCTGAACCTGGTCAGAAGTTGGTTTTGACCTGTTTTCACCCTTTTTTCGAGGCCATATCTTTCACTTTTTCATGATCCACCCTTAATAACTTTTCAAGCCCTATATCCCATGATGCACGCCCAGGGCTTGTCCAGGTCTGTGGATCATCGAGGCACCCGCCATTGCCTCGTTCTTCTCTCCCGTCAACCTTCTTTCAAAACGACCCCCATCCTTCCCATTCGAATTTTGAACCGCCTTTGGCCAGAGCCAATACCTCCGAGGGCTTGATGCGGGATCCCCTGTGACAGAGGGTTGATCCCCAACCTTGTCAAGGTGCATCACTAGCTCGGCGGCGTGTTTCCAACCCATCTCCGGTGGCTGCGCCGCCGTGAGGTTTCCACCTCGGGTCTACAGCCCTTGAGGTCCGTTTTCTTTTTTTTGCTTGCCTTAGCTTCCTGGTAGTCAGAGCTTAGATTTCCCGCATTCCATTTTGCCTCTCACCCATCGAATCATCCGATCCACTCCCTCGCCGGAGCTAGCTCCGGTGTACCACCATTGCTTACACCAGAATCGCCCAAACGTTGCCAATAATAGCCAGGATTCCTGCCCATTTTTGTTGTTGTGCTTCCATTTTTTTCGCAGGACCTGAAGGAGGCGTCTGAGCCTCGGGAGCATCTTCTTCGAGCTCTAGGTGAAGCTTTCTTGCTCCGACCACGCCAAGGAGATTCTGGCCACCATCAACCATTTTGCCACCTCCAAACGCTAGAGGGCTTCACCAGCAACGTCACGAGACTTATTGGAGCTCGATCCAACGAGTAACGCGCTTGGATTTGACGACCGAAGCTCGCTCCAGCAGCTATTCTTCGTCGTATCTTCATCACCGTTGGATCTGTGCCGTGCACCAGTTGCAATCACCACCGTTCATCCACGCCCAAAGTTTCACCGTTGATCGCCGCTGAAGCCTTTATCTGAACCCTTCCTCAGCGCACATATTTTCAGCCGTTCGATCATCGCATCCTATTTAATCAGAGCCATCCACAACGCGAAGGGGTATCGCGCGTCCCAGAATCGACACGTGGTATAAGCGAAGGGACGTGTGCCGTCTGATCGTGCGCTTTTGGGTAATTTTGCAGTATACCCTCGAGCTTTTTGTATTTAAATTTTGGAACTCAAACTTTCATCTGATGTTAACTAATTTTTGTAATATTTAGGAACCAGACCCACACTTTACTTTATTTACAAAAAGGTCCTCGGCCACGTCATCTCATGTGCCCGTGCGCGTGAGGTGCGTGGCCATTTTGCATATAGGCCCTCAGTCATTTTGGGTATTTGTGATTAGTTTAGAAACTTTCAAACGCAGTATATTATTTCTGGGATTTTTGCATATCAACCCCCAAGGTTTTGATAATTGCAGTTATGCCCCTCCCAGGTTCACGTGCCCCGCGCGCGTGACCTTGATGTTTTTGCACTATTACCCCTGCGGGTTCTGTAACTATTAGTTAGTCCATTAATTCTCATATTAAGTGTTATATTTTGTGGAAAATTGCACGTATGCCCCTGGATGTTTCAATATTTGTACATATGCCCCTTCCAGGTTGAATTATTTTGTGTCCTTGTCTTATTTATTTGGAGCCGAATTTTACTTAGAAAAATTCTACAAAAATTATGTTAAGCTCCTGCTAACTTGCTCTTTCACGCCATATTTTTGCATTACATTTTTGCTGCATTTTCATATTTAGTTAAAATCAAAAACATGCATTTTTCATACTGTTTGCATTAGAAAACCCATAAAAATTATAAAAACGTTTTGAAAAATTCCAAAAAAAATATATTTTGTGTGTTTTATCATCTATTAGTGTCAGTCCAAAAACCACTAAAAATTTCAAAGTAAAAACCTTAAAAATTCAAAAAAACCTAAAAACTTCAAAAAAAAATCTAAAAAATTATAGAAAACTCCAAAAATTGTAAACTCACATTCTGTAGTTCCTTTTTTTTCTTATCTTTATTTTAAAATTAGTTTGAAAATTTTCGGTGGCTATTTGATATTCTTCATTCATAGTTTTACTCACAGCTAGTAGCTTATTCACTGTTTTCTTGTATTTTATCTTTTAAAAATACCAAAAACATTTTGAAAAATACCCAAAAATCACAAAAACAGTAAAAAAATCACAAAAAACACCAAAAAGATTTTATTTCTAAATTTTTGAGTATTTTTTCATATTTTTATAAGTATTCTATCTTCTCTTTTATTACATAGTTGATATATTCAAATATTGAAAAAGAAAAAAATATAAAATATAAAAATCAGAAAATTAAAAATCAAAATACAAAATTAAAAATTAAAAATAAAAAAAATTAAAAACCCACAAAAATTTGCATTGCATAGTGTAGACAACACTTCACATTCACTCACACACACACTTGTGCATCTACCTTGTTTGCTCCCTGTGTTCGAACTCTCTACATACTTGCTTGCTATACACCATTTATGTAGAGTTAAAAATAAATTTTAACTTCACATTTACTTCTGATTGCTTGATCTATAGTGTGGGTTAATTGTTGATTTTCTGTAGTGGTCAAGGCACCGACTGTTGACTCGCCTTGTGAGTCGATACGACCGCTCTCGATTCCGTGTTTATCATACTACAAATTTATTCTGCTGGACTAAAAACTAAATATGAAACTAAACAGGGCTAAAAGGGGAATATACCCTTACAGGGCATGTGTGGGGCATGTGGGGACAGATGTCGGGCTCTGGTGGAGGCGTTGTCGTACGGACATGATCAACTAGCTGTCGTAGTTCTGGCAGTCCAGAGAATTTCAGCTACGTACGGTCAGATGTGTTAGATGGCATTAGATCTAATGGCAGAAAGGTTGTAACGGTCGGTGGCTCAGATGCGATATGGTGAAAGAGGGCTCATCTGATGGCTGAGGAAGGTCTGCAAGAACACCTCTCAATCAAGCTTCGATCGAGTGGGGGAGGAGATCCGCTGACCCGATAGAAGGTATAAGGGGTCTAATAGCTTCGTGGAGGTGTGGTGCGTCGGGATGAGGGGTCCGATGAAGGATGTGATGACCGGATGGGAGTGGCAATGGCCGGCCACCTGGAGCTGCTCTGCGTAAGCATCTGGTGTATCGAAATGGGACCCTCGCGTGCGTCAGGATCTGCAACTGGTAGAAAGGACTCAGGGCTTTGCTCCGATCTGGGTTATTTCTGCTGGAAAGGAAAGAAGTGAGGGGGGGAATGGTGATCAATCATTGACGATGGTGGAGGAAGAGATTCGGGTCCTAATCTCTACTCGATGGTCGAGGCTCAGGGTAGAAGGTTGTGTGAGAAGATGCAGAATGGAGTGATGATTCGATCTGAGCAGATAGGTGTGCATCACGGGGATCCAACTAGCTGGTCAGCGCAAGCGACGGAGATGGAATGAAAAATCGAAATGAACAGGGTTAACGCGAGTATAAGAGCGACACCTGAAGGTTGGAACATGTTCTAGGACATCATGCGAAGATGGTCAAGGGTGTAATGTCCTCGACCATGTTATGATGGATGGGGAGGCAGCACGCAATAGAGATGTCTGACCACGTCAAGCTACGAGCCTCCCGGCGAATCCCTGAGGTTCCTATGTTGCTCACTCGATGGTTGTCACTTAAACAAGGATGGCTAGGGTGGAAATGAGGTTGCGAGGGATGAGCTGCGACGCTAAGATGCTAGGTAAAAGGGGCAAAAAGATCGACATGGTTCATGAAACCCTAAAGCGATTCGGATCAACCGAAGGACCTGCATGAATGTCAGATATAGGAGGAATCTCGGATCCGGATCTCAAGGCAAGAGGACCTCGGAATCAGACTAGGTAATTGGGAGAAATTGCTCTGACGAAGAGTTGGCGACCTGACCCAAGCTAGGAGGGGGCGTTGACCAGAGTCAACAAACCCTTCTAGACCAATCAGAAAAAAGGGATATACAAAATAATTACAAATTCAATAAAAAATAGTAAATAAATTCAAATAAAAAGAGTATAAAATAAAAAATATTTATTATTTTCAAAGTATTTTTCTATGACTTTTAATAGTTTTTATGAAAAATAAATTAGTGTATATACAATATATAGTATTATATACAAGTATAATAAACCTACGTATTATCTATAATTATTTTATTATTTTTTACATAAATACTTTTATTTAAAATTTTATTTATATACAACATATTTTTAGGAGTATAAATATATTTTTATTTTATTTTTAGAAATTATTTAAAGTTGTATAATAAATAGAGTATGTAGTATGTACACAAGTGTTTTGTAGAATGAATTGAGACTTTGATTTTTATTTAATCTTTCTATTTTTTCTTTTCTTTTATATTATTTTTATAAATATGTACAATGGTGTATAAATAATAATTTCATTTTATTTTGTCACAAATAGGTATGTACAAATATAGATAATATGCACAATATACAGTGAGCCCTATCTCTCTCTACTTATTTTATTTTACGATCAGGTCAAGGCTTGACCTTCTCTTAGGGTTTGTATCACTCTATATTTATTATAAATACATCATTCTTTTTCTTTTCTTTTATTCTTTTTTGCCAAAAATGCATGCTAAATATGGAATCTTAACTTAGGCATGCACTTTGTTAAATTATTGTATTTACAAGGATTTACAAGATGTTTTGTTAAGAAAAAGAGCTAAAATAAAATAATAAAAGGTGAGAATCATAGATTCATCACCCCATATACTTTACCTTTGCAATTCCCTTACAAACACTTATTTGAAAAATAAGTGAAAAGAGAAAGAAAAATAATCAAGATTGATTATTAAACTTATCTTCATTAATTTTAAGTATGGAGCCCAGTCAGACCTTTGGATTATTAGTTTGTCGGAACCTTATCGAGAGATAGGTTTAAAACTCAGCAGCCTCTAAGTTCCACCATTCTACGGTCAAGACTCCTCAATAATCTAGATCAAAACAAGTCTACATACGCAAACTCTAATGACTATGCATCTTTCCTTGTACTGTGTAAGTGGTATGTAGCTCCCCACCTCAGAAATGAAAAAGAAACAACCCTCCTCGACAAGGTAACTCTAATTCCTTAGTCCAGCAGCTCTTTCCTCGAGAAGCAGGGTATTCCCATCTATGTTCAAGTTTAACCAGCTCAAGAAGAGAGGGAAAGAAGAGAATGGATTTCGGACAGTGTAGCCACGTATCCCCAGGAGCCCAACCAGTGTAGCTAAGTCTCTTGCTGCAAGCTTCATGAGATGACAAGGTGTGATACACAAGTTTTGCTTCTTTTTTACTATATACACTCCGACGGACATTTTATTTTCAATCAGGCCTGCCCACTTTTTTTGGGAGTTTTTCTTGATTTTGTATTTTTCTTGAATGTGCATATGTACAACATATCTACATGGTGCAGCATATACATGAGGACTTTTTCTTCCTGAGCCAGTAGACCAAGTTGAAGTGCACATCCCTCCCTAAAGGAAGACGAGAGGTTCTGCCTAAAAGTACTACCGTCGTATGCTACCCCAAGCCAAAGGATTCTACCCCCTCATTACTTCACCTGTGTGGATCTATGTGTAAGGTGTTGATCCAAGTAAGCCATTGTTTGTGAGAGCCATGCTTACGTCATTAAGTGTTCTACTTAGGCTCATCAAGATGACATGTGAATATAGAGTGGATTCAGAGAATTAAGTCACTAATGGACCTTAAAATTCCTAACCCCAAATCCTATAATGTTCCTCTGAGAGTTAGGTGAACTAAGGTCTTAACCAAGCTCCATTTTCCAATATAATTCCTGACTAGTGTAAATATTTTCATTTTTAAAAATTTTGTACTATATATAATTTGATAACAAAAATATTTACAAGTGTTTTACAATAAAAACATTTTTACAAATATCTGTACAAAATAATTTTTTTCAAATGTGTATGTGCTAGAAAGAATTTTATCTGCAAGAAAATTTTTTATCATTTTTGGAAGTGATTTTTAGCCGTTTTATTTATTAACACACTCTCACAAAGTACGAGTTTTGGCTAAAGTATATATACAATATATACGACACCCCCTATACTTAGCTCGAATGATGCCCTCAGAGTGATGAAAGAGTGATGAAGAAGACATAACTCGTACTGAGTATTGGGAAGTGAAAAGGGGGCTATAATACACTGGCGAATAAAAGAATGTAATGAATATCGGTTGGTGATCCCCCCTATACTTAGGATCAGGTAATCCTAAGTATAGAAAATGGTATACACGGGGCAGACCGAGGGTTAGAATGGACAAGGTCTACATCCCCTATACTTAGGGTGAAATATCCCTAAGTATAGGCAGCAAAACAATGGTAAAAATAATCAAAAGAATAATCAGATATCTGACATCCCTTCGTACTTAGGGTAAAGTACACCCTAATTATAGCATAATTATAGGACGAAGATGGGATGTTAGACAAAAGAATGTGCGATATGGACAATTGGATCTATACAACTATGGGAAAGAAGTGATAATCAGGCATGAGATGCAAATGATGTGATTCAAAGACCATATCTCATGCAAATGATTGGGGGCAATGTCAACGATCAACAGATCATGATCAAGATATGGCTTCAGGCACTAACCATTAACTCGAAATGTGGATTTAGATGACATCTCAAATATGTAGATGCTACCATTGTCGTGCACCTTTCGGACCAAGTATGGTCCCTTCTACTTTCTCTGCAACTTCCCTAGAAATAATATCAACCTGGCATCGAATAACCATACTCGTTGGTTTGGCTCAAACTGCTTAGGGTTGATATGAGAATCATGCCATATCTTCACTCTCTCCTAATATTGTAGGCTACTCAAAAAGGTTGTATCTCTAAGTTCCTCCAGGGCTGCCAACTCTTCTTTCCTCTGATCTCCTGTACTCTCCAAATCCAATAATAGTTCAGTGAATGCCCATTGTGACATGTGCTTTATCTCTACAGGTAAATGGCATGTCTTGTCATAAACGAGATGAAAGAGAGACGTACCCAAAGGTGTCTTGAAGGATGTCTGATATGCCTGCAATATTGAGAAGAAAAGCTGCGACCAATCCTTTCGGTCTGGGTGGACGATCTTCTTTACTATCTCTTGATCTCCCTGTTCGATACTTCAGTAAGACCATTGGTCTGAGGATGATATGGAGTGGAAAATCGATGGTCAATGTTGAACTCGTTAGCAAGGTCCTTTACCTTGTCGTTATTAAAAACACTCTAGGAACCCCGAACCATGAAATGATATTTTTCCTCAAAAATCAGCAAATAGTCTTAGCATCTGCAATTCGGGCAGGGATGGCCTCAACCCAACGACTCACATAATCCACAGAAAGCAGAATGTACTCGAATCCTGGACTCTTAGGGAATGGACCCATGAAATCAATGCCCCATGCATAAAAAACCTCACAGAAGTGAATGGGCTGCATCGGCATCATCATACCACGTTGTTCACAAGTGCCCATCCTCTGACAGTCAGTGCACCTCTTCACGAATTCATCAGAATCCTTGAAGAGGGTAGGCCACCATAGGTCAGATAGGAGCAATTATTGTGTTTTCCTCCTCCTAGAATGATGTCCACCTAGCTCTAGCTTGTGGCAGTATGTGAGGACACCATGGTGCTCTTCCTAAGGAATGCACCGACGTCTGTCTCTATCCCCTCCTTCATGATAAAGGATGGGATCCTCCCAATGGTATGACTTGGCCTTCATAAGGAAAGTCTCAAGTTGTTGTCTGGGCCAACCCTGTGGAACTTTATTGGCGACAAGATAGTTCACAATGTCAGCGTACCATGGAAGAGAGGATATAGCAAGGATTTCCTCGTTTGAGAAGGTCTATGTATTAGGTGCCATCTGCTTTGAATCCTCAAGGTTCTCTAATCAGGAGAGGTGATCCGCCACAACATTCTTGATTCCAGGCTTATCCTTACTCAATATCAAACTCATGGAGTAGAAGGATTCATCTGGTCAATCTAGATTTGGCATCCTTCTTTGACATACGGTACTTGATGGAGGTGTGATTGGTAAAAATCGTCGCTCTGGATCCAAGAATATAAGATCTGAATTTATCCTAGGCGAAGACTACGACTAGCATCTCCTTCTCTATGATAATATAGTTCCACCGAGCAGCATCCAAAGTACGGCTAGCGTAGTGAATGGCATAAGGCAATCCATCCCTCCTCTGTCCTAGCATATCCCCTATGGCAAAATCAGAAGCATCTGTCATGATCTCAAACGGGAGAGACCAATCAGGAAGATGAAGAACAAGATCCTCAACAACTAATCCCTTGAGAGTCTCGAAGGATGCTAGACACGTATCATCTACAATAAGTGGTTTAGAAATCCGACTGAATCCTGAATTAATTCTCAGTAGAAATCGACACGCCCAAGAATTGGAACTGCAACAGATTGGATGGTGGATTGAGTTTCCTGATGATATCCACCTTGGTCGGATCAACCTCCACGCAATGTTGGAGATGATATAACCAAGCACCATCCCCGAAGTCACCATGAAGTGACTCTTCTCCTAATATAAGGCAAGATGGACCTCGATACAACGCTAAAGTATGTGGTCTAAGCAGTCAAGACAAGCATCAAATCCATCGCCATAGACCAAGAAATAATCCATGAAGACCTCTAAGAAATCACCCACCATGTCCAAAAAGATGGACAACATGCACCTTTGGAATGTACCTCATGTGTGGTCGCATCTTCCTACGTCGACCAGAAGCCTCTGCCTCCACCGCAGATCCGCAGCATCGCCCGTCGTAGAATCTCCATCGTTGCGGTGTCGCTGAATGGCTTAGCGACGAAGGAACAGGAGGTGGCGCCCCCCTTTCACTTCTATTTTAGGGCACCAGAACAGAGAGAAGAAAATCTCAATTAAAAAGTACTATATATTTTGGGTAAATATCAAAGGAGCCCTTAGAAGTTCCTGATTTGGTGTAAAGGATGCCCTCCGCCATCATGTGATGTGCATGCTTTTCTTAGAAAATTACAAATACGCCCTCTGAGACTCGTCAAGTTGTAAATCAACCCCTACCAGCTCCATATCACGTGCGTCGCACGTATTTAGTGGGTAAATTGCAACATTCTATCTATTGGGTATTGTTGTTATTTTCCAATGCAAAAACTTTGAATATTTGCAATTAAATCCTCATTTCTAAACATTTATTTAGCTTGTTATTTTCATTAAATAAATCTTTTTATTGCTCACTAAATTCTGTAAAAATTATGTTACATTCCTGTCACTTGTCTTTTCATTGTATAAAATTTTCAATGTTTAAGAATCAAAACAATGTCCTTTTCTCTGCCTAAAATTTGAAAAATCATAAAAATTTGAATATTATCTGAAAAATGCCTAAAAATTAGATTAGGTGTATTTTATTATCTTTTATTTTCCGTCCAATTTTCACGCAATAACTATTTATAAAACCAAAAAATTGCAAAATACTAAAAATATTAGAAAATTTGTAGAAATATCTAGAAAAATAAAAAAATGGCGATTTCAGTTATAGTGTGTAGATATTTGTGTATATTTTTGTGTAATAATTGTTTCCAGGATTTTTGGGTACTTAAAATATTTTTAAGTTGCAAATTACTCCAGGATGTGCACTGTTTACTATTTTTAGCACTGTTTGATTTTTATAAAATCACAAAAATATCAGAAAAATTTGGAAAAATTACCAAAAACATTTAAATAAGTTAAAACCAAAAAAAAATATTTTGTGCACTTTTCTGAGCATTTTTGGATATTTTGAAAATACAAAAAGAGTGAGGTTTGTGTATTTCTTCCCTTGTGCATATTGTTCCTTATTTGAAAATTTTAAAACAATAAAAAAATAAAAACCACTAGAAATTCATTATTTTTCGAAATTTGACTAATGAGTTCTTCAATTGTTCTCCTTGTGTTTGACCCTTGTCGCTATACAAGGTAAATTAAATAGCGAAGACCACATACTTTTCGTTGATTGATTCTTCTCAAGTGGTTATACATATTTTTCTCATTGACCGAACTGATTGATTGAGAACAACGACCTATGACTATTTTCTATCTTAACCGATCGGACTTTCGGCTCATCATTGAACTCTAGATGTTGCCTCTTTTTTTAATTTTCTTTTTTATTCAACTGCGCCAAGCGGAGTTCCTGATGGAAGGGAATAGCCAGACCCTCCTCAGAGAGATGGTCAGGAAGAGGTTCCTATGTCTATGAAGGCATAGAGTCCATACAAAGGTCATCATACAACATATATGGACTTAAAGAAGATGTAGAAACCTTTCCTTTATTCATATTTTTGGTATTTTCCCTTTTTCTATTTTTTATATTCTTCTGAAACTATCATGAGATACATGAGGTGACAACATGACAGAAGGAAAACTGGTGGCATCAGCACCACCCACGGTGTTTGTCTTTGCAGCATCAACACCACGCTCTGTCTCAGCATCTTGTAAAAGGGTGGCATCAGTACCACCAACTGCATCTGTATATACGACGACCTCAGTACCGTCGGCTGGATCAACATCCTTGGTGGCTTTAGTACCACCGTCATCAACATCATTAGCAATATTAATACCGCTATCCTCCTCATTTGACACTCCTGGATCCTCATGTGGTTGTCACTCAGACGAGGCATCGTCGGCTGGCATCCTACTTCTCCTAAGTGCCACAAAATCAGCATCATATATGTAGGAATAAATATCACCCAAGGAATCACTAGGAGTGGTGGTCTTTGTGAATTGTACCTTCTCAGACTTCCTCTTCAGATTATTCAGATTTGGCTCAATCTGAGCAGGTATGGCAGCCTTTCCCTTGATGATATCCCTCATTTCCTGTCGGAACTCATCCATCTCTCATTAGAAGGAAGATTGCTGGTCTGAAAGTAGGCGGGCGAGATCGTCAAAGGTTGGGTTCTCATAGATGGGTCCATGAGAATCGTATGGGTTTCCTCATTGAAAATGAGGCTGGCTCTGCTAGTACTGGTGTGGAGGAGGCTGAGTGTATTGCTGAAGTTGTTGCTACCTCCACTGTTGTCCCTAATGATATGAACGAAGACTCTGTTGGTAGTGTTGTGATGGCTGGGAGTACTAGGGTTGTTGTTGCTGCTGGCTGATCTGTCTGCCCTGAGTTAGAGGCTGATGTTGGGATGAGGTGCCTCTGGTAGACCACCTGAATCGAGGATGATCTCAATGGATCCCAGGCTACTGTCAGTCATACCGAATCTCTTTGACTTCCATCAACAGCTCTTCCTTGTAAGGGGAAGGGGGGAGAACTGTCAGGGGTTGATTCGGTTGATACAACACCATCTGAGTGTCCTGAGATCGTGGTGGTTAAGAGTAGTGTTGTAGTGGCTAAATCATCTCTTTCTGAATGTGGTGAACCTGGCTGTACTAGGCAGATGGCTGGGAAGATCAGTTGCTGCTGTGATCAGCATGTGACCTGAGACAGGGCTGTGGAGCCGTCTATGCCTCCTAGAGACACATGACCTGGGTCTTCAGGTCACTAAGCATCTGTGCCAACTGATCTATCTATGTGAGGCCCTAGCACTACTTCTTCTTGATGATCTCTATGCGGTCCAGCTTCTTACTGATGATCCCCATGTCAGTTGCGGATGACTCTGCATGTGCTGCTACTGTTGACGAAGTAGTAGAACCTGCATCGACCCGTGCTACCATCTAATAGGACACGACCTGTGGGAGGGGCTTCCCCAGTGTGTAGACCCGAGGCTGGGACATCACGTTGTAGTTCTCTTCCATCTCCTCAAAGATGGACCAGACTTGGTCTTCATCCTTGGCGAAATAGAAACCCCCACATGAGGCATTCATAAGCCTCTGCAGCTCCGGTGTCATCCCAAAAAAGAAACCCTAGACTAGATTGAACTTGGAAATCTCATGGTGTGGACACCGACCGATGAGCTCTCTAAAGCTATGGCAAGCCTCGTGAAAGTGCTCATTGGGGGATCATAGTGAAGTTGTTGATCAGATCTCTAGATGTGTTGGTCTGATTGAGTGGATAGTACTTGTTCAAGTACTTGGTCTGATGCTGCTCCCAAGTAGTGACATATATCCCTAAATATTTCAGCTAGTAGGCTGCTCTGTCGATCAGGGAGAAAGAGAAGCCCATCATCTTTATGGTGTCCTCGTCCATGAATCTGTTGTGGATTGTACTGCAGATCATCTCAAACTCCTACAGGTGTAGATGCGGCTCCTCAGTGGCTATCCCATGGAACTTGGGCAGTAATTGAATCGTCTGGGGGCGAAGCTCAAAATTTCCCAAAATCTCCGGAAGCTGGATCCAACGATGGATAAGGGTTTCACCAGGATTGTGCAATTGTCTCATCATTCATGTGTGTCTGCCTGGCTCCTGTGGTTCCTCTGGTTGTCCGTCTGCTCCTCCTCCAGCTTCTGGTATATCTCCATTGACTGGTCTCTGCTCTCCTTTGTTGGCTTGCATCTGCGCTAACTCTAGGCTCATCTCTACCATGAATGCTCCCAGATCTCTAATCTGTCTCTATATCGTCTCCAGTGAGGCTAGGAGTGTCTTGTTGATGGCATCCTGATCAATTACGTATGCGGAACCCTAGGGCTGCTCAATGGCGCGTCCTTTGCTGCTAGCCATCTCGCAGGTCTCTACAAAGGCAAAAGATCCCAACTCAGGTGCCGTCAAATGTACAAATAACTGTGTTGGTCTCTACTCTGGCACCTTAGGACTGGAAGAAGGGTGGTCGAGGGGGAATAGGGTGGTATCAAACTCGGGTTCGGAGAGTAGGTCTAGGCTCTCTGGAACTCCCTAGATGAATGGGGCTGAGTGCTTGAAAGAGGTGCTACCAAAGCCAACGTAAGGGACCTCCTTCCCATCATCGTGATGTGGGGATGAGTGCGGATGAGATATGGAATGCAAACAAGATCAAAATTCAAACCCCTAATTCAACAATACAACTCTGGAGCTGATGACCGTAAAGGTTTTGTCGTTAATCTTGTCAATTTTATTGAGGTGATCAGTCAACCTATTAGGGCAATTAAGAGAGATATTAGGAACATGATGCTCCCAGGAGACTGGCCCAATCCCACAGCTAGTTTTTCCCAACCAGTATGAATCGCGGACCGTTTACCGGCTACCCGATCAATTCACTTTGCTAAGGAAGTCCTCGGACCGCTTACCAGCTACCCGAAGAAGTCCTCACATGAGAACAATGAACCGCAAGACCGGTAGTTTGAAAGAAGTTCATGTATGAATCTAGCCTAGTTTGTGGGTCACTCTCGCGCTATAAACAAACCAACCAATGAGGGGGTGACTCTCCCCAAAACAAAGTTTTTTAGATGAGGTGTATTTTAGGGTCAAGTTTGCATTAGCAGTGTTAATTTTATTGCTTTCACTTTTTTATGTATTTTTCAAATAAAAATAATACGTGACAAATTTTTGATTTCCTTTGGTTATTTTGTGTCCAAAAACTGAGGGTGGAAGTCAAAAAAGCTGATGCGCAGTTAAAGCACAATGATGCATGCAAAGATAGAAATGTGTACATGTCTCCAGCACTCTACGTGCAGTGTGATTACATGCAGTGTGATTTGTGCATAATTTGAAATACTGAAAGTAAACTAATTGATGCACGAAGAAGTCGGCCTTAGACGTGCAACATCTATTGATCATGAAGAACAATAGTTAGCTAATCAAATCAAGTCCGGTGTCCGATCTTGGGTGTCACTCGGTGCCCGCCACAACGGGTCCCGCTAGCGCTGTATGTGACTCCTCACGGTGCGTGGTCTCAAATCCAATTAAACTAACTTTTAAACTTTTTTTAGTTAAGTCCAATTATGATCTATAGGTACGAGCAAGCAATTAGGTGTTGGGTCTTAGCTAATTACGTCACAATCAACAAAAATCCTAAGTCTAGAGGCCAAATCTGTGAGAATCAAATAGAAAGTAAGGTGATGAAATAAAAACTCGAGAAAATAGTGGTGAGGCCCCCTGAGTGCACCGGCACTCGACGAAATAAACCCTGATATGTCCAAGTGTCTCAAAGTCCAAGTCCATATTTATTACAATAATAATATGCTGAAAATAAACTATCTACTCTATTTGCTATAACTAATTCATGCTCCTCTCCTGCTCCTCCTCAAGTGCGGGTACTCCTAATAGAAAATCGAAGTGTCTCCGGCGGTTCCTCACACAAAAAGTGAAACAGAAAGTGTGTCAGAAAATAGTTATATAAAATAGAGGGAAAAAATATGAAAAAAATGGAACAATGACTACGAAGTCGTGCTCCCCGGCAACTGCTCCATCCTGATGACTGCGCTCACAACTCGGGTTAAGTAAACAAATAATCCGAGGTCGTTGCGATCCAAATAACCTAGCTCAATCAATCACGAAGAATAAAACCACTCAAGTCAAGAGATAAAACAATCAAGCACACAAAATGTAAGCGGTCTCACTATTATTTTTACCCGGTATAGCAACCAGGGTCAAACACAAGCAGCACGGAAATGTACGAAGTAGTCAAAATTCAAAATTTTGCAAAATTTTCAATTTTCAATAAAGAAACAAAAACAACAAATAAGGAAACAAGGCACACAACAATCTTTTTATGTATTTTATTAAGACTAAAATTGCTCACAAAACTAAGATAAAAATATTTTTGGGTTTTAATGTTTTAAAGTATTTTTTAATTTTATGGGGTATTACAAATGTTTTTATAATTTTATAAAAATCAAACAATGAAGAAAACTACAAATAGTGCACATCTAGGACTAAATTGCAAATTAAAGTTACATAAATTGCCCTAAAGTCCTAGGGGTAATTTTATAATAAAATAGATACAAAAACCTATAAATACGGATTACAATGACATTTTTTATTTTTCTTTAATTTTATATGATTTTACTAAGTTTTTAGGTCTTTTGTAATTTTTAAGATTTTTTACAAGATTTTCAAATGAAATTCCTACTTAAACAAAACACACAAAAACACACAAGCAGGAATTTCTGTAGAATTTTTAGGGCAATATTTCGAATTTTTATGTATTTTCCAAAATAGACAGGACACTTTTTAGAGGTCTTTGATTTTTCAAAAATATTAAATGCAAAGCAATTCATTAAGGAAATCATAATAAATACTAAACAACAACAAGAGTTAAAGGTAATTATTATATAAATTTCTTAATTAATTTGCTATTTATTAGGTTAAATAAAAGACAAGCAGTTTGTAGGAACTTGTATGCAATTAAAATAAAACTTTGGGCCGAACCATAACACGTGGAAAGCTTAGGGCCGCAAATCCAAAACGTACAGGCAAACATGCACGCAACACGTGAATTAAGATAACATGGGTATTAATGCAAATATCCAAAACTTTTCATTCCATCCATAACCTTGTGAAAGATCAGGTACAAGTATGCAAATATCCCAGAAAGGCATGTAGGACTGCACGTGAGTTCAAACATACTAGACTAAACTGCAAATATGTGAAAATATGAGGTCTAAACTATAAACTATCTGTACTACAACTTTATTCTACTAGACTAAAAACTAGATATGAAACTAAAATGGGGCTAAATGGGGAATATACCCTTACAGGGCAAATGTGGGGCACGTGGGGACACATGACGGGCTCTGGTGGAGGCGCTGGCATACGGACCTGATCAAATGGCAGCCACAGATCTGATGGTCCAGAGAATGTCGGCTATGTATGGTCATATGTGTCAGATGGCGTCAGATCTAAAAGCTGAAAGGTTGCAACGGTCGACGGCTCAGATGTGATCCAGTGAAAGGGGGCCCATTCGACGGCTAGAGAAGGGTCTTCAAGAACACCTCCTAGACAAGCTTTGATCGAGAAGGGAACGAGATCCGCCAACCCAATGGAAGGTCTAAAGGGTCCAGCAACTTTGAAGAGGTGTGGCGTGTCGGGCTGAGGGGTCTGATGACAGTTGTAATGGTCGGATGGAAGTGGTGATGACGGGCCACTTGGAGTTGCTCCGTATGAGCACCTGAAGGCTCGTAATGGGCTCTTCGCACGTGTTAGGACCTACAACGAGTCGAAAGGACTCGGGGCTCTGCTCCGATCCGGGTTATTTCAGCTGGAAAGGAAAGAAGCGGGGGGGTGATCGATCTCCGGTGAGGGTAGAGGAAGGAGATCCGGGTCCTAATCTCGACTCGATGGTAAAGGATCAGGGGTGGAAGGTTGCATGAGAAGATGCAGAATGGAGTGGCGATCCGATCGGAGCAGATAGGTGTGCATCACGGGGCTGCGACCAACTGTTTGGAGCAAGGGACTCGTTGGAAGAGATGGAATGAAAAATCAGGATGAACAGGAGAAATCTGAGGATAAGAGCAATACTTGAAGGTTGGAATGTGTTCCAGGACATCACTAGAAGATGGTCATCGGGGTAATGGCCTAGACCATGTTACGGTGGACGGGGGGGCTGCATGTGGCGGAGACGTCCAACCACGTCGAGCTACGAGCCTCCTGGCGACTCCTAGAGGTTCCTAAGTTGCGCACTTGATGGCTATCACTTCAACGAGGATGGATAGGGTGGAAATGAGATGCGAGGGACGAGCTGCAACGCTAAGAGGCTGGGCAAAAGATTTTATAGGTAGCTTGGGGGTCAAGAAAGATCGGCATGGCATACGAAACCCTAAAGCGATTCGGGTCAACAGAGGGACCCATAGAAATGTCGGATATACGAGGAATCTCTAGTCCGGATCTTGAGGTAAGAGGAGCTCCAAATGGGGATGGGTAATTGGGAGAAAATTCTCTGACGAAGAGGTAGCGACCCGACCCGAGCTAGGAAGGGGCATTGACCGGAGTCAACAAACCCTCCTGGACCAATCAGAAAAAAGGAATATACAAATAATTACACATTCTATAAAAAATAGTGAACAAATTCAAAATAAAAAGTGTACAAAATAAAAAAATGTTCATTAATTTTCAAAGTATTTTCTAGTGAGTTTTAATTATTTTTATGAAAAATAAATTAGTGTATATACAATATATAGTATTATATATAGGTATAATATACTTATGTATTATGTATAGTTATTTTTATTATTTTTTTACATAAATACTTTTATTTCATATTTTATTTATTTACAACATTTTTTAGGAGTATAAATAATTGTTTATTTCATTTTTAGAAAATTATTTAAAGGTGTATAATAAATAGAGGATGTAGTATGCACACAAGTGTTTTGTACAATGAATGGAGACTTCGATTTTTATTTTTATTTAATCTTTCTGATTTTTATTTTGTTTTATGTTATTTTTAGAAATATGTATAAGGGTCTAAAAATAATAAAAATTTTATTTTTTCAAAAATAGGTATGTACAAATATTGGTAATATGCACAATACATAGTGAACCCTGTATTTTATTTTGTGATCAGGTCAAGGCTTGACCTTCTCTTGGGGTTTGGGTCACTCTATATTTATTCTAAATACATCATTCCTTTCTTTTACTTTATTCTTTTATTTTTGCCAAAAATGCATGCTAAATATGCAATCTTAACTCAGGCATGTAGTTTGTCAAATTATTGTATTTATAAGGATTTACATGATGTTTTGCTAAGACAAAGAGCTACAAATAAATGAATAACGAGTGAGAATCAGAGATTCATCAGTGCCACACGGGAATGTTGATGGTAAGTCGGTGTCTGCGTGTGTGTGTAGAACCTAGTCTGGGATATTGTGGTCTAATTCTCAACCATCTCCTTGTAGATAGCTGGACTTGGTCCTCATACTTGGAGAAATAGGAATTACCGCATGAAGCATTCACCAGCCCCTGCAACTCTGGTGTAAACCCACAGAAGAAGCTCTAAACTAGGTTCGACTTCAAGATCTCGTAGTGGGGACACCTATCAACGAGCTCTCTAATCGGTCCCATGACTCGTGGAACTGATCATGTCCATCATTGTAAAATTACTAATCATAACTCGTGCAACATTCGTGCGACCAAGTGGTAATACTTGTTCAGATATTCGGTTCTCAACTGCTCCCATGTCAAAACTTATCTCCCTAAATGCTTCAGCCAATAGGCTGCACTATCCACGTGAGAGAATGGAAACACAATCAATTTGATCATGTCCTCGTTCATATGCAAATCATGCACCGTACTACAGATAAGCACAAAGTCCTGTAGGTGCAGATGCAACTTCTCTGTAGATAGCCCATGAAACTTGGGCAACAACTGAATAGTCTATGGTCGGAGCTCAAAATTCACAGGTATAACAAGGAGAAGGATCCACTGATGTGTGGTAGTAGATCCAGGGTTGTAGAGTTGCTTCATCGTGCGGTTTGGATATGGTGGAGGTCTCTCTACTCGATTTTGTTCTCCAACCTTAGCTCGTGGTATCTCAACATCAGGAGTCGCTCTCTGGGCTCTTAGTTGTGTCAGCTCTGCCCAGATGTCGTTCATTAGTCTCCCTTGCTCCCTTATTTGGTTCTGAATATGCTCAAGGGATGTAAAGAGACCATTGTTGATCATTCTTGATATACACTATCGAGGTAGTCTATGGCTACTGTGATCCTTACCTGCCATGTCTTTTGGAAAGGAGAAAGAGTCTATATCATGTTCAGCTAGGTCAATATGTAACTGCAGCTGCATAGGAGGGTTCTCTCGAACCGAGGGTGGTGATAATAAAGAATTAGAAGAAGATGGAGAGGGAAGAGAGCTTCCAAGGTCAGAGTCACACTTAGAAGAAGAAATGCAATCAGATTTCGACTTGGGAAGAGGGACATCCCGAACCGACATAGATGGGTGGGCAGGTACTTAAGAGAGCGGATCTGTTAGAGTCGACCGAAGCGATCTCCTACCCATCATCTTGTAAAGATAAATGATTGAATGATAAGAGATCTAATAGATGGGACTCACAATACAAAATCAATTGTAAAGCAAACTCTAGATTTACCAACTCAACCCCGTGATGACCATAAAAGTTAAGTTGTTAAGATTTTCAATTTTAGGGTTTGTATGCACAACAAGTTATTTCACAGATCACGCAAGCTGATAGGTGCCTGGACTTTTTGAAAAACTGTATTGAGTCCGAATAGCTAATCACCTACTTTCAGCCAGTATGGTAGTAAGTACAGACCATTTTCCGCTACCCTTGTTAATTGAGGACGGAGCCTTACATAATGTCCTCTAAACCTCCAACTCTACTAAGGAAACTCAGACCGTTTCTAGCTATCCGAGAGTCCTCACTAAAGAGTAGAGTGGCCGATTGTCATGTCAATAGTCTTTCAAAAAATCTAGGCTCAGATTCTAACCTTAAGGGTCATCCCTCACTCAAGATCTGGAAATTTCCAATTAAACATTCGATGGGGATTGCTCTCCCAAAAGATGTGAAGTCTGTGACATTTAATTTTAAGTCAGACATAATTAGCAGTCCCTATTTTATTTTTTTGGTTTTCATGTTTTTTGGATCTTTTTAATAAAACATCTAACGATTATTATTTTCTTATTTTTTACCTAGATGACGAGCATACAACTAGGTTATGCATTCATAATTTTACCTATGAAAGCACAAACAAAGAAAAATCAAAAAACCTAAACAAACACCTAGCCTTAGAAAAGCCACGGAAAACGTTGAGAAATCACGAAGCAAAAAAGTTGTGGTGGGTGCCCTGTTCCCCCAAGTGCACGACACCCAGTGAAGCAGACCCAAGAAGGAGAAAAGGTACGAATCGGGTTTCCTTTACAAGGCCCATTCTACAAAACAGAAAAACGAGCAAGTGCCCTTAATCGTTTCACAAAGGTTAATAAAATGTAGTTGGCTTTCTAGTTCTCAGTTGTACAGCTCGAAAACTTGTGCTGCACAAATCAGAAATAAAAACTGTGAAGTATAAAAAATCGACAAAAGTCAGACGACGAAAAAGAAAAAAAGAGGAAACCCTAAACCTAAGTCTATATGGTCTATCTTAGCGCTGCCTCCTCGGTAATGACACCATCTGAAAAACGCGACCGACCGAGTCGTTTAAAAGTAGACAACTGTTGCTAAAATGATTAGTTGATTTTACCAGAAAATTATTTTTCTTTTTTTATACTCTTAAACTTTGTCGTATAGTGAAAGTACGAGGGTCTCGAACACAGGGAGTAAAATTGTTTTGAAAACTAAGGTAAAATATAAAAAAATTAAGGTGAAATATGCTTCCAAATTGTAATTTATTTTTAAGTAATTTTCTGAATTTTTATTCTATTTTTATGAATTTTATATTGTTTTTTATTTTAATATACCTATGTAGAAGTATAGGTATAGATTTTGTAATTTTTATATTTTGGTTTTAGTTTTGTGATTTTTATGAGTTTTGAGTACTTATTATTTTTATTTAATTTTTTAAAATGTTTATTATTTTTAGTCAGTTGTAAATATTTAGAACTATATTTTTATTGAAAATATATTTTTATTTTTAATTTTGAAAATAACAAACAAAATGAAAAGATCTTTTTTTATTAAAAAGTAGGTAAAATTATTCAAAATTATAAGTTGTATATATTTTTCAGATTTTTTTGAATTAGTTATGATTTTCAAAGTTTTATGTAATTTAAATTTTTTTTTATATTTATTATTCAATTTTTATTTTATTTTTAGGTTTATGTGAAAATATAGTAAAAATGTACTAACGGTAATTTTTATTAGAATTTTAATAGTGTTTTTATTTTATTGTGAATTTTAAGCTTTGTTATATTTTTGTGGTATTTTCAGAAATAGAAAAACATATTTTGGACTTTCAACTGATTTTTAATATTTTTGTTGGATTTTTGAGCTTTTTTATTTTTAGTCATTTTCTTTCTCTTTTTTTAGTGATTTTAATTCTAAATTTAAAATATGATAAAATAGACAACATATAATTTTTTTGGAATTTTTCAAAACATTTTCTCTATTTTTTGGTATGTTATAATTAGACGGGGATAAAAACATGCTCATTTTAATTTTAATACATATTTAAATGTCCAAACGGCTAAAATAAAAAATGGGGTGTGAAAGTACATGTTAGCAGTCATCTAAACCTATTTTTACGTAATTTTTAGAGCATGGGAGTCATTTTTAATAAATGAAATTCAAGCACCAAAATAAATGAACTAGGAAGGGTATTTCTGATAAACTTCATGTTCATTCATGCAATTTTCCTAGAAATATATAATGTGTATTAAAAATTATTGGACTAAAGACAAATACAAAATCCCGCAAGGTTGCTCCTACATTTTTTTCCAACTCATGTGAGACTACATGTGAGAGTACGTGACTAGACCCATTTGTCATTTATAATAAATACAAAGGCCTACATGAAAAAAGTCCACATTTATTTACACTACACTTTTTAATTATAGAATTAATAAATAAATAGTAAAAAGTGTGGGGTGAAGTGTGCAAATTACACCATCCTTGCATAAGAACGGACGGCTCGGATGTCTTTACTTGTCGTCCACTCCACGTCTGTTGATACCCCTTTGCTTCTGGACGCTTGAGATTATATCGTGGGTTGCGATTCAATGATCCGAGATTTGGATGATCTGATGCCTCTGGTGCGATCTGGAGCAGGGGGCTCCATCCAACAGTGCTGGGTCCATCTCCAAGGACATGGAAGAACACGAGTGTGTTCTCCTTGTTCTACCAATTATGCATGCTCCAAGGCAGCTCCTGTGATGCTGAGGTTTTTTCGACGCTGTTGTTGCTGGTCCGAGTCCAATGGTACCTTTCACAAGGTCCAAGACCATGGATGAGTCCTGGTGAGTTGTGGAGCTCCGACACCTGGGAAATCAAACATGTAGTCGATTCACCCCTAATAGGAGCATATTCAACCTAGGACCTGTACGGGGCTATTACTGGGTCCAAGATGATGAAGCTCAACCCATCTTGAAGTTGTTCTGCATGTAAATGGAGGTGGGAGGCTAAGGTCCAGCGAGCGGTAGAGTTGGGACTTCGATTTGCAGATTGAGGGTCGATCAGGTTGATCGACTAGTTGGTTTAGATGAAGAAGGTGCAGGGGAAGATAGTTGTCATTATGTGGGTGTCGGAGATAGTCATGTCATGGTCAAATCGGGTTGGATCTCGAGAGCTCCAGTGAGGGACTTTGACTAATCTACGCTAAACTACTGATTAAAAATCGAAACTAAAGACTAGAAATGAAATGTGGATATTAAAGCTACCTAAAACAGAAGAGAAATCATCTCTTATACCTGAAAGGGGGCAGAGCGAGTAGGGCGACCAGATCTTGACGTGGACCTCCTCCTCTCCTTGCTCCGACGTACTATAGGCGCAGGGAAGACTCAGTTATCACCTGACCTCCACTCACCAACACCTAGACTCGATCAAGGGAGGGATCAAGAAGGGAAGTAGGATCCGATAAATTATTTATAGACATTAGGTTCTAGTGGACTTTGATGTGAATTATTGCCACGCTCGAGGAGGATCAAAAGGATATGAATATCAGACGGGAGAGAAGATCTTGATAGAAATATAATCCATGAAGAGCTTGAGGTGGGAGGAGCAATAGGGCATGGAAAATATGAAGAAGGTGGGCCGCTCAAGACTTTTGACAGAAGTCAGACGAAAGATGGGGAGTTCACCAGGGTCAACAATCCCAGGAAGCCCATTGGGCCACGTCAACCCACTACAACATAAAAGAGGTCCTTTATTCGAAAATAATTAATTAAAAATAGTAAATGAAATTATTAAATTTTTATTAGAGATTAAAAATGTTTATTATTTTATGTAGTACTTTAATATGATTTTTTATTTATTTTTGGTGTTATTTATTACAAGATAATTTTTAGGAGTGTATTTATAGGTATATTCATCTGATTTTGTATATTTTATTTTTATTTTGTATTTTTGATTTTATGATTTTATTCTCTTATTTTATATATTTATAACTTGTTTTTAGGTATATTGATATATTTTTAAATTGTTTCTGATGTCATTTGTATATTTTAATAAATAGGGGTACAAATTATAGAGGGTATTAGAACATGTATTTTACCTTTGTATTTTTGTACATTATTTTATTTTTATATTTTCTTTAAGGTTTTAATCCGATTTTAATATATACATATACTATAAATAATATTTACTATATTATGAAAATATAAATTATAAATAATAATAAAGAATAAATAAAAGGAATATTTTATTCAAGAATATAGTACAATAGGGGTCCAAAACCTAACTTTCATATTTTAACTCTAAAAAAATGTGAAATCACCTTTATTAAATAGCTTTTGAAAAGTTATATAAATTTAAAGTAATTCTGATACATTTTGAATTTTTATTTTAGAGATATGGGTCTAGGAATTTTGTGTTTTGCCTTTTTTATTTGTGTATAAAAAGTAGACACTATATTATTTTTACATGAAATCAATTTTTTATTTTTCTATACATTATTATCTACAACTTTTATGTACAAAGTTTCTTTATTTGAGGTATAAATAGTAGAAAATAAAATAGGTCCCAAAAATGAATAAGTGATGAATGGAATTTTTATTATGTTACTGGCCCCTATCTCCCCCTACTTTATTCCTTGTCGGCCCAGTCATCGAGATGCCTAGATATTGGGGTTTAGGGTCATAAAATACAAGGACAGATAGGGGCCAATAAGATAATGCCATGACCATAAACTTGAGATCCAGTCATCAAGATGCCCACGTATTTGCCATGCAGTGGTAGTGGTAAGTCGTTATTAATCCTACTATGGAGAGAAACACTTGAGTGCAATGAAGAACATCTTTAAGTATCTAAGACAGACGCAAGATTACATCTTGATCTATGGAGATGGTGATCTCCAAGTCTTACGATACATTGATTATGTCTTCTAGTTTGATATTGATGATTAAAAGTCGACATGAGGGTTTGTGTTCATGTTTAACGATGGTGTTGTGAGTTGGATAAGCAAGAAGCAGGGCACTACAACTGATTCATCAAAGAAGCTGAATATGGTATTGCATCAAATGATACAAAGAGGCAGTGTGGTTGCGCAAGTTCATCCTAGAACTTGGCATAGTTTCCTCTCATACTCCCATCCTGCTACTCTACAATAACATGGAAGCCACAGTTCAAGCGAACGAACCTAGATGGCATCAAAAGAGAAAGAACGTGGAAACAAAATACCACATTATTTGGGAGATACAAAAGTGTGGTTACACTATCATCAAGCTGGCTTCTACCAACAAAGTTGTTAATCCTCTCACCAAACCTTTGACACAAAAGGTTTTCGACCAACATGTTATGAATATGGGTTAAATATTGTACCATAATGGTTATGAGGGTGAGTGGGAAATTGTTAGCCATGTGAGTTTGAGGTAAATTATTTCTACAATAAATGTTATTGTAATATTTGATGTATCAATAAAAGTTATTGACTGATTTCACTCCCTGTATGATATAAACTGCGCAAATGCACTATAAGGTCCCTTAGTACAATTAGGCTTATGTACCATGACCATATTAAGATCATACAGTTGTTGGTTCAATGGTTGAATCATGTATGTTGGTGCTTGGATGATATCTAAAGAGTTAGACTGAGGACTCATCAAGTACCATGAAATAATTGTTAAGAAATGATCTCCAGTCTGAGAAGAAGATGACAATCCTTCTCTAAAGGCCGATATCTGACCGACCTCTTGATGCAGGTCCTCTACATAGGAATAGAGTTCCGGAGGTATCAGATAAGTTAGGTCAAAGAGTTGATTCCAAGGGAGTGATGAAACATGTCTTGATTTTAGTGACTCGTAATCTTATCTTAGTTCGAATGTTGAACATTAATCAAAATGTGATTCAGATGCAATGAGAAGATTATATCTATGGCTTTGATTTAATTGAGCTTCTTTAAGAGGTCCATGAATTCTGGATTTGAGATGTGATCTCAATATTCAAGTCACTATACGTGGAACATATAATCTCCCTATCCTTATTTCTATGTATCCGTGGAGAGAGCGCATTATTCTTGAATGAGTTCAAGAATAATTCCATTGCTAAAATATATATCTAGGCATTGATAAATTGACAATTAAAAGTGTTTTGAATTATCATAAATAAAGAGAATGTGATTCATATTATTTTTATGCCTAAGAATGATGATCGAAGATAATTACAAATGATTTAATTATCATGGATATGAATAATGTCGATATCACTATTCATATTAATCATATATATTATAAATATGATTTATAATGTATTACAGAGATATATTTGTAAATATTATTTACAAATTAAATGTTGAGGTGAATTAGATTCACATTGGATAATTAATTGAAAATACAATTTACATTTTATTTGGGTGTGTGAATATGATTTGCAATTTTCAATGGCATGATTGAAATTGTCACAAAATAATTTAGATTTTTTTGTGAAATTATATACACAAAAATTGTTTGTATAAAATGAATGATTATTCGAGATATGAGATCTCATATAATAGGAATGAGGAGATCCCCCTCCATAATGAAAGGGTGGATGACCACACTTTATTTAGGATTCAAGGTGGTCGTCCTCCCTTAATTGGAAGGAGGCTTGCCTCATTCTTTATCCTTCATGATATATTTATTTGATTGAATTAATACATAATGATGATTATTCGATATATTTTTGATTTAATAATATTAATTTTTGTTGTATTTTTTTACAACAAAATCATGGCCATTGAAAGAAACACAAATCAAATTTCAACCATTGTTCTTGTGTGTTCATGGATTGTGATCCATGGATTCCCAAAATATTATAAGAGAAGAGGCAACCCTAGATCTTCTTTACACAATAGAATTCACAAGTTCTCTCTCTCATCATTATACACACCCTTTCTCTCTCTCTCTCTCTAAAGTGGGCAACCATTTTGGACCTAGAGGGTATCACTGTCGTCGCTACGTCATTGTGTTGTTGCTTTGACTGCTCGTGGATCTTTGTCTTCCTCGATGTTTCTTGTAAGCGAAGAAGACCTCTGATTCCGCGTGAAGAAATCATAAGATTTGTCGCTTGGATCTACATCTTGGATTGTGAGAAGGACACGTCTCATCAACGCGCTCGCAAGTGTCACCTCCGTTGGATCAGACTTGAGATAGGTGGTCTCTTGCTTTAGAGCCTTCGATCGCAACCACGCTTCAAGAGGTATTCCAATATCTACTTTGTGGTTTAGATTAAATGATTCAAGAAGTGTTCTCAGATTATGCGGTTTCGTTGTTTTAAAAAAGTTCAAATTTCTCCTGCCCCTAGTAACTAGTGTGACTCGTCGCTCCCGATTGTATATGATGCGATCTTAACACTTTCATGATGCGCTTAAGGCTTTCCCCATAACCTTCAGGTTCTTCCCATAACCTCTTGTGTCATGAGGTTGAAGAAACCCTAGATTCATGGTCTGAACCATGATCGAGAAGATCACACGAAGGTCCTCGCCAACACCATCCATCTACCTAAAAGGGTATATTGAAGAGGAAATGGGAAAGCATACTTCCACCAACAGTTTTGAAGGTTCTTAAAGAGCATTCATCCCTCATTCGGTCACAGGACCAAAGTATTCATTGAGGTGGTTGTTGGTCAATGGGGATACTGACATGACAAGACTGGATCTTACCGGAACTTTAATGATACTCATTGCGAATTACACTGACATTTGTTGATTTCTCTAAGATGTCCAACAACATCTCCACCGGTGCATCCTCGCCACTCCTACTACCAACCATTTCACCCTCTTGATTTCCCACAAACTACAGTAATGTCCTGTTGTGATCACAAGAGTTGTCGGATCATAATTTCTGAATCCTCCCTCCCCCGCTATGATCCACATTGTCCTCGACATGGTCCATTTCCCTCCCTTCAAGAAAGCATGGTGCCCAACTCTACCAGTGTTCTTTCCACAAGCCAGTCTCTACTTAATTCCTCGGATCGGCTTCCCATCTCAGACACCACAAGCTTAGCCATGGCAGCATGGGAAGCAACGGAGATGAACCTAGAAGGAGTCGAGTTGCCCCCGATGGTAAAACCACCTGGGTCTCCCAACACCCTCTTCCTCGCCGGAGCAGGCGAGTACATTTATCCCTACTTTTTGCTTCTTGAAACTTGATCTGTAATTAATAAATTAAGCTACGTAACGAGAGGTTGGAATGAATCACATGTCTGGGTGACGATGGTGGTGATGTAGGAGTTAGAGGTTTGGAGATCGAAGGCAAGTTCACGAAGATCTCGGTCATCGCCATGTATCTCGGGGAGGCTGCAGTGCTATATCTAGCTGAGAAGTGGAAGGGGAAGACCAGCGTGGAGCTCGCAAACTCAGCCGACTTCTTCCGCGACATTGCTAGAGGTAGTGCCTGCATTAGTTAATTATGTTTTGCAGAAGCTAATTTCCATGGGCTTGTACATTTACCATTTTATTCTTTGTGCTTTAAACTATTAATGGATTGGCTTCAGTTATTGTGGACGATTGTGATTTTTGAAAGAACATGTGCAAATACAAGTAGTTATTTTGGAACATAATTAAGTTCTCATGATCTTGTTTTCGAACACATTTCAAACATTTTTTTAATTACCCTTCAAAATTCCAAAGGATCTAAAAGAAAACATTTCTTGAGAAAGTGAGCTCGCACGTGCAGGCCCCTTCGATAAGTTCACTCGTGTAAGGATGCTGGTCCCCCTCACTGGCCTCCAGTACTCGGAGAAAGTCATGGAAGGCTGCATGGCATTCTTGAAATCCATCGGTAGGTACACCGACGCCGCGGCACTAGCCATCGAGAAGTTCAAACTAGCATTCAAGGATCGTTCGTTCCGCCCGGGATCCTCCATCCTCATCACTCTCTCCACCACCGGATCTGCCACGGTAAATTCACTTTCCCATCCTACTTAGTTTCCTTTAATGATTCAGCTGTGACTAACCAAGTACTCCCAAACTACTTGTCAATTGAGATCGCATTCTCCGACGACGACGGTCCCATTCCGGAGGCCGGTGTGGAGGTGATTGAGGACATGGCGTTGGTGGAGGCACTGCTGGAAGTGGGAATTGGAGGGCATGCAGTCTCGCCAGCGTTGAAGCTGAGCGTAGCTACACGGCTCGCAAGGATGTTCGAGGCCGCGGCTATCGGTGGAGAGATGCAGAAGGAAGAGATGAAGGAAAAGATTGCTATGGTTTAGGTTGATCGTGAGAATCGATAACGAATAGGGTCGACGACACTTACAATCGTCGTGGAAATCAAATGTTGATCCTACATGGACCGAATAATTGCTGAATTGCATTCCTGTTCTACTTTCTCCCATAACTAAGCATTCTCTTGTGGTTTTACTGTGCTTTGCTCACATCTTTGCGTGCAAGATCCAAAGGTCAAAAAACATCTTTCCCTGTAGTTGGGAATAAAAAACCTATAAAATCAGATTTAGGCGTCCTGATTATTATTATTATTATAGAGGGGATATGCTTAAAATCCAATTTACGATCAGTTTGCTATAAAACGACTCTAAAATCAAAAGTAAAATGTAAGTAGAATAAAGAAGGGAAATGGACAGCAGAGAGAGTAAGAAATGCATAATGAGAAAAGTTAAAGCAATAACAAAACTACAAAGAAATAAAATCGAAATCGAACTTACAACATGGAATATGCTTTCTCTCTCCAAAATACCATGGGCCTGTTTGGTTGCTGGGTTGGACTGGGTTGGGTTGGACTGGGTTGGGATGGGTGAATAGTAATCTGTGAGGAGGAAGTACCCTTGTGAATAGTAACCAGGGTTGGGCCAACCCTGCCCAACCCTGCAACCAAACAGGGATGCAAAAAAGGTCATCTACGGTAGGATATAAGTTTTACGCTTTCATTTTCAAGCATGGATACAGATTTTAACCAATATGAAAAGTAGTTACCATATCTTTAAAAAACAGAGATGGATGCAAGTAGATACTGATAATATTAGTAATATTCTACAACTTAACTTAAATAGACATTCTCTATACTAATTTTCATGTATAATTATTTTTTACTTTGGATGGCTTTATCTCAAATATAAGGGAAAACTGACTCAAGTAACTTATTCATTTGATTCCTTGTTGGTAGCCTTTTTTTATGTACGTAGCATATTCAAAGCCTTAATATATGGGGGTTGATGCCTCGCTTCCAACCCTTTTTCAATTATTCATTCTTTGTGACTCTTCACTCTTGCACTTAAGTTTTCCTTGCCCACTTCTTTTCACTTTTTCGCTCTATATATGCTCAATACGAATTATACATTCTTACTCTTTCAATCTATGAATACATAACTCAAACTAAGTATATAAGCAAAAACCACAATAAAGTTCCATTCAAACTTTCTTGGATAACCATTAAATTAAATCACAAAAAGATGCATGTTTCGAAAAAGTTACATAAAATTGGCATATACAAAAAAGAAACAACTTGTGAAACCACTAAATACATATGGAGATATCTTAAAAACTACATAAAAGGATTAAAACTCTGAAAGCACATTTCATAAAGAAAAAACTTGCATTTTCATCTATATTGGCATTTGCATTTGTGAGAAGAGATTGGATTTTGAACTAAGATTTGAATAGTTATTTATTCGAGAATCGGTCTGCTAGGGTTAACAAGCTAGCCTAGCAATCGTTGTGACAACCGACTCTAAAATAAGCAACAATTAACCCATGATGAATTAAATAATCAATAATGTGAATACGAGTCAAAATTTATTATGATAACTCTACTAAACGTGTGTATGCTGCAAGTAGATAGAGTTGTCAAACCACAGATAGAAAACAATAGGATAGTTAACTATTAATAATTTTTTCAAATTAATAAAAATTATATTATATTTTTCTTGATTTTTCTTAATTTATGTTAGTTTAAATTATATTTAATTTTAATTGATTTTAAATTGTTTATATTTTATATTTGTTATTTTCATTTTTATATTTTTTAATTATAAAATAAGATATATAATTATGTATAATAATATAGATATTATATAAGTAACATGTATATAATATATAATGTAGCTACTTATTTTTTTATTTAAGTTAAAATATACTCAAAATTTAGAAAATAAAATGTGTTGTCTTTTTATATGTTTCTCTATTTTAGTAGTTTTTAAAGAAATTTCCAAATTTAATGAATTTTTAAAGTAATTAATTATATAAAATAGTCAATAAGTTACTTATTTGATATGTTTTTGAGTTTCACAAAATATATATAACTTCAAAAATATCTTAAAAGTATTTTTAATAGATAATATACATGATATAGAAAAATTAGAAGTGAAAAAAATGTTTTTGCACATTTATATTATTATTGCTAATTTTTATGAGGATTTTAGGATCTTGTGATTTTTAAGTTTTATATCTTTTAGTGATTTTTGGATATGTGTCATAATATATTATAATGTAGATAATAGAGTTTTTTTGGAATTTTAAAGAAGGTTTTAAAATTTTTATGGGTTTTAATATTGAAATGGAAGAAAATGCATGTTTTTGAGTTTTTAGATAATAGGAAAATTACTTAGTATGACAAATAAACATCAAGCGTGGTTAAGCATGGTATCATGCATTTAACATATTTTTCCAACAATTTTTAAAGCAATAAAAATAATTAAAATGTCAAATATACACAAAATAAAAATGCTACATATATTGGGACCTATTTCCAATTAATAAAAACTAAACAATCATTTAATAATAGATCTAGAAACTATGAGGGTATGCTTGCAAATATTAAAGGGCCTCAAGTGATGCAACACATGCGACAGGAGGACTTATATGTAATATTGCAAAAGTACATGGCCCATATAGGACTAATATGAAATATAAAAAGCGAACAAGGGGGTCGTACAACATACCCATATTCCATGTGAGGGACGCATGCAGGGGAAATGAACGGCTCTTGGCATGCCATGCTTCCTCACTTAAGATCATTTGGTGCTAGGAGTGTGTCATTTAGATTAAATTGGAAGGCCTAGGTTAGATCTTGGTTGAGATGATGATCTGACGGTCTTAAGGCAAGGAGAAAGAACATGGAAGAGCGGGTTCTTCCTTGATTTCTTCCTTCTCCAGCGGTCTCCGGATCTTATGATGGGATCTTCAACTTCTTGGGAAGCTACCGCACCTACAGGGGGCTCAGATGGAGTCCAGACCTTGTTGGGAAGAGGTCTAGAAGGTGGTTTTCTCATGTGACATGGAGACTATGTTCTTCATCAAATTCCACTCCAGGTGCCTCTTATGAGCTCGCTTCCTACACAAAAGAACACTGGGCTCGAGGGTCATGGGGGTGCAGATTGGTGCAGTGCTCGAGGAAGAATAAGGTAAGGAGGGTGGCGTATAAATGGGAGAACAGAGGAGGCTTGTGCTCTAAAAAAATTCAGAGTAGGCTAGAGGTACTGTTGATCGAAGGTCAACAAAAGAAAGGACCTTATTGGTCCACGTCGACCGAATAAGACAAAATATAGAATAAATAATGCATATAAATTCAAAATAATTAGTAAATGATTTTATTAAATAAATCTTAAAACATGAAAAATGTTTCTTATTTCTCAAATTATTTTTATCATAATTTTTATTTTTTTACAACTTAATTTATTATAGGTTAATTTTTATAAGTACATATAGGTATATTTACCTATATTTTCTATATTTGATTTTTAGTTTTGTATTTTTAATACCTATTTTATTATTATCGTATTTTATATATTTATAATATTATTAAATACATATTTACAAATTTTTTATTTATATTCTTGATTTTATTTATATGCATAAGTAGATACATGTATATTTATTTTAGGTATAATATACCTATATATTTTGATGTACTATTTATTTTAGTCTATTTTTGTGTGTCTTTATTGTGTTTACATATTAAATATGTTTAAATAATGTATATAATTATTTAAAAATATAAGAAGAGTAATGATATAAAGAATAAAATATATGAATATTGTATACAACTACACAATACAGTAGTATCCCAAAAAGGTGGCTTTTGTATCTTAACTTCATTTTTAATAAAAAAAATACCTTAAATAGATAGATTTTTAATTTGTACTACAATGGAGGGTGAGTTTCGTTCAATTTGATTCTATATAGAGAAGATATTGATATGTGACGTTCGATTTGTGGCGGTTTTTCGTCTGTGTGTATAAGTTATACTACAACTTATTTTTATTATCTATTATTGTTGTAATTTTATATACATTAATATGTACAAGTTTCATGTTAATTATTTTGTTATTTGATATGTGTATATGTGTGAATAAAATAGAGCAACATGGCTATTTTTAGGGTTTAAAATTAACGTTGACCAAGTTAATTCTGACTTGGTCTTAGAACTTAGGTTCATTTAGTATCTTCGATACTTCATTTATTTTCTTTCCTTTATTATTTAATTTTAGATTTAAATACATATAATTTGGTGCTATTTGGAAATAAATATTGAATTTTAATTGGTATAAATTAGTGATATTTACATATGTTTTGATAGGGATTTAAACACAAAATGGGATCATAAAGGTAGACGAATGCCTATCCGTCACCCCTTATACTTACCTTTTCTAGTCTATATCAAACGCTTATTAGAATAATGAGTGATGCAAAAGAGAAACTAAAGAAAAGAAAAATAAAGAATGTAGAATGACCATGATTTTTAAACTTATGTTCACAAAATCAAAGTTTGGAATTCAGTTAAGACCTTTGGATTGTTAATGTGTTTGGAACCTTATTGGGCATAAGATATAGAACTTAACAGTCGTCAAGTTCCACAATCCTTTATTCAGCTCACCTCAATAGATAGGTTAGAATAAGTCTTTTCATATGCAAACACTTATGACTATGAGTCCCACTTGTACAGTGTATGTAAATGTAGCTCTTCTCATCAGAAATGACAAGATACAATCTCCTTCAGCAAGGTAACCCTTATTCCCCAATATAGCTACTCTTTCTTCGAGGACCAAGGTGTTTACTTCTATTTCCAAGTACAAATGACTCAAGAAGAGGTGGTAGATAAGAAGAATGGATTGTGAACAGTGTAATCACATATCCTGTAGAGCATGACCAATGTAGTCAAGTCTCCAGCAGCAGGCAACCTTGATGTCTTTGACTTCAAAGCATAATGCCTTTCTTATTTGATACATACTCTAACATAATTGATTTTTCATTGATTTTTTCCGTCTATTGTTTTTGGAGTTTTTACTTTGCATTTTTTATACTACATACAACATCATTTAGATAAGAAAGTTTTCCTCTTGAGCCAACAGATTATCCCTCTTTTAATGCTTTATTGCAATCCTCAACATCCTGTCTTTAGACATCCATGCCACTAGATTTGGTTGGGGCACTGGCCACCTATTTGGGCAAGCGTATATTTCCACATGTGTGCTTCTCAATTTAAAGAATCCTACCCTCACAACCTCATTAGAGTCAAGCTAAGTGCAGAGTGCAGGTCCAAGTTTGGTCATTATCAGCAAGAGTCATGTGTACGCATCGAAATACTCTACTTAGGTTGATCAAGATGACATGTGAAATAGTCTTGTGGACTCAAAGAATTAAGTCTCATTCACCTGAAAAGTCTTAATTCCAATTCCTATAAGGTTCCCATGAAATTAAGTGGATTAAGGTCTAAACCAAGCTCCAATCTTCAAATTTTTATTTAGACTAATTCAATTGTCAAAATCATTCTGAAAAATGATTATGAAATACAAAAAAAATTGTGAAGAAATTCTTTGGTTTTGAAGTCTTAATGGAATTTTCGAAAAGTGTTTGCAAATTTTTATGGAGTTCTGAAAATATTTTTCAAATTTGTATGTCATTTTGTAAAATTTGCCTTTTTTATGAGATTTTTCTGAAAGAGGTAAATGGATTGAACGAATTCACAAGTGTTATTTAAATATGTATAAATAATTTATAAAGAATTTTTATGCATGTATATACATGCTTTATTTTAGAAATTTCCACAGGGATATTATGTGTAGGGATTTCAAAAGTTTGGAAACATTTTTGGAAACATTTGTCAAGCATTTTGAAAACTTATTTCGTAAATAATTTTAGAAAGAATTTTTCAAAAATATTTTTATAGATAATTTTTACAAACGTCTACAACGATTTTATTTTTCAAATGGTTTGAAAACAATTTACAAAGATTTTTCAAAAGTTTTCAAAAAGATTTTCAAATCACTTTACTACCATTTTCCAAATCATTTGCAAAATATTTTCAAAACAATTTTTACTAATATTTTTTCAAAAATTTTATATATTATTGTAAGAGTTATTTTTCTACAATTGATTTATTCATATACCCTTTTCCAATGTAGTATATTAGCCATATTATTGGAAATACATGAAGTATGTGCTATGGCTAACATATATATAGCATATATATATGACCACCCTTATACTTATCTCGAACTATGTCCTAATAGTTATCAAAGAGAAGAAAGGAAGACATAACTCATGTTAATTATAGAAAAGTCTATACTACAATGACTCAAGAAAAAATAAGCAGTCGATCATTCACCTTATACTTATGATCAACTAATCCCAGGTATAGCTGACTGTAGACAAAGTAGGGATAATCGAGGATTAGAATCTACAAGAAAAATCAACAACTTGGCTTGTCTCCCTTTATACTTAGGGTAAAATTTCCTAAGTATAGAAAAGAACTATGAACACGTCAGAAGACAAGCAGAGGAATAATGAAGAATAACTCAAATTCACCCATCCTCCCTATACATAAGATCTAGTCATCCTAAGTATAGCACATGTGAACGGGATGAATGAAATAATGAAAGAACTAAGAACTAAAAAAGAATGAAAAAGAAAGAATTAACCAAAAATATCGTTGGCGCATTGTCTGAATCTTCTAATGTTATAGCTAGGAGATCTTCTTCAAATATCACATTTATTGAATTGACAATGGTAAGGAATGTATCATGCTCTAAATATAGCTTCAGCAACTATCCCTTGACTACAAATGGTTGTGTGTCAGATGACAACTCGGATATCAGTATACGACGGTTTCCATGCACAATTCTCACTATAAATGGCCATTCCCATTTATTCTTAAGTTTACACAGGAATATCTTCAACTTCGCATCGAGTAACCACACCTTCTATCCATGCTCGGAAGTCTTTCTTCTAATATGCTTGCCATGCCGGTGTTTGACTTTCTTCTTGTACATCAGGTTGTTATCGCAGGCGTAATCTCAGAATTCCTAGAGTTTGTTCAAATCGATCTTCCAGTTCTGACCACCAACCTCTAAGTCCAAATTGTACATATTTACTGCGTAAAGAGATTTGTGAATGAGTTCCACTAGCAAATGGCATGGATTTCCATATACAAGTGATAGGAATAAATACCCAATGGATATTTGTAGGCAATCCGATAAACCCTTGGAACTAAGACAAGCAATTGAGACAAGTTTCTCCTATCCAACCTAACAAGTTTCTACAAGGTTATCTTAATCTCCATATTGGATAACTCGGCCAAGCCATTAGATTGTGGGTGGTAAGGAGATGCGACACATTGATCAATGACATACTCCTTCACAAGTTCTTGACTTCTTTGTTAATTAATGGGCTACCCCCGTCTGAAATTAATATTTTTGGAATAATGAAATAATTTTGTCTTTGGGAAGGAGACAAAGGGTGAGGCAATCAGCAAATCCAACAGGAATAGCATGAATTTTAGGAAATGAGCCCATAACACCAATGCTCCAAGCATAAAAAACATCTAAGATTTGAATGAGCTTGAGAGGCATCACATTTTTAGAGCTGAGGGTTCCTCCCATTTTTAGACAGTCAGTGTAGCCTTTCACATATGTTATGGAATTCTTGAATAGTATGGGCTACTAGGGGCCACATTAAAATACTTTTGTTGTCATTATGCTTTCAGAATGGTGTCCTCCATATTCGAGCTTATAATAGTGCTCGAGGACATTGGTTTACTCCTCCTGAGGAATGCGCTGATGCCAAATGCAATATGCACCTTCCCTCAAAAGGTATGGATCTTCCCACTGGTAGAAATGAATATCAGACAAAAAAATATCCATCTTTACTCTTGTACAATCTTGTGAAACTTTCTCAAAAAATGAGATAATTCACAACATAGGCATACCACGAGATAGAAACAACACCGAAAATTGATTCATCAGGATAGGTTTCTGTAATCATCACATTACTCAGTGGAGTCTTTAACGATTCTATTCGGGATAAATGATCTGCTACCATGATGCATCTATGATTCTCATTCTTTAATCTTTTATTTTAGCTCTTCTTTTTAGCAAAACCATGTGTAAATACATGTAAATACAACAACTTAGCATTATGCATGCCTTTATTAGTTATTCATTATTAACATTTATTTTGAAAAAATAGAAGAATAAAGAGAAAAGAAACAGAATGATGTATTTAGAATAAATACAAAGTGATCCAAATCCCAAGAGAAGGTCAAGTCTTGATCTGATCGCAAATAAAACAAGTAGAGAGAGATAAGGGTACACAATGAATTGTGCATATCACCTATACTTGTACATATCATTTACTTATTTATTTTTAACAAAATAAAATTATCTCATTCTTTTTACACCCTTGTACATAGCATTAGAAATAATATAAAAATCAAATAAAAATAAGAAAATATAAAATAAAAATAAAATCATCAAACCTTTGTATAAAATACATCCATATATACTACATTCACTATTTATTTTATACCCTTAAATAATTTATAAAAATAAAATAAAAATTATTTTATACTCCTAAAATCATGTTTTAAATAAATAAAATAAAAATATTTTTAGTAAAAATAACAAAATAAAAATACTTGTACACAATACATAGGTATATTATGCATGTATATAATACTATATATTGTATTTACATTATTTTATTTTTTATAAAAATAATTAAAATTCACAAAAAATTAGTTTATAAAATAACAAACATTTTTTATTTTATACACTTTTAATTTAAATTCATTTAATATTTTTAATTCTATTTTCTTTGATTTTTATACATCATGCTTCTTCATTGGTCCACATCAGACTGTTGACCCTAGTCAGCGGTCTCTTCCAAGCCAAGTCGGGTCGCATATCCTCTCACCAGAGCCATTTCTCTGAATTCTTGTGCCCGAATCCGACCACCTTCTGCCTTGTTCATGCGCCTGATTGAAGCCTTATGATCCAAGATCCTTGCGGATCCCTATGCCCAACCAGATCTGCCTAGGGGTCCGCATTACGCTCCGATCTTTTGGGACCCTTGACCGGCCTATAAAGCATCTTCCCTCGCCTCCACAGTGCCTCAGCTCGCCCCTTACTCCACCACAGACCCTTAGTCACCTTCATCGATGTGACAACCGTTGGAGGAGTACCATAGGATTCGCGGAGGTGCCTGAAGGCTCGAAGCTCATTTCATGGTCGGAGAACTGTCGCGAGCAGCCTCCCAGCCAATCACAATTTGGTTGAGGCCAAGACCTTGTCACCCACCTTCGCTTGGAGCCTAGGAGTTCATCTGAACCTTCAGGTACTGCTTTTATCCCCTTTATTTCCTCCATCGACCCATCTATCCATTTCAACCTCGTCGTAGCTCCCGTGCTCCGACCATCGGGTCTGGAGCTTCGACACCCACTTCCATCCATTCAGATCACCCCCGCGACTCACATTACACCTTTCTGTGCAACCTGATCATCCTAAGACTCCTACATCTGGCCGAGATTAGGCTCCATATCTCTTTACCCCGCCTTCTCCAGAGATCGAACATCATTCCCACAGTTTCCCTTAACTTCTCAAGTGATAAAACAGACCAAAGCATAGCCCTGAGTCCCCTCTACCCATTGCAAGTACTTGTGCGCTTCTGGAGATCACTTGGGACCCTCATCTGCTTAAGCGGAGAAGCTCTAGGAGGGCATTCACCTTCACGCATATCCGCTCATTGCTTTCTCCATCGGAGCATCCCACTCGACACGGAATAGCTTCATGACACTGTCGAACCTCTCCGACCCTTCATTTGAGCATCGGATCTCCTCCGATGCTTGGTTGAAGTTCATCGGAGCCTTGTTCTTACAGACCCGTCCTCTGCCATTGGATGAGCTCCGGCCTTTCCATATTTGATCCAAGCCACCCAACAGTAGCAGCTTTAGAGCCATTAGATCTGAGTTCCTGATGCCATCTGATCAGGGTCGTACAATAACATCTACCTCTGCATGCCTCGCGTGCCCCCTTGGGTATATTTCATATTTTATCTCGCATGTTTATCTATATTGCTTGAGTCTAAAAATAAAAGTTGTAGTAAAAACACTTATAGTTTGGACCTCGTACTTTTAAATATTTGCATTATAGACCCCCTGAGTCTGTGGCACGTGTATACTCGCATGTACTTTGGGTTATTTGCATTTCCTACCTTGAACTTTTATGTTGTTAATGAATGGAGGTTATCTTTTAGAAATTGCATATATACTCTTGTGTGTTGGATATTGAGCATGTGCGGAAATTGACTAGGCTATTTGCAGAATTGACCCTAGGCTTTTATATTGTGTTATCCGCTTGGTCTGTAAACTTAAATTATTTGCGATTTGTTCCTTGTGAACTATGATTAATTGCATGCTTTTTATTGGACTTCATAAATATTAAATTAATTACAAAAAATATCTAAAAATTACTATTAGCTCCTACTAATGGGTAGTTTTTATTGTAATTTTTAGGGATTGATTTGATTGTATTTTCTATTTTAAAAATTCAAAAATCATTAAAAAGTCCCTATTTGCCTTATAAAAACTATAAAAAATCGAAAAATGCTTTAAAAATTCTACAAAAATTCATGTACTTGTATTTTATGGTGCTTTGCCTACAGTATTAATTTTGTTCGAAAATTCATTATAAAAACCATAACAATTACAAAACAACCAAAAATTATAAAAATCATAATATCAAATAAAAATCCAAAATTTTCATTTCTCATTTTTGATTGTAGGTTTTTATATCTATTTTATCATTAAATTGACATTGAGGACCTTGAGGTATTTTGAATATTTTTAACTTGCAATTAGGTCCTGGTTGTGCACTACTTTATTTTTTTAGCACTTTTTGATTTTTATAAAATCACAAAAACACTTAAAAATCTAGAAAAATTTATCAAAACACTTTAAAACCCAGAAAACCCAAAAATATTTTTAGTTTTATTTTTTGAGTATTTTTATTAGTTTGAAAAATTCAAAAAGAGTCTTGTGTGTGTTCCCTGTATTTAGTGTTTGTTTATTTTCTATTCAAAAATTAAAAATTTGAAAATGAAAAACCACTCAATATTGTTTTATCTTTGAAATTTGACTACTTAGTTTTTTAATCGTGCTCCTTGTGTTCGACCCTGGTGGTATACCAGGTAAATAAAAATAATAAACCGCTTACATTTCATTGATTGATTTCTCTTAGTGGTTTTATTTTCTTGTGAATGATTTGGTTGATTAGGGATAACGGCCCTTGCATAAATAATCCACCTTAACCGACCTGAAAATCACATCATCATAATGGTGTCGTTGCTAGGGAGCATGACTTAGTGATCATTTTTCACTTTTGCCCATTTTTGTAACTATTTGATATAACTACCTTCTGACATCTTTTCTGTTTCGCTTTTTATGTGAGGAACCACCCAAGGGACGCTTCGGCTTTCTGTTGGAGTAACCCGTACCTGAGTAGGAGGAGCAGAGTTAAAGGATTTAGAATTATTAGATAGATTAGTTTTATTTTTGCAAATTCTCTATTATTGTAATAATTAGACTTTGAGACTCTTTGGACACATAGACTTCGTTGTCTATTTTGCCGAGTACTAAGGTACTCAGGGGACCTCACTGTAGTTTTTCATGGCTTTTTCTCTTTTATTTCTATTTTATTAATGAGGTTTTAGCCCTTAGATTAGGACTTCTTACTTGTGCTCATAATTAGCTAAGGCCCCACACCTAATTGTTATCTGTGCCTATAAATTGTAATTGGACTTAGATACAATAAATATGGAAAAGTTATCTTGATTGGATACTAGACCAAATGCCATGAGGAGTTACATAGAACACTAGAAGGACCTGTTGTGGCAGGCACCGAGTGACTCCTGAGATTGGATTGATAGGATGATGATTTAATAAAGGTCTATACACTATGTGTTGGTGTCCAGACAAGGGTATATGAGTAATATGATCTCTCAAAAGGATCATAAATGTTCATTTATTGAATCAGAAGACATGAGCTCACTCATGAGAGATTGGGAATCAAATTCCATGCACGACCGTCTCGCTTTGGAGGCTTGACTAAATTTGTAAGTTTAATATACGCTTTTGGAAAATATATGATAAATACCTGGATATGATATATTCTTTTAGAAAGTATATGATCGATACCAACTCCTAACGATAAAACGAGAAACTTAATGACAAAACCCTGAAGAAGCTCAAGGGGAACATGGTTACAATTTGACCACTCATTTCATGGTCTTAGTGGTTTTCCATTTATTTCCAAACAATAGAATAATAAAATAAAATATCTGGATGGATATAAAAGTTAGATAGTTGACTGACCTGGCCCAGTCCCGACCCAAGAACTAGTGGGTCGGGCTTGGGTTTGGGCTGGATTTTTAACAAAAGCCCGGACTTGAGCCCGACCCAAGGCAACTAAATGGAATCGGGCTCAGGATAGGTAGGCTGGGCCCAACATGGCTCGACCTGATGTTCATCCTTAGGGATGGCCATCCTTGTGACCAAGTCAAAGGGTGGTCGTCCACCATCGGTTATATAGATGGTGTTGGCTCCTCCAATCCTTTCATACATATTTACAACGACATTTTTTGTAAATTAGTTCACAAAAAATAGTTTCGAATTAATTTTATGAATATTGCAATCATGCCATTAAATAATTATGAATCATATTCACAACCCAAAATAAAATGTAAATTGTATTTTCAATTATTCCAATGTGAATCCAATTCACATCAACAATTAATTTGAAGACACTATTTACAAAAAGCTCTCTAATATATTATAAATCACATTTATAATATATACAATTAATATGGATAGTGTTATCCACATTATTCATATTTGATAATTAAATCATATTTAATTATCTTGAATCTTTATTCTCATGTTCCCAAATAACATGAATCGCATTCACATTATTCACATCATTGAAAATTAAATCACATTTGATTATCTTAGATAACTCTCCTTATATGGCCAAATATTATGAATCAAATTCATAGTATTCATGATAATTAAATAACATTTAACTAATGATTTTCCTTAACACCAGACACATTATCAACAATGAAATTGTTCTTGAACTCTTTCAAGAACAATGCACTTTCTTCACGGATACTTGGAGATAAGGACATGGCTATTGTACGTTCCATGTATAGTTACTTGGATATTAAGATCATATTTCAAATCCCGGTCATGGGGACCTCCCAAAGATGTTTGATTAAACCAAGCCGTAAATATCGTCTTCTCATTGCATCTGAATCGTATTCAGATCAATGTCCAACATTTGAATCAAGATTAGATTACTTCTCTATTGAGAGGACTCACTAAAATCCAAACATATTTCATCACTCCCTCGTAATGGAAGCATCATGGTTATAATCATTTATTGATCACATAACCCTCAGTTATTCCTAATACATGCATATCTTGCATACTGGGAGACCTAGATAAACTCAAAGTTTTAGTTTTATTTAAACAGTGTAGCTCATTGGTGGCTCCTAGTTAGCTCGGAACAATCGTAGATTCATCAGGAAGACGACTAGGCATCTGAGGGAAGCAAAGTGTTCCGTAGGCTAGAGACGATGAAGCTCGAAGGAGCTCCGACGATGTCTCCAATCAGTGAAGTAAAGTGTGCCTGCAGGGTTAGTGGTTTCCAGACAACAAATGTTCGTGCTCGTGGGAGTGCAAGGTGTGTGTGAGAGGCCTAGAAGCGAAGCGATGGGTGGTCGGTGGTCTTCTTCCACGGTGAAGGTGGAGCTGCGGAGATGGGTCAATGTGTCGCAAGTACGAACAGATGGTGGCGCGAAGGTGAGAGATCCAAGGAGGAGCTCGGTGGAAGGTCGGAGAGATGTGTTATCGATAGGAGATGGCAGGAAAAATGCGAGAAGATTGGTCGAGAAGAAAATGAAGATCGAAAGAAGAATGGAGATATCTACCTGGGGATTGGAAGCTCGAAGGATGCTCCCGGTCGTCGCTCGAGGGTCGGTAGAGGGCCCGAGCTCAAGCAGCTCATCGTAGGAGCTGCGAATGGTGTGGTTGCGCAGTGGATCTCGTCGGAGGTGAAGACTTGTAGTCGCTCACTTTCTCCCTCAATTGTTGTCACCAATGGATAGATAGGAGCTCTAGGGTACCTCATGTTAGGGCGGATCAGGTGGAAGTTCGCCGGAGATGGGGTATTTATAGGAAGGATATGGGGTCCAGGTGATGGAGGTGTGATGTTCGTGGAGTTTGTGGAGCGCGGGAGAAGGAGGCCATGGTGTGCGTGGGTGCTGGCGAGGATGAGGGAGATATAAGCTTCATCGTGGAGTGATCAGTGGGTGGAGATGGTGGTCATGGTGGCGCCAAAAATAGAAAGGGGGAGAAGGTGATGCGAGGTGGGAGACGTGTACGAAGAAGACGGTCGGAGATGGAAGATGAGCTCTAGACCATTGGATCTCGTGATCCAACGGCCAGAGGATGGGCACGAGAGAAGGGCCATGATTAGATCCGAGGGTCGACATCGAAGGGCGTTGGGCGTGACAAGTGGAGGGCGTAGGCACGGGCGCTGGCGAACGATGGAGATGGGAGCGCCCAGTGAAGATCAAATGGCTGGAATCACAACGGAGATGATTGGCACAGATTGAGTCATTCGGAGATGATCGTGTGGTTTGGGTGATGACACGTAGCAGGATGAGAACAAGGTGGAGACGAACGACGTGGATGAGATCTAAGATGATGATCCAAGGGTTGGAGTTGAGGCAGGGATGAATGGTTGGATCTGAAGCGAGGGGGATCCATCTGACAATGGAGAAAGAAGGGCGTATGGCATGTGATGAGTAGGGTCGTGTGGCGCAACCAGAGGGTGTCACGTGGCCCAATCAAAATGGCTGAGAAGAATGTGAAATGAGAGGGAGAAAATGGTCAAATTTAGAAAAACTCAAAGCATGAAAATTGTCGATCTCGATGAGATCCGCAAGTTTACTGTTGACCAAAAATGGAAACGAGGTCGAATAAATTAATAAAATACAAGGGTACAAATATACACACATATAGTATACAATGGAGCCCAAAACTCAAGTTTTGCATACGAGCTCCGATTTAAATGAAATTGGTCTCATTTTGAAGGTCTCTGAATGTATATTATTTTAAGAGTGAGTAGAGATAAATCGAAGGCTGTAAGAGAGAGATATGTGCATTATAAGGTCCAGGGTCTCAAAACTTGGTTTGGGGTTTTATTTGTCAATATTACAAGTTAGCAATTTTCTTGTATTTTCTTGTGTTAGTGTTAGTAATATATATACTATAGAGTGAATTTTAGGGGTTTTGGAGTTAGTTTAAAATATATACAAATAGATGAATTATGGTAAATATACAGGTGATATTTACAAGTGGATTTGGCTTCTTATTTAGTGCAAATGTGAATGCAAAAATGCATATGTTATCAATGTATGCATGAATGCTAATTATGCAATATTGGTGGAAATATGCTTCTAATTACTCGGGAACAAGGCTCTATTTTTAACTTTAAGAGTGATGAGTCACGAATTCATCACAGTGGATGGAGTTATTGCACGGGCTAAGGAAGTCGATGGTCAAGCGCGGTAGAGTGCGGAGAGGCACAATAAGAGGTGACAGCTGGGAGCGGAGGTCGTGCAAGAAATGGAGTATGAGGCAATGAAGGTGCTCGAGTGGTGGGAGACCGAGCATGGTTGGCGAAGCGAGTAAGGTGAGGAGCGATCTTTGTAAGGTTCGAGCTTCAGATTGGGGAGATTGGAGATGAATGGGCGGATCGAAGTAGGGTGAATTGTGATGAATCGAACGAGAAAGAGATGCGAGAAGAGGGATATACCTGGGAGTGATCACCTGGGGAAGGAGCAGATGCTCTGATGTCCTTGCTCAAGAGCTCTAGCGAGGAGAGCCCGAGTTTCGTAGCTTCTTTGTGCTACTGCAACGAGGCGCTGGATACACCTCGAATCTCACCAATCGGAGGCTCCACCCCGCTCAACGAAGCTCTTGAGAGATATCACCTACCCTCGAATCTGGAGCTTGAGAGCAATCGATACGAAGCAGCGGATGGACTTATCGAGTGGAGAGGGAGGAAGCTTTGTAAGAGAAGGTGGTAATGGTTGGACAGGCGTAGGAGCGATGGTTACGGAGTAGCGGCAAGCAGTGGTTACGAGAGTAGCGGCAGTGCAACGACCGAAGGAGGAAGCCATCATCCAGAGGCATTACGGAAAGGAGAAGAAAGGGGTCACGCGCTAGGAACGTGTCACGGGGAGGAGAGAAATAGAGAGGCAATTTACGTGCTGAGCACGTGACTGGAGGGGGTGTGGTAGGAGAAAGAAGGAGAGTGGGTGAGAGAGTGGGGGTGCCACGTGGCAAGCCCAGGGGCTGCCACGTGTCAACCAAAAAATTTGAAATTAGAAAAGAAGAAAAATAGAAAATAAATAAAAGAAGACCTCAAATCGAAAAAAATCCTTCAAGAAAGTAGTTTGTCTCGATGAGATCAAAAACTTTCATGAAGGAACCGAGAGAAAAAGAGGCCATCTGTACAAAGTGATATTTTTGGTGGTCTCCATGTGTATAGAAAATCGACTTTTTGGAGTTTTACAATTTTTTAATGATTTTTAAGTGGGATGAAAATTCTAAAAAATAAGATAAAATAAAATACCTAATTACACATTAATCTAATTTTTTAGATTTTTTTATAAATAATAAAATAGGAAAATAAAATTGGAGTACGAAATACGAGAATTCTGTACAGACTCATAGAGGACACTCAAACACGTTCAGTTTCTTTGATTTCAGTCTTAAAATAGATTTAGAATTTTATGCCTCGTGTTAAAACATTCATCAAAGAACACAAACAAAAAATAAATAAAATAAAAAGGATTAATTATGAACATAAAAACTTACGTCGAAAATAAAAAAAAAAGATAAAATGAACAAAAGAGACCCAAAACCCAACTTTCACATATGAGCTCCAAAATTTATGAAATCGATCTTCTTTTATGGCATTTAAAAATTGAGTACTTTAGAAGTGAGTACACCAAAAGCAGACATTGTATGAGGAAGATATGTGTATTTTAGTCCGTCTAATGTGAAATTAGGACTTGGATTTATTTGTCACTTATTTGAGTTAGCAATTTTTTGTATTTTTCTTTTGTTCTTGTTAGTAATATCTACAAAATGGAGTGGTTTCAAGTCAATCGAAGTTAGGATGAATTAACTAAAAATAAGGGAATTTAGCAGCTTTTTAGTCCATTTACACTTGGATTTTTGATGTAATTATGTATGATGAAATGCAAATATTATTTACACATGTATGAATGCTAATGATGCTATATTAATTTTTAAATGCATATAGATTTTGGAGAACATAGTCTAATTGACCAATTTTAGCATGATGAGTTTGAGATTCATCATACCCCTATTATTAAACCATGCTCGTCTCCGAGCGTTAATGAATAAATGACTTAGTTGGATAAATCCCTAACTGTGAATGTGAATTTTCAAGGCTCAATTCATAGAAGATTCTTAATTTAAGTGATCCTAAAATTCTGGGCTCAACCATGCTTTAATCAAAAGGAATCCAACTTCTCTATTTATCATACTCTTTGCTTGTACATAAAATATAAGTATATGACTTTTAGTGTACTGCATTCATGAGAGTCGAGTCTAGATGTCACCAAAGATTCCAGTCCAAGAGACTCTCCTCTAGACCTAATCTTCAACACTGGGGAATAAGTCGATTCTTGCATTCAATCCACAAACTCATTAGCTTGTCAGACTTGAAAGTGTAGATGGATGGCCAGATGATGGAGGGCATAGTATTGTGTATATTTTTCTCTCCCCCCCATTGGAACTAGGGGCTTCTCGAATGCCTTATTACTCAACACTTGTATATTTTTAGTGTTGATCAATGTATCCGTCAAGAGAACTTGGAGTCGTCTGCACTTATTTTCCTAGGAGTACACCGGGGTGTGTCTCTTTTGAGTATCTAAGATACCTTTGACATCCATACTTGTATCACTATATGATGCAGAGCCTTTTTTTAGTGCTAGAATAACTCCTTGGTCCTAATAGAGTTTGGTCCAAGTAGACACTTTGAAAATGGTTGAGAGTGCTCGTCTTTGGGTGGAATATCTTTTGAATTTGACTTTGCAACGATAGAGCCTTTTCTTGTAATATTTCTTTCTTTTTTTGGCTAGCTCTCTTTTACCAATAGTTGACGTACACTGTTCAACAATTATTTAGTTTCATTACACCCTGGCACATTGATCAATATTAAACAATAGCTTGTGAACTTGTTCACATACTGGATAGGGTTTGCTGACACTCAGTTTTCTTGAAGCATTCATTAACTTTATCCCATCCTCAAGCATCATTAAATCAGGTCAAGACTCAAATCACAAGTCCCAATTCCTCAAGTGACAACTCAACTCATCTCATCAATCATGCAATTGTTTCATTCAAAAAAATCAATCATGCAATTGTGAAAGTGATGTGCTGATCATATGTTTTAGAAGGTAGAGATAAAGAGTGCAATATAGCGTTCAAATCATTCAAACTAGGGAAGTGCGGATTAAGTTTCAAAAACCCTAATGACTAAGGTTGGTTAATTCAGACTCTCGGGATCTCAAAAATTCAGTGTCTTCAAATCCTCAAGCCTGGAGTGATAGTGAATGTGACAGGAATATTCCAACTAAAGAATGCATGAGATGCTTAATGAAATGCAACACCATGAGTGATTTTTTATGCAAAAAGTTTTTTTATTTGTTTTTTGTTTTGTTTTTTTGAAAAGCGGGTATTATTTACAGATAGAATTTAGTATAATATACATAATATACACAATTTGTAAAAAACAATTAAATTATGAGTTATGGATAATGTATGTATAAAATGTACAAACACACCCCCCTATACTTAGCTTGTGTTATGTCCTCAGGGCACAATGTGAAATGGAGACATAGCTCATACTAAGTATAGTTGGGTGGAAAAAAAGTCGGCATGCCCCCCTATACTTAGACTTTTGAGTGATTAAGCATATCAGAAAAGCATGAAATGAGGCAGTCGAGGGTGAGCAGAAAGAATGGAAGTGATGTATACACAATGCTACCGGTCCCCCTATACTTAAGCTCGTGTCAGCCTAAGTATGATACAAGGTCAAGGAGGTTTACGACAAACCTTCTTACGGGAGCGGGGAGGGAGATAATATGCAGGTGTGGAGGGGGTGACGAGAGGGAGGACGAAGAGGACCAACCATCGTTAGAGTCATCCTTAGAAGAATAGTAATCGTATGTGGAGGATCTTCAACTATTGTCGACGAGAGGAAAGTGCCCTTTGATCATGGTTGTACTTATCGCATTTACATGATGAACCACTTCAGCACCTGGTGTCTAAGGTCAAAGGTGCTTTTCTTGGTCGGTTTATTTCCGTAAGAAGCATTGGGAGGAAGATGGTTTGTCTTCATCTTCCTATCTTGAGTAACTAGTGTGGCATTTATGAGTTCCTCATCAGATGAATCCTCGTAAAAGTCAACCAATTCCTGTAGGGTCATACGCGGCTTCAGATGAGGGAGCATGTTCCTGGTGGTTTTGAGATTGCCGGTTGGGGACGTTGATGTCACTTCCTGATATTCAATAATCTTGGTGACACCGGAGGTTTCCTAAGTCGATTCCTTGTATGGTTCAAGTATCTCATGAATTACTTCTGACTCAAAGATTGGACCACTTAAATAATCGTGACGTTCCTCAGAAATATGGTCCAACTCATCATAAGCTCCAAGTCTTGATTCCTCAAAGGAGATGTATTAAGAAGAGAATCGGAGGTTTATCCAACAGTCGGTCTCTCTAGTGACTCTCCTAAGGTTTGTGTTTGTGTTTTATAAGGAGATATCTGATCATGTGAAGTATTTGTTTCATGATCACAACTGACGGTTTCAAGCTGGATTTCCTCAGAGCAGGTCATGTTATTGAGGCTTCGTGCATTGTGATCTAAGTTCGGAAACTTGATTTCCTAAGTCTCGCAATTGACAATCGCCTTAGCATAGGCTAGTAATGGTTTTCCTAAAATGATAGGAGACAAACAATCCTCCGTGGTGCTTGATGTCAAGGACAATAAAATATACTTTGTGTTTATCACCGCGGATGTTTACAATGACTGAAACACTCCCCCACGGTTTTTTAATGGATCGATCAGGCAATTGAAAGATCACCCTAGTCTTTTTTAGTTGTCCAGATTTAAGTTGGTCAAAGACGAACTTTAGGAGGATGTTTAGTGTGGAGTCGTCGTCTAACCAAAATAAGTAAATGTAGAATACTTAATTTCACACATAATCCAAGTAAATCGCTTGACTTTGCAGCTCTTGGTTTTTCGATTCATCACCAAAGAATTGGCCAAATATATGATGTAATATTCAGTCCTGGATCGTTTCTTGCTCATCTTTTTAGGATTTAGTCGACTCTTCACAAATTGCTTAAGATCTGGCACATATTCTATGGCCTTGATCAATGAAAGCTCTAAGATCAAGCTCTTGCAAAATGCTTCTATTTCATAATTGCCCAATTTTTTTGAATTTTCTAATTTTTTAATTTTTTGGTTTTCTTGGGGATATGGTCAGTAGGGGGGTTAGAGGACAATGGTGGTTGTGCATGATTGTCAATCACATGATGATTTTGTGGTTCACAAGGTGGTGTCCTCACTTCTTCTAGATTCTTCTTAGATTGGATGAGATCATATATTTTCTAGTCAAAATGTTTGCTCTATGATTGATCTGAGAAATCTCATCCTTAAACATCTCATGACTTGTGATTGAATAATCATTCTCCGTGTCATGATTCCAACATGTAACTTTGAGTAGAGTATTGATTATTCATTGTCGTTACAGTCTGTTCATGACTCACGTCTCCTTGACTTTGATTTTCTCATGAATTGTCGAAGGAAAATTGGTCGCACTCAGGAAGATAGTCAACCTGAGTAGGGGATGGTTCAAGAGGCTGAGAGTCCATAGTAACCAAAAATCGTGTTTCTTTGTCAATATTGGTTACTCTATTTTTCATCCTCAATTATGCTCACTCTCTCATGTCCATAAGATTTCCAGAATGTGAGAGATGTCTATTCCATGAAGAAGTATAGGCATAGGGTGGGATGTATGGGAGGGAAGAGAATGATGTCTGAGGGGGACTGGGTTTGACTAGAAGGTTCCCCTAGAATGAGTGAGAAGAAGGATATCGGGACATGGTCAAGGAGATTAGGTAGGAACACCCATGTGCTGACATCTTCTCAAGAGAGGGATAGAATGATCTGCGAATCACGATTTGCTTGCAATTGCAAGGTCTTTGACGCACACAATTCAAACACAAAACAAACACCTAGATTCACCCACTCGACACTTGTGAAGGCACGTCAGGGTTCGTCCTCTTATCTTTTCAATTTTAATTTAATGAAAAAGCATTATTGCTAATTAAATGGATTTGTTAGGTGTCGAATTATTTCACAAAGACTTTCCCGATTTCATACAACAAGTTGCATCTACTTTCAGACAGTATGGGTGTAAGTACGGACCGTTAGACGGCTACCCGTATTACTTGAGGACGGAGCTGTAGACAGTGTCCTCTAAACCACCCACTCTGCCAAGGGGTCTGACCATAAAATGACTACTCGAAACCCTCGATGAAAAGTAGCTAGTTGTTTTTAAAAATAGAAGCCTGAATGAAAATTTCGGAATTTTGGCTCTACCCTAAGTATGTGTTCTTGTCCTTACAAACAATGAGTGGGTTATTCTCCACCAGACACAAGCTTGATTTTAGGTTAGGTTATTTACAGTCACCTTGATTAACAGCCTCAGTTTTAGATTAAGTTATCATTGAAGTTTTATATGAGTACAGAAATTCACGCCTAAGGAGCAGACCCGATTCCTTTAAATTCTAAGTTGTAGAACTGAGGAGGAAGAATCGAAAAGGCCAATGCAAGCGTAAATCAATGATGCATGCTTAAGAAGAAAACTTATAGTGATTCCGCACGTTCTTCATGCAAGATGCAATACAAGGAATTTTTAAAATTTACATTAAATGACATGCACAGATGAAATCATCCTAAGCGGATAGTTCTATTAGCGGGAAAGAATTGATCAAAAACTTGGCTAAGTTTAACGATCTACCAGTGTGTATAGTTAGTGAAAGTGTGGCCTAAGAATTACAAGCATAAACAAGAATAATTAAGCAAGCATATACATGCCTAATTCCCATGCCACTCAAGTAGGGTTCCAATCACACAGAAGGGGATGAAACAGACCCAACACACCATAGAGAAGTCTGGTCATAATTAATACAAATTAGAGAGTTTAGAGAGAGGGAACCTATGAATAATGTAGAAAATTAAACTATCTAAGCTCTCTATCATAAAATTAAAATTTAATCTTCTTTGCAGACTCTTAAATTATATCCAAAAATCGCTTCGAGATGTATGCAAAGAGAGAAGATGTGGTTAGTATCAGAAGTGAGAGAAAGATGCAAAATAATAAAATCGAGCAGGTGTAACACTCGAAGAGGGGGATACTGGAGGAGGAAGAGGATCCGTGGACCATTGGATCTTGTGATTCAATGACCCAAGTGGAGGAGGGAGCATGTGGTTTGGATCACATCCATCGGATCTGATCTAAGGGTGAGGGAGGAAGCAGGCTTGGATGAAGTCTAGAGATGGATCCGAGGGTCAAGAGAGAGTGAACGACGTGGCGGAGGAAGATCCATTGGATGGGAGAGCCATCCAATGGTCAAGATAACAATGGAAAGGAATGGTGGAGATGCGATCCGGTTGTTGAGTGGGTGGTTGAGATGTAGTAGCCCAAACATAATCCAACGGCCAAGAAGGAGGCCAGGTGGAGAGAAGAGAGGCGACCGCTTGCTGGCTCCAGAGTGCGCCACATGGGCGCTCCAACAAAATTCACAAATAACAAAAATAAAGAAAATTCAAAAAGAAATAGTAGGAGGTTGAATCAACAAAAAGTCAAAACATGAAAGTTGTAGTTCTCGATGAGGTCTGCAAGTTTCATGTTGGGAAAAAACCAAAAGAAATCATATATATACAAAGATGAATTTTTGCAAGCATTTTAAAGACTTAAAATAATTAATTTTAAAGGTTTTGTGATTTTTCTTGTATTTTTATTTATTGTAAAAGACAAAATAAAGATAAACAGTAATTAATCTAATTTTTAGGGATTCTTAATAAAATATAAAAATAAAGAAAATGTTAGTAATAAATACAATAAATTAGGGTTAGAAAATAGTGTTAATTATATGCAGATTATTTACAAGTTAATACAAGTTAATATTAGTGATTTAATTGTGGTTTTTATTAAATTGTTTAAGAAAGGATAATAATAAATGGATTTTAACCTGATGTATCTGAGATTCATCATACCCCTATACTTGAACTATGCTCATCCTCGGGCATCTAAAGAATGAAGGAGTCGGATTAACTCATGAGAATGCACGTGAAATTTTCAAGGATCAATTTATTGAAGACCCTCAGTTTGAGTGATCCTAAAATTATGGGCTCAACCATGCTCTAGTCAGAAGGAATCCAACTTCTCTAGTTATCATACTCTCTGTTTGTAAATAAAATAAAAGGATATGAAAATTAGTGTACTGCAATCATGAGAATCGATTTGAGATATCACCCAAGGTTCCACTCTAGGAGACTCTCTAGACTTAATCCTCAACACTAGGGAATAAATCAATTCATTCTTCAATCAACCATCTCATTAGTTTGTCAAACTTTATAGTGTAGATGGATGACCAGATGATGGAGGGCATAGGTTTGTATATATTTTTCTATCCCTCACATTGGAACAAGGGGCCTCTTGAGTGCCTTATTACTCAATGCGTGCATATTTTTGGATTGTTGATCATTGTGTCCGTCAAGAGAATTTTAGGCCATCTACACTTGTTTTCCTAAGAATACAGCAGGATGTGTATCTTTTGAGTATCTAAGATACCTTCGACACCCAGAGTTGTATCACTATACGATGTAGCGCCCTTTTTTGGTGCTAGTCCGACTCCTTGGTCCTAATAGCATTTGGTCCAAGTGAACACATTGAAATGGTTAGGAGTGCTCGCCTTTGGTGGAAGCTCGGAGAATTTGTATTTGTAATGATTGATCTTTTCTTTGTATAAGATAACTTCTCTCGAATTTCATTTCATTGTTTGTTTAGCTCCACTATTTTTACCAAAAGTTGGCGTATAGTAATCAACAATTTAATTAGGTTTCATCACACCCTGACACTTAGGTCAATATCAAAGAGATAGCATGCAAACTTGTTCACATACCGGCTAGGGTTTTGCTGACACTCAGGTTTCTTGAAGCTTTCATTGATTTTATACCATCCTCGAGCATCATTAAATCGAGACTAACCTCAAATCACCAGTCCCGGTTCCTCAAGTGATAGCTCAACTCATCTCATCAATCATGCAGTTGTGAAAGTGATGTGCTAATCATATTCTTTAGAAGGTAGAGATGAAGAGTGCGATATAGATCAAATCTTTCAAACTAGGTAAGTGCGGATTATTAAGTTTCAAAAACCCTAATGACTAAGGCTGGTGAACCCAGACTCTCAAGATCTCAGAAATCAAGTGTCCTCATATCTTCAAGCCTTGAGTGAAAGTGGATGTATCATGAATACAAAAACTCTTTAGTTAGTGAATCTTGTGATTTTTATCTTTTGCATTTTTTTATGAATTTTAAGGCTCATATGAATAGGTGCATCTACTTTATGCCATTATAGGTGTAAGTACATACCGTTAGACAGCTATCCGTGTTACTTGAGGATGAGGCCATAGACAATGTCCTCTAAACCACCCATTCTGCTAGGAGAGACTGAGGTTCCCTACTGAAGAGTAGTTGCTCGTATTTAAGCCTAGTAATCAGAGTCTCTACCAAAGATAATTTTTTCAGATTTTTATGAAATTTTTTAATAAGAGGTTAATTTTATTTACAAAAATTTAATCCCTTAATTTTTAAAAAAACTTTTACAGTAATTTTTACGAAAAAAATCATTTTACAGGTAAACTTAATCCTAGCCCAAAATATTTTCAAAATATTAACATACGAGCTATGGCTAAAGTATATATAAATAATATATGGTATACCCCCCATACTTAACTTTTGTTATGTCCTCATAGCATAAGTAATATGAAGCTATAGATTCGATTAAATATAAGATGATATAGCGAAACCGACTTGGAGGTTCCCCTATACTTAGGTCAAAAATGACCAAAGTATAAGAAGACAGGTAGAGGGAGGATTGATTGAGTCAGGTCCCCCCTATACCTAGGCTGAAAATAGCCTAAGGATCTGGAATTTGGAATGGGGGACCCATGGTTTTTAGGGTTAGAGGGCATTTATATAGATGTCAGGTTGTTTGGAGATCGAGGAGGGGAGGGTGGTGAATTTTACAGATGAAGTTGTGGGATGGGGGTATGTGTTGGACATGCGAGTCCACGGTAAGCCATTATGCAATAAATGTTATTGCGTATATCATTCCATGATATGAAATGAAGAATAACTAATTTTCATAATAGGTCTCTTAGTACAATTAGGGTTATGTACCATGTCCATCTTAATGATCATACAGTTGTTGATTCAATTATTGAATCATAGAGGTAGTTGCTTGGATGAATATCTAAAGAGTTAGATTGAGGGCTCATCAAGTACCATCAAATGATTGTTAAGAGATGATCTCCAGCCTGAGTAGGAGATGGCAATCGTTTCTCACTTGGCTGATATCTGACCAACCTCTTGATGTAGGTCCTTTGCATGGGAATAGAGATTCGGAGGTGTCAAATTAGTTAGGTCAAAGAGTTGACTTAACAAGATCGAGATAACCAAAGTCCTATGTCGTATGATGTCACGATATAGGCACGCATCCTCTGACCAGAGACAGATGTGTTATTATATGTCTGAGTATGTACATTTGGTAGACCAATAGGTTGATGACCTAATCAAGGTCTATATACCGGCGCGCTGGTGTGCATATAAGGGCATATGAGTAATACGATCTCTCAAAGGGATCATACAGGTTCATTGTTGAACCGGAAGACATGAGCTCACTCATGAGATATTGGGAAAGAATCAAATTCCGTGCATAGTCGTCTCGCTTTGGAAGCTTGACTGAATTTGTAGGTTTGATATATAGTTTTGGAAATTATATGATCAACACCTGAGTATGATATATGCTTTTGGAAAGTATATGATCGATACCAAATCCCAATAGTCAAATGAGAAACTTAGTGATAAATCCCTGAAGTTGACAGTGTAAAATTGATCTTACACTTCGGGTTTAATCTGGGTCTTCCAGTATGCATGATGTATATCATGACGCTTCCATTCCGAGGGAGTGATGAAACAAGTCTGGATTTTAGTGACTCCTCTCATAGAGAAGTAATCTGAACTTAGTCTAAATGTTGGACATTGATCTGAATGTGATTCAGATTTAATGAGAAGATTAGATTTGCAGTCTTGATTTAATCAAGCATCTATGGGAGGTCCGCAAGATCTGGATTTGAGATGTGATCTCATTATCCAAGTCACTATACGTGGAACAATACAATCGTCAGGTTCTTATCTCTAAGTATCCGCGGAGAAAGCGTATTATCCTTGAAAGAGTTCAAGGATAATTTCATTTTTGATATATGTATCCGAGCATTGAGAAAAATGGATAATTAAATGTGATTTAATTATCATGAATAATATGAATTTGATTTGTATTATTTGGAGAGTTATCTAAGATAATTAAATGTAATTTAGTTATCAAAGATGTGAATAATGTAATTGTGATTCATATTATTTGGGCACATGAGAATTGAGATCCAAGATGATTAAATGTGATTTAATTATCATGGATAAGAATAATGTGGGTAGCACTATCCATATTATTCAAGTATATTATAAATGTGATTTATAATATATTAAAGAGAGCATATTATGATTTATATTTGTTGATTAATTGTTAATGGATTCACATTGAATGATTAATTGAAAATATACTTATATTTTGTTTTAGGTTGTGAATGAGATTCACATAATTTCAATGGCTTGATTGAAATTTTCTCACAAGATAATTGTGAATTATTTTTTAAGAAAAATCTTTACAATAAGAGTTATTGTAAATTAAAGAGATAATCATGAGATAATAGAGAATGACCAAGTCCACTCAAAAGAGGTGTGGACGGCCACTTATCTCCTCATGGGGATAAGTGGATGTCACCCTCTTCTTGAGGAGATAATGTTGGTCTTCTCATATCTCATCTTTAGTCAAAAGTGATTTAAATTAGGATTAATTATGTTGATTTATTAATATAAATTAATTGAAAATTAAATCAATTGTTGTTGTGTTTTTACAACAACATCTTAGCCATTGAAAGAAATACAAATCAATCTCATCCATTGATTGTGTATTATCCATGGGTTGAGATCCATGGATCACAAAACCCTATATAAGAAGAGACACCCCTTGCTCTTCTAGAGACATGTTTTTACGAAAACAACGAATGCTCTCCCTCTCTCTCTCTCTATGCGTCATGTGCCTCTCTCTCGTTCTCTCTCTTATTGTCGTCCACCATGGAGCCATTGAGAGAGTTGACATCGTTGCAGCATCATCGTTATGCTGCTGGAGTACTTGCTCGTGGATCTCCGTCTCCTTCGTTGCACCTCGCTCCTGAAGAAGATTTCGGATCTCGTGTGACGAGATCAGAAGATTCGTCGCTTGGATCATCAACTTGGATTGCGAGAAGGACGCGTCTCATCAACGTACTCGCAAGTGTCTCCTCCATCAGATCGGACTTGAGACAGGAGGTCTCTTCGTTTAGAGACTCGATCGCAACCACTCTTCAAGAAATAAACCTTATACATATTTGTGGTTAAGATGAAACGATCTAAGAAGTTTTCTTGGATCACGTGGTTTCATCGTGTTTAAAAATTTTAAATTTTGCTGCATCGAGCAACTAGTGCGACTAGTCGCTTCCGATTGCATTTGATGCGATCGACACACTTCCGTGATGTGCTTGAGGATCTTACCATATCCTTCAGTATGTACTATGGTGGATGTGAAGGGGAGAGTTGTGTTTGTGTGTGTGCGTGTGTGTAAATACATAGAGATGGTGAGGGGGATGAACTTTTAAAGATGAAGATGTGGAAGGGGTAGATCATCGAGTGATCTACTCTCTCTTTTTTTATTCCTTTTTTCTCTTTTTTTACACACGTGATCCCTCGAATGAGGACTGCTAAAATGCACACGATACATTTTTTACAACAAAATGTATGAATGAAGAATTGATTGAATCCCATGAATCTTCCTTGATTTCTTTTACGGCTCCTCACAGCGGGAGCTCCCAACTCTACTTCTCCATGTAGACTAAGCATCCTCGATCTCCCTGGGACCTGCCACAAAAGAATAATATCAGAAAAATATCAAGAAATTTAATCATGAAATGATACAAAAATAACACGATGAAAAGACATAAAATTTTGAAAATGATCACATCAAAAATAATACAATAAAATTCAACAAACAATATAGATGAGTTGCATCCACAACAATGGTGTCATTTGATAAACCGCATTTTCACCACATTAAGAATCATCTTTTATCGCAGTATATGTGATGAAAATGGTTCTAAAAAAACCACAATTTCGAATATGTGGACATTATTTTATTTGACATGTATACCAAGGTCGAACACAGGGACACGAGCTTCTTCGTCTATTTGTAGAAAATTATTTATTAATTATTGAGTGAGTATTTTCTAATCTTAGGTCTTCATGCAGATGCAATATATGTGGATAAAATAATGCAAAGACAAGTTCATGTGATGCATGCAATTTTTGTTTTCTTTTTTTAGATACAAAATAGAATGTAATGAACCCTGTGTGCAATGATATGCAAACATGTAGGTATATACAAGTATGCCCAAAAATAATCAAGTCAATGAGTGATAAAAGGTCAGTTGATTTTCAAAGAAAAATTGAGCATCAAAAATAATCCATGGTACTTAATTAAAAGAGCAGGAGACACTGTGGATCATCAAAAAACATCACATTTAATTTAGTATCAAATTAAGAAATTAAACATGTTATTAGAAAGATAATTGAATAAGCATCAAAATAAAATGAAATCGTGCGATTTGGAGTTAATATGCTCAAGATATGATCAAAACAATGTTAGGGGCGTAAATGTAATAAACATGCATGGAAAGAGATGATAAATAATTACAAAAATACCTTGGAGGGGCATTTTTACAATAAATGAAAGCTAGATGGGCCCTTCTATAAATATCCCTGAAGCGAAGGGGCATTTTTTACAATTTATGAAATACGATTGGGCCTCTGTATAATTTATCCAAGCGCACACGTGATGCACACGTACCTGGACCTGGGTGTAAATCTTGAAAAGCCTGAGGTTGTCTCTACAAATAACCCTGCCCTCACACGCAAGTAGGTGTGTTGGGCGAGGTTTGTAAGGCGGACGGCTTGGGTGAACACATGGTAGGCTCGGACGTGCCTCGGAGAGTGGCTATATTGCCCCGAGCATGGAGATTCGGTGACATGATGTGGCATCATCTTGGACGTTGGATGGCTATTGTAGGGGCGTCATCCAATGACACCTATACTTCTTCCTCCGTTGTGAAGGTGGCGGCGCGTATGGAGCTCCAACGAGGTTTTCAGAACCCCATCGCCTTCGCATGATGCCGTAGAAGACCCTAAAAGCTCCATGATATCCCCGTGATGACAACTTATGCATGGAGAAGCCACGATGGAAGAGGAAGATGGATGCTGACGATGCATCACCAGAGCTGCTGCTCGAGATCGGCGAGGAGGCGTAGGCTCCAACCACTGAAGATACCTGCAGATGTTAGACACGTAGCCGAAGCGTGTATATGGGGAATTGAGAGGAATGGGACCCAATTCATGCGGGGGAGCGGAGGGTCGATGAGTCATCTCAAGCGATCTGGAGATGAGATGGGGCGGATATGGTCGGCGCTTTGGAGAAAGGAAGGGGGTGAGCGGAAGGTGTGGCGAAGAGGTAGGTGTTGTGGTGAAGCTCATAGGGTGGTTGATGAACGGTGAAGAGGGTTGTAGGTAGTGGCAAAATCATGAGAATACAAGAATAAAAGTAAGAACGTGGACCTGAGGATTCGAGGAGGAAGGCGATGGGTGATTTGGCGTAGGTTGAGGCATTGATCAAACATTGGGTCTTCGCACGGCGAGGCTAGCCGAACCTTGGTGCTCAGCAGATGCTGGAGGTGCCGGACATGGTCAAGTAGACCATGGGTTAACACCAAGCCAGAGTTCCCTTATGGCCCCCATCCGGCCTCCATTTGTCATAGGGAGGTGGATAGGGGCTAAGGTTTAGGATGTATATTGGTGGACGAGGGAGAAGTGCGGTGGGGGTATGGTAGGAGGTGGGTCGACGTGATGACGGAGGTGATTCGCAATGGTTGGTGTGAAGTCATGGAGCGATGATAGGGGGTCATTGATGGGATAGAGAGGGTAATGGAAGTCAGGGTTACATGGAGGGAGCGTTGAATAGATAGGGGGAGGCCGATTTGACAGTCAAAATAGGAAGAGGGTAGGGGCAGAGCGAGCACGTGTAATTCTCAAAGAGGGGGAGACTAGAGGAGGAAGAGGATACGTGGACCGCTGGATCTTGCGATCCAATGACCCATGTGGAGGCAGGAGCATGCAATTTGGAACATATCCATCGGATCTTATCTAAGGGTGAGGGAGGAAGCGGAAAAGGGTGGCTTGGATGAAGATTAGAGATGGATTCGAGGGTCAAGAGAGAGTGATCGATGTGGCAGAGGAAGAGACATTAGATGGGAGAGCCATCTAATGGTCAAGATGATGGTAGAAAGGAATGGTGGAGATGCAATCGAGTTGTGTGATCTGATGGTTGCTCATGGGAGTGGGTGGGTGAGATGGAGTAGGCTAGAGATAATCCAATGGCCAAGAAGGAGGTCGAGTGGAGAGAAGAGAGGCAGCCGCTTGGCGGCTCCAAAGAGCGCCACATGGCTACTCCAAAAAAATCACAAATAATAAAAACAAAAAAAAATAAAAATAATAGTAGGAGAATGAATCAACAAAAAGTCAAACATTATAGTTGTACTCGATGAAATCTACAAGTTTCATGTTGGGAAAAAAAACAAAAGAAGTCATATATACAAAGATGATTTTTTTGCAAGCATTTTAAAGACTTAAAAATGCCTAATTTTAAAGGTTTTATGTTATGATTTTTTGTATTTTGATATCTTGTAAAAGCCAAGATAGATAGAGACAATAATTAACCTAATTTTTAGGGATTTTAATAAAATATAAAAATAACAAAATGTTAGTAATAAATACAATAAAATTAGGATTAGAAAATATTGTTAATTATACATAGATTATTTACAAGTTAATACAACTTAATATTAGCTATTTAATTGTGCTTTTTATTGAATTGTTTAAGATAGGAGAACAATAAATGGATTTTAACATGATGTATCAGAGATTCATCAAGGGACGAGCTAGGGCATGATAAAGGCGGAGAAGAAGATTTTATAGGATGCTTCAAGGGTCTGGAAAAATCGAAGTCTCGTGCAAAACCCTTGGAGGATCCGACTCTACCTAGGGATCAGGGAGGATTACTGATCCTAGGAGAGGAATCGGCCACAGAAATCGAGGGAAAAAGTGGTTGGACCGATCAGGTAAAGGGCAAGAAATTCGATCCAGCGACGAGGGACTCGAGTCGGGTCTGGAGGGGGGAGGTTGACCTGGGTTGACCTATCAAAAAATTCACATTTTAAAAATCAAATAATATTGAATATAAAATAATGAATGGATTTAAAATAAAATTTATTAACATGAAAAAATTTTATTATTTTTCAAGCTATTTTTCTGTGATTTTTAATTATTTTTATGAAATTATATATATAGTATAGGGTATTATGTACATGTATAGTATACATACATATTTTATTCTTTTTTTTATATTATTATTTTTACTGAAATATACTCTATTTTATATTTTATATATTTACAAAATAATTTAAGGAGCATGAAATCATTTTAATTTATTTTTAAAAAGTAAATAAAAGTATTAAATATATATAGGTATTGTATACAATATACACACGTGTGGCTTTTGCACAATGAACTTTTGATTTTATTTTATTTTATTTTGTGACGTCTAATTTTTATTTTATTGTTAGGAATATGTACAGATGTTTAAAATACATTATGCATAAAGTATGAATCATAAATATTTGAATATTTATATTTACAAGTATAGGTACTATATGGTTACACAATGCATTCAAAAGGCTAATTTTTACCTCACAACTCTAAAATTTATGGAACCACCTTCATTTGAAAGATAATTTAATTTAGAGTCCAATATAGGTGATTTTGGAATAATTTGAGTTCATATGGAGCCTGAATTGATCTTTTAAGTTTTTATTGTGTGGCTTTTTATGAGCGGTATTATTCCCAATATGTGTAACAAATTATTTTACAAATATTTTTATTATATAGAAAACATTTTTATGTACAACTTTTATTGATAAAATAATTTATTTTGAGGTCTTTCTGTTGATGAATAAAATATAGGAATGTTATATACATAAAGTGCATGGTGATGAACATACAAGTACCATATCTCCTGTTAAATTGACCTTCTCTCGGAGTCTGGTTCAGTCTGTACTTATTACATAATTACATCCTTCCTTTTTCTTCTCTTTGTTCTTTTTTTTAGAAAAATATGTTAATTATACAATATTAACAATAGTATGCACAATGATAATTTATTGCATTTACACATATTCACAGGTGTTTTTGCTAAAAGATATGGCTAAAATAAAAGAATAAAGAATGAGAATCAGATATTCATCATATATTGAGATCATATCTCTAATCCAGAGCTCGATGACCTCCCACATATATTTGATCAAATCGAAATCATAAATCTAATCTTCTCATTGTATATGAATCATTTCAGATCAATGTCTAACATTTGGACCAAGATTAGATTACTTCTCTATTGAGAGGATTCACTAAAATCCAAACCTATTTCATCACTCCCTCGGAATGGAAGTGTCATGGTTATATAATCATTTATGATCACATCAACCATGAGTGTTCCTAAGACTCGTACATCTTGCATACCGAAAGCATAGAATAAATCTGATGTTTTAGATCTTATTTAGAATGTCTTCTTCAGGATTTTATCATAAAGTTTTCTCATTTGATCATTGGGAGTTTGTATAGATAATATACTTTCAAAAATCATATATCAAACTGATGAAGCCAGATTTCATCATCTTTATTCTACCATTTTCACCTTAAAACCCCTAGTAAATGCTTTCGGGCATTTTAGCATTCATGCATATTTATGTAAATAGTGTATAAAATGCGGTTTTTAAAGCTAAAATTATAAAATAAAGAAAAGAAAAGAAAAAGAATAAAATATTGTAAATATCTTATGACCCGAAACCCCGAGACCTAGGCATCTCGATGACTAGGTCGACAAGGAATAAAGTAGGGGGAGATAAGGGCCAAAAACCACTCAAAATACCTTTTATTTTATTCATTCTTTATTCATTTTGGGACCTATTTTTTATTCCACTATTTATACCTCAAATAAAGAAACTTTACATGAAAGTTGTAGATAATTAAATAAATAAAAATACAAAATTGATTGCACTCAAAAATAATACACAAATAAAAAGTTATGATCTGAATAAGATTCCAGAATCCCAACTTCCCAGACTTGTATCTTGCAAATAAAAACTCGAAACGCGTCAAAATCACATTTAATTGTATATAATTTCAAATAATCTATTTAATGGAGGTGGTTTCGTATTTTTCGGAATTACAGTTTGAAAGTTGAGTTTTGGACCTCACTTGTATACTTGTACATATTAAAATATTCATTTTATTATTTATTCATTATTTTTTTAATTTTACATTTTTTTAATTTTGTAAATATTATGTATAATAAATATGTGCATTAAAATCAGAATAAAAACCTAAAGAAAAGACAAAAATAAAATACATGTGTATAATACCTAGGTCTAATACCAATACACAGACCTATATAGAATATACTGTTATTTTATTAAGTGTATAAAATACATCGAAAAAATAAAATAAAAATATATTTAAGTGTATAAAAATATTTTATAAATTTACAAAATAATAAAAAATAAATTAATTAAATATACAAAATAAAAATAAAATACTTAAATATAAAGATAAAGATACATATAAAGGGTATAAAAGGAAACTTGTAATTATTAATCTCAAAAAAATAAATAAAAATTACCATAAAATAATTTATAAAATAATAAACATTTTTTATTTAATAACCTAAAAATAATAAAATCGTTTATTATTTTAAAATGATTTTACAAGAATTTTTTCCAGGGTTTTCCTGGTTGGTCCACGTGGACCAACCAGAGGGTCCGAGAGTTGACTGCGGGTCAACTCTCTGACCCGCCCCCTGTGGCTGTGTCAGAGTGGTTTTTTGTCTCTTTTTCTCGATTTTTTCGAGGCCCTTCCTTTCACATTTTCGTGTCGACGTCTTCAGCAATCTTGTTCCTCGTGGAATGGGCTTACACGCCCTTGGTTCTTCACAGGCTGAGGATCGTCGAGCGCTCCGCCACGCCTCGTTCGTTGCGCCTCTAGAGCCAGCTCTTCAAAAGACCACCCAACCTCCATTTCATTTTTTTTGAACCCTTTTTACCCTAGCCCAGCCTCTCCTTCCTGCAGGCCCTGGATCGAGGAGGTGACAGGTCCTCTCCGGCCTCATCGCGGAGGCGTTTGGCGGGGTGAATCGCGGTCTCCACCTATCTCCGCCGGTCGCCGGTGTTGAGGTCCATCTCGGGCATATCAGCCCTGAGGTTCACATTTTTGTTCTTTTTCTTTGCGCCATTTTGTTGCCTGTAACTGTAGGATCCAATCACCTTTCTCCTTTGACGATTTCTCTTGTCAACTCACCATCTCGACCACCTCGCCGGAGTCGCTCCGGTGAGTCCCCATTTTTTCCACCACCGCTTCATCCCACAGCCAGGAGGGTCAAGGCACTTTGCCCTCGACCTCCTTAACATACCTTGCAGGTACCTGGAGCTCGAGCATCTCCTGGAGGGCATTTTTGCACCTCACCGGAGCTTCCTGGACCCCTCCTCGACTTCGACACCGCAGGAGAGTTCCAGGGATCAACGATGACTTTTGGAGCCACCAGTCATCAGAGGACACCTGCAGGCGATGATACGGCGATTTTGGAGCTCCATCTCACGCTAGGGGAGGGTGCCATCATCGGAGGAAGCTCGCAGCAGCGAGCCTTCCTCCCTGTTCTTCCATCGTCGCCCCCTGCCATCAGATCAAGATCTGTTCGTCCTACATATCCAGCCACCGTCGGATCTCAGAATACCAGGGCCGCCCAATCTTCATCGCCAATCTAATCGCAGCCATCAATTGCGAAGGGGTATCACACGCTCCGGTGTTGACACGTGGACAAGTGAAGAGCCGTGCATCGTCTGGTCGCGCGCGTGTGGGTAATTTTGCAACATACCCTCGTGCATTTTGTATTTACTTTGTCATACTTAAACTTTCATCTGCCGTTGTAATAGATTTACTATTTACAGTCAAGCCCCCACACTTTCCATTATTTACAAACAGGTCCTCGGCCACGCCACCTCACGTGCCAGTGCGCGTGAGGTCCGTGGCCATTTTGCAGAGGACCCCCTGCGGGTCATTCTATTTCCGTTTAGTCCCTGAACTTCTACAGTCAGTTATAATTTTTTGGAGTATTTGCGATAGAACCCCCGTAAGTTTTGTTATTTGCATTGGTGTCCCTACCAGGTGCGCGTGCGTACGCACGTGAGTTTGGTGTTTTTGCAAGGGTACCCCCGCGGGTTTTGATAATTGTATTTAGTCCATTAACTGCAATATTTAGTTGTATAATTTGCATGAAAATTGCATTGTGGCCCTGAAACTTTTGTCTATTTACATTTATGCCCTTGCTAGTAGTGTAGTTTCTCTTTGATTCTAGTATTTATTCCATGCATCTATAAATTGCTAAAAATCACCAAAAAATTAGGTTAACCTCCTGTTTGCTTTCTCATTCATGTCATATTTTTATATTGCATTTTTATTGCATTTTCATAATTATTAAAAATCAAAAACATGCATTTTTCCAACTGTTTGCATTAGAAAACCTATAAAAATTATAAAAACGTTTTCAAAAATTCCAAAAAAAATATATTATGCGTGTCTTATCATATTTTAGTGTTAGTCCAAAAATTACTAAAAAGTTTAAAGTAAAACTCCTAAAAATTAGAAAACCCCCAAAAACTTCATAAAAATCTAAAAATTTCTAGAAAAATCCTAAAAATATAATCTCAGTTTCTGTAGTTTCCTTATTTTATTACCTTTATTTTAAAATTAATTTGAGGAATTTTTGATACTGTTTGAAAAATTTTATCCTCATTTTGATTTCGGCCAGTAGGTGAGTTCACTGTTTTCTAGTGTGTTGACCTTTAAAAATACCAAAAACATTCAGAAAATTCTCTAAAAATCAAAAAAACATTATAAATTTATAAAAAGCCTAAAAATATTTCATTTCCTGATTTTTGAGTATTCTTACGTATTTTTATAAATACCTTGTCCTTTTCTTTCTCACTTTGTACATATATTCTATTATCGAAAAAGAAAATATAAAAATATAAAATATAAAAAGAAAAGATAAAATCAGAAAATTAAAAACCAAAAAACAAAATCAAAAATTAAAAATAAATAGAAAAATATAAAAATTAAAAACCCACAAAAAATTTTGCATACTAGTAAACACTTAATCACATTCACTCTTGCACATTTTGTTTGATCTATCCTGCTTGCTCCCTGAGTTCGACACTCTACACACTTGCACATTATATACACTTTTGTAGATTTAATAATAAATTTTAACTCCACCTTTTTTGTCATTGTCTGATTTGATACCATGGGTTAATTGTTGATTAATACGGGTTTTGTGAGCAGTCGCCCCAGCGACATTGTGGTCCCGCCTTGTGTGGACTATTTAGACCCTTGCCGAACCCGCGTTATCACAAACCTACAAATTCAGTCAAGCTTTCAAAGTAAGACAGTCGTGCACCGAATTTGATTCCTAATATCTCATGAGTGAGCTCATGTCTTCCAGTTCATTAATGAACCTGTATGGTCCCTTTAAGAGATCATATTACTCCAACCCCTTATATGTACACCAACATGTTGGTGTATAGACCTTGATTAGGACATCAACCTATCGGTTTGCCAAATGTACATACTCAGACATATGGTAACACATCTGTCTCACGTTTAAAGGATGTATACCTATATCATGCAACATATGACATAGGTCTTGGTTATTTCGATCTCACTAAGTCAACTCTTTGAACTAACTTATCTAACACCACTCAGTCACTATTCTTATGTAGAGGATCTGCATCATAAGGTCGGGTATCAGCCAAAAGAGAAATGATTGCCATCTCCTACTCAGGCCGGAGATCATCTCTTAATAATCATTTGACGATGTTTGATGAGTCCTCAATCAAACTCTATAGATGTGCATCCAAGCACCATCCTTCACGATTCAACAATTGAATCAACAACTATATGATCGTTAAGATGGCCATGGTACATAACTGTAATTGTACTGAGAGATCTATTATGTACATTAGTTATTCTTCATTTCAGATCTGGGAATGATAATTTTGCAATAACATTTATTAGATAATGGCTTGTCGTGGGCTCGCATGTCCAATAAATACGCCCCCTTATATAGGGCAAAGTCTAATCAGATTCAGATCTGATCCCAATAGCCGCATCTCATTCATATTTTGCACATAACACCCATATATGGATTTGGAAAGATCTCGACGAGCACTATAAGAAAGAGTGCTTAAGTTCTGATTTGGATATTGTATACATATAGATGCTGATTTTTAGTGAGATAATTTCTTAGGGTCTAACATTCAGGCATAAAGATGCATATCTGTTTCTGATCAAAGGATGTGTGCCTGATAGTAATAGTCATGATTTAGGTCTTAGTTTATCTCGACGTAATCAAGTCAAACCTTTGACTTGATTATTCCAACACCTCGAAATCTCTATTCCTTTGTAGAGGACCTGCATCAAGAAGTCGGTCCAATCTCTAGAGAAAGATAGCCATCTCTTTCCCAGACTATAGATCATTGTTGAATATCACATGTTAATATCATGTGTGCCCTCCCAACCTCGTAGTATTCAATGTGTCCATGGTACACAACCCTATTAATACATAGAGGCCTATCATTAAGTGCTTTCACAAACATTCATTTCAGATGGGCATGAAAAACACAATAACTTTTATTGCATTAATGGGTTGCCTAGGGCCTACAAGTCCAATAGAGACATGATTTATGTTCATCCCCCCATCATGTTTATTGATCTCGGTCAACAAAATCAAAGATACCTCCATTTTCCTCAAGGTTTTAAAAGCCGGACTATACATTGAACTGATCATTCTTCGATTTGGTCCAATTGGGTCGGATCGTCGATCCAAATCGGTCGGATCGGTGATGATGTCAGCATGATGTCATCATTCCTATTGATTCAAAAAAATCGGATCATGCTTAATTACTAGTCCAACCAGTCGAACCGATAAAATCCGATGCATATATGTAAATATATATATTTATATATCAATGAAATAATCATTTAAATTGTCAAATCTTTCAATAGAATAACATGATTATCTATTTCGAGTAAAAGTATACAAAAGGTAGTCACATTTTCCAACATTATATATGAATATAATATTGTAATAATTTATTTATAATTCCTTATAGAAAATTACTCTAAGAAAGTAGTGGTACAAGTTATATTCTAAAAAAGAGAGGGGCATAATTGAAATTACAAAAGTTAAGAAGGGCAAAAAAGAGAGGGGCATAATTGAAATTACAAAAGTTAAGAAGGGCACAAGTGATAAAATTCTTATTATTTTATTATTTAAACCTTTATTTTTTGAAAATATACTAAACCATCAAAACTAGATCAATCCAGGACAACTCGAGGTCAACCCTGTTCGACCACCGGTCGGATCCGATTTTTTATTTTTCTTTGTTTTTAAAATTAATTACATACAACCGACTGAACTGACCAGGTTGGGGCTGGTTTCTGGTCCAACCGAGCTGACCGATTGGTCCGATCCAATTTTTAGAACCCTGATCATCCTTCTCAGGTCACATAATTATTTGCTCCAAGTCTCCCAATCATGTTGAGTCTTCTCCAACACCTCACCTCCATATGCTCAATCACTAGAACTCGCCACTCGTAGTGCGAGGAAGGAGACATCTTCTATTAACCATAGATTGGTAAGCATTAGAGCTCGAGCGCTAGTGTGATCCTTAGTATCTAATCATCTTAGCAATTTATCTTTCCAAGATTATGGAGGTGTCACCTCCTCTATTGATGTTATAATTGTAATGATAAATGCACTACCCCTCTAATGACTATTTTCCTCCTTTCATGTAACTTATTCCTCTTTCCTTTGTGACTTCCTCTTCTTACTCATACATTTTCTTTGTGTCCTCTCCTATTGACTCCTCTATTTCATTGATCCATCTTTGTTTCTTTTTTCTCCCTGAAATCCTCATTTCATTCATCCCAATCTAGCAACATTTGAGTACTATTTTCTCTGTGAACTCAGTCACAACCTTACATCTCTGATCAGTTCTACTTATTGAAGATGTGTGCTTCCCCCTTGCCCTCAACAGAGAATAGCCATTTGCACAACCAGTCATCCCTTTTGAGCTTAACCCAGCATCTGATTTGAAGTCAAATATAGAGGAACTTCGCTTTGTAAGACCTCTAGGAGGAAATCATCTCCGATCTGGAACTTCACATGATCATCATCAGAGCACCTTTTCCCCCTTTATGCATGTTAGCACTTGTATGAAGAATACAAGTCCAAAGCTTTGCACTCAGGAGTTGTCCCGATCAATCATGCATCTCAAACATTGAGCTGAAGGGATCCTTGTTACTGTGGATTAACCCCATCAAGGGGCATCTCTGCCCTCCACATAGCAACACCTACAGTCACGCAATTGAACCATCACCACCATTTGTAGCATCACATGAGCTTGAGGGACCATCATATCGAAGATCATATGCCATTTTTACAACATGAGGCTCCAGTTCCGTGATGCATTACGAAGTGATAGTTGATAAACTCATGTTTCATCTTACCCAAGACATGAAAATGGAGTACCTTAAAAAACAAGTTTATGCATGTACTAATTTTATAATTTTATAAATATGAGCCTATAAATGTAAATCTAAACATATACATTAACACTCAAAAACACAAAAATATTTAAAAAGGAAATCTAAAAAGAAATAAATAGTGTGCTAGATTATATGCATATATATACATATTGGCCTGGAATTTCTAAGAAAATTAAAATAGATAGGCATGCAAGTTCTGTTTATGTCCCTCACCTAGAGACCAAGGTTGTAGGCCTCGATAGACTCGATAAAGAGTAGGAAAATAAGGAAACCTATAAAAATGCATTATTGTTTACATAAAAATCATAAAACACGTATATTACACATACATATACACACTACAAAGTAACATATCTATTTATAAAACTCCAATTGAACTAATTGTTTTGCATTAATTCAAAAAAAGTATAGAAAAATAGAAAAATATCTCAAAAATACTGACATGCACAGTTGTCAATACAACTCAAACCCATCTAGATTTTACATCAAGACATATGAACCCCAAATTGGTCGAACACACCTTTGACGTTAATATTCTAAAAATATCCTAAATTCTAAAAATACTTTGAAGTTGAGCTGGGACCATCCGTGAAAAGTCGATTTCTAGACCTATTATACAAATGTACTGATATTTTCTTTATAATATATAGAGCATTGAATCGTTTCTCTTGGTTTCACTTTTAATATATTCGTTGTATTCGTATTTTCCATAAAAAAATATAAAATGAAATAAAAAAATCATAAAAAAAGAAACCAAAATAAGAAGTTAACACATAAATATAAATGACCCGATGAATAGATATTATATTTTAATATAGCATAAATGCAAAACTAAAATTCACAAAAATTATATATAGACTCTTTATAATGTTAGATAAAAATATAAAATCGGTACTTCATTAACAAGAAAAAAATTAGGAAATTTGAAACACGGATAAAATATACATATATTTTAAAATAGATTTTTGAGTCTCCTATTCTAAGCTACTTATAAGAAATTCCCTCCACAAACTTATAAATCTTAAACTTTAGAACAACTTTCATGTTTTACATTTGGAAATAAGATGGCAAAGGACTGGCGTACGTAGGGTCGTAACTCATGTTTTATTTTAGAAAACCACAACGTCGGCAAAATTTTGACCCTATGTAGCTCATTCCTTCGTCATTTCATTTCCATATCTATAGGGTATTGGTACTACTATTCTGTCGTATTTTACATGTATTGTAGGGTGATAGGAGGCACATAATACCCCTACGTCTGATAGATCAGAATTTTGGAGTACATCCTTTCTTCTCTACATGTAGAGCAATGTGGGCACTTTAACCCTTTATTTTTCGATGATAAGCAAGAGAATATCAATACAAGGCCAACGGGGTAGAAAACTGAAACAATTGCAAAAAAAACCACTTCCATTTTATGTGATGCAACTAAGTAGTCCATCGAAACCTAAACTTATTTTACCTTATTTGACTTTAGTCCCTAACATATTGTTTTGTATTAAAACATAAACTGGTATTTGTATTTTAGTCTTTAGAACTTGTAAAATTCATATATTGCTCAGTTTTTATTAAATTTTAATGACTTCAATTTAGGCTGACTTGTATTATATAGTCATATTTTTGTATAAATGTGAGAATTTTCAGATATTACATGATTTATTTAGAAGTAATTTTTTAATTTAGATGCTTTTTTACCCAAAAAAATATTTCTGGGCTATTTTGGTAATAGTTCGGCTTGGGAGAAATTGTTTAAGGCCCCATCAAGTAGTAAATAAAATCTTATCCTGATTTTTTTTTCAAAAATCCATTTTCTTGTTGTTTTAAAAATTCTCTTAACTTTTAGGTTATTGACTTTTATTAAGCCACACATTTTTATATCTTGCTAATTCCTTTTTTCCCACATATTCGTTATATAATATCTATTCACTATATTTTTTATTTGAAAAAAAATATTACTATTAACCTATTTCTAAAAATCAAACACCAAAAAGATCATGTTTTTAGTAGAAAGTCATTGTAAATCATTTTCTTAATAAAAATATTCCCCAATTTTAAGGGAGTGGGAATCTCTTGTAGATCCACATTCCCTTCAAAATTCGTCTTCAGATTCCTTTTTTGCTTTAAACCCATAAATATTGAAAAACTTCCTTATTTTCTATAAAATCTAGATCAAAATAACAAAAAGAAAAGCCCAATTTTGTTTCATATTGTCCTCTTCGATTTAAAAATATGCATAAGTCTATTTAGGCCTTGAGTTGATTATTATCGTACCTCCACTAGTTATTTACTTATATTTTTTTCATTAGAAATTAAAAATCCAAAATACTTCTCAACCGTAAAAACCAAAAAATATTTAAAAAATGAAATCATTTTCAAAGTTAATAAAAACTCAAAAGGTTAAAAATATAAATAAAGTAAAAACAAAAATTGAAAATAACTAAAATACAAAAAAATACAAAAACCCATAAAAATACCGCACTTGGACACTTGTTTTGCACATTTTCCATCTTTATACTTAGTCACTACACCGTACACACTTGCGTAGCTCATTGAATCTACCTCCTTGGGTCCGACCATGGCATTTGCCCCAGTATATTCACATACCTAGCATTTACATTGCACTCATTTTTAAATTTTGAGTGAGAGGATCTACATTGATAGGTTAAAAATTACGAATGCATTAGTAATACAAAAACCAACAAATAGCAAGAGATATTGGATTGAGTGGTTGAGACTGACTTGTGATTAGTGTGCCATTTTTTCAGTGTTCAATCTATTATATTTACCTAGAAAAATAAATAGTGAAAATAAATTTGTTTGATTGATTTGACTGATACTTTTACCTAGTACAATAAATAGTGAAAATAAATTTGTTTGATTGATTTGACTGATACTACATGTTGACACTTTTAGCATATAGTCCAATCTTGTTAACTCCCACCCATAAGTTAACATCCATTTGGGAGGGGATATAACTTTAGTAGTATAATGCAAAAATGGTAGGGCTATAAGTGCAACTGCACAAACTCGAAAGGGCACAAATGCAAATAATCCCATGAAGTATTTCAACTAGAGGTTCTTACATAATTTTCAAATCCTAAATCCATTAAGTGTTGTGATAAGTTGAGAAGAGGAAGGTGTTGGAATATAAATCCATAAATTGGTATATATGTGCGTCATTTGTATTCTTCACATCTACCAAATAAGAATAAAGGATAAATATCACATGTATTTTATCCCGCTTTATTTCTTCCCCGCAAGTCAACTGGTCGGCTAAGTTTTTTGCCACAATAAGTAAAAGTACGAGAAAACTTTAAGGGTTCACTTGTGCCATTCTTAATCTCTGCAATACCAGTTATGTCACTCCCTTTTTTCAATATCAATTGTGCTTCTGAGTTCTTACAGAATTCACAATCCTACCCTTTTGTTATATCAATATGCTCCTACTTTGCCTTACTTGAAGGACAGAACTATGAATTTTCTAAGAAGTTAAGGGCACAATTGCCAATACAAAAAAAGAGAGGGGTATAATTTATATTGCAGAAGTTAAGAAGGGTACAATTAAAAAAAATCATCATCAAATATTTTAGTGAATTATTTAACGATAATTGATGCCAAAGGAGAAGTGATCTATCCTCATTGTGTGGAATACAAAAGGTGGCAGAAGAAGAAGACACGCACATTCGAGTAATTCCCTCCCTGTTGGAAGTGACAGAGGCCCTATGGAGCACAAGGTCTGATAAGGCACCACGTTCTCATAGATTCAATGTGATTTTTTTCCGATGATGTTGGTACATAATTGTCAAGGATGTGGTGGAAGCGATTCGATTCTTCCTTGAGGGTGGTAGAATAGTTGGAGAGATTAATCATGCATTCCTCATCTTGATCCCTATGGTGCACAATATAAATCTACCAAAGATTTTAGACCCGTAGCATGTTGCAATGGCATATATAAAATTATCTTCAAAATCTTAGCAAGTAGATTGGTGATATTACTCCCCCAACTCATCTTGTCGAATCAAGGAGCTTTGTAAAAAGGAAGATGGATCTCTGATTGCACCATGTTGGCACAAGAATTCATGCGAGGTTTCCATGTGAGAGGAGCAACAAAGAAGATGTGCATCAAACTTGATATCTCAAAAGCTTATGACATATTTAACATGGTGTTTCTTTATCGGCTACTTCAAGAGATGGGATTCCACGGTGAATAATTAGTTGATTTTGTGGTGCATGCACCTTCCTACAATTTTCTCAATGGTGCGACAAGGTGATCCCATATCTCCCCTACTATTTACTCTTATTGTGAATGTTCTCTCATTGTTTGTAGAGTTTCAAGTTCAACATGGATGAATTTGGGTACATAAAATTTGTGGTGTCCAATTTCCATCCCATCTTTTATATGTCGATATGTCCTCCTCTTTTCCAAGAGAAATTGTTAAGGGAACATATTGGAATGCATTGTGAGAGGCCCAAGGGTTCCCTTATATATGAGAAGAACCATTGGACAAATTACATAAATAAGAAAAGAAAATTATAAAATTACATACGATAGGCTAAAAATAGTAATCATCTCAACACTCCCCCTCAAGCTGGAGCGTAGATATCAATAAGACTCAACTTGGAACAACATTTTTGATAAGGTCCTCTTGTTAGAGCCTTTGTAAGTATATCTGTTGTCTGGTCTCCAGAACTGACATGCGTAGTAGTGATAATACCCTTTTGTATCATGTCACGAGTGTAGTGACAATCCACCTCTATGTGCTTTGTCCTCTCATGAAAGGCTAGGTTATTTGCAATGAAGAGAGCAGCTTGATTATCACATTGAAGGTTCATGGGAAGAGGGACTTCTATAGTCAGGTCAGTAAGAACGGATCTGGCCTACATCATCTCTGTACTAGCATGTGTCATGGCCTTGTATTCCGATTCAGCACTTGACCTAGCAACCACAGTCTGCTTCTTACTTTTCCATGAAACAAGAGACTTCCCTATGAACACTATAAATCCATATTTAGACTTTCTATCCTTTGGACACCCAGCATAGTATGCATCTGTGCACGCTGTCACTGAGAGAGGCGTGTCTCTGCTGAAGAGAAGTCCAGTACTAGGTGGAGTTTTCAAGTATCTTAGAATCATATGGACTGCATCCACATGTGCATGTCTGGGTTGCTTCATAAGCTGGCTTACTTTTTTTACGACAAATGTTATGTCGGGCCTGGTAACATTTACATATAGTAGCTTGCCAACAAGCTCTTTGTACGTCCTCTTATCGACCTCCTTAGTATCATCATCATAGAACTTCATGCTTGGGTCAAGCGGAGTAGTGCAGGTCTGCAATCTGTCATGTCTGTCTCTGAAAGAAGATCTATAACATACTTCCTCTGGGTCATTACAAGACCCCGTTGGTTCCTGGAAAACTCTATTCCAAGGAAGTAACGTAAATGTCCAAGGTCCTTGGTCACAAACTGCTGTCCTAAGAAGTCCTTGGCACCCTGATTACCCTACTCGTCATCCCTTGTAATAATAATGTCATCAACATGAAACAAGAATGATTATAGTACCTCTCTGGGCCTTCTATATAAACAAGGAGCGATCAACAATTGATCTCACAAACCCCTTCTTCTCTATCAAGTCTGAGAGATTTTAGAACCATGCTGTTGGACTCTTCTTGAGGCCATAAATATCCTTGTGTAACTAGAAAACCTTCTAACACTCCCCCTCAATAGCAAACCCAGGTGGCTGCTGCATGTATACCTCCTCCTGTAGATCACCATAAAAGGAATGCATTCTTCACATCTAGCTGATAAAGAGGCCAATCTCGTGTCACAGCAACAACAAGGAGAATACGTAGAGTAGAATGTCTGGCAACTGGGGAAAAAGTATCATGATAGTCCACTCCATATGTCAGGGTGAACCCTCTTTCCACAAGTCTCGCCTTGTAGCGATCCACACTTCCATCTGTACGGTGTTTCACAGTGAACACCCGTTTGCATCCCACAACTGATGCATCAACAGGAGCAGGAATAAGACTCCACGTGCCACGTGACTGTAGCGTGACCATCTCCTCCTCCATGGCTAACATCCACTGACTATCTTTAAGAGCCTCCTGATACGTTTGTGGTATATGCACGGCTGATAGTGCTAACGTCAATCTCCTGAAATCCTCTGACAACCTGCTCAAAGAAATCTAGGCTGCAAGAGGGTAAGTAGCACATGCTCGTTTCTATTTTACTAAAGCAATCGGCATGATCAAGATCATCTGCCAAGTCCCGGGTCTGTATATTCCCCTCTTGAGAGGGTACCTGCTCCTCCTATCTAGAATCTTGTTGTACAGTAAATTCAGTAGTACCATCAATAGAGACAATATGCTCATTAGATACATGAGGCATGCTGGATGATGGGCAAGGCTTGTGAGTATGGAGAACAGAATGAGGTCTACGAGGAAAAATACGATGCAAGAACTGAACCAACAGAGGAGGTGGTGGAGGCGATAGAGGAGTAGGTAAAGGTGAAGGACCAACTGTGGGAGGTGGTGGCATGTATATTTCATCATCAGAGTCCGATGGAGTAAGTCTGTCACTTGTAGAAGAAAAATACATGACAGATTCAAAGAAAGTAACGTCGACACTAACAAAATATTTTTGGCTTAGAGGATCAAAGCAACGATACCCCATTTGGGTGCGAGAGTAGCCGACAAAAACACACTTGACATCTCTAGGAGAGAGCTTCTCATGCCCGAGAGAGACATTATGAACAAAGGCAACAGATCCAAACACACGAGGTGTAAGAGAGAAGAGATCCTTCTCGGGAAACACAATCGAGTAAGGAATTCTTTCTCCCAACACGGACGATGGCATTCGATTTACCAAATAACAAGTAGTAAGGATAGTGTCACCCCAGTAAGCATGAAGAACACGACTCTGTATCAGTAATGTTCTGGTCACATCAAGTAAGTGACAGTGTTTGCGCTCGGCAACACCATTTTGCTGGGAAGTGTAGACACATGAGGTCTGGTGAAGAATGTATGGAATTTAAGGAACTCAGAAAGATGTAAGGTGCAAAATTCCAAGGCATTATCAAAACGGAGATACTTGACATTGGCAGAAAAAATATTCTTTATTTAATTAATAAAACACTTGATAATGGATCTAGCCTCATACTTATTCTTCAATAAGAAGACCCAAGAAAGTCTAGAAAAATCGTCGACGTCTACAAGATAAAATCGGTGTCCTTGGAGATCAGGAATATGACTAGGACTCCAAATGTCTAAATAAAGGAGCTCAAAAAGTTGAGAACTGCGCCAGCTCTGATGGGATGGAAAAGAGGAACGATGATGCTTTCTAAGTTGACGTGTCTCACACTGGAAGGATGATCTCATAAAAATCTGAGGGAGAACATGACATAACTTTTGCAGAAGAAGATGTCTAAACCTACGGTGGCACAGATAAGGAGAGACAGGTCCAGTAGGTATAATAGAAACACTAGCATGAGGAGGTTGGACTAGTCTGTAGAGTCCGCGCTGCTCACAACCACATCCAATCACCCTTTCCGTGAGTATGTCCTGAAACACAAGAGATGAAGGGTCAAAGATGGCACGACAGTGTAGATCCTTAGTGATTTGACTAATAGACAATAAATTCATTTGAAATACAGGAGCATAATAAACATTTTTTAGACACATAGACGACATCAACTGCACCTCCCCTGTCCTGTAACAGGTAAGTGGTCTCCATTAGCAATGACGACCCATCGGTCGGGTGGTATAGCCCTGTAGGACTTCAACTGCATTCTGTCTCCACATAAGTGGTGAGAAGCACCATAGTCCATAATCCACTCTGTCATGTCTGCATTCGTACTACCAGTAAAGGCATAGGTGATACCTGAGGAACTCGAAGAGGCTCCGGCTGCTGCAACGGTATCTGTGGTGATGTCAGTACCATGAGTCATGATCTCTCAAATATGAGAGACAATATCATCCAGGCGAGGATCAGCGTGGGGAGCTGAAGTCTCTGAAGACACAATCTGCTCTGTTGCTCGACCAGAAATAGGATATCCATGCTTCTGATAGCATGTATCCTCTGCATGTCCAGGCTTGCAGTAGTAGGTGGAGGGACCACGTTGGCATCCACCACTTCATCCTCGAGGTATGCGTCCTCTGGACTAGATTGTCCCACCTCGACCATGAGACACGGCCATCGCTGAGGAGTACGAAGACATGGCTGTCGAAGACATGGCTGTCGAAGACATGATGAGCCGACTAAGACGGCTATAAGCCTCCTCTATATGGGGAATGGTTGCTTTAGTAAGAAGATGAGTACATGCAGCATCATATTCTTTATCAAGTCCAGCCATGAAGACTCCAACCATTATGGAGTTCCTATATATCTTTTGTTGCTCAATAGATGTCGTAATGGGCATGTAGCTATGAAGCTTTTCAAACATGCCACGCAGCGGAGAGTAGTAAACATGCAAGGGACGACCATTCTTCTTGGTGTTGTAGATATCAAACTGTAGTTGAAGGATTTTAGCCTCATTCTTTGCCTGTGCATAGGTGGATGCCAAAGTGACCCACACTACCATGGCTGTGGGCTTAGTTAGTATATCGTTGGCTATCTCTGTAGAAAAAGTCCAACAAAGCCAAATACACGCGTATGCATCATCTTGGTTCAAGAAGCATTTGCCTCGGTCTTTTCCGCTGACTCTCGATCTGTCAAGATGTGCTCCTTATTGCCGCACTGTACGAGGGTGAGGAACTGCATGGACCACAACTCATAGTTGGTCCCATCCATCTTAATGATGGGAGCCGGGCCCTTGAAGGCGCCGGACGAGAAGATGTCACCCTTGTTGTCTGACATGTTGATAGCCAAATAACGGAACTCGACCGGAGGATAGACCGATATAAATGAGTCTACAGATTCATACGAAGGATTAGTTGTATGTGTAGACTCATACAACCATCCTTAATACTTCTTGTTGCTTGCCGAAAATCGGGACTTAAAGGTTCGAAGGTACTCTGTTTGGCATAGAACCATTCATGAAAGGTCTGATTTACGGTTCAGGGGACCAGGTCACTACCTGGGCACATAGAGAATAGGGAGCTGAGGGGGCTTAGGGCACAGAAGGGCCTAGTGGGGTGCCTGGAAGTCGGGGCAGAGGCAGGGGCCGTGGGGCGCCTGGAAGTCGGGGCAGGAGTCGTGGGGCGCAAGGCTTCAGGGGTTGTGGCGGCGCTGGTTCGCAAGGCACGCGATTCTCGCGCAGTGCGCAGGGCGCAGGGGGTGTGCGGGGTGCGCGTGGCGTGCGAGGCGAACAGGGCACGCGAGGTGCGCGAGCCGCACAGAGTGCGCGGGGCGTATGGTCTCTGGCGTGGGGAAGCACCGGTGCGGGGGAAGGGCCTGGCGCGGTGCAGTAGCCTGCGCGCGAGGCGCAGAGTGCGCGGTGGGGAAGGGCGGAGCGAGGTGGGGAGGGGGACAGTTGTCGGGTACAGAAGGGTTAGGGTCAGGGATAGACTCGGTAACTCCAGTCTATGACCGTGGCTCTAATACCATGTTAAGGGAACATATTGGAATGCGTTATGAGAGGCACAAGGGTTCCCTTATATAGGAGAAGAACCATTGGGCAAATTACATAAATAAGGAAAGAAAAATATAAAATTACATAAGATAGGCTAAAATAGTAATCATTTCAACAGAAATGGGTTGAATGCAGAAGCCCTAAGAAACACACTCGAAGTCTTTGGAAATCTTACATGTTTGAGGATTAATGCAAATAAAAGTCAAATTTACCTATCTAAAGGCATCGGTGCAAGATTAGTTATTGTACTGAAACTTAACATGATGGAGTGGTGCCCTCCTTCGACATATTTTGGTACAATTCTCTTTTCGGGTAGGAGCACAAATGCCATCTTCCAACAAGTAGTGGATATGATAAATGTAAAGATTGGGCATGAATTGAGAGAGTTCTTTCAAAATGGGATGGACCCAACTAACAAAATGGATGGTAGAGGAATTTACAAAAATCTGGTTAGAATGTGCCATTCTACCAAAGAAATGTTTGAAGAGCAACATTAGCTCACAATGAAGTTTGTTTGGGGAGATAAAACACATCTATTGAATTGAAGAGAATGTTGCCTTCGAAAATATGAAGGTGCCCTGTGTCTTGAAAAATGGAGGAGATGTCCTTGCATATCATGTGCAAGAAGGTTCATCGTTTTGTTATTGGCCAGAACATCTCTATTTGGAGTTCTTAGAAGCATAATTGTTATGGGATAGGTGATGGTTTCTTTACGACTCAAAAGCAAAATGGTTACTAAAGGATATGTTAGAGTATGCTGGATATGCAATCGCCCTTTATTGAGAAATTTATCACATTAGAACACACAAAAAACTATGCATGGAAGTGGTCTATTGCTAAGCATAGTACGTCATTGTCGCTAGATTTGATAAAAGTACATGGAAATCGTGAGTCGCCACTTTTAGCTATTTGGAGGAAGGGACAAGTCCGGAAATGGAGATGCACCCATCTTTTAGCTTGGCGCTACAAACTTTGACAAAAGACAAAATGACATTGTGAGGGATCTTGACTAACATGAAGTACTCTTTAGCGATAACGGGAAGGAGACATATGCACATCTTTTCTTCCAATATGAGTTTATATCTGGAATTTGGGAGGAAATTATTAGTCAGAGATTGCGAATACAGGATTCTTACTCTTGGTGACATACTCACTAATATGGCAACAAATGGTCAAACTTGTTTGGACTTGGTTCGAATTGTAACGACCAATGTTTCGTTGTTGTGGCGAGAGAAATAAAAGAAATCACGAGAGAACTTTGCGAGAATAAGGTGATCTAGCGTGGGTTAAGAGTGATCTTCCTTTATAGCCTTTTTGCTTTATTTTTAATCCCAAAGAAGGTTGTAGAAGTGTAAAACTATTCATGTATCTGTTTTTTGTAATGCATGTAGTGCTAAAAATTATGTATTTGGTCAGGAAAAAATGTGCAATGAATGTTGTTTTGAAGAGGATATGAATATTTATTTTTCATTTTGATGGGTATGGACAAAGACATAGATTCTTATTTTTTTGTGAATATGGATACAGAAAAGGATACATGTTTCATATTTCTAAGGATACAGATATGGATATAGTTGCTCTTTTTAACGGATACAGAGATTTGGATATGGGGTTGGGGAGTAGGCACCAAGGTGCATGTAAGTCTACATGCATCGATACCACAAATTTAGATATATGTGTGTGCGTGAGTGTACTACTATATTGTCAAACATATATCAATGAGTGTTTTAACAAATGTCTAAATACCACAACAACAAAACATGTCTATAGTGATATTTTTTAAAAGTCAGTCATTATATAGTTACCTGTTACATATAACACCACTACTATTTGTTGAGAGATTATTTTGTAAACTTGAAATTAGTAATCAATCTCATAACCGTCAATATACCATTAGCAACGATCCGTTGCTATTTTAAAAAAATTACCTAATTGTTATTAAATTTTGAACTAAATATTAGTGACTAATATCTATTTTTTTTAAAATAGCAAAAAAATAATTATCACTTTGTACACCATCGCTAATGATATAACAATGGACATGATATTCGTCGTTAGTTTCGAGTATAAAAAATAACTTCGCAACGAGTAGTATCTTCCTTATATATTTAACAAGGGGTAGCATAATGACAGGTTAAAAAACGTCAATAGACCCATTTTATGTAATATTTTCTTACAAAGTTACACGAGTTTATTGTGTTGGTCATTTTCAAATGCAAGAAGATATACACGTGCACAATATTTGCTATACAAGTTAATTGATTTTAACATATCACTTTATTTATTTGTATTTTTGTGTATTTGTAGTACAATCTAATCAACTATTATATTCAACTTTAAAAAAAACATTTTGTTTTACCTTTATTCGTTAAAATGCATAAATAACTTACCATGATTTTAGCATTTTATTTTCTTATTTTCAATTGGATCTTGAATACAAATTTCTCTCCTTTTTCGAAAACATTAACGTTAACACTAATGAAGAAATGATATTTTTTTTAATCTAACCTATAAAAAGAATTTATATTCGATTTTATCTCTCTTTGATATTTAAAAATTCGACTAAGGTTCTATTCAAGAAATAAACGAAAAGAATCTGAGCACATTTTAGATTTGTTTGTATAAACAACCCGAATCTGAACAGGGTATATTAGATCAAGTTCGGTTTGTTTTATTAAATTCAATATGTATGTGTAAGCATGAATATATGCATGCAACTTTTACGAAAAATTGCTTCTTGCTACTTATTAGTCGTTACAAATATATTTTCTTATAGCTTTAAATGAATTTTAGTCTATATTAAATTAATCAAATAACCTAAAAATCTTATCTGAACATTGCTTGAAGTAAGAGAAGTATATGACATATATTATTGAAGGTTTGCTCTCAAATGAACTTTAATAAAAGAAAAACGAGCATAAAATGAATGTTAACGAATGTTTATTCTAAATCCAACATTTAATGAATCAGACTTCGTGAACTTGAATTGAGCCGAAATGAATCTTAACACTATCTTTATCTTATTGAACTGGATCGACCCTTAAATATGGCAAATGAACAAAACCTGACCTAAAATGGGAAAATAATATCGTTTCCTCTTCGTCATTAGTTTCCTACTAAAATAACCTTCATTGGGGTATTCTCCTACTAAAAGGGAAAATGGGAAAAAAAGCAATTGCTTTCTCGCAACTTCAGCCACATCCTTTCTAACATCGAGTAATCGAGGCCAATTCAATGTGCTTGACACCGTCATATCAGATTTCAACAATTGCTTGAAATGTTGATCTTGATTCTCTTACCAAAGGGGAAAAAACCACATTAAGGGCCCGTTCATTTCGAGAGTTTTTGGATGGGTAATTCCATGTTCGGAGGTTTTCCTTGGGTTTGGGGTTAAAATACTCGTTTCCATTTTGGTGGGTCTCACAACTATTATTTATGGGATATTTACACTCATAAGTCCGAGTAATTATGTAATTACATTCATCATCTTGCGTAATCGTGAATTACGCCTAGGGTCCTGAATAAGTACACCATCTTACACCCATACCCTTCCGTTAATTTAATCCATTAAACCAACCAGATGGATGAGTTAATCTAACCAATCCATAATCCGACGATTAGGATTAACCATAAGCAAAAAAGGAGAAAACCCTCTCCCCTTATTCCTCCAGCACCCCCCTCCAACGTCGCCCCCTCCTCCATCTCTCCTCCCGCTGCTTCTCCTTCGGCCGCCATCACCCTCTCTTCGGTCTTTGACTACTCTCTCTGGGGTTCGAGCTCGACGGGAGGGGCTGGGGGGTTCTTGCTAAAAGTCGAGGTCGTGTGTAGGGCTTCCACGGGGGTGGGAGGCTTCAACGGGGAGCTTGTAGGGAGGGGCTTGCGGCGACCGGGGTGGGGGATATTCTTTCCATGGGGGGTGGGTGCGAGGCGAGGCTTGCGGGCGGTGATGGGCACATGTGGGGCTTATGGGAAGGGGCGGGTGCCGAAGGGCTTATAGGAAGGGGCAGGCGGTCACGGGGGGGGGGGGGGGGGGACTACAAGAAATTGGACCTAAGGCAACAAATAATTTGAATATTTGTTCCTATATCTTCCGATGTTAAAGATATAACAACGAATATTATTTATTGTCAAATGATCTTTAGTACTTGTAATTAACAATGAATATCATATTCGTTGTTAAAGGTCCATATAACGATGATTTTTTCGTTAACTTATTCGTTAAAATTCACATTAATCGTTGCCATATTTAGCAACAATTAGAAGAAAATGACAACGAATAATCGTCGTTATATGATTCGTTGCGAGGAATATAGCAACGAATACCATTATTCGTTGTGAATTTAAAGAAGTAAGCAACGAATAATATTCATTGTTATATATTTAACTGCGGAAGATATGGCAATGAATATTAAATTATTCGTTGTCTTAGGTCAATTTTCTTGTGTGGGGGGGGGGTGTTGCTCGCAGGACGAGTGCTTGTGGGTGGTAGCAGGCACACGCGGGGTTTACCGGGTTTTGGGGGGGTCGCAAGAAGGGGCTTGCGGGAGATGGCAGGTGCAGGCGGGGCTTTGACTGCTCTATCCTTTCTCTCCTTTATCCAAGCAAGCCATTTCTCTCTATAAATGTTATGTTGACGAGAAAAGTCAGTGATAGCATCTACTATACCAGGAATATCAATGAACCCAATTCTTGCAATTGCTCAGGATACCCTTTTTGAGCTTCTAGGGACTTCCTGAGGCGGAGCGCAGAGGCCCGAAGGCGGGCCGGAAAATTTGCCCTCTTTATTCCGAGAACCGACCGATGGGGGCACGGGGTAGGCATTCCAGGGGGTGGGGTTTCAGTTTCATTATGGAGGAGGAAGGGGAGGAGTAGGTGGTTAGCGAGCGGAGGAGGACAGGGGTGTCAGAAGATGAACGGGAGGAAGAAGTGGTCGGCGACATGAGGAAGAGGTCAGCAGTGGTTGGGGTGAGGGAGGGGTTGCCTGGGTTGGAGGAGGAAGGAGAGGAGGTTAGCAACACGTGGAGTTGGGGTTGCATGGCGGGAGGACAAAGGGAAGTGACCATTCACAAACAATATGATTTTAAAGAGTATAAAATGCAAAATATTTGAGGATATCATCATATTTAACAGAAATTAGATAGAAGATAACTCTAGGTTATGGGTGTAAAAGTTAAGTATTACTGAAGGTCTTGGTCGTAATTCGCAATTACGCAAGGTTATGATTGTAATTACAAAATTACTCAGAATTATGGGTATAAACATCCCATATTTTATTTCGTTTCTTGTGGGGTCCACCCAAAATTACTTTCTTTTATTTAATACATTAAACAACTCATTTCTTGTTCATCCATTCCGATAAAATATAATATACAATCTTACCTTTCAAAAATTATAAATCACTCAACTTCTAGTCACTTTTCCAAACTTGAATGTAGTTACATCACAATAAAACCTCTAAAAAATCCTTTAACAAAACACCAAAACAAAAAAAAGTAATCCACTGTATACTCACTTTTCCAGAGGGGCTAAATAGCATGGAGAAATTTTCAATACGAGATACTATGGCACACTTTCCATACCTAAAATGTGGGAATAACTAACGTGGGATAATAAGGTGGACTGAAAAAATAAAGAAATGCCTAATTACTCTGTGTTCGTGAGATATGGGGACAATAGAGAGGACCTTTTTATCCTCATTATTTGTTTGATGTTATTAAGAGTGAGTGAATGAGCGGTAGTTACAGTGGAAGCAAATGTGTTAACGAAGGATAAATAATAACGGATACACGCATATATTATAATATCCTTGTCTGTTTAAAGCAGATAATCGACAGATATGAAAAGTATACTATTATATGGTTAAAAAATGGATACTAATGTAAAACAACCCGATGCATACACATAATATTAGAAAAATATTTTATAGATTAGCTTATATATATATATATCGGTAGGAATAACCATGAGATAAATATAACAAATGTGCTTCCATCATAATAACTAAATCACATATGGTGAAAGAATATATAAAATTATGTTATACATGATTAAAAATAAATATACATTGATATTTATATACGAGAATAGGCAGTGCCATCCTGATATTTCGTAGGTCCTGGACAAAAGAAAAAATGGGTCTTTTATCAAAAAAATTGATGAACAATGTGCTCTTATATAATTCCATAAAATTTTGGACTTTATCATTGAGTTGTTCACTGGAAATTCGATTCTACAAAAGCTTATTTTTTGATGAGGTTTTTCATCAAAAATCGATTCCACAAGGACTCGTTTTTCAACGACTTGTTTCATCAAAAATTCGATTCCACAAGAACTCTTTTTTCGGTGAGTTGTTTTACTAATAATTTAATTCTACAAGGTCTCATTAGGACATATACTATTTCTTTCTAAACTACAGTCTAGATACATGTAAAAATGAGTCCCTAACGTTGATGAGAATCCGGACCATTGCACTCGCAAACTAGCCTCAAGACTAGGGGTGTACAAAAATATCTGGGTCAATGGGTACCCGACTTGACCCGTTCATTTTTACCCTAAACTCTCAAGTGCCCGTTTGAAAATGATGGGTCAGATACCCGCAATGTCATGACTTGTGTCCATATAAAAATCCGACGGGTATCCGCGGGTACCCAGTTGGAAGCTTCCACTATCAATTTCATTCACAAAAATGCAAATGTTTAGATACAAAACCAATATACATGTTACATTATTCTTATCTATTTTAAAAATATAGAAATAAATGTGTATATAAATATCATTGAATACTGAAAATATATTGCCAAATCATTAAAAATGAATACCGGTATGAAATAGATGCAAATTAAATTGAAAAAAATAATAGAATCAAAATTGTATAGATACGATTAAATTTATATGCAGGGAGGGCTCATATATATATATATATATATATATATTGAAATAGGAATATATATTGATGTAAAAATTTAAATTAACATATATGATAACTAATCGGGTACGATCCAAATCGATATACATACATCTTGGCATCCAAACATGATGATAATGAATACAATCGAATATAAATTGTATCGCACATGTGCGGGTGCATGTGCCCACCACCCACCCACACATGCGCGCAAGCCCATGCCATTGCAAACGCCCATCCCCACGTGTGCACGCATGCGTCCATGCCTACGTGCACACACGCACGCACATAAGCGCTCACACACATGTCGCGATATCTTGTGATGATAATTAATACACACATTTACAAATAGGAATATATACTAAATTTGTCATGTTGTCATCTGATTATATATACTTACTTCTCATTTATCCGTACTTGATTCATTATGAGAATGAACCTACGTGAATGCATTATTATTGGATCCATATTGATAGTATTCCTTCCAATTGCATGTATTCATATGGCTTATATTATCCACATATTTTTATATATCATCATTAATTCATTTATCTATGTTTATTTATCCCTATTTGAAAGCATTTCGTACCATTTAGATTTTCATTCTATCGTTATCATTATGAATATGATATACATAGGGATATATATAGTTGGATATATCGTTTGCATTTTTATATCACCTTTTACTAGAAGTATCTCTCTTTATCCCCACGGACACCCGCAGATACCCGCAGGTAGCCAACATCCATTGCCATTAATTAAGTACCCATTACAACTGGATATCCGTTAGAATGAGACGGGTCGATCCGTGACCCAATACCAACGGGATGGGACGGATCACAATTATATAGGACGGGTACCCGCCTCATGAACACCCCTACTCTCAAGACAACCCTGATAATAGACACACAGATACTGATATATACATCCTCATCTATTTCAAATGGTAGGAGGAAGAGAATGTCAAAATCGATTTGCATTCCTGGAAACACCTCGTAGTGGGTAGTTGTCCCCATTTTTCCGGTGAAACACAAAGATCATCCAGAAGAGTTATTTCCCAGAATGGTATGCGGACTAAGTTTATTACCCATTCTGGGTACGGTTTGAAAATAATCAAAGGAGGGATATATCGGCAAACGGTTCTCCACGTGCCTAGGTGGAGCGGCAAATCGTTTGCCGCGAGGGACGTTGGGCGCAGTCGATGAGGAGACTCCGGTCTTCAAGGGAATAAATGCGCTTGAATGCTTCTGCTGCCGCAAATCGTTTGCCGCGGCAGAATTGTCGCTGACCAGGGGGACTGCGGCAAATGGTTTGTCGCTCGCGGCAAACAGTTTGCCGCTCCGAGGCCCTCGGCTCCGCTATAAAACCCCCCCTCCCCTCTCATTTCACCACACATCCTCATCCACTCTCATTTCTTTCAAGTGAAGATCTTGCTCTCCTCCTCCTTCAAGGTAATTTTATTTATTTTTAATTTCTTAATGCGTAGAAAATTTAAGTTAAGTAATATTACATGTAATAATGATATTAGTATAATTTAACATCATATAGTAGTTGAATTGGTAGTATAGTTGTGGTGTTCTTGCTAAACCATTCTAGTGCTCGTAGATTGTATACATGTGGTAGCATCACATATTAATTATAATACTGTTCAAATATGCTATTTGTGGTACTTTTAATTTGTAGTTATAAAAAATGTTCAAACTAGTAGTTAAATTTGAGACCAACTAAACTAGTAGTATAATGCTTGATAGTTGTGGTAACTCACATAGTAGTTGTAATATTGTTCAAATATTTCTTTTTGTGCTACATTTAATTTGTGGTTATTAAAATTAATGGGAGATATCAGTATTTACAACTTATCAGACTTTTGATCTTTCAAATAAGTAATGGGAGATTTGTAACTAATGGTAACAGAGATTGTATAGGAAGATGTTTCAAATATTATTATTTGACAATAGGAAGATGTGGATAGAACTGGCTTTAGGGTTTTTTCATTTTTTTTAAACAATAGAATTCTATGAGTACAAGTTTGTAGGTCATTTAATATTTTTTAGTGATATATAGGAAATGACTGAGATTGCTGCGCTATATGTGTTTTGGGGCGGACGGGTTAGAATCATGGATTCTGAAATTGCTTATGAAGGAGGTTATAGTGATATGATCGGAGTGCCTGTATCTAGTACTTATTACGATCTACTTGGTCATATATATGGACTTACTGGGTATACACCCGATATATATGATATTAAAATCACCTGCAAGTGCCCTGAATATTTGACATGGTATTGGCAAGTTACTCGTCGTTGAATCGCAACCGCCATTCTACCTCCGAGACAGGCTTATGAACCACATGGACCTAGGTGAAATCAGCTGGTAATCTTTTTACAACACATGCTATTTCCTTCATCGTGACCATTACATGACTTGTAACCGAGACTTGTAATTTTATAGGTGAATTCGTTATTTCGTGTGAGGAAAATGATGACAGAGCATCGACGAAGTATGGAAATGCAACAAATGATTGGCTACATCGAATATACGATTCAAAACATGTCTCTGGTGGATCCGGGAATACACGATGTCCCCCTCATGTATACATCATACATCGAACCTACAACATTTGCATCTCAACAATGGGGGGAGCAATATAGTGTTTGGACGAACGAGCCTACCCCATCGTACGACGTAATCCATACTCAGGAAGCCCAACCAACTCAACATCAGCAATACTGACAGATGGGGTCAACTCAAAGTCAACAATTTGGCACTGATGTTCCTGATTACGACATTGGACAACTACTGCCTCACCAATTTGGCTCTGGACCTATATCATAGGCCATGGACACATCATATATGGATCCTCCTAGGTCATCAAGTGCAAGAATGCATCCACCAGTTACCCATCAAGATCTCCCCTGCACCTCAGATGTTACAACACAGAGAGGGAGTGATTGTCACAGAACTGGTCAGGAGCATTCAACCACAACTGCACATGGGAGAGGTCGTGGTGACGTAGGGAGAGGTTCTACTGGCAGAGGAGAAATAGGAGGGGTGGAGGCTGATCGGGGAGTGGGAGAGGGGTCCAGACATGGAAAAGGAAAAGGGTCATCTTCAAAGGGTCGTCTGTCCAATATTGTTCACCAAACTAAGAAGTGGTTTCACTGGATTGTAACACGTTGTCTTCATTTTGTAAATAAGAAATAAATTACATTTGCAACAACTCTTTACTTTATTTCTGTTTGCCATTACTCATGAATATAGAAACTTGCTATTTTACATTACCAAATTATGTTATTATTGTTTGACAATAGATGTGATGCAAATATAATTTTTCTTAAAATATTATCAATTGTTGTTATGCTTATGCAGGTTATGACTATAATTTTTCTTAAAATATTATCAATTGTTGTTATGCTTATGAAGGTTATGGCTATAACACGCATTACAGCTCACAAGTCGGTGCGCCTTCCCGACAATCGTTTCTTAGCGTGCACCATCTACTAGTAGAGGATCATGCCGTGAGTTGCGCCATGCTCCACAGTCGCCACCGGTACCCCAGCCACCACCTGTACCCCAGCCACCACCGGTACCACAGCCACCACCGGTTCCACAGTCACCATCGGTACCGCTACGTCTTTCTGAGGAGGACCGATCGCAGCCGGTCCAGTCTGAATCTCAGTTCACTCCTTACTCACCTCAGACAATGCCACTTCCTCCAGAAGACTCTTCGTAGAGTGAGACTTCACCGCTCACAGAAATATATGACCAAGAAAAAGATTTGTATAAAGAACTGGCTGACTTACATTATACAATTGCGTTGAAGTACGCACGCCTGAGCGAAATTCGTGGAGCGTGAGCGAGATCGAGGCGTTGAATCAGTTGGAGATAGTGTCATGATATATTACGTATCTAAGGACTAATATGTGCATTTTGTTTTAATGTTGTAAGGCACATATTCGGAATTTCGTTTGTCATTTAAATGCCAGTCATCAAGTTCTGTTATCTTTATGTTGTGATTCTACAAATTCACTGATATTCGACTACTTTACCTTTTACTGACTCAACATAGAGATACGACTAATGCCGCTTTATGAAGACGGGATTGTCAAATACGTTTAAAAACATCACACATTTTAGTAATACAGTACAAATCCAAATATTCTGCGATGTACAAAAAAAATCGCAATAAAAAAATTATATAATATAAATTAACAACGCTAATTTAATTGATATAAAAAAATGCATAATTTCCTAATATTAGATATAGACTTTTGTCAAATTAAAAAAACTAAAAAGAATACTAAAGAAAAAAATTAAAAAGAATATTAGAGGTAATTTCCTTAAAACGGGTTGGACAGGAACTGCGGCAAACGATTCGCCGTTAAAATCATTAACACGGCGAACTGTTTGCCGTGCCAATGATTGCTCAAGCGGCAAACGGTTTGCCACTCCACCTAAGCACGCGGCAAACTGTTTGCCGATATATCCATTTTTTTGGAATTATTTTCAAACCGTATCCAAAATAAGTAGTAAAGTTCCTCTCCATACGAGGATGTGAAATAACTCCATCCAGAAATCTACTCAATTATCCGGAAGCTGAGAAATCTGAGCACGTGGAGGTGAAAAAGTCTCCATTAAAATGGATGACGCGACTGACGACACCGGAATCCAAGACGAGTCCGGTCTGGCGAAAAGGACGTTCCCTACATGCTTAGCTGTGACGTCCTGCATGTTTTTGTTTCATGTGGGCAAGATTGCCGAATCGTCCCAATCCGACGGCCGAGATCCACTCTTTTAAATTTCTTGCAATAAAATAGGAGTATAACAATACACCGTAAATGGAAAGTTTTTATTCGATTCATTCCATATAAAAGAATTAGATCCTCGTGTCGTGGGAGGAGGGTCCTAATGCACTTGTAGTTGTTGGTATATATTGGACAATTTTAGAAAAAAGTTTGCAATTAAATTTGACGGAATTTAGACGTAATTTCTTACTGCTATTTATATAGGAGGAAGCATGATAAAATGTGTCTTATTTTACGGTGCAATGGCTGCGCTCCAAGTTTTCAAAGATCGGTCCAGTCGTTGAACCTACAAAGCTCAAGTTTGGATTTGCTGAGGCGGCTAATGGTTAAAATCAATTCGGACATTTGATTATATCCGCATATACATGAGATTGGATAAGATTCAAACATCGTTACCCAAAAGGATCGAACCTTTCCTACCTGTTTTGCGAATGAGATGCCACAATATTATGCTTTGTAGTAATACGATCAAATTATAAATTCACAAGCAACAAACGAACATACTTCTACAATTCATATATTAGGGAATACCGTAGTTGTATTTTAATTTAATGATATGTTGATTCTCAAATTAAAAGTCTCATTTTTCAATGTAACAAACGAAGGTATGAAATTTCAAATTTATATTTTAACACGAGAATACAATGGTTGCTGAAGCGTACAAAGATCTATATTTGAGATAAAAAAAGAGCAAGATCATTTTCGTTACACTTGAAAGTTGATGCCTTTAGCTGAGAATTCTTCGTACTGGTTTGTAGTTCACACTTTATTTTTCAATGACTTCTTCAAAGATCATGTGGAGTCTCGGATACAAGAAAAGAGTGCATTGAGTATGTAGGAATGAGGGAGAGGACGGCAGCGAAATGCCATAGGGAAAAGGAGGGTGAGGATGAGAGGGGGAGATGACAAGAGTAATTAGTCACGACAACAACCGTTAAAAATATTAAGCTTAACTTGGCATCAAACTCCTATCTTATCACTCCCACTTCTTGTGAGTTTCAGTGTGCAACTATAATTTAGGTGTTATAGTCCCCTTTGCAAATATTCACAACATTAGTATTGGGACACTGGTCAACTAAAGGTAATCACTATATGACTACTTATCATACAACATCTTATCTGGAGGGGATATATAATCCGTCAATCAAATGTAGTTTGCTGCAGTGATTGAATCGATCCGATTTTGGACGGTCTTTAAATTAACAACCGTGAAATTATATAATCGGATCTGCGGTGGATCCATATCCACATCCAATGGTCTGTTCAGTCAAAATGGTCGAGTACGATTCTCTGGTCGTATATCGTATTAGTGTTTTTCTTCTTCAGTTTCTTATTACTCGGAATGTGCGGTTGTCGGGTCCAGATCGCCTCGAGGCTCCTCGCTGTATCTTCTACCTTCGTCGTTGGCAGTGGAAGAGTGGTGGGAGGAGGGCTCGTCCGCGGCATTTAGGGTTTCGGCTGGCGGCGGAGTGCGGCTGACGGCTAGGTGCGTTGGCTCTCCTCTCTTCCTCATTCCTTCAATCCCTCTATCTGTTACGGGGTTTTGGTGAATGCTATCTCTCTTGGTTTTACGTTCTTTGGGTGACGTTGCTGCATTCTTACTTGGATCTACTTGTTTTTTTCTGTTTCCGCTTCCAACACTATGGGTATTCTTCCTCCTCGAACCCATGTGATTTTCATTCCCTCTTTGGCCCCGCATTTGCTTCCTTGCTCTGCTGTTCAAGCCAGTACCTTTTTTACTTACAGTACATTTTTTGTTTTTCTTTCTGCGTTTGCTATTTACTTGTTTATTTTGGTTGCAGTTGATACCTAATATTTAAGTATGCATCCTGCAAAAAAATATGTTGCTGGTGGTAAAAAGAAGTACACTTATTTTTTTTTGTTTTAAAAAATTGTGAAACTGAATACTGGGCATATAAGCCGGGCGAAGTGCTGCTTAATGCGTTTTCGTTTTGGATTTTATGGCTGCACAAACACCAACAACGGACTTCTTGAACCTTGAGTTTGTGGGTGGGGTATACAGGAGGGTTTGTGGTTGGGGATCTTAGGACGGGTTGATCTGCAAACATTTGGGGTTTTTTGGGGAAGTGAATGGGTAGATGTATCTAGTTTTTGAGGTGGCTTCCAGGTTGTTATTGATATCTAGATGGGGATATGTCTTAGAAGTCACGAACAATCATGTCCTCAAGATATTGACTTGATACATTGGTATCTAGATGGGGATATGTCTTAGAAGTCATGAACAATAAGGTCCTCAAGATATTGACTTGATACGGGCTTGATCCTCAAGGTTATAAAACGGGTAGTACAGTGCAGGAAACCCCCAGTATGTGGGATATGAGGAGATCATGGGACAACCTTAGGATCTATTTAACATAGTTTTTCCTCGGATACATGCTCTTTTCTATTTTCAGAACTTGAACTTGTGGACTCTTGATGGCAACTGTTGGAGTATTTGGTAGTGCGCCTATTGTGTTGTAGCAGGGTAAATGGATCCTGGAGAAGATCTATTTACCCCATACAGTGTTTAGTCCCACATGGACTAGTGGTGGGACTTGGAGGCTCTGGGAATGCTATATAAGGAGCCCCATACCTCCTGTACTCATGGAGAAAAGCAATAGAAAAATACGCCCCTTTGAGGGCTTCTCCCGTGGTTTCATCCCGTTCCTCACGGAGTAGGGTTCCACGTAAAATCCCGCTTGTTCTTTCTTGTTTCTTATTCTTTTCCATGTTTTTGCTTCCGCTTCATATTTTATAACATGGTATCAGAGCGGGTCGATTCTCGGAGAGTTTTTTATGTTCATTATTTATTCGAGATTCGTTTGTTGTTCTTGGAGATTATCACGTTTATCACTTGTTCAAGATTAGAGTTTCATTGTTCTAGGGTTTTACTGAAAACCCTAAATATGATATTATCATCAATTTCATATCGAGGCAGTCTGCAGCAACAAATCTCCATCTCTCGAATCTTGCGCAGGCGGTGCAAGATCGAATCCCCAGGTCCAAGCACGACCTCCTCAGATTCTCGAGGTCTCCAGACTGCCATCCAAGCACCGAGCGGTATTCCAGTTGGAAGAAATATTCAAGCTTCGGCGGAGGAATCACCTTCAAGCTTTGGCGGTGCCGCAACAAGCCTTATGCGCGATCCACGTCGCTTCCTACGGCGGCAATGCCTTCTAGGGTTCAGGCGGAGGCTCCTGTCGATCGCAGTCGACCCCCATCGTGCGACTGCACCCATCACGCACTGACCCAAGACCGCCTGCGCCGGATCGGCGAACCCCCATCACGGTGATGATCCTCTTAGGCGACGTCCCCTCCGAGCGGCGCAACCTCCAAGCGCGCGCAGTGCCCTCGCGCATCTCTTCCAGGGCACGCACCTCCCTCTAGGTGGTGCTCTGGTTCCCAGGCGAAGCTCTCCTCCAACATCGATCATCCTTGCGCACCTCCAAGCTCCTGTAGGCGGAGCCTCCCCTTCACCCGATCCTTCTCGCACGCGCATGTGTCAGCACCAAACTCTGATCCCCGTTGGCGCTCCAGATTGGCGCATCTCCAGGCGGCGAGATCCCCAACGCCCCGAAATCCCAAAAGGCGGCGTCAGGTTGGGTTTCCAGAGGGTTTCCTGTGTGAGGGAACCCTAGGCTACATGCCTATTTAAAAAAAAAATATCCTCGCAGTTAAAAAAAAAGAGAGGCCCTCTGTTGCTTATGGGCCCAAACATATGGGCCGAGGTTTTGTTAAAAAAAAAGAAAGAAAAGATGAAAAAAAAGGAAGAAAAGAAAAGAGGGGAAGAGAGAAAGAAAGCCGTGTTGGGCTGTTACTTGAGCCCAAGTAGGCCACGATAAAAAAATGCGAAAAAAAGAGAGGAGAGAAAAAGGCGCGTGCATTAAAAAAAAAGAACCGCACGTAATTTAAAAAAAATTGTTTTTCAAAAAAAAAGGAAAGACATGACGGCTTAAAAAATGAAAAGCCGCAATGATTTTGAATATCCATGTTTTAAGAAGCCGAGAAAAGTTATTATCGGCTAAGTGGTTTTTGTTTTATCCCCATCATTGGTATCTTCTCCCAACTTGGTCGACGTCCATGTTTTCTGACAAGTATGGGAGAAAGGGGGAGTATATGTAGAGTTACAGGTCTTCTTCCAGATTCAGATGCAGATTCTCCAGACCAACCGATTTTCAGACTCTACAGATGAAGATTTTCATGCGCAAGATTCAGACTCGACATTCAAATTCCGAGTCACATGTGTGATGCGCAGATTCAGACTTGACAGATTGGTCAGAGTCCAAGTTCGAGGCACTCCAAGATGAGAGGCCCATTTTCGAGATCTCCAGAGAGAGACTCCAGTTTCAGACATGCACGGGTGTGCGGTCATTGTCAGATGTGCATATGTTGCCATCATTTGTTCGAGGTCCCCATCATTCTTCTAGTTGTCAGGCCAGAGTTTTCATGTGAGCCATAGGGACTCCAGAGTAGAGGACCATTCCCTATGCTTTTGAGGGCAAGGGTTTTCATGTGGTATCATAGGTACACCGGAGCAGTGCACCATTCTCTGAGCCAGATGGGAGAGACCCAGTTCTCCGACGAGGAGACTTCAGGTGCAGTTTCAGACTCGATGGTCAGATTCCGAGTCTTCAGTTGACTCACACTCCAGCCCGTTCGTCCTCCTTACCTGCACGACATGAGAAGCAACGTCCTCGACTGCAGCATGTGCGCGTTGGATTGATATTGTCCGTAGTGTCCTGTAGCGTGAGTTGAGTTTCTTTCTGTTTGTTTGTCCAAGATGAGCATTGCATGCTTCAGCTTGAGGGGGAGTGTTGGAGTATTTGGTAGTGCGCCTATTGTGTTGTAGCAGGGTAAATGGATCCTGGAGAAGATCTATTTACCCCATACAGTGTTTAGTCCCACATGGACCAGTGGTGGGACTTGGAGGCTCTGGGAAGGCTATATAAGGAGCCCCAGACCTCCTGTACTCATGGAGAAAAGCAATAGAAAAATACGCCCCTTTGAGGGCTTCTCCCGTGGTTTCATCCCGCTCCTCACGGAGTAGGGTTCCACGTAAAATCCCGCTTGTTCTTTCTTGTTTCTTATTCTTTTTCCATGTTTTTGCTTCCGCTTCATATTTTATAACAGCAACGAGACACACTTTTTATTTGTTTTACTCGTATGCCTGAAATTACGTGGCCCGGGTATTCAATTTTTTTGACTTGAAAAGTTTTTTTGAAAGGATTGATATAAATTAATCTGTGACCTCTCATTCCCATTACTGCGTTAATTTAAAATGATGTATTACATATAGCTCATATAGAGGAGGCACCTTGTCTTTACAGAGTATGGCCAACATTGCCTTGAACTAAGTTAAACTGAACTATGTATGGACAACGTGGCCTTAAAGAAAGCAATCTAAGTGTAAGCTATGGTAATAGTGCCTTTAAAAGGATAACATATAAATATAAGAACAGAGAGTGAAGGCTAAACATATTCAATGTTCTCCAAGCCTTCAACTCATCAACAGTAAATAGTTCTTGCTAAGGAAATTGTCAACAGTGTATTTACTATGATTTTTGTCTTGGGGTCTCTTTTTGTTAGGAAACTTTTGCTTAGTTACGTGCGTATACAGCCTGTTTTCTTTCTGAACAGATTGCTTAACGTTGGATTGTTAGAGTGATGAGGGATTAATAATAGTCTATTAGTAGAATAAAGCCGTCGCATTTGAAAAACTAATTTTTGTCTTGCAGCTGCACTACGGGCACCCATAGAGGAAGTGTACTTTATTTTGTGTTGAACATTATTTTAAATATTGATGCAAAATGGAATTCGGCGCGGCGCGGGAAATAGATTTGACGGTGGATTTTCGATGGTAGAAGAAAATAGAGGGGTTGAGAAGAAGAAACTGGAAGGGTTGAGAAGAGAAGACACGCCGGATGCGCGGGGTTAGAGAAGAAAAAACGCATAGACCGCGAGGGGAAGAGAGAAGAGACTCGTCGGGAATATGAGGGGTTTGGGAGAAGAACACGTGTAGATCACACGGGGAGAAGGATAGAGAGGGGAGAGGAGAGAGAGATAAATCTCTATTTTATCACATCTTGAACTGACTAAAACATTGGACCCTCATCCCTTTATATAGGAGGGATGACATTACAAGAATAGAAAATAATTTAAACCGACAACCAATTATCCTAAACTGACTCTAACTAATTAACCGACTAACTACCAAATTTGAAATTCAAATTAAGACTAATTGAGATCACACACGATCTCTTTATTTTAAATTGCGACAACTTAAAAAAACGTAAATAAAATTAACGGGCACAATTTAAATAATTAGACGGCCCTACATGTCGAGTCCACGCTGCATAAACTCTCCTCCGCTTTTAAAAAATTCGTCTCCCGATGAATTGCTTGAACCTTGAGGCTTGACATAAGGCGCTTCATGAACTTGTGTCGACGTCCGCGTGAACGCGAAGCATGAGATATGCAACTCAAATCATATTGCATCTTCCAATGCGCGACGAGATCGTCGAATCGTAGGGACGATTCGGTTGCCATGCTCTGATACCAATTGATGCAAAATGGAATTCGGCGTGGCGCAGGAAATAGATTTGACGGTGGATTTTCGATGGTAGAAGAAAATAGAGGGGTTGAGAAGAAGAAACTGGAAGGGTTGAGAAGAGAAGACACGCCGGATGCGCGGGGTTAGAGAAGAAAAAACGCGTAGACCGCGAGGGGAAGAGAGAAGAGACTCGTCGGGAATACGAGGGGTTTGGGAGAAGAAGAACACGTGTAGATCACACAGGGAGAAGGAGAGAGAGGGGAGAGGAGAGAGAGATAAATCTCTATTTTATCACATCTTGAACTGACTAAAACATTGGACCCTCATCCCTTTATATAGGAGGGATGACATTACAAGAATAGAAAACAATTTAAACCGACAACCAATTATCCTAAACTGACTCTAACTAATTAACCGACTAACTACCAAATTTGAAATTCAAATTAAGACTAATTGAGATCACACGCGATCTCTTTATTTAAAATTGCGACAACTTAAAAAACGTAAATAAAATTAACGGCCACAATTTAAATAATTAGACGGTCCTACATGTCGAGTCCACGCTGCATCAACTCTCCCCCGCTTTTAAAAATTCGTCTCCGGACGAATTGCTTGAACCTTGAGGCTTGACATAAGGCGCTTCATGAACTTGTGTGTACGTACGCGTGAACGCGAATCACGAGATATGCAACTCAAATCATATTGCATCTTCCAATGCACGACGGGATCGTCGAATCGTAGGGACGATTCGGTTGCCATGCTCTGATACCAATTGATGCAAAATGGAATTCGGCGCGGCGCGGGAAATAGATTTGACGGTGGATTTTTTGATGGTAGAAGAAAATAGAGGGGTTGAGAAGAAGAAACTGGAAGGGTTGAGAAGAGAAGACACGCCGGATGCGCGGGGTTAGAGAAGAAAAAACGCGTAGACCGCGAGGGGAAGAGAGAAGAGACTCGTCGGGAATACGAGGGGTTTGGGAGAAGAAGAACACGTGTAGATCACACGGGGAGAAGGAGAGAGAGGGGAGAGGAGAGAGATAAATCTCTATTTTATCACATCTTGAACTGACTAAAACATTGGACCCTCATCCCTTTATATAGGAGGGATGACATTACAAGAATAGAAAATAATTTAAACCGACAACCAATTATCCTAAACTGACTCTAACTAATTAACCGACTAACTACCAAATTTGAAATTCAAATTAAGACTAATTGAGATCACACGCGATCTCTTTATTTAAAATTGCGACAACTTAAAAAAAACGTAAATAAAATTAACGGGCACAATTTAAATAATTAGACGACCCTACATGTCGAGTCCACGCTGCATCAACTCTCCTCCGCTTTTAAAAAATTCGTCTCCCGACGAATTGCTTGAACCTTGAGGCTTGACATAAGGCGCTTCATGGACTTGTGTCGACGTCCGCGTGAACGCGAATCATGAGATATGCAACTCAAATCATATTGCATCTTCCAATGCGCGACGGGATCGTCGAATCGTAGGGACGATTCGGTTGCCATGCTCTGATATTAATTGATGCGGATTGGTTTTCGGCGACGGCGAAAAATAAAATATTCGACGGTGGAGTTTGGTGGAGAAGAAAATAGAGGGGTTGAGAAGAAGAAACACACCTGTAGTGCGAGATTCGAGGAGGAAGAACCGCGTAGACCGCGTGGGAGAAAGAGAGACAAGAGAGGAATAAATTGGAGGGGTTGAGAGGAGAAGCTCGTCAGGAACACGAGGGCTTGGAGAAAAGAAACGTGAAGACCACGTGAGGGGAGAGAGAGAGGGGGGAGAGAGAGAGATAGAGAATAAAATCTCAAATTTTCATATTACTGAACTTACTAAACAAGTAGTCTATCATCCCATTATATAGGAGGGATGAGATTACAAAAATAGAAACTCAAATTCAAATTCAAACTAATTATCCTAATTTGACTCTAACCGACTAATTTGAAATTCAAATTGAAACTAACTACTTTTGAGATCACACACGATCTCTTATTTTAAAATAAAAGTACGACGACTTAAAATAAACGTAAATAAAATTAACGGATAAAAAGTAGATAAAAATGCAGTCCTATTTCTCCAGTTCATGCTGCATCAAACTAATTTCTCGAACTGTGTCAATCGATGTTTCCTTGAAATTCTATTTGCTCATATCTAAGTTACTCTTTCAAAAAAGAGAGAAGATAAAGTCGATTACAATTGAAAATTCAAATACCCATAAAACCTATATCACATGGAATTTAATAAAAATGAAGATATGCCTGTGAGGAAGGATGGTGTGGGAAGACAGAAGGAATGCATCAGCCACCATTTTTTGGGTTTTCTGCTTTGTAGAAGTATTTTCACTACTTGCATCTAACCCATGATATAGTGTCACCTAGCTTGTGAGAGTTTCAGAGAAAGTCCCCAGTATGTGATAGCACCACTGCCTACCAATAAGCACTAATCACCAACACTCATCTAATAACACCACCTCATGCCATCATTGAAGAGACAAGACTAGGGAATGAATGTGCTATGATATGGGGGTCCTAGAACCAGAAAGAAAGAACAAAAGAATCAGCCTCACTCATTATCTAATCCCTTGGAATTGTCGGAGTAACTACCCGCCTATCTAAGTTCCGAAGTTAGAGGGTTGAGTTCCCACTTGAGATTAGGCAAGGGACATTCGGAACTGCAGAGCGAGCATCCTGTCTTGTCAAAGAGGCTCTGAAAGAGGTAACAGGAAGCCCCTATTGGCATGAACACTTGTAAAAGGGATTGCCACAGCTTGCAAAGGACAAGGATGTTGATGCAATCTGACCCTGGTTATTTTTGTTTTCATATAGTCACGTCCCTAGTTTTTTTCAAATATCATTTTCTTTTGACTGCAAAATGTATTTAAAAACAAGTTTCGAAAACTCATTTTCTTTTTGATAATGTCAAAATGGGGGGAGTTGTACAAGAAGCGTTTTTCAAAAGTTTTTTTTTCAAAAAAATAAGAAAAGGGGGAAAAGTTTTTAGCACTACATAACACATTTATCTTTTTTTCCTAAAATGCTTAATAATTTTCTCATCATAATTAGGGAGAAATTATGTCTTTGCACAAGCATGCATATTTTAACGATAATAAAAACTATATCTTGAGATCAGATTTTGATGTTGGTGCAAGCTAAGGACACCTTCAAGCCTAGACTACAAGCTAAGGGGAGTTTGTAAGATCAAGAAAAGCTTTAATGGTGAAGTTTCAAGCTTTGTTGATCAAAGTTTAAAAGAATATCATGCTATATGAAGTTTTATCTCACTTGAAAGATGCTCAATGAAATGATGAAGTGATACTGTGATAGTGGTTAAGATAATGTTCAAGAGAAGATAAAGATCAAGAAGATTCCAAATCCATGTACTTCATTTTCTATAAAAGATAATTAATAAAACTATATGACTCATTATCTATAGGACTCCAGAACAAATTATGTGTCTAAGCTGATTGTCAATTGACTAATCGTCCTCTTGAATTGACTATTGATTTTGTTCTCCCCAGTATCTTGATTATGGGCTACTCTCGATTGACTATTTTATAGCCATTAATCACCTACATTCTGTTCAGACCAGCTGCTACTTTTGGTAACTGATAAACTGACAATCTTTCATTTAGTTTGATAATGATCTGATTAGTGTAGTAACTCCTTTATCGGTTGACTACTGTCTGCGTCAGGAAGTTCTCGATTATTTTATCAGTCCTCACTAATTTCAAAACCAGTCAACTAATTTATCGAATAGTTGACTACTGATTTATTTAGGAGTTTATTGTCCGTCTTTCTACTTAATGTTTCAATCAAGTAAATTCTTTCTCAGGTGATTAATTGGCTTTTAGTCAATTAATTATGTTGGTTAATCGTCTAATTCTGGCAGAAGTTGTTAGTTGTTAAGGACACATTGTGCCTTTTCGTCGACGGACATTGTGGGGAAAAAATAACGGGATGGAATGAGATGAAATTGATTGAAGGGGTATGGTTTTTTATATTGAGCAAAATCCTTAACATAAAAGGTGGAAAGCACAAGCAATCCTCAATAAGACTACTAAATATAGAAATACTGAAAATAGAAAACATCAAGAAGGCATGAAAAAGGTGTGAATCTCCCATGCATGCAAAATGCGCTATCGCGCACCTTCTCCAAGGAGTATGAAGACGATGAAGATGCGCTATCACATATATCCAACTCTATGCCATGGAATCTAGTGGAGCCAAACTTTGCCATCGAAGAGGTTGGATTCCCATGATTGAACCCTAATACTGAAGTCGACTTGGAGATGGGTTCTTCAAATCCTTAAGCAGAGGTACAAGCATATACTCCGGGTACACACATGACATCTCCTATAGGCGTACATAGATTTCTCCCCTTTAGCGGCAATCTTTCAAGTGCGGCGCAACGGTGGTGGTACGATGAAGTCACAATACGGTGAAGTCACATTGCAAACTGAAAACTCCATCCCTTGTCATGATGGTCCCATGCTGAACCCCTTCTCGTGTATTACTCCATGGTGATACTTCCAGGGGGAGCCTTCGGGACAACGATCCTCGTCAATCACAAGATTGAGAAGAAGAAGCACCAGGTGATGCCACCCCTTCTAGATCAGAGGCACTGTAGATGGAATCATCGGCGTAGGGGTCTCCCACGAGAACCCTAGTCGAGAAGAGAGATGGGGGCACGATACCTTTCTATGTAAGGGGTTGGTACTTCAGGTTTTTATAAAAAAAAGGGAAAGGGGTTTCAAATATTTTTAGGGTTGGTCTATTCATGCCTAGTTTGGTCTCTACTAAAATACAAAAAAAAAGAGAGGAATGGATGTATTCTATTTTAAAGCCCAATAGGCTTAGTTATGGAAAAAAGGAAGATAAAGCCCAATTGAAAAAAAGAAGCGGACAATCAATTGAAAGAAAGTTTTATTGAGAATACGGAAAAAGAGTTAAAAAAAGAAGAAACAAATATGAAAAAAGGAGATCATCTTATTGATTTTGTTTTGGGATATTTGCACTCATAACCCTGAGTAGTTTCGTAATTACCCCAATAACCCTCCATAATCACGAATTACATGAGAAACCCCAAATAAGTGTGCCGTCCTACACCCATAACCCTCCGTTATTTTAATCCATTAGCTCAACCAAGCCTTTGAGTTAATCTAACCCATCCTCGATCTAATAGTTAGAATTAAACCAAAAATAAAAAACACCCCTTCTCCCCCTCCCCCCTCCTCGAGGCCAGCTGCCGCCGCCCCCCTCCAGGCCAGCTGCCGCCGCCCCCCCTCCAGGCCAGCTGCCGCTGCCCCCTCCTCCAGGCCAGCTGTCATCGCATGAGCAACTGCATCAGCACCCCTTCCCCTCCCGTCACGTGGGCAACAGGAGCTCGAAGAGAACCACGTTGAAGGAGTAGACGCCAGACTTTACGGTAAGCTTCTGGCTCCGGAAGTACTCCGGATCTTGATACCTGAAGCTCTCCTTCACCGCCGTGTTCACGCGCATCAGCTCCATCGTCGATGGTGCCGCCTTCGACAACCTGAAGTCCGTGACCTTGACCACGAACTTCTCGTCTAGAAGTATATTGGTTGTCTTCACGTCCCTGTGTATGATCCCCTGTGCCACACCCATGTGCAAGTAGTGGAGCCCCCTCACCGTGCTGATGCAATACACCTCCAACCTCTGTTTCCATGTTAGCGACGTGCTGCTTCCATCGCTGTCGTAGAGATGGTCCCTTAGGGCCCCCTTGGCCATGTACTCATAATCGCAGTACCCCATTAGGGAGACAAGGTGGCGGTGTAGGAGCTTCGAGAGTATGCGGATCTTGGTTTGGAATTCCATGATGAGTATTGGTTCCCCCGCTTCACTGAGACCTTCATCCCATCCTCCATCTCTGCGAGGTAGACCTTGTTGAACCCTCCCACTCCGAGGACCTCCTTCTCCAGAAGTTGTGGTTTGCATTTGCACATTTTAAATCAACCGCTAGACTATTTAAATGGTTTCGTCATATAGGTGGAAGATCTGCTTCAGGCTTGTAAGCGCGATCTCGCATAGGTGGTCGAGAAGGTCTCTTGGCCCACGTAAATCAGGAGTAACCAAGAGGAGAAGCTTCCCTTGCGCTGCCAGTCGGCCGAACGATCCTCCCCTTCCTCTCCCCCTGCGCGAGCATCCGCACTAGCACCCTTCCCCTCCCGTTGCGCGAGCAGCAGCTGCTGCTACTCCTCCCCTTCCCCCTCCCTTCGCATTCCCTTCCCTTGCGCGTGCTAGAACAATAGCATCCCTTCCCCTTCCGTCACACGAGCAGCAGGAGATGATGCTCCTCCCCTTCCTCTCCCCTCGCGCGAGCAACTGCACCTTGCGCGATCAGTAGCAGAAACAAAACATTGAGATGGAGGAAGATGAAGTGGAAGGTGATGGAGGTCGAAGAAAGAGGGAAGGAAAGGAGTAGTATCCCTTGTAACTAAGGTGAACAATCATGTGTATTATATAACAGATTCCGTCATACTTAACAGGGAAACAGGTGTAAGGTACTCCTCAAGGTTATGCGTGTAATTAAGAAACTATCCAGGGTTATGCTATGTAAGAGTTAATGACAACTCGGGGTCGTGGGTGTAATTCGTAATTATGGAGGGTTTCTGGGGTAAATTACGAAACTACTCAAGGTTATGGGTGTAAATATCCCTTTTGTTTTCCACGTATTTTTTGTCTTCTTCCGACTTGGTCGATGTCATCTATTCTGACCAGTTTGGGAGAAAGGGAGGATATGTATAGAGTTTACAAGTCTTCAGTTCAGATTCCAGGCTACATGTTAGACTCTACAGGTCAAATTCAGACTCTATAAAGGGTCAAACTCAGACTCTACAGTTGGTTTCAAAGTCTTCAGTTCGATTGCAGATGTGCGATCATTATTTGAGATGGTCTCCATCTTTGGTTTGGACTCATGATTTTCATGTGATCCATAGGGACTCCATAGTAAAGATCCCATTCTCTATGTCATTGACTCATTGTGGGCTATGATTTTCATGTGGTTTCATAGGGTCTTTAGAGTAGAGATCCCATTCTCTGTGCCAGTATGGGAGAGACCTAGTTCTTAGATGAGGAGACTTTCAGACTCCATTCTCCGGCGACCGTAGACTTCGATGAGAATGTTTCCACGATTTTTTCCAGTTCAACCATTCAAAGAGATGGAGCAGTTGCGGGCCAGAGTTCTCCAGGTGGAGACTCATTCCGGTATCAGTGACTCTTACAGACGCATTACAGAGTACATGTTCTTTGACGAGGAGATCCAGTTCAACTCACACTCCGGCCCTTTAGTTCCTCCTCACCAGCATGGCATGAGAAGCAACATCCTCGACAACAATCGACCGTAGAGTATGCATTGAGTTGATATTGTCTCTAGTGTCTTGTTTTGTGAGTTTGAGATTTCTTTCTATTTGTCTAAACCGAGCATTGCATGCTCCAGCTTGAGGGGGTGTTGGAGTATGCGTCATTGTAATGATGGGTAATTGGATCTCTACATGGTCCAATTACTACATGCATATGTTTAGTCCCACATCTACTATTAGTGGGACTTTGGTCAGTTGGTGGGACTATATAAGAAGCCCCACACCCATTGTATCAAATGAGAGAGAAAAGTGAATAGAAAACACAAGCCCTTTGCAGCGTTCTTCCATGATTTCATCTCACTCCTCGCGGAGTAGGATTCCACGTAAAATCCTGCTATTCTTCATGTTTATTCTATTTCTTTGATATTACGCTTCCACGATTTCTAATAGCCACGTTTCCCATGCAAACGAAGATGGGCGTGCATGTTATACCTGCTGCGCATCCTCACCTTCCTTCCCGCTTGAACTGTACGCCATATATTTTCCTTTCCTCTGTTCAATCATACGATGGTGCACTTCCATCCGATCTGTCGTAAGCATCCTCCTGAATTTCCATGTCTGACAACGTGCCTCCTTTAGACATCGGGGATCAACTGTCTGATAACGGGGTTGGTGCACTCAATCTTGGTCTATTATCTTTGAGCTCACAAATTGCCACATTCGACGATGTACCTCCGCCTAACATCTCTGATTGTCTCTATGAGAAAGAGGTCCTCGAAGATATGGCAACACTTCGAGCATGAAATTTTCATCTTCATAACTCTGCCTCATTAAACTTCAGTTTAACTTTCATTTTTCATTTGTTATTATCTTCTTGCTACAGATTCCACCATTTCACCGTATCTCTGCTTCATTAAACTTTTGTTTAACTTTGATTTTTTTTGCTTTTGTTGAAATTTCGGTACGCTACTATCGATGTGCCTACGCTTAATTACACCATCTAACTTTCGTTTTTCATTTGATGTGCTAGCTGGGTTTTTCACCACTCCACCGTAGCTATGTTCATGGCCTCAAATTTCGGCGAAATTCTGTCGAATTTTGACATCCTATCGAAATTGAAATTCGACCGAAATGACTGAAATATTAGGGACCTAGTACAAAAAATGATCGAAATTTCATTCAAATTTCGACCGAAATTCCATTTCGGTTGGTCACCGAAATGGTGCCTGGAATCGACATTTAAGACCTTGGCTATGTTTCATTGTACTTCCATTCAGTTTGTTCATGGTGTAGTTAAAGTTTCAGAGGTTCTCATGCATTGATGTTGTTTAGCATGTTGAAGATCTGCTTTCATGTATTTTCACCTCACATACATGCAAGTGTATATTTGCACGATATAAAACAAGGCATTATCAACATTATAACAAAAAATAATTTTGCCTGATTTCTTCCTGAACGTTGATACAATAATTTATTAATAAAGTTAACGTACGACTCGATTTTCATCTTTCTTTCGATGTTAATTGTTGCAGTTTCCAACATTCCACCGTACTTATACTTAATTGTACTTCCATTCAGTTTGTTCATGGGGTAATGGATGTTTCAAAGGTTCCCTTGCATTGCATGCCCATCCTTTTTATTTTATTTAAATCGATTGATTTGATGGGGGAAAATCAAATCAATAATGGACGTTTAATTTCCAATAAAACCGACTGAATGCATTCCTAAGAGTGGGGATCCAATTCGCATGCATTTGTGGGAGCTTCCACGTAATATATCCTCGCATTGCATAATTCTACGGGTTGATGTAGTGGAATATTGGGATATCTACCACAGATGCACAATTTCCGCTTGTTTTATTCTTTATAAATTATTGTTGTTTAGTAATCATGCTCTAAAGGCAGTATTTAAATACAGATCTTGGATATTATGTAGATATAAGCTACATGTAGAAGGCTTGGTGCAATCCTCCATCGGGAGGGCATTGTAGTAAAAATATACCATCAACAGAAAATCACTACATGGTGCAAATAAAGATGCAGTTACTTCTTATCTACAAAATTTATTTAACAGTGCTGTTTTTAAAACATGTCATAAATAAAGATGAGATCGGTAGTACTGCCAGAAATAGCTATGGTAATTAAGAAGCCCTTGGAAGTGCATCTTCTTATTTCCAAATCCGTCCACATTCACTACAAGACTTGTTTGCTCTCTAAAAATTGGGTTATCGATCCTTTGGAAGATGGAGGACGCAATCACCAGATATTCAATGTGGTAGGTGTATTTCTTACCCGGTGTGGAATTAGATATGTATATTGTTAGAGAATAGAGAATGCGGAAGCAAATGAAAACAAAGCTTGATAACAGAAATATAAAATATGGAAGATCAAGATTTACGTAGAACCATACTCCCTAAGGAGCGGGATGAAACCACGGGAGAATGCCTCAGAGGGCTGGTGTGTCTATTGCACTTTTCTCAATGGATACAGGAGGTCTGGGGCTCCTTATATAGCCTCCACAGAGCCTCAAAGTCCCACCACTGGTTGATGTGGGACTAAACATGTAGATGGGGTAATTGGATCTCTCCAGGATCCATTTACCCTCTTACAACTCATATGGCGCACAACCAAATACTCCAACACTCCCCCTCAAGCTGGAGCATGCAACACTCAGCTTGGACAAACAGAAGTTACAGAACGAAACTCGACTCACACTACATGACACTACGAACAATAGCAACTCAACGCACACAACTGCTGCAGGCGAGGACGCTCCTTCTCATGCCGTACATGTGAGGAGGATGAAAGGGCTGGAGTGCGAGTCTGTTAAATCTCCTCGTCCGAGAGCATGTGCTATGAACTGCGCCTGTCAGAGTCACTGCAAATGGAAATGAGTCTCCTCGTCGGAGGACTCTGGCCCGCCACAACAACGTGGACAACTGCTCCATCTCTAAAAAGGGCCGAACTGAAAAAGGCCGTGGAAGTGCAATCTTCGTCGGAGTCCACGGTCGCTGGGGAATGGAGTCTGAAAGAATTATCATCGTCGGAGAACTAAGTCTCTCCCATCTGGCACAGAGAATGGTACTCTACTTTGAAGTATCTATGACACCACATGAAAATCCTTGCCAACATGGCTTAGGGAATGGTCTTCTACTATGGAGTCCCTATGGCTCACATGAAAACTCTGACCGACACATAAAAGATGGGGACCACACAAAAGATGGCAACGTGTGCACATCTGAAAAGAAGACCGCATACATGTGCGAGTCTAAAACTGAGGACTCGGAATCTGAACGTCGAGTCTGAAACTGCGCATCAATCTGTGGACTCGGAATCTGAATGTCGAGTCTAAAACTTGCGCATGGAGAATTTGATAACTTGTAGAGTTTGAATAACTGGTTGGTCTGGAGAATCTGTCTTTGAAGAAGACCAGTGACTTTACAGAATACTCCTCCTTTCTCCCATACTTGTCGGAAACATGGACGTCGACCAAGTTGGGAGAAAACAAAGAAATTGGGGGACAAAACATGAAAAATTCTCACAAAATTTCTTGCAGCTTTTCATCATTAATAAGCCATCTAAATATTTTTTTTGAAAATATTTTTTAAGCCATTTCAACATTTTTTTCTGGTTTTCTTTCCCTACATTTAATTACTTATAAGAGTGGGCCAACTAGAACACAGATAAATTACTTTGCATTGAGGAGAAGAGACCGGTTGTGTTGTAAAGACTACAAAGTAATCTCAGGAGAGAGTTTGACAACCCAACATCGCTTGTTAGTCTTGGATGTACAAATGGAAGGGCTGATAAAGAAAAGGAGGGTTTCTAAGATAACTAGAAGTAGATGGTGGAATCTTCCACTGAAGTAAGCGAGCTTCAGGGAGAAGGTTTTAGAAGACTTATCTTGGGATTGTAGCAGTAGTGCAAACGAGATGTGGGAGGCAGTAGCATATTGTATCCGAAAGGTAGCCAAAGAGATGCTAGGCGAGTCAAAGGGAGGAGCTCCAGGTCAAAAGGAGGCTTGGTGGTGGAGTGGAGGGGTGTCAGAGAAGCTAAAAATAAAAAGAGTTTGCTTTAAAGCTATGTCTAAGGATCAAGGCCTTAAATGTCGGTTTCGGTCACCATTTCGGTACCGACCAAAACAGAATTTCGGTGGAATTTCGGTGGAAATTCGATAGAAATTTCGGTCATTTCGGTCATTTTTTGTACTAGGACCCCCATATTTCGGTCATTTCGGTCGAATTTCGATTTCGACTGGATATTGATATTTGACAGAAATTCGACCGAATTTCGCTGAAATTTGAGGCCATGCTAAGGATAGATTAGAGGAAACTATCACAAACTACAAAATAGCGAAGAAGGAAGCAAAGAAGGCTGTAAGCGAAAATAAGTCAAAAGCTTATGAAGTTTTGTATAAAAATCTCGACTCTAAAGCGGGACAGAAGGATATATTCAGGTTGGTTAAAGCTAGAGAAAAAAAGACCAAAGACCTTTCCCAAGTGAGATACATTAAGGACGAGGACGGTCATGTGCTTGTTACTCAGAAGGATATAAAGACTAGATGGAAGCAATACTTCCATAAACTTTTTATTGGGGAAGGAAATAGAGAGATCACTTTGGGTAATCTAGCTAGTAGTGAAAGTTACTTGAATCGTGCATAGAGGAGGCTTTGAAGGTTATGAGACTCGGGAAAAGTGTAGGATCGGATGACATCCTTGTAGAAGTATGGAGAGTTTTAGGTGAACGTGGTTTGACTTGGCTTACGAATCTATTCAATGTTATTTGACGAAGAAAGAAAATGCCTGAAGATTGGAGGAGAAGTATCGTGGTGCCTCTTTATAAGAATAAAGGAGACATTCAAAATTGTTCAAATTATATAGGTATCAAGCTAATGAGTCACACTATGAAAATTTGGGAACATGTGATCGAAAGAAGATTGAGGCAAGTTTCCAACGTAAAAGAAAACCAATTCGGATTCATGCCAGGTCACTCAATGATTGAAGCCATCCATTTGCTGAGGACAACAATGGAGATTTATAGAGCTAAAAGGAAGAACCTCCATATGATCTTTATTGATTTGGAGAAGGCTTATGATTCTGTCCCACGAGAGATTGTGGAGAATTTTGGAGAAGAGACAGGTACTTATCCTATACATTAACCTCATAAAGGACATGTATGATAGGGCTTTATTTTGTGTAAGGACCCCGTCTGGGAAGATTGGATATTTTGACATCAGCATCAGTTTACATCAAGGTTCTGCTTTGAGTCCATTTCTTTTTACTTTGATTATGGATGAGTTGACAAGTCACATTCAGGATGAGTTACCTTGGTGTATGTTATTTGCTGATGATATTGTGTTAATTGACGAGACTAGAGATGGAGAAATGAGAAGCTAATCCACCCTTTCTCTCTCTCATGTGGGCCCCACTTTATTCTTTTTTTAAAAAGTTAAATAAATCAATTTTACATCATCAATCATATCAACAAATAATATATTATACCGTCATATCATATAAAAATTATAAACTACTCCACTTCTACTCACTTTTTCAAACTTCATTACAATCACATCACAATAACTACTCACTTTTTCAAATTCCAATACAATCATATCACAACAAACCCACTTCTAACCCCCCCAGTTTAACCCTTTATCCAAACACCAAAACTCAAAAACATGTTACCCTCTTCCAGTTTAACCCGTCTTAACCCGCGTACCAAACACACCCTAAAGGATTTTGTATAAGTAGGGCTAAGACAGAATATATAGAGTGCACCTTTGATGGAAGCAATGGTGAAGGAATCGAGGTGAAGATTGGTGACGATAACATTCAGAAGAGAGATTCTTTTAGATATCTGGAATCTATTCTGCAACATGATGAGGAAATTGATGGAGATGTTACTAATAGAATAAATGCAGGCTGACTAAAGTGGAGAGGAGCCTCTGCTGTTCTCTGTGATAAGAAAATTCCTTTAAAAATTAAAGGAAAGTTTTACAAAGCAACCGTGAGACCTGCTATGCTTTATGGATCCGAATGTTGGCCTGTGAACCATAGACATGTGCAAAGAATGAATGTAGCAGAAATGAAAATGCTAAGGTGGATGTGTGGACACAGACGTAAAGATCGGATTCAGAATGATGCAATCAGAAAGAAAGTTGGTATAGCTCCGATCGAGGATAAGATGCAAGAAAATCGCTTAAGATGGTTTGGACATTTGCAAAGAAGATCAACTGATGCACCAGTTAGGAAATGCGAGTGTTGGGATACTGGGCCAGCTAAGAGAGGGCAAGGACGACCCAAGAAGTGTTGGAAAGAGACTATACGAAGGGATCTTAGTTTTGTGGATATAAGCCCGGGATTGACCCAAGATAGATTTGAATGGAGGCGAAGAATCCATGTAGTCGACCCTACTTAATTATGGGAAAAGGCTTTGTTGTCGTTGTTGTTTTCCGCACATTTTTTTTTGAAAAACGCATTTTTTTAACATAAGCCGTTCATGATTTTTTTCGGCTTTCTTTTTTCTCTCCTTTTTTTAGCCGCTGCATCATCATTTTTTTACGACCCCTTTTTGTTCAAAATCTTGGCTCAACCAGAGCCCAATATATTGCAGCCTCGCCCTCCTCTCTTTTTTTTACAGCCCAACATTAAGCTTACAACATTTTTTAAAGGGATAATTACACCCATAACCCTGAGTAATTCCTCAATCTCAATCATAACCCTGCATAATCGCGATTTACACGAGAAACCTTGAGTAGTCACTCCGTCTTACACTCATGACCCTCCGTTAGTTTTCTCCTTAACCCAACCATACTCTTGGGTTAATCTAACCCCTAAACTATCCATTTAAAAAAATAGAAACCTTCTTCCTCCTCCCTTCCCTTCTTCCTCCTCCATCCCTCCCCCGCGTCAACCGAGCTGCCGCCCCTCCCCCGTCTCCCGCAAGCGACGTCCCTCCCTCGCCCCCACTGACCTGCCTTCCCCCGCGTCAACCGAGCTGCCACCCTCCTCCCCCGTCGTCGTGGCAAACCAACGTCCCTCCCCCGCCCCCACGCAGCGGAATCAGACGCTGCCAACAGTGTCTGCCCGTTCACGGATATGGTGCTGATGCCATACGAAACCATTATCCGGACTAAGCCTCCAGTACGGTGTCTCCACACAGTCGTCCACCTCCGAGAACTGTATGTGCACGGCCTCGAGCAACTCCAAGGACGTGGCGTCGCTCTTGTACACGGAGCTCAGTATCACCGGGACCCCCCTGCGGAAGAATCTATCTGCCACCCCGACGAAGGAGGGGCAGGAGGATATCCCGAGGATTGGGGCGGGTAGCACACCACCCGCATTCCCTGTCGAGGACACCATGTAGTACTTCACGCCGGGCTTGACCGCGTTGCCGCTGGAATCCACGAGGAGCGCGGCATTCGAGCAGAGGGAGCTGGTGGCTGCGACAAGGAGGAGGATGGGGAAGAGCAGCACAATATGGGTGGAGGTCTTCATGGTTTGGTCTTCGTGGTTTACGTGATGGTTCAACCTCCTCCCATCCCACCCCTTCTTATAGCAATGGTTGAGAGGAGATGGAGAAGCTCGATGGTGATAAGATGCTCCTCGTAAGCTGGAATCCTAAGCCACACGTTGTTCGATCGAAGGTGGTGATAAATCTACTCTGCTGGATGAAGTGATATCTGTCACCACAATCCACGTTTATATCACGGCGGAATGTCACCTTTAGCGAAGCTTGCATGATTCACGAGCTCCAGCGACGGAAGCATCTGAGGTGTTGTTTTTATAGAAAATATTATATTTATCCAGCATCCCCTCCCCTCGCTCCCGTTCCCCCGCGCACAGGCCCCCATCGCCGCTGCTGTCCACGGCACCCTCGACGAGCTGCTTCCCCCGTCCGCTGCTGCCGATCGAAAGCACCCCCGAAGTCCTTTCCCCCGCCCCGCGCCGTTGACCACCTCTTCTTCCCCTTCCGCGAGTAGCGAGCTCAGCCCGGTCGCCCTCCCTCGACCGCCCACCAGCACTTTCCGGTGACCGCCACGGGCAGGTTTGCAGCCGCCATGTTCGCGATGAAGCTGCAGTCCAGCAGCCCCATGATTTGCAAATAAGAAAGAGTATTAAGGGCAATTTTGTCTTTTTCTAACAGAAACCGTCAATTTTAACGACCAACTCAAGCGGAACATAACACAGGGTTATGTCATGTAAGAGTTAAGCATTACTCAGGGTTTCTCGTGTAATTCGCAATTATGCAGGGTTATGATTGAGATTGAGGAATTACTCAGGGTTATGTGTGTAATTATCCCTTTTTTAAATAATCAGCCTACTTGGGCCTTACAGTAATAACCCCACAATTTTTTTTAATAGACATGCCCCCCAAGGTTCCCCACGAGGGAAACCCCTCCCTTCGATTTTCGATTGCCAACCGCCCCCGATGAGGGGGTCTTTCCGCCACTGCCTTCTCTCGAGCGCCGCCTGGGTCGAAGGGGAGGCCCACTGGAGGTGCTGACGCAAGGGGGGGGGGGTCTGGGGCGGTGCCTCCTGCACACACGACTCGGGGAGGAGGAAGCATTGGAGCGACTTCATCGGCAAAGTAGCGAGATCACGACCCACTAGGAGATCGCCTGGGCGAGGGTGGCCTCGCACGGGGATCTTCACGCGAGTGGGGCATCCAGTACTGCCGCCCGATGTTGCTGCTCGAGGGGCTGCACGCAAGGACCGGAGAGGCGCGCGAGGTCGCCACGATGCTCGAGTTGGAGAGAAGCGCCTGTAGCGCGCGATGCCTGGGGTCATCATATGCTGTTGTACGAGGAGGAGCGGCACGTCAGAAGGTTCCTTGTAGCCTGGAAGATCGCGAGAGGCGACACCGCGCGTCGAGGTACGTGAGTTGCGCCCGCCGCCTGGATATGTGAGGGAAAGATGGATGAGGGAGGCGGTATCTCGACTGGGATTGCCATTGGGTGCTACCGCCGCTGGAGGGTGCGCAACACGGAGGGTGCGCCGCCTAGCGCTTGCGGCTTAGAGCACATGGCCTGAGAGACAGAACTGCGCCTATCGATCTGCGTCTAAAGAACTTGGTACGCACGACTGCAGAAATTAGGGTTACAGAATAAAACCCTGGAATAAAATCTGGAACTTGAAGGATCCGAACATAACTTCAAAAATAAATCTTCAAGACTAATGAATCTGATACTTGAATCTCAAAAAAAATGAACATAAACTCCTCGAGAATCGAATCCGCTTTGATACCATGTTAGAGAATAGAGAATGCGGAAGCGAATGATAAACAGAGCATGATAACAGAAATATAAAATATGGAAGATCAAGATTTACGTGGAACCCTACTCCCTAAGGAGCGGGATGAAACCACGGGAGAATGCCTCAGAGGGTTGGTATGTCTATTGCACTTTTCTCAATGCATACAGGAGGTCTGGGGCTCCTTATATAGCCTCCAGAGAGCCTCCAAGTCCCACCACTGGTAGATGTGGGACTAAACATGTAGATGGGGTAAATGGATCTCTCCAGGATCCATTTACCCTCATACAACTCATATGGCGCACAATCAAATACTCCAACATATATATATATCATAGCTTAAGAATATAGGGGTATACCTTTTTGTTTTCAACATTCTTTAGATATATCTTCGAATAAAGATTGGATTAGAAAATTATTTCTGCCTTCAATATTTATACACTAATATAAAAAAATCTTGGAAGTAGGCACTAATATACAGGTATATTAGTTTCCTCTAATAAAAGTTATTTATCATTTAACAAAAAAAATACTCTTTACATATCCATGGTAGTATACAATATCCTATATTGTACATTTGTGTACATATAACAGAGAACCTATGTTTTGCTTCTCGTGGAGAGTTCACTGCAATTGGAGACACCTTAGAAGAATCACATTTAATTAAAATGAACAATGACAACATAAATCTTACTTAAACACTAACTTTTTCAGGAAAAGATAGCATCGTTCATTCCATTATAAAGAAGAGTACGGGGCCATAGAGGTCAATGGAGGCTTGATAACTAGTACAAGCAGCGATTACCCCCTTGACTGAACAAAATGCAGATATTCAATACTAGGGATGAAAATGAATATGAATATATTCGTATCCGATCCGCTATCACATTCGTTTTATACATATTTTGACATTCGCATTCGTACTCGTTTTAAAATGGATGCGGATATGGATATCAATTTGACATTCGCTAATATTCGCATTTGTATATTCCTTTTCGTACATAAGTATAGTAATAGATTAGTTTATAGCTGTGTGTAACAACACTTTATGATTGCATTCATCATTGTTGATATGATTGTTATGAAATCACTATATCTGGTATATTTACTTTATGTGTAAACCATCCTAAACTTGTATATTTTATTTAATCTATTAAATATTCCTGTTATTATTCGTATCCGATTCGTATTCGTTTATAAGGACACGGTAACCCATTTTTCACATCTGTCAATCGTATCCGCATTTGTATTCGTATTTTAAAATGGATAAGGATATGATTATACCTATATTCGTATCCATATCCGACCATTTTCATCAATACTATGTACATTGATAACGAAATTTCTATATTCATAAAATGTTTCGACTCCATAAACTCTTTCATGAACTTCACATATTATCTAACACTATTCTATTTGTTTTTCATGGCATGTTACCCCCAACATCTAATTAATATTTGACACTCTTTAGAGGAAAAATGATGTAGATAAAATCTTCTATTTGCTACAATCATGAACAATATTCGTACTTTTTTGGCACGAACATTTCAAAGTCTTTGATTTTTGTATGTTCCATACATTTGCATATCTCATTTGAAATGCACTGATAAGTAGGCTAAAAAAATCTGCTATACATGACACCTCACTGTACCATTTACCAAAACATTATTATAATTACTATCTTGATGTCCCTTCTGCTATTAAAAACAAGTGTTTTTCTTGGCTTTTTGCCAATGTTAGTACAAATAGCTTCATCACTTAAATCTTGGTGTTGTGCATATGATAGAAGAAGCAAGGTTCTCTTAATGGACTGTGATGACATGCTTGGCAACATAATTAAACAGCAAGGTAATACAGTGGGACGCCAAGAAAATGCCCCATTGATCTCTGTGTCATCACGCTCTTCTTTATAGTGGAGAGGATATTTACACAATCTCGAATATATGCATGTATTTGATTGATTAATCTTATTTGTACATGTGCTCGATTGATCAGCTCTATTTTAAACATAATGGTAGGGAATTACAGCTATAATAATATTTTCACTGTAATTAGTAGGACAGCATCAAAAAATACGATCAACTTATTACTCATCAGCATATGAAGTCAAACTTTCATGTTTATAAATTCAAGTCAAAATAACGAGGGAGGCAGGAAGGTTTTACGAGAAGACGGAAATGCTCTTTGGCATCTTAATAGGCAGGGTCGCTAGTTAGGATTGTGTAATACATAACATTGAAGGAAGTATTCAAAATTTCTTATCCTGTGCAAAGCATGGGTTCTGCTAGTTAGACATTAAAGTGGGGCGGACAGTAGACTTGTAGTTGCAAAATTTCCCCATGGAGCCATGTAATCTGGATTGAGCTAATTGTTTTGCTTGATATGTAGTCTACATGTATGGCTTTTGTTAAACCAATGTCATAGATTTCAAGTCACCTTGATTAAGTTTGAGACTGTTTTCAAGACTGCAGTGTTGGATTTATATTCCTGTTTGTCCATTCAACATGTTTGTGGTGGTGTATTGGGTAATCTGGCACCTTCCTGGGTTTCCAATGGTGAGAACCCTAGGGACATGTGATGACATTGGAAGGGGGTTTTATGAATTCTCATTGCTTTCCGAGTCAAAGCTTGTTCCATTATGAAACTGTAGCATTCTATGGTCTAAATGCTTTTTAGTTTACTTTGCCCTTGTAAATTACATCGATAACACGGGGTTAAACAATTTTTTTCTTGTAGAATGTTGCTTTCTTTTTGAACCTTCTTCATAGTCGGCTTATAACATTAACTTTGTGAGCACTAAAGACACATATTGCAAGTTAATCTGGAATCTTGCTGGTCGAAGTATACTTTTTTAGGAAGGGTCATCGCTCGAAGTCTATGCTTCTGAATAACGATATAATTAACATATTTTCCTGTTGTTACACAGGATTTTTTTAAAGGATGGTTGCACAGGAATTCACAGTTGACTTGAACAAACCTCTAGTTTTCCAGGTAAGCCTACTTGCAAAGATTCTGTAATTTCATGAATGTTCTATCAATAGGTCGTGAAGAAAAGGAAAGAAGCTGTGGTAAGACAGTCTAGCTTGCTTGCCTTTGTTTCCTACCTTCTTAATGTGGACTACAAGGATCTAGATTACAACTGGTTTCAGGATAATTCTGCAGGTTATCCACCCAATGTGGATTATCATGTAATAGGTACTTTAAGATGAAATGCGAGGTTAAGGAGGCTAGGTGGATTAGAATCATTAGATATAAAAAACATGTTATTGAAAAGCCACGACCACTTAAACTAAAAAAAACTCATTCCCACTTAAAAGAGAAGGGTCATCCCCATATCTTTACATCTATTTTGCATTTATCCTACAATCTATTTCTCGCACAAGCACCTATAAACGGGAATCAAGAATACCCACAGATTGTTCTATTCTACTGCAAGATGCGTACATGTCAGATAACATGATACATTTTGGATATCCTTTAGCTCAAAACCTATACTTCTCAGGTTAATCCCCATGATGTGTATACTTCCCAGGTTAATCCCCATAGCGTGTACTTACCATGAGGAATATATACATTTGTTTTTTTGAAGCCAATAATATGTAATTTGTTGAATCCATTAATTAATAATGTAAAAGTTTCTTTGCCTGCGTATATCAAAGTGAGGTTGCTTTATTTTATAGATTTGTTATTGAGGTCAAACAGAGATCAATTTGAGGAAAGCAAAATTATTCACCTAAAATTGATAGGAATTGGACTGGCGTTTTCACAAGTTTATTAATTAAAAATGAAACAAATTTCACATTGTTCGGTACCCTTGGATTTATTTTGTTTTTTGTATTAATGACATTATCATTTTCTGCTTTAGATTTTTTGATGGCTCTGCTAAAGTTTATGTTCTTAAGCAATTTTATTTACTGCTGTGGTTGGGTTTCACTAAGGATGACATAGAATTATAATAGGTGGGCCATCTTGGAGAATCCTATCAAGAATGGGTACACCAACCTATTGTTAGCAAGGAGGGTCCCCGTTTCTTTGCTAGCGACTTTTGGGAGGTAATTGTCCATTCTTCTCATGTTCATCCATTTTTTAAATTTGTCTGGGATCTTCCTTGGTTACGTTGCTCTAACTTTTTGTGTCAAATTATCAGTTCTTGACAAGGACAGTATGGTGGGCAGTACCTGTTATCTGGCTACCGGTTGTTTGCCTTTTTGTGAGAAGATCTTTCCTAATGGGCCACACATTGCTTGAATTAGCAATTCTAGTCTGCGGAGGGATATTTTGCTGGACATTGGTGGAGTATAGTTTGCACCGCTTCCTATTCCATATCAAAACAAAGAGCTACTGGTACAGTTCTGTGGGCTTATTGCATTTCGAAGTCCTATTCAGAGGGAATGAACACCTAACGTCTTAATCAAAACACATTGCAGGGGGAACACTGCTCATTATCTTATGCATGGATGCCATCATAAGCATCCGATGGATGGACTGCGACTTGTCTTTCCACCAGCAGCGACCGCCATCTTGATTATACCAGTATGGTCCCCAACTTTCACTTTTAAATTTTTTTGAAAGGAACTTTGAAAACAGATATTACAGAAACTATAGGTGCGTAGATGATTTGAGCTGGTAGAAATTTGTTCAGAAACTAATGTCCGAGCCTCCAAAAGAGGAACGATCTTAACTCATATATTTACATTTAAAAAGGTATTACATGTGTAATCACATGGACCATGTTTCAAAGAGAGCCTTGGTGTGCTCTGCTACATTTTCATGGTAAAATTTCTCACTTTTAAAGATCAACCAGTTTCTTGCTAGCCAAATAGCCCTCACTTTTATCCTTCACTTGAGTCCTTCCAACTACTGTCCATAGAATCCCAGAAAATGACTTCAGTTTCACACTGTAAATCGGGCTAATCGAGAGTTTCTCTCAACTCATGACATGCGAATAACATATGGTTGATGTTCTCATAGACTTCACAACAATGGATGCATAGTCCTTCACAACATTGAAAAATCCTGGCCCTTCTTGTTCCCGCCATAACTCAACTCATTCTGAACAACCAAAGGATACATTGATCTACATGGGAATTTTCCATTCTGATATCTGTGCACAATTACGTGCCATGTCTCCTGATATGAACATCGTTGAGGCCGATTGCAGATATGATCTTGTATTTTTTTGACTAAGAAGGAGCTGTCCCTCTAGCATCATGGGTCCAAGCCCTCTGGAGGTCTATCAATCTTGGTCAACCTATTTGACATGCAAATGAAATCTTATACTCTTTGGTCTGAGAGATTGGAAGTGAACAATGATGCATATGTCCCCTTATATCACACCTCCACAACACGAACTTCTTTGTCCATTCTCAGAGTGAATATTGCCTAGGATAAAGATCACAAATATTCCCTCGGTTCAATCATCTCTCCATTATGAGAAGCCCCTCCAGTTTCCCAGCATTGGTCGAAGCAATGGAACCACATATGGTAAACCGGAACATATTCCTCTCCAAAACTTTAGAGGGGGGCATCACCACATCCACCGACACACAAATGCTGGTTGACAACGAGTAAATAGAACATATCAGGTTAGAAATCTAAGCCATCACCCCATATTACGATCACCCGTTTTTGGATCATGACCTTGTTTATTTCTCTAAGCCACAACACCCCTAATCCTCCCTTGTTGGTAGACCGTGTCTACATGTTTCATTCCACTAAGGGGATTCCCTTAACTTCTCTTTAGGAGGATCAAAAGAAAGGCATCATCAATGGTTTCGGCCGTTTGTGCACAGCAAGGGCTAGCACCCGTGAGGATAGGAAGAACACCGAGATAACTGAGAGCACAACCATCACCAACTCCAGCTGTCGCCCCTCTTAGAATGGCAACAGTTTTTAGGGGCCAAAGATTCTACAAGGAGAATGTTTTGTCTCACGCAGCACTACTAACTTGCGATTGGTTGTTGATGTAGTTCGCATCTTCTGATCTGGGTGGGATCTTCTCGATCTCATCTCCTTCCCTTCTCTCTATGTCCCTGTACTTCTTTCCTTCTTGTTTACCGCTTTTTATTAATAAAGCTTTTGGGGCGAACACCAAGCCGTGTCTCCCCCGAATCATTTGATTTCAAAAAAAAAAAAAGAATGGCATGTTGCTTTCCACGTTGCAAACTTTCTTTCCAACTTCTCAATCACCGGTATCCAATCAATCTGTCTAAGTCTGCTGCACAGTAATGGTAAACCCATATAGGTAATAGACAAGCTCTTGCACATAGTCCCCAAGGTTATCTCATAGACCTCCACTACCTCAAGCGATAGATTGAAAAGGCACAAAGGCCAACTTGGCCTCGTCCATTGGCATCCCAGACAGCTTGAGCTAGTGAAATTGTAGACTTGTCAATAATCTTAATTATAGCTGGAGAAAAACTTATTGTTTTGTATATTAACGAAAAAGCCCATTTAAATCTTGTCAGGATCATCTTACAGCCCTGACTTTGCAATTTTTTTAGCTAATTTAAAAGGACACCGTTTGCCATATGTTGGAATCTCAGTTAAGATCTGTTAAAAGTATAAACTCATATTTATATTATCTCCAAAATGGTTAATATATATTTTGACCTCCCCACTAGTCAATTGGTTGAGTTAAATGCCATCATTTGCTATGAGAGCCATGCCGGTCTATTGGCTGAAACTTGACTGATTTACCCATATGTTAATCTCACGAAGATTGCATGGTGGGAGGCTTATGAGGAGATTACTCCCGCATCTAAAGATGTGAAAAACTTTGAAGTGATGATTGGGATCTTTTCCTTAATTACCATTTCCCAAGTTTGTTAATTCCAAAAAAATAAATTAAGGTCCTTGATGCGAATGGATGGATACAAATGCGTTACCATATTCTTATTTATTCTTAAATCTGAATACGAATACATATACTGAACTTTATAGAAAAACTTATTTACATGTATTAGATGACTTCCATGTGCAATAAATATATTAGAATTATTTGTTTCATTATATTTATAGCAACTGTGAAGGAGCACATTACTAGAGAAATCTCCACCAGATTAAATCGGCCTTTCTGGATGATAGACCGACACATATATCAATATCCATGTTTAGGGATGAATAATATACTGAATATCTTACCAAGAGGGAATCAGTTGTAAAAAAAAAATCCAAATATAGAAATGGTAACAACTAAAAAAATCGTATCCGGATTCGAATATCGTCATGCAATATGTGTGTATATATATGTATATGTAGGGTTATGAAAAGATTGTCCTCGCATTTAAAGATGTGAAAAACTTTGAAGTGATGATTTGGATCTTTCCTTTAATTTCCACAATTTCCCAAGTTTGATACATTTAAGAAAATCAATTAAGGTCATGGACAAGAAAAGATAGATACAAAGGTGTTACCATATCTTTATTCATTTTAAATCATTCTGAAGATGAATTCAAGTACCAAACTTTAAAAAAGCCTATTTACATGTATTATATGACTTTCATGTGCAACAAATATATCAAAATTATATGTTTCATTATATTTCTATCAAATATAGTTCATGAAGGTACACAATATATATGCAATTATAGAGAAATATACAATTGATTAAATTAGACTTTTCGGATAATATGTATTTATATATGTCAGCATCCATGTTTAGGGGTGAAAACATAGAATATCCGCTTACTAGGAGGATATCAGTTGTAAAAAAATTTAAATAAGGATGCGGTAAAATCTAATTTTTTATATGGATTCGAATATCCTCATGCAATGTGTTTATATAATTGTGTGTATGTGTTTGTGTATATATGAGTTAAATGAGTATGCTCCTTGGGAGCATATGATATATGCTCCCACCTCTATTTTTTTTTATTTTTATTGATTTTTTAAAATAGAATCTTGAAGGATTTACATAATAAGTGGAGTATGTATTTCAAATTTCATGCAAACTTGACATTTCTAACATGTCCATCTAGAAGGAATCAATTCTAGCAATTCTAAACTGTTGAAATTTGTTAGCCTTCATGGATGGGTTAGAAATCTTGAATTAAATTGAATTTGACATCACAATGATATATAGTGATCTAAATCTTACTAGATTTCATTTTAAAAAATGAAAAGAACATGGGAAAAGAGGTGGAAGCATGCAAGTTTTATGCTTACATGAAGCATACTCCTTTTCCTCCATATATATGTATATATATTTATTTGGATTTTTAAATCGGTGCTGGGAAGGACTTGATATGAGAGAGGGCGATAGGGGGGGCTGAGTGCTCGATAAGTGGAGGAGTGAGGGAGGAGAGGAGCACCACCATTCATGAAGAGCGCGCGCAAGCCTAGGTTGGGTGGGGGTTGGGAGACGAAGATGAGGCCTTTTGTCTGGGAGGCGAGAGGTTGGCACACTGTGGCTTCCGACCTCAGGGATTGACGACATGTGACGGCGAGGCTTGTTGTAGTCGATCGAAATGACCCTTATTGTTTTAGACATGGTACGACTGGTATTTGGCTCAGAGGTGTCCGACTCGGAGACGATTTTCTTTGGATGTCACAAACGTGGGCACCTTTGGAGGGATTGCAGAACAGTGGAACGGAAGATCATGGTTTTAGATTTCGTGAAATTTCGGTGAAATTTCACCGAAATTTTGATTTTGACAAGAAACCAAAATTTTGAATGAAATGGTGATATGAGGGCAGTTTCTGGTCATTTCTGCACAAATGGTTGCCGTTATGGGCAAAATGTCTTGAAATTTTGATCGATATGATATCCGAAATCGATATTTAAACCCTTGGGGAAGATGGAGGTTGATGACGTGAAGCAAGGTGACTCTATTGATAGGTGTTCATTGCGGAAGGGAATAAAAGGGATCCTTTGTCGATTTTGGAGGTCCTAGCTAGTGGGTGTATGGTGGGAAGCTAGTTGATGATGTTGGTTGTTTAAGGCCGACGAAGTGTCTGTTTTCCTTTCAGGTGGTGGGGGCTCTTTTCAATCGAGGTGAAATGGCAGAGAGCATGATTGCACACCAAGACAACCAAGGTTGGTCTAGGTGGTTGGTGGAGGTGAATGGCATTCCGATTAGATTCCGAGATGTCGATGCTGTTCGGAAAGCACTCAGATCTGTGGGAAAGATTGAGGGTGTGCTAAGGTCGGGCTTGCATTGAGTGCTATGGGGGAGGTGGTGGTTGCTCTGCAGGGTCCCCCACGGACGACACTTGCGTCAATCATCTACATCATTGGGTGGTCATACTTCAGGCTGGACATGCGTATGGTGGGTGAGAAGGTCATTATAATGAGGACTCCTAACAAAGTTGGGGAGCAGAGGGAAGATGCCATCGTGGAGGAGAGGCAGAGGCTGAGTGGCAAGAGGAGTTTTGGTGCTGGCCGGCATGTGTTGCGGTGGAAATCTCAGAGGATCGAGGGGCAGATTTTGTACTGGTGCTCTTTGCTTTGCTGGAGGAATCATCGTTGATGTTGCACGATCTTTGCATGAAACTTCCGGAGATGTTGGCAACGATGGAGATCGAGCCATTTCTAAGTGGGGTGGAGGTTGGTGCGAAGTGTGCGGTAGGTTGGGTAGGTTAGTGTTTTGGGAAACCCTAACATGGTGGATGCACTTGATGGTAGGGATGGTGCGGCTATTTTGAAGGCTTTGGTTGGGTCAGGTGGTGAGGAGGGTTCAGATTCGTTTTTGGATCTCATCTCTTCAGACCCATGTCTGGATGTGGTTCTTGTAAGTTTTTTTGTGGGAATGTTGATACAAAAGATTGCATAGGTGTTGGTGGTTTGACACTAGGTCCATTTACGAGCATTCGCTGGAAGTTTGGCTGTTGGTGAAGCTTTTATAGGGATTCTGTGGAGATGAGGTGCAATTGGGTGCTGGAGTTGCAGTTCTAGTTGGGTAGTCCTCGAGTCGTCATGGCAATGGGCCCAGGAAAGGTGCAAGCCTCCCTCATGGTTGGAATGGAAGGAGTCAGGCATGTCCTTAAGAAGGAAGTGGTTGGAATGGTATTGAGTATAACCTGTAGGTTTGCCATGAGGAGTAGCATGTTAGAAGTGCTCATTAGATGACATAAACCAAGGAAGATAAGACGAGTTATTCACATTGAGTTCGGTGGTCGGAGGTGAATTGAAAGCTAAGCAATGTATAACGATCCCCCAGGGCAGAGTTTCAAAAAAAAAAGATCCCCCAAGGCAAAATAGAGATGTCTCCTACGTGACCCGTAATTGTAAGAATCAACGTCATTTTATAGTCATTCAGTCTGAATGCTACATGAAGAACATAAGCCGGATGACAAAACAAGGAGACCTAGGATGTAGATGATCATAACATGAGCGATTTGGTAGAGTTGGATTCCTTTATATCAACTCATATGAAAAGGGGGATGAATTGGTAGCATAGGTCAAGGCATAAGTGAGTGAGAGAAAGGGATGCAGACACAAGGTATTTCCATGCACATGCGGTTGCCAACGGAAGGAGGAGGAGCCTTATTTATGACATGTGTGTTGGGGAGGAGCGAGTTCAAGGAGCAGGGGCAATAGGGGAGATAGTAATGTCACATTTTAAAAAAGTTAGTAAGCGGCAATCGACAATGTGTATCAAATGGCTAGGGAGGGGAGTGCAGCCTCTCATGCTCAAGTAGGAGGAATGACTCATGTCCGACTTTTGTGCAGATCTTAATGCAGATGGATGCCTAGGACCAGATGTGCTGTCGGTGTTTTTCTACAGAGAGTTCTAGGATGTGGTTGAAGATGACGTCGTGGCATTGGTTACATAATTTAGAAGTGGGAACCGAGACATTGAGAAGCTGAACAGATCCCTAATTTTCTTGCTTCTGAAGAAAGAAGGTGCAGAGTGGGTAGAGGATTTTAGGCCCATAGTGTTGGCAAATGCCATTTATCTTATTGTGGTCAAGGTTTTGGCGAACTGTCTCGATGGAGTAGTAGACTCCATTGTCTTGCATGCTCAGGCGACCTTTATTCTTGGCCATCATTAATGGTTAGAATGGTAATGGCCTCATAGATTGTTTCAAATTGGAAAAGAAAAGGGGTAGTTGGTGTATTATGGAAGGTAGACTTCGTAAAGGCATATGATTGCACGAGCTGGAGTTTCATTTGGGCATCCTTGGTGGAGTGGGGTTTTCCGAACGTGTGGATTGTTTGGATGAAGAGGTGCATCATTGCCTCAACGTGCTTGGCTTTGAATGGTAGACATGAGGGTTCTTTTTAGCTGTAGAGGGGTGTGAAGCATGATTGCCTTTTGACCCTACTTTTTTTGTTATGACTGCATACATGCTTTGACGGTTACGACAAAGTTGGCAAAGGAAGGTATTTTTTTTTTCAATGGATACTCTAGAGATGAATTTTTGATTTCAATCCTACAGTATGCGTATGATATTATGTTCTTCATTGAAGGTGGTGAGGCTGAGTGTAAGGCTAATAAAACCATGTTGGATATATCTGGAGTGGGCTTGAAATGGATGGTGCTAAGTCCTCTTTGGTTTCATTCGGTATTTGACTGCGAGGTGGTTATGGGGACTACGTAGAAGAGCCTACTTGTTATCTATCTTAGCTTGTCTTTATTGCGTGGAAGACTCATGCAAGTGGACTAGTTGCCGATGATTGAGAAGTTGGAAAGGATGCTAGTTGGTTGGAAGGCGTCATGTTTGTCTAGGGGAGGGAGTCTGGTGATGGTGAAGGCTGTCCTGTGAGATTCTCTAGTCTTCTACTTATCGTCACTTGTTTTTTCAGTTGGTATTCAAAAGTGGCTTGAGGCATTGATGCGACGTTTCTTTTGGTCTTCGACATATAAAGGGAAGGAGATGGCCTTGGTGAATTGAGACGTGGTGTTGAAGCCTATCAAGGAGGGTGGGATGGGTTGTCGAGACACGAGAACATGAATAAGGTGTTTCTTACAAAATGGATTGTCAGAATTTGGCAAGATGGGGCCGATTTATTGTCCAGGTTGGTGCAATTGATTTTCGAGGTTTCAAATAGCCTTTGCACGCAAGTGGGTGGTATATACGTGCCTACCACATTTAGGAGAGGTATTTGTTCTTTATGCCCAAGGTGGTTGTTGGGAGAAAAATAGAACATCACATAGATGAGACCCAAGGGCTCTCTTATATAGGAGAAAAGCCCTGGGTTAATTACATGAGAGGTACACCAAGAAAACATAAAACATAAAATGATACTGTGAGATACATTTATCTCAACATTCCCCCTCAAGCTGGAGCATATATATCTATCATGCTCAACTTGGAGCAACACCTCTGAAATGGACGTCAAGATAGGGTCTTGGTGAAGATGTCAGCCGTCTGATCTCCAATGGAAACATGAGAGGTGGATATCGGACCTTTCTGGATCATATCTCTAGTGTAATGCCAATCCACCTCTATATGCTTTGTCCGTTCATGAAAAGCAGGGTTATTGGCAATAAATAAAACTGCTTGATTATCACATAAAAGCTGCATAGGAAGAGACACTTCAATAGTAAGGTCAGTCAATACAGATCTAACCTACATCTCTGCATTTCCTTGTGCCATGGCCCTGTATTCAGATTCTGCACTTGATCTAGCCACCACTGTCTGCTTCTTGGTTTTCCATGGAACATGTAGCTCCTAATAAAAATAGCAAAGCCCGAAGTAGACTTTTTATCTCTGGGGCAACCTGCATAATCTGCGTCTGCAAAAGATGTCACGTCAAGAGATGTATCCCTACTGAATATAAGACCCAAACCAGGTGAGGTCTTCAAATATCTCAAGATCATATGGACAACATCCATATGCACCTTCCTAAGTTGCTCCATGAACTGGCTAACTTTGCTCACTGCAAAAGCTACATCCGACCTGGTGATGGTAGCATATAAGAGATTCCCAACAAGCTCTCTATATTTTCTCTATCTACCTCGTCAGTGTCATCATCATACAATCTCATGCTCGGATTCATGGGAGTAGTGGCAGGCTTGCACCCTGTCATACCTGTTTCAGAAAGAAGATCCATCACAAACTTCCTCTGGGTCATCACAACACCACGCTGGTTCCTGGCGAACTCCAGTCCAAGGAAGTAACGAAGAGTGCCAAGGTCCTTAGTCACAAACTATTGACCTAGGAACTCCTTGGCAGCCTGAATACCTTGCTCATCATCAATGTTCATGAAATCGACTGCACGGACTGCATATGCAGCCGCATATGCCCGTGCGGCATGCAAAACGCATCGATTATATGAGTCAGTGCATTATGCGCCCTCCCTGCATATGCGGCCTGCATATGCCCCGCATATCCGCATATGCTCACATATCCTGCATATTCCCCACATACTGCTCTAGCAGCTCCAACTTTTCAATCCTCTCATTCAGGTCCATAATTCTGTAACTCTGCCTCTTCCTTCAGTCTATTGTAAGAATATGACATGCATTTGTATACAATTGCGATGCATTATACCATTATGTATATGCAATGTTTTCTGTTTTCCTCATGTATTGTTTTCACGAGTATATGCGTTAGGTTCCATTTGTATACTTGGTGGAATTTGGCATATCCTAACCAAACCTTTTGCATGGGCTCGCCGTGCACTTGTACGGTTTGGAGAGGCTTAACCCCTATACTACATTTCCAAAGCCCTGAGATTTTTTGGGAATTCCTTCTATACGATACGACGACTAGAAAGAAATATATCGTTGAATATTTTTATATATGCCAATTTGAGGTTTTGCCCATGTAGTGCGTGTACGTATATTGAAGTTTTGTTACCATGAATCATCTAATATGCGAAGTTTTTATGGTAAATATTTTTTGTGATTAAATATGAGGCAATTAAATACATATAAACACCCATCTAACATGAACCGTTTTTCTTATATCTTTAAATCCATTTAGATACATATATTCAGTGGTAATGTTATTCATAGATATTTATCTTTAAATTAAAAATTAGAAAATCGCGTGGAACTGCATATATTGCGCATATGTCCCCACATACCGCTTATTCAGTATTCGGTGAACTATCCAAACGCATATGCATATCGCTTTCCTAAACCTTGCTCATCATCCCCTGTAACAACAATATCATCTACATAAACAAGAATAGCAACAATACCTCTTTGTGTCCTCTGAACAAAAAGTGAGTGGTCTGCATTAGACCGCACAAACCCCTGTTGCTCTATCAACTCCGATAGCTTCTGGTACCAAGCTCTCGAACTTTGCTTCAGGCTATAAATTGCCTTATGGAGCTTGCATATCTTCTGGGACTCTCCTTCAGTAGTAAACCCTGGTGGCTGCTGCATATGTACTTCCTCCTGTAGATTTCCGTATAGAAATGCATTCTTCACATCAAGCTGGTAAAGAGGCCAATTCCGTGAAACAACAATGGATAGAAGAATGCGTAGTGTCGAGTGTCTGGCCACGGGAGAGAAGGTATCCTGATAGTCCACCCCATATATTTGGATGAACCCACGTGCCACAAGTCTTGCCTTGTAGCGGTCCGCACTACCATCTGTCCTTTACTTTGCCGTAAATATCCATTTGCAGCTCACCACAGAAGTACCTGACGGAGTAGATACAATGCTCCAAGTACCCCGCGACCGCAAAGCTGTCATCTCTTCTCAGGGTACTAAATCTTGCGAAATTGTAGCAAAATTTCATCAAAATTTCGGCTTTGATGGTCTCAGTAGATCGAAATCCATATACATGTCGATTTCTCAGATTTCGATCGAAATCTCGCGAACATCGGGTCAACTCGCCAAAAAAGAGAATCTTGTATTAAAAAATCTACAAGTTGTCGAGATGGACCGATATATCGGTCAAAAATTCCCCATTTCGACAGATAGTCGGCTCCTTTGGTTCTCCAAGCTTCTCCAAGTCCTTGTTTCACCCTTTTCATCAAGGTTTAGCAAAAATTGTTCAAATCTTCATAAATTTCTTCAATTTTTTTAGGGATTTTGTTCCTAAGATGTTCTCTCTTGGTGTGGTGTTTTTTTGAGAGATTTTGAATATGTAGCTTGATTTGTGGGGACCAAAATTAGGGATTTTGTGTTTTAATGCACAATAATGATGCGTTATGAATGTATTTACTCGGATCTCATGTAGAACATGTAGTAAAACGTACTTTGAAAATAATTTGTGAGATCTATGGAAGAGAAAATTGGGGCTTTTATGTTTTAATGTGGAATCATGATGAGTTCTTCAAGATAAACTCATATCTTAAGTTTTGGACGTAGAAAACATGTTTTTATTTTTTTTAGTAAATGAAATATTAAAATAGAGTAATTCCGAAAATCAAACCTTAGATCTATGCATTATTTTACATATTTTGTGTCTCTTAGGTGATTTTTCTCAAAAATGGTCCCCTAATTGTTAGATCTAAGACCCTAATATATATGTGTAAGGTGTTTTTTGGTGAAAATCTGAATATTAAGAGTATACTTTCAATTTCAAACACCAATATTTTACGACTTTGTGAATATTAGGTATTAGAAAAATTAAAATATATTAATTTCGAAAATTAAAACATAAATTAGTTAGTTAATTCTTAATTGTTCACATCATATGGCTCGTAAATGATTGTTCTTTTATTTTCTCGTAGGTTTCGATGATCATCATAATGGTACATTCCGGATCAGGATCTGGCAGTTCTGAGGATCATAGTGGGGATTTCAGTAGGGACATTGGTTGGAGGTATGCCTCCACTCCTGATGGAAACAAAGCGAAACCACAATGCAGTTTTTGTGGGAAGAAGTTGGGAGGAGGGGGGATCACGAGGATAAAGCAACATCTTGTTGGCAATAACAAAAATGTTGCCAAGTGCACACGCTGTCCCAAAGATGTGTGGGACAATGTGAAGGTCAACTTGGAAGGGAAGAAGAATAGGGAAACAAAGAGGGCAAGGAGGGATGGGCAATTTAAAGAGTTCATGTTTGACAAAGAATTCAACATTCTCTCAGATTCAGACGACGATGACTTTGTTTACCCTGTTGACATTCAGACTACAACGAAGAGGAGGGCTTATAGAAGGGCAACGAAAGAATCAATGAGGAGCGAGTTCGAGAGGAGAGAACTCGATGACGCACGAGGTAACTTTTATGGTGCAGGTGGCAGTGAGAGTGGTTCTGGAGGTGCACCAGTACCACCACCCTCCAAAAAACACAAGGGGAAGGGAATTGAGCCCTTCTTGACGGGGAATGGATCCATGCAATAGAAACCAAGAAAGGATATGAGGTAGAAGACGGTGAAGGTTATGTTCACGAGGCAGCTTCTATGGTGCAGGTGGTAGTGGGAGTGGTTCTGGAGGTGCACAGTATCATCACCCACCAAAAAACACAAGGGGAAGTGAATCGAGCCCTTCTTGACGAGGAGCGGATCCATGAAATACAAACCAAGCAAGGATCCGCGGCAGAAGACGGTGAAGGGCATGTTCAACAATGCACGGGAGAGGGTAGGAAAGGCCATCGACAAGCTCTTATTTGGGGAGAGCATTCCTGCCAAAGTTGCTAGTGGACCATTACTCCAACATGCCATTGATGAGATCGTTGCAGTAGGAAAGGGAGTGAAGTGAAGGCTCCCACATCCTATGAGATAATGAACCAATATCTTGGGATGGAAGAGGAGATGAATGAATGAGTACATCGCCGAGTTGAGGTGGAAATGTCTAGAGTATGGGTTGACATTGATGTGCAATGGGTGGACGAGCTACACGAGGAAGCATATCATCAATTTCCTTGTTTACTGCGATGGAAAGACAGTTTTTTTGAAATCAATCAATGCATCCAAACATGTAAAGGACGACAAGTACCTGCTGAAGTTGATGAAGGACATCATCAAAGATGTTGGGAAAGAGAACATTATTCAGATTGTCACGGATAATGGCAGCAACTTTAAGAAAGCAGGTGAAACATTCATGAAGTTCAATAGCTACAACATTTTTTTGGACACCGTGTGCTGCACATTGTATTGATTTAATTCTAAAGGACTTCAGCAACAAGAAGCTCGTCTCAAGGGTGGTGGAGCAAGCACGAACAATCACCACATTCATTTACAACCACTCCAAATTGTTGGCGTTGATGAGACGAATGTGCAATGGTGAGTTGATGAAGCCTGACATCACACGCTTTACTACCATTTTATAGCGTTGTAAAGCCTGAAACAACACAAGACAGGGTTGAAAACCATGTTTTGCCAAGGTGAATGGTTCAAGATACCTGAAGCTCGAACTGAAGGACGGAAAGTGGAGACATTGTTCAATGATCTCCACTTCTGAGATAACGTGACTCGGGTCACGAAGATCATGGATCTGGTTATTTCTGCATTGCGGATCGTAGACGGCGATAAGAAGTCCACCATGGGAGTGATCTAGGAGGCAATGTGCTGCATGAGAGAGAAGGTCAGAGAAGCAGTTGGAAAAGGATTCAAGCCATGGTTGGGCATCATAAACGAGCGATGGTCTAAGATACTCTCACATCCTCTTCACAAGGCCAGTGTGTAATAACCTAATTTATTTTTCAATTTTTTACCACTATAGAATATGAGAATTGTGCTTGTTTGTGTCCAGCTTATTACTTCAATCGTAAGTACCCGTATAAGAATGGACTTGGGACAAATGCTGACCTTCTAGCAGATGTACAAATTGTGATGGAGAAGCTCATCAAGGACGAGAAGACACATACCTTGTGCATGAATGAGGTAATCTTGATTTTGGAGGTAGATTGGGAGTGGGACTGACAAAATATTCTTTACGAGTATTATGTAACAATTTATGGCTTCAACCTATGTGCAGGTGAAGTACTTCATGGATACCTTGGGTTCTTTTGGTAGAAGTACTGCGGTAAATGGACGAGACAATACTCTTTCTGGTATGGGTGAAGACAAAAAAGTACATTGAATGTGTAGTGATGTATTACTATTGATTTATCTCCACTTGATTTTTTCGCAGCTGCATGGTGGTTACTGTATGGGATGGAGGCTCCCCACCTACTAAACGTGGCAGTGAAAGTGTTGTCTCAAACTGCATCTGCTGGTGCCGTGAGAGGAACTGGAGCACATTCAACTTGATACATTCAAAGAGACGGACCCATGGAAGGCCGTATCGACATCGATATCGTATCAATACGATATATCGATGATATATTGCCGAAATATCGCCCATATCGATGAGCCTTTGTGATGAAAATGTCTAGAAACCGGGATATACCGTCATATCGGTTCCCATATCAGTCACATGTCGATATCGATATATCGTCGATACTTCCTTCCATGGACGGAACAGGTTGGGAGAACAGAGGCTCCATCATTTTATCTATGCGCACTACAACTTGAGGTTGAAGATGAAATGTGCAAGGGATGGTCAGGACAAAGAGGACTACACAGACCCTATTGATCTTGCATACATTTTCAAAATGCATGATGACGATGCTGATGAAGATGTTCTCCAGAGGTGGATGGATCCAATGGTGCTTCTGTGCTCGTTTAACCGGGTGAAAGACCAAATGAGAATATAAGCCAACAAATGAGAGTCGATGTAGGTGACTATCTGGCAAGATCCGGGCGGATTACAAACCCTCTTGGAGGGTTGGAGGCCGAGGTTGATGCAACAGTTGATGAAATTCCCTCCACTAGCTCTAAATCCAAATCCAAGTTAAAGGATGACAGTGGAGATGATGATGTTGGCGGTCATGATCATGGTTTAAAAAAACGCGCCTCGAGGCGCAAAGGCACTCGAGGTGAAATTGGGCGCTAAGAAGTTGCCCTGAGGCGACCGCCTCAGACCCCCTAGTTGAGGGATGCGCCTCGGATGCCTGAGGCGGTCAAGGCGAGGCGTTGAGGCGGGGTGAGGCGTTCGGGGCTTTTTCAAGTATTATTTTAAAGAAAAAAATTGTCCTATTCGTATTTTCATATGTTTATAAAGGTTTTGTTGTTGAGTATATATTTATGCAAGATGAATGCTTAAATTTGACCTCTTTCATATTCATATTTAACATTAACATGTCCAATTATTTCAATAAACTCTTACTATTACACTTTAAACATATACGAAAGCGTATACTAATTCGAATACCCATATAAGAAAAAAATTTGGACGGGAGAAACATCATACTGTTCTTCATCTTGTTCAGTAGAACATATAATTCATATCAACAACTTGGATATCTTTAGTGGCCACTATAGCCAATCCCTTTTTGATAAAAAACATTTTTAGTGATAGTTACAACCAATGATTTCCTTTTGATTGGGTAGAAATTTAATAGAAATGTTTATGGCATTAATATATCCTTTTTCTCGTGTTCTTATCTTCATAATATCATCATATATTACATTGTTATATACTATATGTTTGTCAAATTATATTATTTCACTAATAAATATATTTATTATATATTTTATAATTAATTTTCTATATAAACTGAGGCTCACGCCTCGATCGCCTCGAGGCTACGCCTCGCCTCGCCTCTAGGGAAAACGCCTCGTTCTGCCTTTCATTTTTTCAAACCTTGGTCATGATGGATCTGGTGATGGTGGGGAAACATACTCAGATGGGTCAAGAGGGGTTGGTCGTGGACCATACTCAGATGGTGAGGAAGGGCTCCACGCAGGGCGTGAATATATGGAGCGACAGAGGAAAACACATGGACAGTTTGTTCCAAGTCCGAGTCCAAGATCTATGGATTACGAGTACGGTTGTGGCCATCTTCCAATCGACAACTACATGGACGATTTAATATCATCCGTAGGTTCCTTGAGCTGCATGGACATTGATAGCCCATATCGTGGAGGAACACCAAGTCCCTTTGGCAGATATGGGTCGTCGCAAGATGAGAGATCATTTGGCGTCTTCTCGGAATACTTTCATGCTCCTCCTCCAAGACCTCCTCCTCCTCCTCCTCAAGCATATGCACCTCCATCATATTCATATGTTTACAATGGGTATGGGGGATATAGTAGCTACAACGGTGAGAACTACCAAGGTAGCCAACCTGAGCAGAATCAGGACAGCTTCTTTGGTGGTGACAGTTATGGTTTCTTTCCTGAGTACACACCAGTTCCTACTCCTCCTCCTCCTCCGTAGAGATCTTCTCCTACTCTGTCATTGTCGTCCCGAGGATCTTAAGCCAGTACTTCGCAACCTCGGCGTGCCACTCGTGATACCGGATCTAGTGCTGCTTATCCTCGTCTCGGGATACTCATATGCATCAATGACTACCAATACAGGCAGTGTGTGATTGATTACAAGGCCATGTACTCGTACATGACATGAGAGAACTACCGCGAGTTCATTGAATCTGCGATGCGTTATGAGAGACAACAAGGAAGCGGGGGCGATTCAGATCCACTAATGAACTCTTGGTTCTGAACCAAACATATCATCAGGTAATATATTTTAATCTTTTATGGCATTAATCATTAATGTTCCTGTTCTTATTTACTCTACGTGAAATGCATGTATTTTCACTTGTTGTAAAACTGTTACTATGTTATTAAGTATTAAGTATTAACAACAATATATTTGATATGGTGTGTGACATACCACTATAGTCATAGATGATAAGATGATCGATATGTATGCTATAAGCCTATATGTATCTATTGTTTCATTGTTTGAAGTACTCAGATGAACTCCATTTGCAATATCTAACATATTGTATAATATGATCGTTATGACCGATATGTACAATATAAGGGGTATAGATGAGCAATATATCTGAAATAATTGCGTATTTTTAAGTTGTTTATTGCTCTAATAACTTGGAAGATCATAATTTACAATAAAATTGAAAAAAATTGACTTTTTGAGCCATTTCCAACATTTCCACCGAAGTCGTCGAAATTTCCCGAAATATCGACGAAATTTCGGTATTAAGGGTGACCGAAACGAAATCGAAATCGAGATTTCGAACTTTGTCTCCTCTTCCATTGCAAGTTGCCACCTACTGTCTTGTAGCCTCCTGATATGTATGCGGGATAGTAACAACACCACAAACTTCCTGTATTCCTCTGAAAGATGATCCAAAGAAACATGCGCAACAAGAGCATACATGGCACATTGACGAGAGGCTTCCTTAGGGTAATAGGTATCTCCAGGTCATCAACCTCTCTGTTCTCTGGAATTAATTCTTCTTGTGTATCATTCAAGATGCCAGTGCCATCAGTAGAAACAATGTGTTCATGACATACCTGAGGCATGGTGGATGATGCGGACGATGCATGAGTAGAGGGGCGAGTAGAAGACCTGCGGATGCAAACACGGGGCAAGAACTTGGACTGGGATGATGGAGGAGGTGGTGGTGGGGGTGGTGGAGGTGGAGACTGAGGTGCAGCATGGGGGTCATATGGTGGAGAAGACGGAGGTGGAGGAATAACATCCTCTCCAGAAATAGCATTGGACAACCTGTCACCTATAGGAGAAAAATACATAATAGATTCAAAAAAATGTAAATCGACACTCACGTAATACGTCGTCCTACAAGATCAAAACATCTATACCCTTTTTGGGTACGAGAATAACCGACAAAAACACATTTGACAACTCTAGGTGGGAGCTTGTCACGACCAGAGGTGAAGTCGTGGACAAAGGCTACATATCCAAAGACTCTGGGAGTGAGAGAGAATAGTTTCTTCTCAAGAAACGCAACCAAGATGTGAGCCTTCTCTCCAAGAATAATGGACGGCATACGGTTCACCAAGGAGCAAGCCGTAAGAACCGCATCCCCACAGAAAGAATGAGGGGCACGACTCTGAATCAACAGGGTTCCTTGTGACATCAAGAAGGTGGCGATGTTTATGTTCAACCACACCATTTTCCTGTGAAGTATAATTGCATGAGGTCTGATGAACTATACCAAGAGACCCGGGGAATTCAGATAAATGTAATGTGGAAAACTCCAAAGCATTATCCGTACGAATGAATCTCATATTAGCGGAGAAGATATTTTTAACTTCAATAAGAAAAGATTTAATGATATCACCTGCTTCAGACTTATGTTTTAATAATAATACCCAAGATAATCTAGAATAATCATCCATATCAACCATATAAAAATGATGCCCCTGATGATTAGGAACACGACTATGACCCCAAATATCAAAATAAAAAACTCGAAGGACTGATTACTGTGACGACTCGAACAACTCGGAAAAGAGGAGTGATGGTGCTTCCCAAGTTGATAGGCTTTACAGTCCAACATAGTATAAGTAGATATCTGCGGTAGCACATGACACATCTTTTGAAGAGGAAGGTGGCCAAAATGAGGATGCCACATGAAAGGAGAAACAGATCCTAAGGGAATAGTAGCAAGCCCAATACGAGATGGTATGTCAAACTTATACAATCCTCTCTGCACACGGCCATGCCCAATCACCCTGCCAGTTAGTATTTCCTGAAACACAAGAGAAGAAGGATCGAAGATGGCTTGGCAATGTAAATGTTTTGTAATTTGACTAATAAACAAAAGATTCATCTGAAAGTCTGGAGCATGTAAGACGTTCTGAAGATGCATAGAAGGGGCTAGAACAATCTCCCCCTAACCAATAATGGGTAGTCGAACCCCATTGGCAATGACCACGAATCTTCCAGGTGGGATAGACCTGTAAGACCTAAATTGCATCCGATCTCCACACATATGATGTGACGCTCCAGAATCCATAATCCAATCAGTCAACTCTGAACTGCTACTACTAGTAGACGCATAAGGAGTATCTGATGAACTAGATGATGCTCTGGCCGTAGCTGCTGATCAGAGGAACCTGCAGCTAGATTCGTAGGAGTGCTCATCATCTCTCGAAGCCTAGAAATAATATCATCCAAATGTGCATCCTGACTAGGCACAAAAGGAGGCTCAATCTGCTTAGCAACACGCGCATACATTGGATATCCATGCTTCTGAAAGCATGTCTCCTCAGAATGACCAGGACGATGGCAATGTGAACATGGGTCACGCTGACGGCCTCCTCTACCACGAGATCCACGACCTCGAAACTGGGAAGACCCCCCTTTCTCCACGAGAAGCTACCATAGAAGGAGTCATCTGAGCCAGAGTAGTGGATGTGGTGGTAATCCTACTCAATCTTTTGTAGACCTCCTCCATCGGCGGTATCATCTATCCAATCAGAAGTTTAGTATGAACGACATCGTACTCATAGTCAAGAGATAACAAGAAGACTCATGTCACTGGGGCATTCCGATATGCCTTGTTCAGTGCTGGTGGTAATAGGCATGAAGCTGTGTAGTGGCTCAAACATGCCTCGCAGATGAGAGAAGTGTGCGTGGAGCAGTCGACCGTTCTATTTGGTTGGAAAAATGTCAAATTGCAGTTGGAGGATCTTGCTCTCATTCTTTGCCTTCCCGTATGTGTCTGTTAATATGTCCCACATAGCCTTTGCTATTGGCTGATTAACAATATCGTTAGCCAATGTTGTAAAAGTCGACCGACTAGACCGATTAATCGGCCCAACTAGTCGAGGAGGTAGGGTAGCTGACTTGACTAGGCCTAATCGGCCATTAGTCGGTCAACCCGACTAATCGGACCGACTAGTCGGCCTAGTCGGCTGACTACGAGGTCGTCTACATAGAGATTTTTTAATTTTTTAGTTTTTCAATTTTTTAAAAGCAAACTAATTCTAATATGCTTAATGTTATATTTTACTTTTATTTCATTATGATAGTATAGAAAATCTACAAATCAATGTAAATATATAAGAATATGTGTATGAAAATTCATTAATATGTATAAAATAATTAAAATATTCAAAATCGACTAATGACCGACTAAATCCGATTAATCCTTAGTCAATGACCCTGCCGACCGAGTACCGACTACCGCTTTCTGCAACTTTGTCGTTAGCAATCTCCGTGGTAAATGTCCCAGAGAGCCAGATGCGAGCGTATGCGTCATCTTGCTTCCATGAAGCATTGGCCCCAGTCTTGTCCGCCGACTCTGAATCCGTCAGAAAGTGGTCCTTGTTATGGCCCTGCATTAGGGTACGGAACTGCATGGGCCACAACTTGTAGTTGGTCCCATCCATCTTCACGATTGGAGCCGAGCCCTTGAAGGCATCAGAAGAGGAGAAAACGTCACCCTTGTTTTCTGACATTGTACCAAGAAGCCAAAACACGGAACGACTGAGGAGAAAATCAAAGAGAATGCGTCTACATGACCATAAGAAGAAGTGATTGTATCTGTAGACTCTTACAACCATCCTTATGTTCTCTTGTGAGGTTTAGGGCCGCACGACGTGATATAACTCAGGAAAAATCACGATATGCAAGCCATGACAGACCTCCGACGCACAGAAAAATGCATCACGGCAACGTGTAGGGGTGGCTGGTCCCGACGGCGGCGCAAGTGTGGTTGGGGCCCCCTGCGGCTGTGCGGGAGGGGTGGGAGCCGCCGATCGACAGCGTTGGAGGGGCAGAGGCCCCCGTGCGGTGATGCAAGAAGGACTGGGGCCCTCGTGCGGTGGCGCTGGGGTGCGTGGGTGGGCAGGCGACGCCTTGCGGCGGCGGTGGTGTTGGCGGCACCCACGGAGGGGGGGAAAGGGGTTTTGTCGTATAGGGTTAGGTTTAGAGTGGGATATGGGAACCTCGGTCTAGGAACGTTGCTCCGATACAATGTTGGGAGAAAAATAGAACATCACATAGATGAAACCCAAGGGCTCTCTTATATAGGAGAAAATCCCTGGGTTAATGACATGCGAGGTACACCAAGAAAACATAAAACATAAAATGATACCGTGAGATACATTTATCTCAACAGTGGTTCTTTCTCTATAGCCGATTTTGAGGTGTGGATGCATTTTTTTCCTTTGGGAAGGATGATTGGCCAGAGGAGGGGAGGCAAGGGTTGCAGATATGTAGTCTGGAGGTTCTTGGTTCCCAACATTTGTGGCAGAACTTCAGAGCTGAGGATTGACGATTTCATGGATCTTACTAGCAAGCTGTCCAGAGTGGAGGAGCCATCGGTGGGTAGAGATTATGGCTTATTCACGATCAAAAAGGTGTCCAAGTTTTTTTTAACGCAACTGGTACTGGAAGACGAAGAGGTCCTTCACGATTGAGCAAGAATATAGGGATGGAAGATCCCCGTGCAGTTGAAAATGTTTGTGGTTGATGAGATCAGATTTTGACAAATAGTAGAACAGACAAAATATTTCCAGAGTGCGAGGTTGTGACCGATATGGAAAAACTGTGGAGGACATTGATCACTTATTTTTCAAATGCGAAAGGTTCAAGGGAAGTATGCCAAAAAGATGCATGCGGTACATTGTTGGGAGCATATAATCTTTCTCCAACTTGGTGGGTAGAGAGGGTGGGATCGATTAATGGCATGATCAGGGTAGCAACGCTCATATGGACTATCTGGTTAGGAGGGAATGGTGCTATTTTTAGAAAGGAGAGGTTTTACCATGAGAATGTACTTGAGCATGCTAACGCCCATTATGAAACCTGGCATTTGTAATCTTTGTTTATAGTTTAATATAATTTTTGGATAGGTCCCTTATGAAGGTTTAATTATATATATGAAAAAAAGGAAAATATGCCCATGACCACATACAATTGTGTTCCCATGGGTAAAAAAGTACATTTTTTTCAATTAAAGTATAATCAAATATGTTGATCTTTTGGTTTATTGTGTAACATGGAGACAATATTAAAATTTCAATTCATTTGGAGTTCCTTGACATATCCATCGAGTGATTCCGGATTGTTTTTGTTAGAGTTGACGTTTGTTTATTATGCATAATTCTATTTATAGTAGGACTTGGATATTTATAACATAGTGGACATACAATGCTGTGTGTGTCCTTAAGCACATACTCTTTGCCCCCCTTCCTCATGTGCGCATTCTCTCTCTCTCTCTATATATATATGTATACAAGAGTCCCTGTAGGAAGCCTGCACCCAACATCTAATGATGTTTCTTTCCATCAGTGGTTGGATTTGACCCCTTCACCCACTCGACCAATTTCAGTCCCTTGCCCAAAGAAAATCCTTCCATTCCCATGCCTTAGTGCCCTCTCTTTCTTGATTTCCCAAAGTCGACTTCATGCCGACCTCGTGATGCCACACTCCTGTTCTCCCCCGCCCCAAACACGCCACCCTCATCGTCACAAAAGGAGGTGCAACCCTCTTCTCAATCAAGGTGATTTTTTTCTCTTCTTCACTTCCGATCATATCCATGGTTTTCTTGTTCAATATAGGACCGAAGCATGCATTTACCTAAAACATAGATGCCAACACCACCAAATAGAATCGTAAGGATTGCATTTCTAAAGAAAGTGCACACGTGAACACATTATTAAATATTTCCAGGTTCTCAGTCAATCCTCATTGTGAATTGGCATCATGCACAAATCCTTTTTATATGAAGCTTGGACTATACAATTTTTTTAATGACACTTCATGTTTTTAGTAATTGATCTTTATTCTGTCATATATTTCTATTCAATTTTTGTTCGTTTCATATTTTTATTTGTTTTTATTTGAGGACTTTTTTAAAAATAATTATTAAAATAATCATAATTAATTAAATAGGTAGGATGTTAGGAAAAATTTAAAAATAGCTATCAATCGACATCTGAGGTGCTGATTTGAGGAGCCCAACCCAAATCGACACCTGAGCGTGGCCTCCAAGTCGACACCTCAGGTGTCGATTTGGGATAGCCCTCTTCGATTCATTTTGCATATTTATTCCCCTCTCCCCCAATTTAGTTATAGATTCCCTAATTTTCTAAATAACTCCAAAATACTTATACAAGTAATAGGTATATAATTTCTATATAACAAATTTCTATAATTATTGGATATTTATTTTTTATAAAAAAATTGATTATTATTTTTAAAATGGGCATAGAATATCTTTTACCTGACGTCTCATTAAAACAGATATACATTTTTTTAGTTGGTGTCTTTATGACGCAATTAATCAATAGAAACTAAATATCAAGTTATAAATTATATTAAATTTATTATATTAACAATCTTATTATACAAGAATGATAAAATATTCTATACAAATTTATTGTTTACTTATGATGTAAGTTTAAAATATTTCTTATTCGACATCTCATAAAGATCATAATAAATAGAAAATGAATAAAAATTGCACATTATAATATTAATCATTTTGAAAAAATGCAACGATTGTATTAAAATAATAGAATTATAACAATTTTATAAGAAATAATATAAAATACTTTACAACATTATATTGTTTCCATATCTTTAAGAATCCTTTTAGACCTCCTCCTCCTCCTTGACCTCTTCTTCTGTCGTTTCCTTTGCCACTATTCCTTTTCTCTTGTGACTCTCTTCATGTGTTGTTTCTTCTGCTTCTTCTACTTGATGTTTCGTTTCGAATGCGTAGGTATGTGCCTAGGAGGATGCGGCGTAGCTGATGACTATCGTGAAGGTTCAACTGGTTGAATATCTTGATCTCTTGTGCTCCTTACGCTTGTTGACAGTCGGGGTGGCCTTGATGGAAGATGCTCATTGATCCTTACTCTTAGCGAGGGTCTTCGAGAGGGTTCTGGAGGCTGTTGTGGTATTATCATTGAAATGCCAAAGAACTGTCTCTCGAAGTCGGTTGCCTCAACTTGATGAAGACTGTCAAATAATTCGGTTTGAAGAGTTATCCAATTGTATTGAGCAGGTGGTGTGAGCTGAGAGGGTTCAGAATCAAATTGGCTTGAAGGACCAACAAATGATGATCATGTAAACTGTGACTGACTCGAAGCTTCTACATATCCTATGAGAATGAGGTAATTACGTTGTATTAAATATTGTAGAAGATAAATAAAACTTTTCGGAAAGAGTCATTCAATTAAGTAAACTATTTAAACCTGAAGGTCCAAATCCGACTTCATCATATTGTGACCTTACTACGCTATATTCTATGTAGCCCATACATGAAAGATTTACCTTATATTAGATGTTACGTAAATCAAACAATTAGTAGGAGAATGATATAATTTCATAAATCAGTTATTACAACCTGAAGCTTCGAAGCCTGGTTGATCTTGTTGGTATCCTTGTCCACTATATCTTGCATAAGTCATTCCCTATATATTTTCATTATATTCAGTATTTAATAATATAGACTATGAAATTGAGAAAATCAGATAAAGAATTTGTTGCAACCCGAAGTCCCAGAAATTGCCTGCTCTTGTGACAACCAATGCCAATCGTATCCTGCATAACTACACCTAAAACATTTGCATTATATTCAAAATGAAAAACTAAACACTAAATTGAGTTATTGATAGATAAAGAATGTATTGCAACCTGAAATCGCAAAGGTCGGTAGTTGTTGTTGTGATCCCTCCCTGCTATATTCAGTATAATTCATACCTATATGATTTGCATCATATAGTTATAAAAATTAGTTGCCCAAACTAACTTAATCCGAAGCTACAACAAAGAAATAATGAAACCTGATGCTCAAAAAGTATGCTGCTCTTGTGATGGCATGCACGATTGGTCATATTGCTGGAATGGATACATCAAGGAGAACATTCATCAAAGTAATTGTATCTTCAACTTTTGTCTTCATACTCAAAGGCAAGCTTGTTGATCGTCTAATTTCATCCAGGCTCTTCATTCCTTGTAGAATCATATCTACCTATTTAATTTATGATATTATAAGTTAATAGAATATAGTAAAAAATAAGGAGAAAATGTAACATATCAGGCGTCCTTCTATTGGTACTTGTGGTTGGTAAGCTATTGTAGGTGGAATTTGTGTCCGGATCCACTTTGTTATACTCCAGTACCATTACATGTAAACATCGTTGTTTGCGTCCCATGCTCAAATAAACTGTTGCTTCTCTATCCTCCCAACGATCCACCCATTGTCGATGTATAATAGACCAATCTAGGATGCCAATATTTCTTATCTTATTACGTGGAGAGACAACACTTATCCTCTCAATGGACTCATGAATATGTTATCGCATCCCAAATTGTCATATTACACTATCAAGTACGTGCATAGCTATGGCATCGTAACAGATTAGTGGCACTCTACTCATCCAAACAGACTGACCACTTCTACAAAGCTGATATAACTATGCAATTTCTTCAATAACGTAGGATGCCCAATTTATTTACATTTAATAAAAAGGAAAGATATGTAATCATTCACTCGATTTAATAAATGTGTTATTATTTTAAATATTTACCTGATGAGCCTTCTGCATATCCATCTCGTTATGATAAAATACAAGCGTTACAGTATGCACATTCTCCCTGAAATTTCGGACACTTATCCATTTCAATGCCAATGATCCTCCTTGGATCCTCGCATGATCCCTCACAATTGACCTTCCTATACGAACATGCGCTTATGCCCAAACCTGTACAAAATCAATGTTAATTAGTCGACATAAATCGAGACAATGGGATATGTATTACCGTACATACCTGTAAAACTGTGAAAAAAACATAAATTCTGGACGTACCTATCTTTTTTTTTGACGCTCAAAAGAGGGGGACACACTCAGCGGTGTTCGCCCCAATTTATTAAAAATAAAGAAGAGATTACTTACAAGGTCATTGAAAAAAAGAGACAGCTAGTGGTAGTAGGTATCCAGAAAAGAGATACCCCCTAAACACCCGAAACAACGCTACGCAGAAGACCAATCTTGACAAAAGTGAGACGCCGAGATATAAATGTTTTCCTTGTAGAACCGATGATGAGCAAAAAGGGCTTCGTTTCTTCCTAGCCAAATGCTCCAAAGACGCGCAATCGGGATCAGCAAATCCGCCCTTGAACGATTCCTGGTGCTTATCAAACTGTCGCAAAAGCAGCAAAACTGGATATATTCAGCCACCCCATATCCTCCCATATGGCACGAACACGGTCACAATGGAAGAAGAGATGTCCGCTGGATTCCACCTCCAAGCCGTATAGCCCACACAATTGCGAGACATTAGGAAACATCATTCTTCTAAGCAAATTGAGCAACATTCTTCTAATTCACGTAAATGGGTTATGTATCTTTTGAACAAACGAAGTATTATGAATAAGTCATAATAAATCAATTGAGGTATCAAAGATCCACATATTTTAAGGATTTCAGAAGCTTACTTAAAAGTGATCATATCTTTGCTGCTATCTGCGAAAACACTGCATCCAATATGGTAAAATATTAACGCCCTCACCCTACGCGTTGCTTCATGCTCATCTTCTATATCTAGTAGTGGATCATCATCACCAAAGAAGGTTCCTCTTATCCAAGATAGCTTCACCTTACTACTCTTTATTCGAATGGGTACAACACCTAACAAACTTAAACATAGTGCATCCCATCCCCCAGTCGGAACATCTGGACTAATATCAGCCAAACCATCCATTTTCAGCCCTCTAATCAATCCCATATCCTGCAATCCTTCTCGATCTTATACCTGAAATTTTGTTAGTGTAAATCTTCGGACGTGACATGATCGTGCTTCTCTAGTATTTTTCTTAAGCAATTCTTCATATTTCTTGGTTAAATGTGTCGTTATCTCCGTTGATTCATTGTGCCGATCGTTGAAATAATCATTGATTCTGAAAGATGTTAAAATCAATGATATAATTGGCAAAGCACGTACTCCTTTCATGACTCCATTGAAACTTTCAGACAAATTTGTGGTCATGTGTCATTGATGTCTGTTATCTTGACTTAATGCTTAGTAACTCTGATCACCATTATCTTGTGACATGATCCATTCAAAAGCGTCCTAATCAAGAATGTTAATATGCAGCATCATGCTATTGAACTTATTTTGGCATGGTTCTTCGCCAGTAGCGAAAAACCAACTTTGAATGGAGCGAGTCTTGTGTCCAGCCCAATACATATCTGCACGCATGTGATGAAGGCAGTGACAATGAGTGAATCCCTCTTCAGGTGGAAATAAATCGCCTATAGTATCTTTCAAACCTGGGAAACGATCACTAATGAAACATATATTCCTCTGATCGATGATTTGCCTTATCAAATTCATAAACCATCTCCATGCAACAATGTTCTTGTTCTTTTCAGCAATAGCAAATGCGGGCGGAAATAAATCAGTATTTACGTCAACAGCTTTGGCCACATACATATGACATGTCTTCTGTCAATACTTAAAACGAGTCGACAGAATCTGAATGCTTTGCGCCATGAACCAAATGAAACAAACAATATCTTAAAATGTACCTTTGATGTGGTTTCTCCTTCTTCTATATGAAATCATGTTAAGTTTCGGGATTGTGTCGTTCTAAAGCACAAGTAAATCTCCAAATATTACGATATGACACATCCTCATTCCCATATACAATATCCATTGCACGTCTCCTTTCATTCGAAGCTATCACATACTTAATCTCCTTCTGCAACTCATCTTTTATTTTATACATAATTGCACCCAGGGTCATATTAACTTGTGCTCTAAATGGAGATAACATGTCTTGTGCTACAAATAAGGGTGCTAATTGAATCGAATACCTTCGAATCCGTCAGGATTCTGATTCAATTCATTATAAAGTTTCGAATCCGAACTCGAATCAAATTTTAAACGGCTTTGCTTACTTGAATTCATATTCAATTCAATTTGAGTTTCGAATATTCAAATTCGATTCATTTTATTTTGAATTTGAAACGTAAATTGATGTTTTAGAGCTTGTATAACTAATACTACATAAAGAATAATATAATTATTATATAATTCTAATATTTAATATATATCACTAAGATAAGTCGAAAATGCTATATAATCAAGGATAATATCAAATCAATACAATACAATGGAAAAAGTACCTAATTTTTACAATTATTATGTCTTTTGCAACTTAAATATACTTTTTCCTATGAGAAGGAATATATAAATACAATATAATTATATGAGGCTACCGAAGAGTTAAAATATCATTGATGAATATGCTGAACACATTATAATTATCATTACATGTTAAAGCAAGACAAGATCAAACTTATATAGAAAGTTGATACAAATTAACATTATTATTTAAATAAAGGGAGTAGTAAAAAAATAATGTAGCAATATAAAATCTTTTCATTAAGCGTGATGATCTTCAATATCGAAAAACTAAACCATGAAATGAAATATACGAAATTTTTGATGCAAAGGAGAAACTTACATCATCATGAGAAGAACTTGTATATTACTCATGCAATTACAAATGTTGTCTTGACAATGATAATCATCATGGATTGCCATGTTCAAACCAAAAAAAGCAGAGCAGGAATATCTAGATAAATTTCGAGCCATGACAAGTGTTGAGAAACTCGAAGTAGCAAAACTGTCATTTTCATATGCTAGGAGAAATGCCACCATAATCTATCGAGTTTTTAGAATCGTTTGTAGATAATGACAAAAAGAATGGAAAAGCAATGTAAGGAATGTGGGAACATGAATATAAATGTGTAGGTGAGGAACTAGAATAGCAATCTTAAACATTTGATCTTTCCTAGTAGATTTTATGACTTCTTTTTTTTTAATTTCAGTATTTAGTCTTTAACTAATAGGATTATACATGTTTATATACACACATACATATTAAATTGGGATGACTTAAGTGCTTTGCAATACTCTTAATGCCTCAAAATATCTAAATAGCATGCTAAGATTGATTATTACTTATACAAAGTAACTCATATCTAAGCTATGGTCATTAGACTAAACTAAGAAGTAAGTATGAGAACTTATATGCTTTGTATAATCGATGAATAAAGGACATGCATCTTTGACATACCATATTTCGAAGTCAAACCTCTTGAGCTTAGTTAAAAGGGGGAAAGGAAAGAGATCGAGCCTCAGTAATGGTGCCTAATGTTGCATATACGTGTCACGCATTGAAAAGTCATGTCGATGTATTGTGGGAGTATGAAAATCATAACAGTGAAGTATGGACATGATAAATTATATTAGTGAGCCTAGATATGACAATATGCTTAAAAGTAACCATTTAATAACTGTCGTAAGTTGGTTTTAGAGTATCCTTAGATGCTTGCACATGTTATGCTTAGAGATATAATGCAAATGCTAAATCTTTCAATGTAAATTAAGCATCGTAACTTTTTTACATATTCATATATTGTTTTCTGCATCTATTTACTTACAAATAAATTCGAATAAATGCATGCTAATCTTTTGATGTAACTATGCTACAATTCCTTGCACAATAATATTTGGAAAGGATCCTAATAAACCCAGAGTGGATTGTTACATGTATGCATTATATGCGTGTATATATGGATACATATACATATATGTATGTATATAAATATCGAATCGAATTGAATTTTTATCGAACGAATTCATGTTAATTAGATTCAATTAATTTGGAAATCAAATCCACAAGCTAAATTCAAATTCGGTTCAATGGATTTTGCATTGAACTTTTTTCGAATTTTTATCGAACGAATCCTAATTGAATTCGAATGATTCAGTTCAATTAGCAACCCTAGCTACAAATACTGATTTGCATTGATGGTGTTTGAGTAAGAGAACTTGGTTTCTGCATATATGCTTTCCTCTATGCCCTGAAACATACCATTCCTCACGGGATTTCCTCTCAGATGCATGCAAACGTCATCCACAATCTTCATAAATACGTACAACTGTTAGATTCTGCTTTTATAAGGTTTGGGTTTATATTGGACATGATTTTTTATACTCCATTTTTGAAGATCATATTCCAAATCCTTCTTCGACTTGTAACTCCTACCCAACCAATAATCTAGATCAGAATCATCGGTGGGGGCACCTTGTCTCTTTATAAAGGCAATATCTTCTGCTTATGCAATTTCTTGATCAAATACATGAGGCAACTCCTCCATCGGTACTTCAACGGCATCCTCATTATTCGCACAATAAGATTGTTCCCTATCTTCGTTATCTAAGGCCAATGCTAATGAAACATATCTGAAATCATGACATGTGTTATTATTTATGTTTTCAATATCGCCATTACTATCTTCTTGAAATATATCAATGTCATCACTATCTTCAGATATATGGGTCGACAAATCATCATCGCCACTTAATTGTGAGGGACCGTCGATATCCTCAACCACTGAATCATTTGTTGGCTTGATTAACTTATATTTGTCAGTTTAGAAGCGAGAAAAATATGATTATTTCTTAATTATAATTTGACTATATTACCTTGATGATTACGACATATTTTCATGACCAAGAGGGGTAGCTTCTATGAAAAGGTGAATGAACCTCACTTTGTCGATTGAATCCATCATTGCTGAAGTGGATTCATCGTCATGAATTGGTATTGGGTAGAATGTTGATCCTTCATACAAATGTAAGGATGTATCAATCGAGTGGAATACATGTGGCTTTAGAGACTCGACCCAACAGATCAAGATAAGTTATCTCGTGTGGGAATATAACCATTCGTTTTTGTCCCTCCAATATACATGATCATCTGATACACTCATCGATCTATCTCAATATAATAAGACATGAGCATTGTTGGACGCCATATCTAAGGAAAAATCACGTTAGTATTACCTATTCCTTAGCAATATCTAATTTGATTTACGAAATTAATATTTATTTTTTACATTGCGTAATTGTTATTTGATGTAAAATGTAATTAGTGACATTCATAAAAAGGGCAATTTCCAATTCAAACATCAATTTCTCATTTTTTATCGTAAATGTAACTAGTAAAATTGAATATACAATTATTTGATCTACGAAAATGAAAAAGCATACGTAATCCAATATCTAATTTGATCTACGAAATTAATATTTTTTTTACATTGCGTAATTATCAATTGATCTACGATGTCATCTACATTTTTAAGCTAATAATTAATCACATTCATAAAAGGGCAATTTCCTATTTAAACGTCAACTTCTCATCTTTTATCGTAAATGCAACTAATAAAATTGAATCTACAATATCATTATTTGATCTACGAAAATAGTTAAATCATACAAAGAAGTATATGTAATCTAATATCTAATTTGATATACGAAATTAGTATTTATTTTTTACATTGTGTAATTGTTAATTATCTATGATGTGTTCTACATTTTTAAGCTAATAATTAATCACATTTAAAAAAAGATAATATCCTATTTAAACATCAACTTCTCATTTTTATCGTAAATGTAACTAATAAAATTGAATCTACAATATCATTATTTGATCTATGAAATAGTTAAATCATACAAAGAAACATACATAATCTAATATCATATTTGATCTACGAAATTAATATTTACTTTTTACACTGTGTAATTATTAATTGATCTATGATGTGATCTACATTTTTAAGCTAATAATTAATCATATAAAGGGTAATTTCCTATTCAAACATCAACTCCTCATTTTTTATCGTAAATGTAACTAATAAAATTGAATCTACAGTATCATTTTTTGATCTACGAAAAATAGTTAAATCATACAAAGAAGCATACATAATCTAATATCTAATTTGATCTACGAAAATAATATTTATTTTTTTACATTGCATAATTGTTAATTGATCTACGATGTGATCTACCTTTTTAAGCTAATAATTAATTGCATTCATAAAAGGGCAATTTCTTATTCAAACATCAACTTCTCATTCTTATGTTAAATTATGCCTATTGAGACGACAATGAAATTTATTTGTGATATTCAAAGCAAGCAAATAAATTATAAGATATACAAAATATCCACAAAAATACAGTCTTCTCTATTTGATAAAAAACCTGTAAAAAATCGTTACGAAAAAAGGAAATTCCTGAATCGCTCTTACTCAGAAGATTAATGGAAGCCAGATGAATGAAGAGCAATCCGAGAGAGATTGAGAGGGTTGAGAACACGGAGAAATTAGAGATTGAAAAGGATGAAAGGGTTGAGAGTGTTGAGAAGGATGCGGAGTTGCGAAGAGAGGGGGATGGGGGGATTTTATAACCAAGAAAGGGAAGGGGCCAACGTGCAGTTTTCCAACGTTTCCCTCTAAATCGGCACTTGGTATCGATTTGGGCTGGGCTTCCCAAATTAACACCTCAGGTGCCGATTGATAGCTATTTTTTTAACATCATATCTATTTAATTAAGTTTGCTTTTTTAAATAATTATTTTTAAAAAAGTTCTTTATTTGATACAGTTTCATATTCATTGAATATTAGATTCTGATTTGTATCCGATTAAGGATATGGCTTCCTAGTTCTACTTTCGATTATTATTCATATTCGATATATATGAAGCGAGTATGGATATGCGAATAGCTATATCCTATCCGATCCATATCTGACACTTTTTCATCCATGTGGACTTGATCCATTTTAATTACTGATAGATGCTCAAATCTGTATAAAAGCGGTACATGCATATCCACTTATGATTGTAACCCTAAATTAGATTGTCGAGTGCAAGAAGCCTGTAACACAAGCACAAATATATGATAAACCCTCCTAAAGCATGCATCATTTGCTGTGCTACAACTGTTGGTGCCTGCTAGGAAGACCCTGGGGAACGTAAAATATTTCTGTGGTTCTATGGGGTAGATCTTCTTGGCCATGGGTATTTGAGTCTCTCGACTGAGTTAGGTTTTTAGCTTGGACAGTCATCTTTTTAGGCATGAGTTAGGAATCTCATTAAAAACTTCTTTTATAAACTGGTAAAATCTTCATCAACAAAAAAATATCTTTGAAACATACATTGCCGTATTAAAAAGGTGATGCAAGTAGTTTTTACTTCTGACATGCAATATCCAACAGAAGGAATCCTTGTATACTTTCATGACACGGGCTTAACCATTTCTATCAGGAATGACATCTTGAATTGTTTTGCAGTTTTACAATCTAATTAATATAATCTTCACTCCAACTACTGCTCCGGCATTGTTTGGGGGAGGCTTGCTTGGTTATGTAATATATGATTGCACCCATTACTATCTACACCATGGGCAACCATCTCAGGATCCTGGTCGCCATCTGAAGGTAAACCGCTATTGCAACCCATGTTATGTCTTCTTTTAGAGACTTCTTGTTCACATTGTTTTTTTTCTTCAACTTGGTCCTTTTGCAGAAGTATCATCTGAACCATCACTTTAGGATTCAAGATAAGGGCTTTGGCATCACATCTTCACTTTGGGATTTGGTTTTCGGGACGCTACCACCATCAAAATAAGGACCATGAAGAGCTGTTCATCTACGGTTTGGTGGGACGGGTTATTACTTGCTATCCGTATGATCTAGCAAGCAGTGAAGTGGTTGAAGTATCATTTCGTTTGGTCCTTAACATCAGTTGGGAACCAAATATGCCAGTTTAGCTTGTATACTTTTACAATATTTGCAGTCTTTCTTGTAACAGTAAAACTCTCGGACACCATTCCTGTTTAGGCGTAAGTAGCCCACTTTCACTCCCTTTTCATGAATCATTGTAAAGAGCTTCTCTTCCATTAAATTATCATTGTTTGGGAAAATGTTCTAGTTAAGTTAAGAGATTGCTTCCTTGTCAATAGTTGTTTTGGCTATCGCCAGCAAATGGACTGTTTATGCACTTGGGAAAGACGTTTGGATTCTCAATCTACCTTGTGCGAATACTTAAGTCTTTTGAAAACCATTTTTTTTTAGAAAAACTGTTGGTGACTGAACCATACATCTTCCAGAAGATAAACTGTTGGTGACTGAACCATACATCTTCCAGGTTTTCTCTGGCAAAACCTCATCCGGATAACTCCTTCCACTGCCTGACTTTCGTTAGCCTAACCGCTTATTTAGACTCAAGTTCAAGTACGGGTGTTCATAAATCGACGATCCTTGGTGGTCTACCGGTTAGACCTGGCAGTAAGAATACGACTTCTCCCACGTGCATCTCTTGGTTCCGATGGCAGACATCTTGCCATGTGATGCCGGACCAATTGATTCTACCATCACTTGGCCCCCCTGTAAAGCCTGTGCTCCCCTTCTTCCCCTTCTCGAGGTGTATTTGACGATTGACTTACCCTTGTTTTACAAAGGTGGATTTCATGACTAGAGGCATGTATCTCAAAAAGTGAGCTGCTGCCTTTAAGGTGATTTACCATTAGTCAACTCACTTGACAAAGTTTTCTCCAAGATGGTCACCCTAATAATTTCCAAATTTTTGGAATCATATTCCATTCGAAGGTCCATTACAAGGACATGATGCACACATCCATCTTATCAGTGGAGGAAATTAGATTACTGTTTTACAAGTAGTACCCATCCTTTGTGATATTAATAATTGAAGAAGTCAAGGCCTGCTTGGTAACTATCATAGGTCCCCTCAATGTACCCCAAATACCACTTCATACTTAACAAAATCATTAAGAATTGTGGAAAACTCTAGCACAAGCGGTTTCTTCCCCAAAAGACATCAAGGCGCCTGCTGCGGATGGAACCTTCGAAGCCACATTCCGTCCAATCTCCTAGAAGATGAAAATTGCTTTTGTCCATCACAACTCCCGTATGGTCTCTAGCTCTACAAAAAACTCATTTTAAGAACTTCCAGATGGCAAACATTTTCAAATGGAACTGCGAGCATGGCAATTTTGATCATTATCCAAATGGTGTGAAGTTAATTTGTCTTATGCCTGGCACTTCTAGGTGCAGGCCAATGTGACAATATCCCGCCTTCACGCTAAAGTAGCTTCCTCCCTTATCGGTGGAGGTCGCTGAAAGGATGGTTTGTAGTCTTTGGACCATGAGGCTATGGAAAGCACTATTCACATGCTGCAGGACTGGGTTTTACCTTTTGAATAGAAGACTGGGAGCTGATTTCCTCCCTCTCATCCTAGGGTCTACGATGTTGAAACATCCGCCCTCAAGTATTCCGATAAATGAACGAAAGTGCTAAATTGTGCCACAAAAAGGATCAATCAAATAATTATTTTATGCTACTGACATTGTGATGCTGATACAACACATCATTTTTGGATCTACATCGAAATAAGAAAGACTGTCGTCTCAAGATCATAATCAGAGAAACTGATGTGCACGAGCTATCGATAACAAAAAGAAAGCGTTGTCAAAAGCACATCTTTCATATATTTATTGAGTCACTTTGTAATAAAATATATTTATAATTGATTTTTGTAAAAAAAAGTCTACTGAAACAAAATACACACACATTTTACTCATTGTTATACTGATACATGACCCCATACCTTGCTTTACGCTTGACTGCACTAAGTTTCCCATAGTTTCACTTTCGCACCGATACAAGACCTGGTGCACATGTACAACATGTGAATGATATACTTGATACACCGGTACGTACCTTGAAAAGCTCAAATCCAAGCGCTGTTTCAACATTACATGTCCGTGTACATGAGTTGTTTCAATGCGCCCCTTCTTGTAACGGTACATGCATATGTACACTTGTTATAGATCGGTGCATACTAACCGTTGAATCCTTTTTATAATGTACATACCGTTATGAACTAATACACCAATGAGTTGAAGTGTTCATTCAATTATTTTTGACTGAGAAATTTAATTCTTTCTATTCTAAGGGATTTCCTAAGTCTAAACAATGACCTTACGCTCAACCATTTCAATACAGACCAAGACTACGAATTCTTTACTTACTATTATAACTATCTCTGTTCTTTTGAGATATCCTTGTGCAGTCAAAAGAAGATGTAGCCTGGCAAGTGCTCTTAGTTTTTTATCTTTTTCGTGACTATCAATTTTCGCTCTCAGAAAACCTTCTGCTTCGACGTTAATCTCGATTTGCATTTACATCTTAGATGTTTTAAAGGTTTATTAGAATGCCTAAATTGTGTCTTTATTCTTGCGTAAGAGTTGTTTTGTGTAATAGGCATTTCTTACTAAATGGAGGATATACCGTTGGTGGGGTCATTCACATGTCTTGTGTGAAAGTTTTTTTTCTTGTGTTGAAGATAAATTTGATTATGATTCTGTATCTTGATGTATTCTTTGTAAAATCTTTCTGATTGTTTAGAAGATAAATAGTGGTAAGTTCTATGCCCTGTAAATGCTTTGGACTACATTAGAAGTAGTTCTTGTAGTGAGTGTTTATAAACCCTCACTAGGCAAAGGTTAGACATAAGATGTCGCTCCACAAAAAAAGGCGGACCTATAAAATTCTCTGTGTACCATGGTTTGCTTGTTGTGGCTTACTAGCTGAGCTAATTTGTTATTAAATTCGATCATATTCCTCATAAATACTATTTACCCCCATCTAGTGTTTATTCACTTAGTATCATAGCAAATAAAATGTGAAAATATGTGAAATATATGAATTTTAAATAAGAAATAACTCATAAAAAATCAAACAAGAAAGAACAATCTTTGGAGAATCGAAACAAATCATGACAGCAATGAAATCCCATGAAGTCGATCTCAAAACCTTATTAAGGGAGTTGATAACTACCCTAGAAAAAATTTTGAAGAAAACGACTTCGCCCGAGTGTCCAAATATCTTTCAAAGTACATGGTTCAAGTGAAAAAAATAAGGAAATAATAATTATCCATTCATCCCCTATACAAAGACTGGAATAAAATCTCTAAAAATTCTTCTTCTTCTGCCAGTTATTTGAAAAAAAAAGGTTTCAACTGCAACTTCTCAAAGGAATAAGCATTTGTTGAAAAAGGTTTTTCTTGGGTCTAATATGTCCCACAAGGAGAAGAGAAAGTTGACGCGACGACCCACAAGAAATCCTAGTTCAAACAACAATTAACCCATAATCAATTATCAAAGAAATGCAAACTGTTTGGAGTTAAAATATATTTTTATTTAACTCTACAAAATGTGTGTATAGTGCAAGTATGTAGAGTATCGAACACAAGGAGATAAGTCATTGTAGCTTATAGATAAATAATGAATAAATAACATAGATATATTTTACATAATTACTGGATTAATTAATGAATTTGTGGATTTATAAATTTTTCATTTTTTTACACTTTATAAATTTTTAATTTTATAATTTTTGTTTATTTTTTTTATAATTTTCTATTTTTAATCTATTTTCCTTTTACTATATAGTAAACATACACGACTATATATATAATGCATATGAAGGTAATATAATTATAAATATAGCTAAAAATAAAAAAATTGTAGAATAAAATATTCTTGTGCTTTTTATATTTTTTAATGTTTTTGCAATTTTTCAAATATTTTTGCTAATTTTTAGGGATTTTTAAAGTCCAAAACACACATAATCAGGGACTTTTTAATTAGGCAGAATTGTTTTTGAATTTAAACATATCAAAAAAATACAAAATTTTCCAAAATTATTTTTAATATATAACATACAATACAAAAAAAATTCAAAGATAGGAATAAATATGTTTTGGATTTTTAAAAGATTTTTTTTACATTTTTATAAGGATGATGGAGCTTTTTAATTTTTAGTGATTTTTATTTTCTATTTTTAGGGATTTTTTGTCTCAATTTTTTTGGAATGTTTAAATACCATTTTATATTTTTTTGGATTTTTTAAGTCTAACCGGGAATATCCATGCACTTTTCAATTTTTAATAAATAAGAAAAATGCATTAAATGCAAAATAAAGATTATAATATGAAAGAAAAATGCATCATGCACATTATCCTTTTTTATAAATTTTGGAGCAAAGATGGTATTTTTAGAAAACAACAAACAAGCACAAAAGATACTAGAACTTGTAGTGGTATATGAAGGACATGGGAAAATCCTTAACCAAATCACGGAAGTGTGAGGATCGCATAGAATACGATCGGGAGCGACTAGTCGCACTAGTCGCTCGAGGTAGCAGGAATTAAAAAAAATTAAAATCGATGAAACCACATGATCCAAGAACACTTCTTGGATCGTTTCATCTTAACCACAAATATGTATAAGGTTTACCCTTGAAGCGTGGTTGCGATCGAGTCTCTAAACCAACAGACCTCCTGTCTCAAGTCCGATCTAACGACGGAGACGCTTGCGAGCGCATTGATGAGACACGTGCTCCTCGCAATCCATGTTGATGATCCAAGCAACGGATCTCCTAATATTGTCACACGAGATCCAACAACTTCTTTACGAGCGAGGCACACCGAAGGAGATGGAGATCCACGAGTAGATGATCTAGAAGCATAATGACGATGTTGCGGCGATGACGACTCTCACAATGGTTCCATGGTAGACGACCATTATGAGAGTGAGAGGTTTGGCATGTGGAGAAATAGAGAGGGAGGGAGAGCATTCATAATTGTATCTCGAAGAGCAAGGGGTGCCTCCTCTTATATAGGGTTTTGGGAGTCCATGGATCCCAATCCATGGACATCACACACTCAATGGGTGAGATTGATTTGTGTTTCTTTCAATGGCTAAGATGCTGTAAAAAATACAACAACAAAGGATTTATTTTAAAATAATTTATATTTATAAATCAATATAATTAATTTAAAATTAAATCAAATCTTGGAGATAATGAGGAGTCTAACCACATCTTCTAAAAATAGGGGACGACCACTATTCTCATGAGATCTCATTACCACACAAGATCTCATTATCTCATGATATCTCCAGTATTTACAACAACAATTGTTGTAAATTATTTCACAAAAAAATCATAATTATCTTATGAAATATTGCAATCATGCCATTGAAAAATGTGAATAACATTTACATCCCAAAACAAAATGTAAATTATATTTTCAATTAATTATCCAATGTGAACCCAATTCACATCAATAATTAATCAACAAATATAAATCACAAACAACTCTCTCTTATATACTATAAATCACATTTATAATATATATGATTAATATGGATAGTGCTATCTACATTATTCATATCCATGATAATTAAATCACATTTAATCATCTTGGATCTCTATTCTCATGTGCCCAAATAATATGAATTACCACTACAAAAAAAGGCGGGATTGGCGTGCACATAAGCGCTCGTTATGAGCACGCCTAGTGCACGCCATGTGCACGCCTGACGAATGGGCGAGCACATGTGCTCGTTACAGCCGTGCTCGCTGATCTGAGAGTCGCCATGGGTGGTGGGCGAGCACTATGGGACGCTATGTGCTCGCCCGCCCGTCGGGCGTGCACATAAGTGCTCGCCGGTGTGATTGACGACCGCCCGAATGACAGAGGTAAAGGTACAGAAAATTAGGTCGTTGCGACCTCAGTCACTCAACTAAGTCAATCAAGAAAAAAAAAATCAACCACTCACAGAGATAAAATCAAGCAAGCACAAAATAGAGCGGTCTAGCTATAGGATTAACCTGGTATAGCTCCCAGGGTCGAACACAAGGAGCACAGATTAGCTAAATAGCCTACGATGTAGTCAGAAGTCCAAGAGAATCTTTTTTTAATGGTTTTTATTTGTTTTACAATTTTTAGAATTTTTTTTTTGAATGATGAGAAAATGAAATAAAATGAATGCAAGGCAACTTCAACAATTTATAAAACACTCCAAAAATAATGCAAAAATTAAGGAAAAATGGTTTTTATGTTTTTTAAGTTTTTTACTGTTTTTGGTGAATTTTTGGAATTTTTCTAATGGATAAATTATTTATTAAAAATCAAACAATGCGAAAAACAAAGGGGACTGTCCAGCAAGGCTTAAGACCCAAAAATAAAATAATTTTGGATCTCAAAAAGCCCTGAAGGTAATTTTCCTATAATCTAGAAAGAATAAGGAAAATTTAGGCACCCTAATTATTGTTTTTGGATTTTTAATTTATTTATTACAATTTTTATGGGTTTTTAGGGGTTTTTCAATTTTTAAGGTTTTTAGGTGATGAAAAATAGCCAAAATTGGCTAGAAAATCAAACAACAAGCAAACTACAGTATCTAATTTTTTTAGAATTTTTGGGGATGTTTTTATATTTTTTTGGTATTTTTAAAGTTAGACAGTGACTAAAAAGAGTGTTTTTGAATTTTTAAAAATAATAAATGAAATCAAAAATGTCCTAAAAAATCATAGAAATTCCTACACCATGGCAGGAGCCATGTGTCAAAATCTCATTAGATTTGGAGGTCGTTTGATATTTTATTCAAAAATAAAGGAGGGGCACTGTGCACAGGGACCTATGTGCAAATACCCAAAAGTTCTGGGGTCCTGGTGCAAAATACCCAAGAAGTCACGTGCCAAGCATGTGCCTGGGGCACTCAAGGACCTAAATGTAATAAAAATAAGTTCCAAGGACCTATTGATAACTCGTATCAAAAGTCCAGGGGCTTATATGCAAATATCCCAAAATAAAACGCACATGCGAATATAAAGTGTTCACAGGGGTATATATGCAAATAAACAAAACATTTTATTCAATGAATAACATCCAGAACTACAAGGCATATATTGCAAATAACCCAGAATAACACGTGACGACGCACGTGGCTCACAACAGGCGGGGGTATAAGTGCAAATAAAATAAGTACGAGGTCCTTAGTGCAAATATCCCAGAAAATAAATAACTGACTCGACAACTTACAGGACTAAAAATGAAACTACAAACTACGAGGGGGTCCTACGATATTTACCCCTTTATTAGCCGACGGTCGGATAGGCGCCACGTGTTGATCGAACGGTCTAGATGTGCGGGCGCTACTCCTCTCTTCTCCTCTTCGGCTCGATCGACGGTCGAGGTGAGACCACGTGGCTGATCTAACGTCGCTGGGCTCGGGTGTCTCTCTCCTCGGCTGCAACGGTCCAGATGAGATCCTCAGATGAATCGACGGTCGCTGCTCCTCGCAGAATGGACGGACACGATCAGAACTGGAGCGAGGGTTTCATCGGACGGCTCTGGAAGATGGAGGAAGAACTGATGGCCGGCGAACTTCGCCGGCCTCGTGCGTGGACTCCGGTCCTCCTCAGCTGCTGCTACTGATCGGAACAAGTTCCTGGTGACTTCCCGCAGCTGATGGTGATGGTCGATGGCCCAACCGAGCCCTGGAGGGGCTCCGGCGAGGCCTAGCGGCGCGAAGCTCCGGCCTGAACTGTGAAGGAGGCTCAGACACCCCCTTTTGACCTGCAAAGTAGATAAGAAGCTTCGCGGGTCGAGGGCAAATTGCCTCGACCCAAGAAAACGGGGTGAAGGTGAACGGTGCGGTGGGGCGAAAGAGCTCCGGCGAGGCGGAGACGGTGGAGCTCGACTCCCAGATCCTGTGCGATCTGGGTTGAGTGAAAGGGCGTAGAAGGTGCGTGAGGGAATGGCGAAGACGATGGTCGGTTCGGATGGTCGAGATGTTACGCGAGATGGACGGAATCAGGGAAATGCGTCGATGGGTCGATTTGGGCGTAATCTAAAATTACACTAAATGGAAGGTCTAATCGGCTACCTGATGGATGCTGGAGACTATGCTGGAGCGTGGCTAACTCCGGGTCGTAGCTTCGAAGGGCGTCAAGGCCTGAAGCTCGATGCTCAACGCCGGCGGCGGAGCAAGGACGGCGAGAATCGCCGGATCAATGGATTCGCTTCCTCGCCTCACTGCAACAAGGGCAGATGCTTGCTGTCACTCTCGCGAAGCCTATGGAGGTCACTGGGAAGGAGGAGAAGGTCCAAAGATGGGGCGCGGAGGCGGCGGAGGTCGGGATATAAATGGTGACAGGGGCGATTAGGGTTGAGTGGCGACAGCTATAGAAGGCGTGGATTTGATGGCGGAAGATCCGGCGGGGATGATGGATGATTGGCGAAGAATCCGAGCACGGGGGTTGAGTGGGTGACAGCCTGGAGACGCGTGGATAAATCGGCGAAGGAGGCGCGGCACGCATCTTCCAGAAAAGGAAGGAGTCCGCGGGGGAGTTGACCGGGGTCAACATTCCCCCGTGGACCAGTCAGACGCTGCCACGTGTACTTGATTTTTGTTTATTTATTTTAGGGCAGAAATAGGCCGAATTAAAGAAAACTCAAAACATGAAATATTTTTCTTTTATTTTTTTCTATTTTTTGGTGATTTTTAATTAATTTTTGGGAATAAAAATAGGGTAGCTATATATATAGGTATATGTACACTACATGGAGTTTTTATTTTTGATTTTTTATTTGTTATTTTTATGTATTTTTATGCTCATTTTGTATTTTATTTATTTACACCATAAAATATGGAATAAAAGAATATTTTTATTTTATTTTAATTATTTATATACAAGGGTGAAATAAATAGTTGTATACATTTATATACATGGTATTTATACAATGTATTTTGGTATTTTTCATTTTGTAATTTTTATTTGATTTTTGTTTTGTTTCTTGTTATTTTATATATTTACAAAATGTAACATAGACTATTTACAAAAAGTTTTGAAAATAATTTTATTTATTTATAGGGTTAAATAAATACAGGATAATGGTCTATACACATGGTGAAGGAAGGGTATTTTTGATCTTTTTGCTTTTCATCTTTTTATTTTGTTTTTAATAACTTTTACAAAATATATATACAAATATTTACAACATATTTTTGGGTGAGGAAAATATATAGTTTTATTTATTTGCAAATATATACACATGAGCTCCTATCTCCCTCTACTTTGGCTTTTATGCGGTCAGGCCCATGCTGAGCCCTCCCTTGGGTTAGGTGGCTCAATATTTATTCTAAATATTTCCCTCTTTTTCTTTTTGCTCTTTATTCTTTTATTTTGTGCACAAAAACATGCTAATTATAGGTTTTTACACAATGCATGCTTTTGGTAATTATTTGTATTTACACATATCTACATGTATTTGCAAAGGTTTTTGTAGCTAAAATAGAAGAATAAAGAGTGATGAATGGGTATTCATCACCCCCCTATGCTTAACTTTGCTAGTCCCTTAGCAAACACTTATTTGAAAAAGAAGTGAAAAAGAAAGAAAAAGAAAAAGAAAAAGAGGATGTACATGGATCAAGGTTGACTTATTAAATTTTCCTTCATTAAATTGAAATATGGAGCTCGATCAGATCTTTGGATTATTAATGTGTCGGAACCTTATTTGGACTTAAGCTTAAAACTCAACAGCCTCCAAGTTCCACCAATCTATGGGCAAGACTCCTCAATAAACCAGATCAGAACAAGTCTACATACACAAACTCTAATGACCATGAATCTTTTCCTTGCGGTGTAGGTGATATGTGGCTCCCCACCTCAGAAGTAACAAAGAAACAACCTCCCTCAACCTGGTAACTCTAATGCCTCAGTCTAGCAACTCGTTCCTCGAGAAGCGGGGTATTCCCTTCTAAGTTCAAGTGCAACCAGCTCAAGGAGAGGGGGTAGAAGTATAGAGTTTTGGAAGCTTAGCCAGTGTAGCTAAGTCTCCCGCTGCAAGCTTCATGAGATGTAACATGGATACCATAAGCTTTTGCTTTATACTCCGGTGGGGTTATTAAATTTTCAATCCGACCCACCACTTTTTTGGAGTTCTTTTTGCATTTTTGCTTTTTTTTTTTTCAAGAACTTCTGTACAACATATCTACATGGTGCAGCATATATAAGAAATTTCCCCTTGCCGGTAGACTATCCCTCTTTTGAAGCTTTATTGCAACCCACAGCTTCTGTCTTTAGCTTTCAACACCACTAGACCAAGTTGAGGTGCACTTCCTTCACTATAAGAAGAAGAGAGGTTCCGCCTAGAAGTACTACCCTCATATGCTACCCCAAGCCAAAGGAAACTGCCTCCTCACCACCTCATCCGTGGAGAGCCATGTGTAAAGTGCAGGTGCAAGTGAAGCCATTGTCTCTGAGAGTCATGCGTGTGTTGTTAAGTGCTCTACTTAGGCTTATCAAGATGACATATGCTCATAGCCTAGTGGACTCAAAGAATTAAGCCCTTATGGACCTGAGAAGCCTTAACCCTAAGTCCTACAAGGTTCCTCTTGAAGTTAAGTGAATTAAGATCTTATTCAAGCTCCATTTCTCAATTTAATTCCAGGCTTAGTTTAAATGTGAACTCTCATCCAGGAAAAACTATATACATATATGTACACAAGATGCTATTTACAAATATTTTACAATCATGCAAAAATTTTTGAAAAATGTTTTGAAATCATGAATGAATGATGCATGAAGTGCAAGTTTTGCAAAAAAGATATTCACAAACATTTACACAAGATTTTTGCAAACTTTTGATTTTCAAAACATTTTGGAAAAATTTTGTACTATATACATAATTTTGATACAAAATATTTTACACAAGCTTTACACAAAAGATTTTTGAAATCATTTTTACAAAAATACTTTGTACACTAGCTATGTATGTGCAAGAATAAAAGAGGTTTATGTACATGAAATTTTTTTAATTTTTGTGATTTTTTTAGCCATTTTATTTATTAACACACTCACACAAAGTACGAGTTATGGCTAAAGTATATATGAAATATATACACACCCCCCTATACTTAGCTCGAACGATGTCCTCAGAGTGATCAAGAGCGATGAAGAAGACATAACTCGTGCTTAGCAAAAGGGAAGTGAAAAGGAATGGCTAAGTACAGAAACGAATAAATGAATAAAATGAGATGAACTCGGTGGTTTCCCCCTATACTTAGGATTAACTAATCCTAAGTATAGAAAGCTGTACATGAAGGGAAAGCCGAGTGAAGAATATACAGAATCTGCCCCCCCTATACTTAGGGTAAAATATCCCTAAGTATAGGCAGCAAAAACAAGAGCAGAAAGAATGAAGAGACTACTCACAGGTCCGACATCCCCCCTATACTTAGGGTAAAGTACACCCTAAGTATAGCATAATCATAAGATGAGAGACGGGATGTGGGACTAAAGAATAGAATGATATGGACAACTGGATCTATACAGGCGGAGGAACAGTGAAAATCAGGCGTGAGATGTAAAAGATGTGAGTCAAAAGACCACATCTCACGCAAAATGAATAGCGGCAATAATAACGTCCCGCGGCTCATGATCTAGAAATGGTTTGAGCCGCTGGCCGTTCACTCGGAAGGTACTCTCAGAAGATAACTCAGATATATCAATGCTACCGTTATCGTGTACCTTTCTGACCAAATAGGGTCCTTTCCATTTGCTCTGTAGCTTCCCTGGAAATAATCTAAGCCTCGCATCAAACAGCCATACTTTCTGTCCAATCTCAAAATGCTTGTGGCTGATATGAGAATCATGCCACTCTTTGACTTTCTCCTTATAATGTAGGCTGTTTGAGAAAGCTGCATCTCTAAGCTCTTCCAAGGCGGCTAACTCTGCCCTCCTCTGGTCTCCTATACCATCTGGATCCATCAATATGTCTGTAACTGCCCAGAGTGACTTGTGCCTCAGCTCAACAGGTAGGTGACAGGGCTTGCCATACACGAGGCAAAAGGGAGATGTGCCCAAAGGTGTCTTGAAAGACGTCCTATATGCCCATAAGACCGAGTCCAAAAGTTGTGACCAATTCTTTCGGTCAGGGCGGACGACTTTCTGCAAAATATTCTTGATCTCCCTATTCGACACCTCAGCTAGACCATTTGTCTGTGGATGGTATGGTGTAGCAACACGATGGTCTATGCCGAACTCGGTAGCAAGTGCCTTCACCTGGTCGTTGATGAAATGAGACCCCCCATCAGAAATAAGAACTCGTGGAACCCCGAACCGCGTGATGATGTGCTTCCTCAAAAATCTGCAAACTGTCCTCGCATCAGCGGCTCGGGTGGGGATAGCCTCCACCCAACGACTCACATAATCTACGGCCAACAGAATGTACTCGAATCCCTGACTCTTAGGGAATGGACCCATGAAATCGATGCCCCATGCGTCAAAAACCTCACAGAAGTGAATGGGCTGCATCGGCATCATATCACGTTGTCCACAAGTGCCCATCCTCTGACAGTCAGTACACCTCTTCACGAACTCATCTGAGTCCTTGAAGAGGGTAGGCCACCACAAGCCGGATTGGAGCACTTTCTGTGCCGTTCTTCTCCCAGAATGATGTCCTCCTGCCTCGAGCTTGTGGCAGTAAGTGAGGACACTATGATGCTCCTCCTGAGGAATACACCGACGCCAGATACTATCCCCTCCTTCGTGGTAAAGAATGGGATCCTCCCAGTGGTAGGACTTGGCCTTCGCAAGGAAGGTCTCAAGCCTCTGCTTGGGCCAATCTTGTGGGACTTTCCCAGCAACGAGAAAGTTCACAATATCAGCATACCATGGGAGTGAGGCGATAGCAAGGATCGCCTCGTCTGGGAAGGTATCACAAATGGGATCAATCTGCTCAGAATCCTCAGGCTGCTCTAATCGGGATAAATGGTCCGCCACCACATTCTTGACTCCAGGCTTATCCTTGATCTCAATGTCGAACTCCTGAAGTAGAAGGATCCATCTAGTAAGTCTGGCCTTGGCATCCTTCTTTGACATGAGGTACCTGATGGCGGTGTGATCTGTGTACAAGGTCACTCGGGATCCAATGATATATGATCTGAATTTATCTAGGGCAAACACTACTGCTAGCATCTCCTTTTCTGTGACCGTATAATTCCGCTGGGCGGAATCCAATGTGCGGCTAGCATAGTGTATCGCAAATGGTACTCCATCCCTCCTCTGTCCTAGCACGGCCCCTACGGCAAAATCGGAGGCGTCCGTCATGATCTCGAATGGGAGAGACCAATCAGGCGGCTGAAGGACAGGAGCCTCAATTACACATTGCTGGAGAGTCTCAAAGGATGAAAGACACTTGTCATCGACAAGGAACTCGGTGTCTTTCGTCAAGAGGTCAGTCAACGGTCGGGCAATCTTGCTGAAATCATGAATGAATCTCCTGTAAAAACCAACGTGCCCCAGAAATGACCGTAACTGCTTCAGATTGGACGGCGGTGTGAGTTTCCTAATGACATCGACCTTGGCTGGATCAACCTCCATGCCTCTGTTGGAGATGATGTGGCCAAGCACCGTCCCTTGAGTCACCATGAAGTGACTCTTCTCCCAAGACAGAACCAAGCGGGTAGCAATACATCGCTGGAGCACTCGGTCTAGGCAGTCAAGACAGGAATCGAATCCGTCGCCGTAAACCGAGAAGTCGTCCATGAAGACCTCCAAACACTCCCCTACCATGTCCGAAAATATTGACAGCATGCATCTCTGAAAAGTCGCAGGGGCGTTACATAGCCCAAATGGCATGCGTCGAAAAGCGTATGTACCGAAGGGACAGGTAAAGGTGGTCTTCTCCTGATCCTCAGGAGCGATGGCCACCTGGTTGTAGCCTGAGTACCCATCTAAGAAGCAATAGTGGCTCTTCCCTGCCAGTCTCTCTATGATCTGATCAATAAAAGGCAGGGGGAAATGGTCCTTCTTGGTGGCCTGGTTGAGTCTCCTGTAGTCAACACAGACCCGCCAAGAGGTGGGCACTCGTGTAGCAATCTCCTCTCCCGACTCACTGATCACAGTAGTGATGCCCGTCTTCTTGGGCACCACATGCAAGGGGCTAACCCACTTGGAGTCGGAAATGGGATAAATAAAATCTGCACTCCACCATTTTGATATTTCCTTCATAACAACCTCTCTTAGGTTGGGGTTCAGTCGCCGCTGGAACTCACGCGACGGCTTTGCCCCTTCCTCGAGATAGATATGGTGGGAGCACAACGAGGGACTAATCCCATGGAGATCTGCTACGCTCCATCCAATTGCCTTGCGGTTCTTTTCAAGAACCTCCATCAGACGGGATTCTTGTTCTCCAGTCAGATCGGCAGAGATGATGACTGGGTACATCTCAGACTCTCCCGCAAGGAATCTATACTTCAGCGAAGTAGGGAGCGGCTTTAGCTCTGGACAGCTGGGTGCTGGCAAATCTGGCTTCTGAAGAAGATGTGTGTATGCGGATAATTCTGCCAAATCTGCCTGGGAGAATGATAACGAACTCTCACAAACTGGATCTGGAGAAGGCGGGTCCTCTACATTGTCTCTGGTCTGCTCTGCCTCTACCTCCTCCTCATCTGTAGGCTCAGGTGGATCCAGATCTGGCATCTGATCATCACAATCTGCCCAATCAGATTCTGAATCCGAGGGATCTATATCAGACTCGGTGGCATCAGTACCACCGGAGAACAAGGTGGCATCAGCACCACCATAGAGCAGGGTGGCCTCAGTACCACCATCACTGGAAATCGTGTCGCGATCAAGGTCCGACTCTACCAAATCAATAGTATCCTGAACCAGGGCTGTGCTCTCCAGACTATCCTCTGCTATCATCTCTGCATCAGCTGTAGCTGAATATGAGAGGATGGTCTGTGCTACAGGATCTGCCCAAGCTGCCTCATCATCTGTGATCACAAAATCACAGTCCTGGTGGATGTCTGGCTCTGTGTCTGTCAGCTGCTCTGAATCTGTACTGCCATGTGAGCAGGATCTATCTCTGGCTCTGTGGTCCTTAACCGTCTCTATTTGTATACTCTCGCCCTGGACGCGAAAGAATACCTTCCCACTGTCATGGTCAGTTACCGCCTTGGCTGTGGCCAAGAATGGGCGACCGAGAATGATGGGGGAATCGGTCAACGAGTCAGGGGTCTCCATGTCTAGCACGACGAAATCCACGGGGAATTGCAGACCCTGAATCGTGACGACAACGTCTCGCAACAACCCCTTTGGCCTCTTGATAGACCGATCAGCAAACTGAAGGTATGTTCTGCTCTGTCTAAGAGTGCCCAACTCTAAGTGGTCGAGAAGGGCTGCCGGAAGAAGGTTGATCGAAGATCCGCTATCTAATAGAGTACGGTTGAACCTCTGCTCACTAATCTGACATCTGACATACGGGGCCCCTAAATCTGGCCTCTTAGTCGGCAGATGGTTCTGGATCGCGTAACACGTGGCTTTGGTCAACACATGAATTTCTGCGGTCTTGTTCCTCTTCGTCCTTCTGACTGTGGTCTTATCTCTCAAGGATCGCTGAAGAAGAGGAATGTGCTGTAAAGCCTCATTGAGGGTCAGCTGGATGTGAAATCGGTCTATCATGCCTTGGCTGAACTCCTCCTGCTCTCTCTTTTTTGGATCTTTTTCTTTTTTCTTCCCCTTCCCCAACTCAAGGGCTCTAGGAAAGGGGATCACAGGGTCCTTCTCAGATGAAGGACTAGGAATAGGCCTAGACGGTTCGATGATCGGATCCTCACAAACATCATTTACCACAGTGGGATCAGAAGAAACTAAACCTTTTCCTTTATTCAAATGAGAGTTCTGAGATACATTCATGCGAGGAAAGACAACATTTCTATCAGAATAAATGTTGGTGGCGTCAGTACCACCTCTAGCTGGCTCGGCTCTGCTGGTGGCATCAGTACCACCTCCTTGATGTGGTAAAATGGCGGCCTCAGTACCGCCGGTGGAATCGGCATCTCTGGTGGCATCAGTACCACCGTCATCATGATGTGCGGCTTCAGTACCGCTCTCCTCTTCCTCATCTGGCGCTCTAGATGGATCCTCGCGTTGTCGCTCAGATGAGGCGCCGCCTGCTGGTCTTCTACCGCTCCTAAGTGTAACAAAGTCAGTATCAAATATATTCGATGATATATCATCAAATGAGTTACTAGGAGTGGTAGGCTCAGTGGGAACTACCTGCTCAGATTTCCTCTTCAAGTTATTCGGATTAGGCTCTATCTGTGCAGGGATGGCGGCCTTCCCTCTCATCAGGTCCCGCATCTCCTGGCGGAACTCGTCCATCTCCCGTCTAAATGTAGCCTGCTGCTCTGTGAAGAGGCGGGCTAAATCATCCATGGCGGGGCTCTCATGGGAGCCCGACGGGTTGCCTCTCTGATAATGAGGCTGCTGGGGCTGAGAGGGGTAAGAGGAAGGATGCTGGGGGCTGCTGGTGATCTCTCTGCTGGGAGTACTGCCCTCCCTGACCGGCTGGCTGCTGTTGGGCCTGGTTACCCCCATTCCCCCACCTGAATCCGGGATGATCTCGTCGGATTCCAGGTTGAGGGCGGTCATACCAAATCCCGTTGACATCCATCAACGGTTCCGCATCGTAAGGGGCTGGTGGGAGTACATCCAGAGGCTGATCCGGCTGATACACCACCATCTGTAAGTCTGGAGATGGTGGTGACTGGTAAGAGGGCTGCTGCTGCTGGTACGGCTCCGCCTGTACAAGGTGAACTTGTCTAGGCTGCTGCAAGGAGCTGGAGCGCTGGGACGAGCTGCGGCTGCCGCCGGGATCGCCTCGCGACTGAAGACGGGGCTGAGAAGCCGTCTGTGCCTCTTGAAGACACAAGAGATGGGTCTTCACGTCGCTCAGAGTTTGTGCCATTTGCTCCATCTGAGTTATGCCCTGGCACTGCTTCTTCTCTATGATTTCCATGCGGTCCAACTTCTCGCTGATAATCCCCATGTCCGCAGCGGCCGACTCTGCCTGTGCGGCTGCTACTGTGGACGAACTGGATGGACCTGCATCAACCCGTGCTATCCGCTGATACTGCACGGGTCCTGGCGGCTGCTGAGATCTCTGTGTGTACAACCGAGTCTGGGACATCACCATGTAATTTTCTGCCATCTCTTCGTAGATGGCCCAGACTTGGTTGTGGTCCTTGGCAAAGTAGGACCCGCCGCAAGAAGCATTCACCAGACCCTGAAGCTCTGGTGTCATCCCACTAAAGAAGCTCTGAACTAGGTTCGGCTTCGAGATGTCATGGTGTGGGCATCTATCCAGAAGCTCTCTGAACCTCTCCCATGCTTCATGAAATTGCTCGTTAGGGAGCATGGAGAAGTTATTGATCAGGGCCCTCGCTGCATTCGTCCGCCCGAGTGGATAGTACTTGTTCAAGTACTCGGTGCGGAGTTGCTCCCAGGTGTAAACAAACTTCCCTAGATGTTTCAGCCAGGCGGCTGCTCTATCTGCCAGTGAAAAAGGGAAGGCCATCATCCGAATCGTATCTTGGTCCACACGACGGTCGTGGACAGTGCTACAGATCATCAAAAACTCCTGGAGATGGAGGTGGGGTTCCTCAGTGGCGAGTCCGTGAAAATGAGGAAGCATCTGCAGGGTGTTCGGAGGGAACTTGAAATCCCCCACGATAGCAGGTATCACCACCCACTGGTGCATCAGTGTAGATCCGGGGTTGTGTAGCTCCCGCATCGGTCTTGCTGCGGCGGCGGCTGCCGCTGCTGCGGCAGCTGCTGCTGCGGCTGCTGCCTCTGCATCATCGTCAGGAATGTCCTCCGGCTCGCTCGGCTCGTCTCGCTCTCTTCGGAGTCTCTCCAACTCCCTCCTCATCTCTATCATGAATGCCCCCTGATCGCGTAACTGTTGCTGAACTGTCTCTAATGACGCGATCAGGGTGGAGTTAATCGCTCCCTGGTCTAAGACAAAATGTTCGGGCTGGCGATCGTCTGAACTGCCGGCTCCAGCCATAGGGACGTCTGCAAAATCAGATGAGCCTAACTCAGGTTCTGTCAAATTAATTCGTCTTTCCTCGGGCTCATGTCTCTCAGTAGCAGAAGAAAGGGGATCGAGGGGGAACAGGGTGGACTCGAACTCGGGCCCGGAGAGCTGGTCTCGACTCTCACGGGCCAACCTAGATGATGGAGTCGACGCGCCTGAAAGCGGTGCAGCCAGAGGCTGCCTAAGAGATCGTCTACCCATCATCTTGATCTGGCGAGTTGGGCGGATGGGATCTGGAGAAAATATGATCGCAAAGCAAACCCCCGGTTCACCAACGCAACACAATCTGAAGACCGTGAAAGATCGGTCAATTTATCTTGTCAATTTTATTTGGTGAACATACAAAATATCAGAGCGCTTACGTGACCTGTTAGGATACCCGATGTTACTCCAACCGACTGGCCCGCACGGAAGAGTCGGTAGTCAGCTAGAAATAACACCGGAGGGTTCTACCTAGTGTGCGGGTCACTCTCTCGCGCATCCAAACCATACAAGGAGGGGGTTGCTCTCCCCAAGACAATTTTTTTAATGTGAGCGTCTTTTAGGGTCAATAATGTTATCCAGTCCCAATTTTTTTGTTTTTCTTTTTAATTTTTTTCAAAATAAATACAAGCGGCCTAACGGTTTTTCCGATTCTCCTGATGATTAAGCCAAAAACAGAGGGAGAAGACGAAAAAGCCGATGCGCGAAGAAATCAATGATGCATGCAGAGAAAGAAATGCGTACCTTGTCTCCAGCACTCTACATGCAAGTGATCCGCGCAGAATTTAAAGACAGAATAAAACTACCTAAATGGTGCAACGGGAAAACCTGGCCTTAGACAAGCAACTTCTATTGATCGTGAAGAACAATAGTTAGCTAACCGAATCGAGTCCGGAGTCCGATCTTGGGAGTCACTCGGTGCCCGCCACAACGGGTCCTGCCAGCGCTGTATGTGACTCCTCACGGCACGTGGTCTCAAATCCAATTAAACTAACTTTTTCAGTGAATTTTATTAAGGTCCAATTACGTTCTATAGGAACAGATATTCTATTAGGTGTTGGGCCTTAGAAATCTACGTCACAATCAATCAAAATTCCTATGTCTAGGGGCTAAAACCGCGAGAAACACCGGAAAAGGCAGCTAGCTATAAAAACCACGATAAAAGCCGCGAAAATCCAAATGGGTCCCCCGAGCACACCGGTGCTCGGCGAAACAGACCCGCTAAGTTACAAATGTCCACAGTTCAAAGTCTGAGTCCTAAATTATTACAAAAATATTGATCTCTCAAATACATGATATTCTTCTTCTTCTCCCTGCTCTTCTTCCCGTGCGGGTCCTCAAAAAGTGTACTCCAAGTTCTCCACGCAGTACCTCGCACAAAAATTAGAAAGAGAGAGTGTCAGAAAACAGTTATAATGTAGAGAGACAATATGGAAAAATGACTACAAAGCCGTGCTCCCCGGCAACGGCGCCATTCTGACGACCGCCCGAATGACAGAGGTAAAGGTACAGAAAATTAGGTCGTTGCGACCTCAGTCACTCAACTAAGTCAATCAAGAAAAAAAAATCAACCACTCACAGAGATAAAATCAAGCAAGCACAAAATAGAGCGGTCTAGCTATAGGATTAACCTGGTATAGCTCCCAGGGTCGAACACAAGGAGCACAGATTGGCTAAATAGCCTACGATGTAGTCAGAAGTCCAAGAGAATCTTTTTTTAATGGTTTTTATTTGTTTTACAATTTTTAGAATTTTTTTTTTGAATGATGAGAAAATGAAATAAAATGAATGCAAGGCAACTTCAACAATTTATAAAACACTCCAAAAATAATGCAAAAATTAAGGAAAAATGGTTTTTATGTTTTTTAAGTTTTTTACTGTTTTTGGTGAATTTTTGGAATTTTTCTAATGGATAAATTATTTATTAAAAATCAAACAATGCGAAAAACAAAGGGGACTGTCCAGCAAGGCTTAAGACCCAAAAATAAAATAATTTTGGATCTCAAAAAGCCCTGAAGGTAATTTTCCTATAATCTAGAAAGAATAAGGAAAATTTAGGCACCCTAATTATTGTTTTTGGATTTTTAATTTATTTATTACAATTTTTATGGGTTTTTAGGGGTTTTTCAATTTTTAAGGTTTTTAGGTGATGAAAAATAGCCAAAATTGGCTAGAAAATCAAACAACAAGCAAACTACAGTATCTAATTTTTTTAGAATTTTTGGGGATGTTTTTATATTTTTTTGGTATTTTTAAAGATAGACAGTGACTAAAAAGAGTGTTTTTGAATTTTTAAAAATAATAAATGAAATCAAAAATGTCCTCAAAAATCATAGAAATTCCTACACCATGGCAGGAGCCATGTGTCAAAATCTCATTAGATTTGGAGGTCGTTTGATATTTTATTCAAAAATAAAGGAGGGGCACTGTGCACAGGGACCTATGTGCAAATACCCAAAAGTTCTGGGGTCCTGGTGCAAAATACCCAAGAAGTCACGTGCCAAGCACGTGCCTGGGGCACTCAAGGACCTAAATGTAATAAAAATAAGTTCCAAGGACCTATTGATAACTCGTATCAAAAGTCCAGGGGCTTATATGCAAATATCCCAAAATAAAACGCACATGCGAATATAAAGTGTTCACAGGGGTATATATGCAAATAAACAAAACATTTTATTCAATGAATAACATCCAGAACTACAGGGCATATATTGCAAATAACCCAGAATAACACGTGACGACGCACGTGGCTCACAACAGGCGGGGGTATAAGTGCAAATAAAATAAGTACGAGGTCCTTAGTGCAAATATCCCAGAAAATAAATAACTGACTCGACAACTTACAGGACTAAAAATGAAACTACAAACTACGAGGGGGTCCTACGATATTTACCCCTTTATTAGCCGACGGTCGGATAGGCGCCACGTGTTGATCGAACGGTCTGGATGTGCGGGCGCTACTCCTCTCTTCTCCTCTTCGGCTCGATCGACGGTCGAGGTGAGACCACGTGGCTGATCTAACGTCGCTGGGCTCGGGTGTCTCTCTCCTCGGCTGCAACGGTCCAGATGAGATCCTCAGATGAATCGACGGTCGCTGCTCCTCGCAGAATGGACGGACACGATCAGAACTGGAGCGAGGGTTTCATCGGACGGCTCTGGAAGATGGAGGAAGAACTGATGGCCGGCGAACTTCGCCGGCCTCGTGCGTGGACTCCGGTCCTCCTCAGCTGCTGCTACTGATCGGAACAAGTTCCTGGTGACTTCCCGCAGCTGATGGTGATGGCCGATGGCCCAACCGAGCCCTGGAGGGGCTCCGGCGAGGCCTAGCGGCGCGAAGCTCCGGCCTGAACTGTGAAGGAGGCTCAGACACCCCCTTTTGACCTGCAAAGTAGATAAGAAGCTTCGCGGGTCGAGGGCAAATTGCCTCGACCCAAGAAAACGGGGTGAAGGTGAACGGTGCGGTGGGGCGAAAGAGCTCCGGCGAGGCGGAGACGGTGGAGCTCGACTCCCAGATCCTGTGCGATCTGGGTTGAGTGAAAGGGCGTAGAAGGTGCGTGAGGGAATGGCGAAGACGATGGTCGGTTCGGATGGTCGAGATGTTACGCGAGATGGACGGAATCAGGGAAATGCGTCGATGGGTCGATTTGGGCGTAATCTAAAATTACACTAAATGGAAGGTCTAATCGACTACCTGATGGATGCTGGAGACTATGCTGGAGCGTGGCTAACTCCGGGTCGTAGCTTCGAAGGGCGTCAAGGCCTGAAGCTCGATGCTCAACGCCGGCGGCGGAGCAAGGACGGCGAGAATCGCCGGATCAATGGATTCGCTTCCTCGCCTCACTGCAACAAGGGCAGATGCTTGCTGTCACTCTCGCGAAGCCTATGGAGGTCACTGGGAAGGAGGAGAAGGTCCAAAGATGGGGCGCGGAGGCGGCGGAGGTCGGGATATAAATGGTGACAGGGGCGATTAGGGTTGAGTGGCGACAGCTATAGAAGGCGTGGATTTGATGGCGGAAGATCCGGCGAGGATGATGGATGATTGGCGAAGAATCCGAGCACGGGGGTTGAGTGGGTGACAGCCTGGAGACGCGTGGATAAATCGGCGAAGGAGGCGCGGCACGCATCTTCCAGAAAAGGAAGGAGTCCGCGGGGGAGTTGACCGGGGTCAACATTCCCCCATGGACCAGTCAGACGCTGCCACGTGTACTTGATTTTTGTTTATTTATTTTAGGGCAGAAATAGGCCGAATTAAAGAAAACTCAAAACATGAAATATTTTTCTTTTATTTTTTTCTATTTTTTGGTGATTTTTAATTAATTTTTGGGAATAAAAATAGGGTAGCTATATATATAGGTATATGTACACTACATGGAGTTTTTATTTTTGATTTTTTATTTGTTATTTTTATGTATTTTTATGCTCATTTTGTATTTTATTTATTTACACCATAAAATATGGAATAAAAGAATATTTTTATTTTATTTTAATTATTTATATACAAGGGTGAAATAAATAGTTGTATACATTTATATACATGGTATTTATACAATGTATTTTGGTATTTTTCATTTTGTAATTTTTATTTGATTTTTGTTTTGTTTCTTGTTATTTTATATATTTACAAAATGTAACATAGACTATTTACAAAAAGTTTTGAAAATAATTTTATTTATTTATAGGGTTAAATAAATACAGGATAATGGTCTATACACATGGTGAAGGAAGGGTATTTTTGATCTTTTTGCTTTTCATCTTTTTATTTTGTTTTTAATAACTTTTACAAAATATATATACAAATATTTACAACATATTTTTGGGTGAGGAAAATATATAGTTTTATTTATTTGCAAATATATACACATGAGCTCCTATCTCCCTCTACTTTGGCTTTTATGCGGTCAGGCCCATGCTGAGCCCTCCCTTGGGTTAGGTGGCTCAATATTTATTCTAAATATTTCCCTCTTTTTCTTTTTGCTCTTTATTCTTTTATTTTGTGCACAAAAACATGCTAATTATAGGTTTTTACACAATGCATGCTTTTGGTAATTATTTGTATTTACACATATCTACATGTATTTGCAAAGGTTTTTGTAGCTAAAATAGAAGAATAAAGAGTGATGAATGGGTATTCATCACCCCCCTATGCTTAACTTTGCTAGTCCCTTAGCAAACACTTATTTGAAAAAGAAGTGAAAAAGAAAGAAAAAGAAAAAGAAAAAGAGGATGTACATGGATCAAGGTTGACTTATTAAATTTTCCTTCATTAAATTGAAATATGGAGCTCGATCAGATCTTTGGATTATTAATGTGTCGGAACCTTATTTGGACTTAAGCTTAAAACTCAACAGCCTCCAAGTTCCACCAATCTATGGGCAAGACTCCTCAATAAACCAGATCAGAACAAGTCTACATACACAAACTCTAATGACCATGAATCTTTTCCTTGCGGTGTAGGTGATATGTGGCTCCCCACCTCAGAAGTAACAAAGAAACAACCTCCCTCAACCTGGTAACTCTAATGCCTCAGTCTAGCAACTCGTTCCTCGAGAAGCGGGGTATTCCCTTCTAAGTTCAAGTGCAACCACCAAAAATTTACTTCTTCTTTGATCTAAAAAATTTGGAGACTAAACTCTGCTTTGATTTCTTTTTTTCTTTCTCCTTTTCTTTGAACCTCGCATACATGCGTGCCTCTTCTTCAGGGTCGTTCTCCTCCTCCTCTTCGTGATCGGATTCAATCTCTTCAGGTTGAGTTGCACGCCCTTGCGACCTATATTATATATGGAAGATATTTATCTATTAAATGCATTTTGTAGATATAGAAATTTAATTGTATTAATCATTCTATAAGAAGAATACTTACATGTACGCCGTGAACTCCTCTCGGAGCTTCGTCACCTGCTCCACCATCATCGCCATCTGCGACTCCATTGGAACTGAAGATTGGGACGTATGTGGTTGCGTATACGACGGCTGAGAGTATGCAGAATAGGAGTGACGATGTTCCTCCACATAGTATGGAGGAAGACCACCAAGCGTCTGCTTCCTATTCGCCACAACGTCCCTCTCCTCCAAAACCTTATAAGTTTTTCAATTTTTAATATAAAAGTATATATTAGAAAAAATATAGTAAGATAATATTTATCCATATATACCTGCTTCCAGATCGTTTTATCAAATGGTGGTTGCTCTCCAGTTGGATCGACACCCCATTTATCTGCAGATAGTGCCAGATAACGATCCTGAAATACAAAGTTTACCATATATATAAATATGTTATAATATATCAATTAATTTTAAATAAACTGATAGACTTACCAACAATTGTCCGGCTTCAGGAGTGGACCATTGCGACTCTCCTTCTCTCCCACTCATGTGGGACCTCGACCACCACTCCTGAAAAGAGGGTTCCCTTTCCAACCTAGCAGCCTGAAAATTTTTTCAAGATCTATTAAAACATTGCATTATTTTAAAGTAGATCTCCAAAAAATAATTTTAAATCTTAATACCATCTCCGCTCTAATCTGATTGTGGCTTTTAGAGCCACTGGTAGACTTGATCCTTTGTTTTTGGCGGTTTGTCTTTCCCGCCGAAGATCTTCGTCCAAACTCATCATCCGCAACGAATGCATCACAGAAATCGGCCCATCTGCAAGGATTACGTTATGATAATTGGTTATTTTAAAAAGTGTAATAAAAATTATTTGACAAGTATAATACCTATCCTCCGTACACCATGACGGCGGGAACCTCTTCATCTCCTCAAAATTCATCTCCTCGCATCCCGTCTTCGCATGCGAGTCTCTCCTTGCCTTGAAAAATGTATCGCTCATTCTCTTTTCTGCCAAACGAATGAAGGCTCTACGATAAACCTCCTTCCCCATACCAGTGCCAAGGCGAAACCTACTCTGAAAAATAATAACAATTTATAAGATACAAAAAACTTGATCAAAAAATTCTATATCACTTCTAAGAAACATTTCTTACCAGAAACATGTCAAAAAGTCTCTCCTGCTCTGCAGAAGGGATGCGACACCACCTAAATTGCATTGAAGTCAAGTGTGTCTTTATTATGTTGGTTATCTCCTTTGCCACCCTGTTGCTGTTCAAAAAATCCCTGCATTTACCAAAAAAATTAACTTCCATACAATTTAAAAAAATTTGGAAAATATTTAAAGATAAAATCTATAAAATTTTTACCTCCCATCAGCCGTAACCTCCAACAAAGGGTGGGACGCCGACGTCTGTCCAACTACAGTGGGTAAAGGCACGGATGTGCTCGGCCGTCCAGAAGAAGGAGAGTCAGAACCCATCGATGTCCGGGCTGGTATGGGGACCTGGACTGGGAATCCTGTAGGGGCTGCTGAGGTAGATGGCTCTCCATAGCCTCCTACGTAAAAGGGTGGCAGAGGATAACCAAGAGACTCGTAGTAAGCTATCACCCGGCGAACCTCGTCGGACTGTGAATCAGGAGCAACATCTGGGGTGGGCTGCCTACTGGAAGAAGGTGTGTCTGAGGAAGAAGGACGATTGGATCTATGTGATCCATGCGACCCACCACGTCCAAAACCTGCCATGTCTGTAATAATGATGCATTACATAGTTATTATTTAAGATTTTAGTTAATTCAATTATAATTGTATACTAGTACTTACAACTAATCTTCATCACTTATTTCGGTGGGATTAAATGATATTTCTTCATTTTCTGAGTTTTCTGAAAAATCATTACTGGAGTCTGTATCATCTTGTAAGTCAACACACAAAACTTCATTATCAGCCAATCGAATCGATTCGATTACTGGGACTTCTTCCCTTAAGTCTATTCTTTCATTTGTCGGTGTAAATGCTTCATCTATATCATCTTCCTGATTACTGGAATCATTGGAGATATAACTTCGAGAATTTATCTTCACAACAGTTACTGTTTCAATGCCCTTTCTCTTCTTTGATATTTGTGGTAGGTAACATACTTGATCCGCTTGAGATGCTAAGACGAATGGTTCAAATCTGCGTATAAATTTCCTTTGCACCACGTCGACAATATTATTTCTTTTATCAAGTACTACACCTCCATTCGGTTCATACCAATCACACAAGAAAAGAACTACTTTATTCAAGCCTGGTATACTATATTCCACTTCTATAATCTCCTTTAAAATTCCGTAATAATTCATATGATCTTCATCATAACAAGATCCACGAACCATCACTCCATGATTTTGAGTTGTCAAATATTTACCGGAATTTAAGTTATGAAAACGATACCCATTACTGTAACATGAGTTGTACGATCGAACCTTATAAACAGGTCCTTCTCCAAAATATTTCATAATATGAGAATAGAAATCGCCACCGTCCAACTGTTTTGATCGGTCTTTAAACCACGCTGGAAATTGATTTCTATAAGTGCTCAAAACTTCTTCATCTGAATACATAGGATTTTCCTCCATAATTTTCTGTCTAAATTCCCTACAATTTATAAGAAAAAATATTCATTACTTGTAATGAATATTTACATAAAGCAATTCAAATACTTACTGAACATATGGTGTTATTTCCTCGCAATTGTCTAATACGTATAACTCTGCAGCATCCTTCTCTTGTTTCGATGAGAAACGTTCAGTTGCTTTGCCTATTAGATGAGTGGATGGCCGAAAGATACTGATACAAGGTTCTTCGTCGGAAGAAATTGTCTCATTCCTCCCGCATCTATTGTGGATAGTCTCCACATCTTCTGGAAGATATCTTGCGCAGAATATTGCAACTTCCTCATATATATATTGTGAACTTATAGATCCTTCAACTTTACTTTTGTTTCGGACCTTTCTTTTAAGAAAGAACATAAACCTATAAGAAAATATGTTAAACATTTAGACCAAATAGTAAAGAAAGAATGACTTTCCAATACATTTATTTACCTTTCAAACGGATACATCCAACGATATTTTACCGGTCCACCAATTTTTGCTTCCCATGGAATATGAATCATCAGATGCTCCATCGAATCAAAAAATGACGGAGGAAATATCTTCTCCAGGTTACACATAATCACAGGAATATTTTTTTGAAGATATTCCATCTCCATGCGGTGTATGCGTGACGAGCATAACACCTGGAAAAATCTGCTTACATCTGAAAGAACATCGATAATATTTTTTGGTAACAATCCTCTGAATACTAACGGTAGTAATCTTTCCATAAAAACATGGCAGTCATGACTCTTCATTCCCTTAAATGTAAACTTCTTCAGATCGACCAGATTGGAAAAATTTGATGCATATCCGTCTGGAAACTTCAATTTACTTGTCCATTTACAAACAAGCTTAACTTGATTTTTATCTAAAGTATACTTTGCTTTTGGAACTTCAACCCGTCCACTATCATGCTCCTTGATATGCAATTCTGGGCGATTACATATGAGTTGTAAATCACGACGAGACTTTACTGTATCTTTTGATCGACCGGTTACATTCATTACAGTGTAGAAGATGTTATCGAACACATTTTTCTCTATATGCATAACATCTAAGTTATGTCGTATCAGTAACTTACTCCAATATGGTAACTCCCAAAATATACTCTTCTTAATCCAATTATGACTGTCACCGAAACCAGGAAGGTTTTTTGTTTTATCTCCATTTTCTAAGACTGATTTTTCTAATTGTTCCAAGTACGATAATATCATATCTCCTGTCTTAATTGGTGGAGGATCTGAAAGATCAATTGTATTTCTTTTGAAAGAATGTTTCTGTCTTCGATATGGATGATTACTTGGAAGAAATCGTCTGTGACAATCAAAAAAACATGGTTTCTGACCGTGTTGAAGCTGAAATGATTTAGTACTATCCATACAATATGGACAACTTTTACGTCCATGCGTACTCCATCCAGATAACATTCCATATGCTGGGAAATCATTTATCGTCCAAAGTAGAGCTACTTTCATGTTAAATGTTTGACTCTTATTAGCATTATATGTATCAACTCCATCGACCCATAACATTTTCAACTCATCGATAAGAGGACGTAAATAAACATCAATGTACTTTCCCGGATGTGTAGGTCCTGGTACTAACAACGAAAGAAACATAAATTGTCGCTTATTACATAACCATGGAGGTAGATTATATGGCGTTGTCATTACTGGCCAACAAGAGTAATCTTTACTTCTTCCATGAGGATTAAACCCATCTGTACATAAACCTATAACGCAATTCCTTTTTTCATCATTAAATGTAGGAAAAGCTGACATCAATTCTTTCCAACAATCAGATTCAGATGGATGCTCCATATATTCATCGACTTTATGTTCCGCGTGCCATGTCATGTATTTCGCCGTTTCTTTACAATAATATAGTCGTTTCAATCTCGGAGTCAGGGGGAAATAACGGAGAATCTTTCTCGATATTTTTTTCCACTCTTACTAGCTGTCTGATATCTTGGCTCATTACATTCAGGACACCGGTCTAAATGTTGATGTTCACCGTAATATAAAATATGGTGATTTATGCATGAGTCTATTTTAACTTCTGCTAAACCCATCTTCCGCATCATCTTTTTGGTTTTGTAATAATTATCAGGTAATTCCGCATCTTCTGGTAACATCTTCTTAATAATCCTCAACATTGCATCAAAATTACGATCGGTCATATTATATTCCATCTTCATCGATAGAAGATCCGAGACCGCAGAAAGTTTTGAATATGTCTTGCAACCCAACCATAATGGCTCTTCCGCTTTTTTCAACAGCTCGTAAAATTCTGCAGACTCTCCATATGGTTCCTCATCATATAACAAAGTATCATTGAATTCTCGACCCGCAACATTCATAACCATATCTGCAAAGGGATTAATATTGTCAACTTCTTCCACATCATTCATTCTGTTCTCGAAATTCTCACCATGCCTCCATCAAATATGATATCCTTCCATGAAACCCATTCTATACAGATGTAACTGAGTTTCATCTTTTGATCTCTTCTTCATTAGACGACATTTCTTACACGGACACAAGATAGTTCCATCTGAATCCACAATACGGGAACCTTGTGCGTAAGCAAATTGTATGAATTCCTGAACACCTCTTTGAAAAGCATCTGCTATACGCCCATCTACTACACAGTTGTACATCCATTCTCTATTGGTCATATTTATGAACCTGAATTAAATAATCTAAAATGTCAAATCTAAAATATTGAGGATATCTAAACGTATAACATTTTTGAGATAAAAGATGAGAAGAGAAGTGTATTAATTATGTTATCACTTTAGCCCGTCCATAAGGATTCAAATTTACTAAAAGATGATCGTTGTCACAAGTATCTTTATTTCTAACGAAAATTCGGCAGCATAACCCTGCACCTCTCCCGTATACCACATAAATCATTCGTAATTAATTATCAAAATAATCATATTATTGATTATTTCAATAATAAATATGACTGATTTGGTATACAGAAGAGGAAGGGGTTATGAACCGAATTTCCGTAAGAAATAAAGACACTGTGACACGGATCACCTTTTAGTAAATTTGAATCCTTACAGACCCCCTTAGTCCGGGAGCTCCGAACTAAGGAAAGCTAATATAAATGTAATACTTTAAGATCATTTTACGTCATACATTTGTAAGTGCTACAAATGAGACTATAAAATAATCTTAAAATATTTATTCATTTATATTAGCCGGGCATTTACGTAAATTTGGCTAATTAACGATGGGGATAGGGATAAGTGTGATCCTTATTTAGTGCCTAATACAGTGCTTGGGTCACTAAAAGTTAATGGGCACCTGCAAAAAAAATTCGAACCTGCATACATCAAAAACCACGACCATTGGTCTGGGATAAACATCCCAAAGTGAGTCCAATAGTGCTGTGAAAAAATAAAAAAAATATAACACAGTTAGAGGTGATCAAATCCTCTAACGTGTTGCACACGCCAACCGTTGTGCAGGGCCACACACCACCCGGTGTGGAAGGACGCACTGTGTGTGAAGAATTTTGTACGATTTTCTAATAATTACTAAATCATATTTTGGACTTATTATAAACCTATGTATAAGTTAATGTGATATAATTGGTCACATTAACTAAAAGATAATGTGATAATAAATTTATCACAGAATCAAAATTTTTGTTTGTAGTTATAATTTAACATCCATTATATAGTTCTTATTCTCAAAGGCTTTGTATCTCCCGTCACCTCTTTCAATGAACCTACTGTTATGAAACTAGTGTTATGGCACTTCTCTATATTAACATTATCTAATTTTGTTAAACTAGTCTCATGTCAATTCCCAATGAACCTAATGTTGTGAACCTAGTGTTATGAAACTAGTGTTATGGCACTAATGTTATGAACCTAATGTTATGAACCTAATGTCAATTATCAATTCTCTATATTAGCTAATGTTTCTCTCATCCCATCTATATCAACATTCACCTACATTATACCCATCTACATCAACATTCACCTACATTCACCTACATCAATATTTATTCACCTACATCAATATTAGACATATATATACTCAAATCTAACAACAACTACATATTAAACAACTACATTAAGCATAAGCAACAAGATTAACAACTAGTGATATTAAGTTTAACAACAAAACCATCAACAACATCAAAACCCTAATATCTAAAACAAGTATAAAAACGAATGAAATACACAAAAAAGAGAGAAAGGATGATAAGATATACCTAACGAAGGGTGTGTGCGTGATTGAATGGTCAAACGGACCTCTCTCGACGCGGCAATGTCACCACACAAATCGCCGGAGGAGAGGAATGGAGGAAGAAATCGCGCAGGAATGAAGAAAGGGGGCACCCGACGTTCTGTTTACGGGCACGGGCGAGCACACTTATGTGCTCGCCCAGTGCTCTTTAGGTGCTCGCCACGAAAAGTGACACGCGCCTATTCTGTCGCGCCTCGATTTTCAACTGGGCGAGCACATTTGGGCGAGCACATGTGCTATTAAAGTCCTCGCCCGTCTACAAAAGTATAAACGCGCCTCCAGATTCAAACGGGCGATCACTTGGGCGAGCACATGTGCAACCTACGTGCTCGCTCGGCCCTGGGCGAGCACATGCGCTCGCCCCGTGCACCCTATTGTGTGCACGCCAATTGCGCTTTTTTTTGTAGTGTACATTCACATTATTCACATATTTGATAATTAAATCACATTTAATTATCTTAGATAACTCTCCTTATAATATGATCAAATTCATATTATTCATTATAATTAAATCACATTTAATTATCAATTTTCTCAATGCTCGGATACATATATCAACAATGAAATTATCTTGAACTCTTTCAAGGATAATGCGCTTTCTCCGCGGATACTAGGAGATAAGGACATGGCGATTGTATTGTTCCACGTATAGTGACTTGGATATTGAGATCACCTCTCAACTCCAGATCTTGCGGAACTCCCATAAATGTTTGATTAAATCAAAGCCGTAGATCTAATCTTCTCATTATATCTAAATCACATTCAGACCAAGGTCCAACATTTGGATTAAGATCAGATCACTTCTCTATGAGAGGAGTCATTAAAATCCAAACATGTTTCATCACTCCCTCGGAATGGAAGCATCATGGTTATACGATCATTTATGATCACATCACTCTTAGGTATTCCCAATTCCTGTACATCTTGCATACTAGAAGAGACAGATTAACCCTGTAGTTTTAGATCTCTTTTAGACTGTCTCCTTCAGGGTTTTATCATTAAGTTTCTCATTTAGTTATTGGGAGTATCGATCATATACTTTCTAAAAGAAAATATCATACACAGGTGTTGATCATATACTTTCCAATAGTATATATCGAGCCTACAAATTCAGTCAAGCTTCCAAACCGAGACGACCGTGCACGGAATTTGATTCTTCCCAATATCTCATGAGGGAGCTCATATCTTTCGGTTCATTAATGAACATGTATGATACCTTTGAGAGATCGTATTACTCATATGCCCTTGCATGCACACCAATGCACCGATGTATAGACCTTGGTTAGGTCATCAACCTATTGGTATGCCAAATGTACATACTCATACATATAGTAACACATCTATCTCCGGTCAAAGGATGCGTGCCTATATCATGACAATATACGACATAGGTCTGTGGTTATATCGATCTCGTTATGTCAACTCTTTAACTTAGCTTATCTAACACCTCAAAATCTCTATTCCTATGTAGAGGACATGCATCAAGAGGTCGGTTAGATATCGACAAAATGAGAAATGATTTCCATCTCCTACTCAGGCTGGAGATCATCTCTTAACGATCATTTGCCGGTGCTTGATGAGTACTCAATCTAACTCTTTAGATATTCATCCAAGCACCAGCCTCTATGATTCACTAATTGAATCAATAGCTCTATGATCATTAAGATGTCCATGGTCCATAACCCTATTTGTACTAAGGGACCTATTATGCAAATTAGTTATTCTTCATTTCATATCAGGGAATGATATTCGTAATAACATTTATTGCATAATGGCGCGCCGTGGGCTTGCATGTCCAACAATCTCCCACTAGTCCAAAGAGGCATTAATGGGCTAATCATTTAAAACCGCATGATGAATCTACGATTCATCATCTTTATTCTTTTATTTTAGCTTGATTTCATAGTCAAACACCTGTAAATACCCACTAATTTCATGAAATTATCATTTTGCATGCATTTGTCAAATATGCATTTTTAACATTTTTTGTATTCAAAATAAAAGAATAAATAAGAAAAGAAAAGGAAAATAAAGGACGTGTATATGAAGTAAAGACAGATTGACCTGAACCCCGAGAGAAGGTCAAGACTTGACTTGATGGATCATGAATAAAGTAGGGGGAGATATGGTCTTTCATCCAAAAATTCAAAAATAATTTGTACATTTGTTCCCTGTATATTTGTATAAAACTTACATTATTTTATTTGTACATAAATTGACCTCAAATTAATTATTTTTGTAAACAAAAGTTGTAAATAAAAATGTATTGTAAATAATAAAAATATTTAAAAAATAAAATAATGCACACATTACAAATAATCACATTGAGAAAAAGTCGCAAAACGATCATTAAAATACCAATTCCAGCTCCATACGAACTCATATTGAAACAAACTCACTTCCATTATACTCTAAATTAAATAATATTTTAAATAGATGTGATTTCATAATTTTTGGAGTTACGGTTAAAAAGTCAGTTTTTTGAGGTGTTGTGCAATTTCACCATTATTTATTATACATATTTATTTTTATATACATAATGTACATAATTGTAAATATTATTTTCATTAAAAATAAAAAAGATATAAAAATTATTTCCTTATTTGTACATGTGTATATTGTATTATATGTACATAATATTTGTATACAACTAATTTCCTTATATAAAAATCATCAAAACATAAAATACATTAATTAATAATTTAATTTAATTATAAAATTTATATTTAATTATTTGATTTAAAGAACCTACCATGTATATATGATATGATTCCATGCCTTTAATATCCACCATTAAGGTGGCTAATTAATTTCTATAAATTAGTTAATTTATATAATTTATTTAATTCTGAAATTCTATTTATTTATTTATTTATTTCATTTATTTAATTAACCAATAACACCTTCCATTTTTGTACATTCTTTCCTATTTTTACTTTTCTTTTCTTTTTAATGGGCTCCTCCTTCCTCACTCACTCTTTGATCAATCTTTGGTGCAGAGGAGCCCGATCTCCGAGAGCCATCTTGTTGAAGAAGGGTGTCTAGCCTCTGACCCGTCCGGTGACAGCGCGTTGGCCCTCGTCGTGGCCATCACGTCGTATTTGATCCCAAGGTGAGATCCAATTTTATTTCTCATCTTGTTCTCTTAGGTGCCGTTCGGCAACCGGGTTAAACCACCCTCGGGGTGGTTTAACTCCCCTACCCCATATTTTGTCCCTCCACGTAGGCCCCACTTTATTCTTTTTTTAAAAAAATTAAATAAATAAATTTTACATCATCAATCCTATAAAAAAATAATATATTATACCATCATATCATATAAAAAATATAAACTACTCCACTTCTACTCACTTTTTCAAACTCCAATACAATCACATCTCAATAACTACTCACTTTTTCAAACTCTAATACAATCATATCACCCCAAACCCACTTCTAACCCACCCCAGTTTAACCCTCTATCCAAACACCAAAACTAAAAAATGGGTTACCTGCAACCAGTTTAACCCATCTAAACTCACTATCTAAACACACCCTTAGATAAATCTTAGGTATAATCTTTGCTCTGATTTTATTAGAATTTATATCCTAAAAAATATATCCATCACAACTCGATTTCGATGCGACGCCGATTTTTCATCTCATCTCGCGATCTCTCCATTTTCACGTTCTACCTCACGCAACCACACACCTCCGGCCACGCACGGTGGCGTGCGTGGCCGGAGACTCGGATACATTCCTCACATTTTCACCGGATCCCCATTCACATCCTTAGTTGTTTATATATAAAAAAATAAAAAATGTTTGCTTTGTCTCTAACATTTTTTTGCAGGTTCATCTAAAAAGATAACAAAAAAATAAAAAAGAATAAATCAATAAATTTTTTTATTATATACTCATGTCAACAGTTGCCGTTTAAATTTTTTTCCTTGTTTACAGTTGCTGTTTAAAAAAAGAAAAAAATAAATTTCTTTTAGTATCAGGTACAAAAGAAAAATATAAAAAAAATAAAACAAAAAAACAAAAAATTATACAGCGGGCCGCACGCCTCGGCACCACCGCCCAGCCGTTCCCCCAGCAATGCAGCCGCGCGCCTAGGTCCTCGCTGCCGCGCTCGTCCCCCTTCCAGCCGACACGCCGAGCGAGGCGGCATCTTCCTCCTCTGCACCTCACGACCGCCCGACCGACAAAGACTGTACGAGACCGCCCGACCGCCAAAGACTGCACAAGCCGTGCGGTGCTCCAGACCTTCTTTTCCTCTGCCAGCGGGCGTCCCCTCGCCGCACATCACCTCCCATGAACGCGGACCCCTTCCGCGCCTCTCCGAACTCGACCGACCACCGTCTCGAGCGCGCCCTCCGCTGCGCGGTGCGACTCCCTCGCACCTCAACCTTTCCCCCGCGTGGTGCGCCCGACCGCGCCACCTCCGCCCATCGCCACAGGCGACCAGCACCGCCGAGACTGTCCCCAGCCGATGTCGCAGCGTCTGCCCCGACTCTCCTTCCAGCGCCGAGCGGTCGCGCCGCCCTCAGCCTCTCAGTGGCGTTGGCTACCCTCCATTCCCTTGTTGTTTGGTAACGAAAAAACCCTAGAAAGGGGTCTTTTTAAAAAAATGGAAAATTATGGATAAGCCCCTGATGATTTTTAGAATTACCAAAAGATCGCCGTCTCAGTTCCACCATGCGCCACAGTGATTTTCACTTTCCACCCGTATTTTTATGTCTTGTTAATTTTTGATGTAAAAAAATTAAGTATTTACATTCTAATCCATGTTATTCAGACTTATTTGTTTTGCCTTAGCTTTTTATTGAAATAAATGTTTTCATCCCTTTAAAAATTCTGTAAAAAATTTTGAATATTCCTGCTATAGAGTTTCACATTGTATAAATTTTTCATTGGATTTCATTTCATTTAATATTTAAAAAAATTCAAAAACAATGTCTTTTTGTTTGCCTGAAATTAGAAAATTCATAAAAATTAATTTGTCAAAAAATTCAAAAATTTTACTGTAGGTGTATTTTATCGTCTTTTAGTTTCTATCCAATTTTTGTGCATTGATCATATATAAAACTCCAAAAAATGCGAAAAATGAATAATATTAAAAAAATTGTAGAAAATTCTAGAAAAATTCAAAAATTGTGATTCCAGTTTGTAGATATTTAATTGTAGTTTAACATAAAAATAATTTCCAGGAGTATTGGCATTAAAATATTTTAAAGTTGCAAAATACTCTTGGTTGTTCACTGTTTTCTATATTTTCCACTGTTTGATTTTTATAAAATCATAAAAATATCAAAAAAATTTGAAAAAAATTATTAAAAATATTTTAAAACATATAAAACACAAAAACATTTTCTCTTTAATTTTCTGAGTATTTTTGACTAGTCTGAAAAATACAAAAATAGTGTGGTGATGTGTATTTTATCCTTTGTGCTTGTTTTAAAAATAAAAAAATTCAAAATTCAAAAAGCACTAAAAATTATTTTAGAAATTTGACAACACATTTTTTTCAATCGTGCTCCTTATGTTCGATCCTGATCGCTATACCAGGTAAATAGAATAGAGAAACCGCTACATTAGCTTGTAATTGATTTATCTTTTATTAAGTGGTTAAATACAAATTTTCTCGTTGAACGATTCGAATGGTTGAGAACTATGACACAGTGCATTAATTAATCCGTCTCGACCTGTGGAAATCTATGTCATCAGAATGGGCCCGTTGCCGGGGAGCACGACTTTGTAGTCATTTTTCAGTTTTATGTTATTTGTCTCTATAGTATTATAACTTTTTTCTGACCATCATCTGTTTTGATTTTTTGCAAGGAACTGCTTGGAGTGTCTTCGGATTCTTTTTAGAGGACTCGTATAGGAGGAAGAGCAGGGATGAGAAAAAAGCATTTATTTTATTTTAGAGAACATTTCAGAGATTATTGTAATAATTTAGAACTGTGGGCTTGTGGACTTGGACATTTTTCGGGGCCTGTTTCGCCAAGTGCCGGTGCACTTGGGGGACCTTACTGTTGTTTTTCACGTTTTTGATATCATCGCTATAACTTTCTATTTGATTTTCACGGTTTTGGTCCCTAGACGTAGGGTTTTTTTGTTTGTGATGTAAATTAGCTAAAACCCAATACCTAATTGATTAACTGTTCCTATATAACGTAATTGGACCTGGCTAAAAATTAATTGAAAAAGTTAGTTTAATTGAATTTGAGATCACGTACCGTGAGGAGTCACATAAAGCGTTGGCATGACCAGTTGTGGCGGGCACCGACTGACTCGAACCCCGAGAGAATGCTATATATTTGCCTGATTGACATGGAATAAAGTAGGGAGAGATAGGATCTTTATCTTTTACATATTCATCACTAAATAGAATAATCTAGTGATGTATATATATCATCTATTTTATCTCTAAAATAGAATAATCTCAAAATAAAGTCAATTTCTTTAAAAAATTGGTAAATAAAAGTATAGATAAAAATACTAAAAATAAGTAAAAATGAGAATTTGTGCAAACATACAACTCCTAGACTTGTATATATATATATATTCATTTATTTACTTCCTTTTGTAAATAACTTGTACATAATTTTTTAATTGTATCTATTTATTATAATTATATAAAATTAAAATAAAATTCATAAAACACAAAACAAAATAAATATCAAATCATCTTCTCATTGTACAAATGTATATTATAAGTAACAACCATTTATTAATACCTTTATTTAAAAATATAATAAAAATTCTTTTATATTCCTGAAATTATTTTTAAATAAATAAAATATACAATAAAATGTATTTTTTAATAAAATAAAAATACATGTATATAATATACATGTATATTATACTTGTACATAACACACTATACTGTATATATCGTATTCATTTATAACTAAAAATAATTAAAAATCATAGAAAAATAGTTTGAAAAATAGCAAATATTTTTCATTGTATTCATATTTTATTTTGAAATCATTTACTATTTTTTATTCATTATTCTTTGATTTTCGGTAATGAATATTCTGATTGGTCGACTCAGGTTTGTTGACCCAGGCCAACCTTTCCCCCAAGTCGGGTTAGACCTAACTCCCTTTACCGGAGCTGATTTCTCGATATTTTCCCGTCCAGCTCCGACCGACTCTTGTCTTGGATTGCAGACCTCTCGATTCTCTGTAGATCCGGGATCCTCGCTGAACCCTAGATGTGTCTGAATCACCCTAGGGTTTCACGCTACCCCTCGATCCTTCTAGACCCTCAGAATGCTTATAAAATCACTCCTCCGCCTCCACAGATAGGCAGCTCGTCCCTCACGCCTCTTTTCTCCCACGAACATCTCTAAAACAATGACATGGTTCTCGAGGAGATATTGGGATCTCGATTTGGTGCCTTGTTGATCGACGCTCGCCTTGTGGCCAGAGACAGTCGCTGCGAACAACCTCCACCATCTTCCACATCTTAGTTGAGGCCACGTCCTCGCTTCCACTTCACCGTCCTTCGCTGATCATCGTAGACCACTCAAGTACTCTCCATTTCAATCTATTTCCCTTTCACTTCGATTTTAGTCGTCGATTATCATTCACGATCTTGGCTTTGACCACCGGGTCTGAAGCCCAACCCAGCCATCTGACCGCTTTGATTCAACCCTCTTCTCTCCCTTCACCTTCTCCCACATGTATCCACCCTCAATCTCTCTCGTCGGAGCGAAGGATTAGTCTCCTCCCCTCACTTTCACAGGGGACCAAGTTAGCACCCACCGTCGCTTCCCTTACTTTCAGCCACAATAAACCCAGGTCGAGGCATCATCTTTGAGCTACGTTACCCCTTGTAAGCACAGGAGCACGAAAGGAGTAGAGACTGGCCCCTAGTTGCTCAAGCGGAGCAGCTCCAGGAGGAACCCCCTTCAGATCTCCGTCCGATTGTCCTTCACTCCATCGGAGCCTTCCAATCGGCGCTGCCACTGCCAGACATGTGTTGCGCATTTCGACGAGCCGATCAGAATCGATGAGTGCTAGATCCATCCGATCGAAGCTCGCCCAGCTTCATGTTCTTCCAGACCCCTTCACATCCGTTAGATGAGGAGCCAACTTTCTAGACTTGATCAGGCTCGTTGAGCCACGCCCAAAGGCTAACAGTCTGATCAGCTTTTCCGAAGATCTGCAACGCACGTTCCCAACATTCACTGAACTGTCAGATTGTCTCCAGGCATCATCATGACCATATGCTAATGTAGCGCTAGAACCGTCAGATCTAGATTAGAGCCACGTATTGCCCCAACCTATGGAGGGTATATTTAGTTTTTACACTTGCCTTTATGTTATTTCATTTTAGTCTAATAAATGTAATAATTAGTTAAAAACATTTTCCATTTTAGACCCTATACTTTATTTATTTACATTAGTCCAACTGAGTTTATCTCACGTGCATGTACACGTGCTTTTCCTGGTGTATTTGCAACTTTTACCCTGAACGTTTCACTAGTTAATAAATGAGAAGAGGTATTTAGTTATTGCAATTATGCCACTGTGAACTATGAGTCACGTGTAGTGTGTGTTTGCTCTAGACTTTTTGCATTCAGGCCCCTATAGTTTTCGTCTTATTATTAATTGGGCCCAAAACTTTAAATTTTTGCTGAAAGGTCCTTGCTTGATTGTATTTTATTTTTGTCATTTATATGTTGCAATAAATATTAATTTGGCCTTAAAAGTTATACAAAATACCCTGTAGCTCCTGCTAGCATGTGATTTGCATAGTAATTTTTGTGCGCCGATTTTCTTTCATTTTCTATTTTAAAAAAATCAAAGTCCCACTAAAACAATTTTGTTTGCCTTAGAAAAATCATAAAAATTCAAAAATAGTCTTAAAATTTCCAAAAATAGAATAGTTGTCTTTTGATATTTGATTTTCTGACCAAGTTTCATCGCATTATCTTCTATAAATCTAAACATTTTCAAAACACTCAAAATATTATAAAAATAATATAAAATCAACTAAAAAAAAATCCAAAAATTGCTTTTCAGTCCATGTTTGTAGATATCTCCTTGTAGTTTTTTAAAAAAATAATTTCTAGGAGTTTTGAGCATTTCATCTATTTTAAATTTGAAAAATGCTCCTGACTGTGAACTGTTTGCATATTTTCTTAGTTTTTGATTTTTATTTGAAAGATTATCAGCCAGACGATCATCAAGCATGTTCTCTTTTTAAGATCTAACAATCTTTCTTCCAGCAGCTTGGCTTCTTGCAGTAATGACACTTACCTTTGGTCTTTCACTTGCCTATATATTTCTACCTCTCCTGGATTCTTTCTCAGCTATTAGACCTACCATTTCTCGCAACTGCATAAACACGTGAAGAAGAGGATACGACATCTCCAGATGATCAACATCTGATCTCCTCATTTAGGAGACTACTCTTGAGCATAGACATTGTCAATGTTTCATCAATATAAAATTTTCTCACAATGACCACTAGTATCTCCTAGCTATTAAGCAGAAATCCCAGTAGAGAAGCATATGTAATTCATCGTCTAGCGTTATGATCATGGAACTCAACTTATTGATAAGTTTTTTTTATGATGATTTTTTTGCTCATATACCCCGTTAACTTTTTCCATAGAATCTTAGCTTTTGTATCTTCTACACCATGTGGAACATAGATAGGTCCAACCACTTCCTGATAGTTTCGATGGTTTTCCTATTCAGTTTTGTTCAATCTCCAGAGGACATGTCTTGTGGGTTGGATGTATACCCCTCTATCATATCATGTAGGTCCTTCCAGTACAAAATATCTTTCATATTGGATTTTCCACATCTACTAGTTGGTGCTTATCAACTTAATTATCACTCCTTCATCATCTTTTCCCATCTCTTTAACCTGATGTCGTTGATACCACTTGATGGGTTTAAAGCATGAGTATCACTTTTTACGGAAGCACATAGGAAAGAACCAAAAGATCCCTAACCTAGATGGATGGAAACCAAATAGATGTCACGAGTAATATGAGTAAAGAAATTACAAACATCAAGCAACCATAAAAACACACAACAGTTTTGATGTGGAAACTCCCAAAATGAAAGGGGAAAAATCACAGAGCGTTCTTAACCTAAACCACTCCACTATAGTTGGTGGTATGTTCATTCTTCTCAAAATAAGATACAAGATTAGACTTCTTATTTGTTTATCACCTAAGGAACACCAATAAAAATAGATAACAAGAGGAGAAGGATATCACTCAAGATTGGAACCAAGTCGGTAGCTCTCTTCCAAAGAGAGCCTCACTATTGCATCTTCTTCCTTCTCCTATGCTCTCGCACGAGCCAAGCATGCATCATGGGAGGATGAGGAAACCTCCAGAGATCTTCGTTGTACCTGAACATGGATAATTGAAGCAGTGTTAGGTCACACCAAGCTACCCTAGATTTATATATTCGAATAGTTAGGTCACACCCACCTGCTATGGTGTGAACACCATAGCATGTTACCTACTACACCTCTTGTGACACACTTGCTATTGTCCTAGTGCCATACCAAGTCACCTAATGCACGTTCTATGATGCACTACTATAACCTGAATGCCATAATAGGTCACCTGTTGCAGCATCATGTGACACACCTATTGTTGCGAATCGTGGAAGCAAACATGCACAAACACGATCACACAAGCAAGACACAAACACAAAGTTTTACAAGGTTTCACCCGTAAACGGGCTACGTCCTTGGGCGGCACCGATCGGTTTCACTATATGGAGAAAAGATAATACAAATGGTACTGAGAAGGTACACATATGGGATGAGAAATAGGATCAGAATAAGGATGCAGTATCTGGTGGCCCTAAGGCCCCTTTTATACTGCAACAAAAGAATACCATTTGTATTTCGCAATCCATACCAACAACTCTCAACCAATCAAAAGGTAGGAAATATATCAGACATGTCAGCAATCCTGAACCAACATCTCTTAGCCAATCAGAAGCCAGGACATAAATAAGCCACATCAGTAACCCAACAAGTGGTTAGGATTCAAGTCATGTCAACAATATCCACTTTAAATTGAATCCTCATATAGCAGAATGAATCACTACTATTACTTCATCATGAGTTGAATTCTCTACTAACAGAATTAACCAGTGGTAGACTCCACTGGGGTTGAATTCTCATATAGCAGAATTAACCGCTACTATGCTCCACCATGAGTTGAATTCTCCACTAGCAGAATTAGTCGTTGCTAGAGTCCACCGGGGTTGAATTCTCGTATAACAGATTTAACCAATACTATACTTCACCACTTGAAATTTAGATAGTAGGAATCAAGGAAATTATAAACAATATTCACCTTGAAATTTCTCGTTAGAGAAGCTTTACCGAGCTTCATCTTGCCGCCGCCAACCCCTCCTTGGAGCTACTACCAACTATCAATATTGAGCAAGTCCAAACAACGCCTGTACTTACTCCCAGGAACTGTACACCCTTGCAAGACATATAGGGTCTTCTGCTTGTTTTCCTTGATGAAAACAACCCCATCTTTGGCAACCTGCATGACTCCACCTTCAGCATTGTACCTGTATCCTTTAGAGTCCAAGACTCCAAGAGATATCAGGTTCTTCCTCATATCAGGAACATGTCGTATTTCTGTCACACTCCTCGCGACTCCATCGTGCATGTTGATCTTCACAGAGCCGATCCTTACAATCTTGCACACTGCATTACTCCCTATGATAACGGTTCCACCATCTATCTTCTCATAGGTGCGTAACCAATCTTCATTAGGAGACATATGGTAAGAACAACCTAAATCAAGAATCCATGTGCTATCGGTCATCTTCTGATCTGTGACGGTGAGAACGGAATCATCTTCAGAATCTCTGCCACCTTGAGCCATTGCAACAATTATGGCCTTCTTTGGGCAGTCTTTCTTTCAATGTCCAGGTTCCTTGTAGTAATTGTAGATGTCCCAAGCATTGTAATTCTTCAACTTGAACTTCTGCTTTCCATTCTTTGTGTAGTCAGAACTGACGTATCTCATAAGTCATAATCAAACCCGCAACATTAGAGTCTTGCATCCCAATAGCCATATGTCAAAGTTCATGAGTATGAAGACTCACGCGAACTTCCTCTAAGGTGATGGATTCTCTTCTCACAATCAATTATTAAACAAAATTCTCAAATGATAATGGAAGAGAAAACAATAAAATCAAGGTAGTGTCCTTATCTTCAATCTTAACATCTACGTTTCTTAAATCCATTAATAATGTATTTAAGCAATCAAGATGTTCTTTAAGAGATGTACCTTCATGCATGCAGAGAGAGAGAGAGAGAATAAACGTTGCTTCAAGAGCAACTTGTTGACCAGAGTCTTCGTCATGTACGAACTTTCGAGTCTCAACCACAGACATGCTGCGGAATCCTCATCGGCAACCTCTGTAATAATCTCATCCGCCAGACATAGCATGATCATCGAGTGTGCCTTCTCTTTCTTCGCCACTAACTCAGACAGATCGAGAGCCTTCAATCGCTCCTGATCTAACGGTGCCCGGATGCCATGCTGCTTCATACGGGCGTACATCTTGATCTGCCATAGACTGAATCCATTCTTCTCTGTGAACTTCTTGATCTTCAGATTGTGTGATACCATCTTGTTGGATGATCATGATGGGACCTGAAGCTCTGATACTAGTTTGTTATGAATCGTGGAAGAAAACACGCAAAACACGATCAAACAAGTAAGACACAAACACAAAGATTTACAAGGTTCACCCATAAATGGGCTAGGTCCTTGGATGGCGGTGATCAGTTTCACTATATGGAGAAAAGATAACACAGAGAGTACTGAGAAGGTACATATATGAGATGAGAATCAAGATCACAATGAGGATGCAATATCTAGTGGCCCTAAAGCTCCTTTTATATTACAATAAAAGAATACCGTTTGTATTCAACAATCCATTCCAACAGCTCTCACCCAAAAAGAAGGTATGACACATATCAGACATGTCAGTAATCTTGACCTAATAGCTCTCAGCTAATCAGAATGTATGACACAGATCAACCACATCAGCAGCCCAACAAGTGGTTAGGATTCAAGTCATATCAACACCTATTGTGATTTCTACCGATGCATTGCACCTACCATGGGTTGGAATGCATATCATGTCTCATGCTACTAACACCTTTTTATTTCGAACAAAGGGCCAAAGGTTACAATTCACCTTTTAGAATCGAATTACCATCTATATGGTCTTGCCAAAGCACATGTCTTCCCCTAAAGCGAGTATCTGGATGATGCTCCTCGGAACGCAACTAACATCAAGTTTTTGAGGAGTTATCTTTCTCGCATCTTTTTCTCTTTTGGATACATCCGTCTAGTAACCTGAGGGATTTTTTTAATTGCATTTAATGAGTTGTAAGCGAACTAGTTTCACTACAAGAAAAACAAGTTGTAGCCAAAGAATTATATTCATGGATGTGGAGCTTGTGGTCACAGAGTTGACACTAGCCACTGCACTTCGTAGCATATAACCATAGCCACAAGTCTCATCGAGAGAGTTCTCTAACCACGAATATGTCGTGGCAACTACAAGAAACCACCAAAATTGTCATGGCTACAATTCTAGCATGAATGTCCTCCTTACATCTTTGAAGACTTTGGTTACAGAATTGTAGATACAAAAAACTAGTGACCACACAATTATCGTGATCACAAGTTTCCGTAGCCACATTCTGTGACCACAACTTGTTTTCCTTGTAGTGTTTGTTTCCTATTTGTAGTATTCTTCTTTGTCAATGAATTAACCTCCTTTTCTAAAAAGGAAAGACAATAAAAATAGACTGAACAAGAGGTACAAACTATGAATAAATATAATATAATTTGGAAGTTGTTTTGTGATTTTTTTGACATTCTAGTCTTTAAGATTTATCTCTTGATTATGCGCCATTGGAAGAACGAACACCTATGGGAACATCTTTCAATATATAGTACATGTGTTGTCGTGTCATAAGGCATGAACATGGATGTAATGAAAAAGAAAAAGTAATGTAGTTGGACCACAGTTCGAAAGTGAAGTTGGTACCTCACTATCTTTTTGAGGTCATATTTGACGTATCAGTCTCACACCCATCTCTCTCCTTCACATTACTTGGTATCCCTTTGACGTTGACAACTTAAGGCCCTCCACACAGCTGCTCCGAGGCTCATTTGATTTTCTTCATTCCCATACTAAACAATCGAAAAAAGATGACTGAGAGACGAAATTTATCACAAATTTTAAGTATTTTTTTTATTTTTCCCACTAGAATGACAAGATGTCTTTGAAGAAAGGATTCATTTCTATCAATAGACCCGCTAAAGACCCAAACTGTATAGTACTTAGTGCAGGCGCCATAAAGAGATATGCTTTTATATCTTGCATTCGAAATCCTTCTTGATTTCTTTACTGTAATAAATATAAATCGCATGCTGCAGTTAAAGATCGTTTGTATTTTATGCTCGTTCACACCCTTAAAAAAATATATAAGATGACAATCTCTTCTCTTTTGAGCATTGCTGATAAATGTAGTTATCTTTCTAATGTCAGAGTTCAAGAAAGACTCAGAGAACTCGTTGTAATTTAGTACTCGGACAGAATTCACACTTATTTTTGTGAACATTTAGGTTCAATGTTCAATTGGGATAATTCCCTACTTTCTTCCCTCGAAAAAAATGTTCTTTTCCCTGCAAGGGTTTGGTTTATCTGAATGGTAGATTATCCTCAAGTCTCTGACATCACATAGTTAGAGGCAAACTAACTAACAACACCTCCTTGAAATGTAGAAGAACCTTTGACATCAATGGGTTTAGAGGAGCAAGTCCACACGCCTCACCTCTTTAATGTATTTTCGTCGAACTACATATATCGCTGACGACAAATCCATGATGAATTAGTCATTCCTTCCGCATAAGCAGTAGTTGCCCACCCATGCTTGCCTAGTGTATATGTCTTTTTCAATCCCACTCTGACCCTGGTAGAATGGCTTCCCCGGCCTACGAATTAAGCACAAGCACCTCCCATGCATTTCTCGTTTTCCACAGGAGCAATTAAAAGCCCCACTCAATAGATTATTTGAAAAGGTCGAAGACCAGACCTCTCATGCCGAGTAGCGCCTTTCTTTTTTCTGATTGATGTCGAATTCCAATTTCTGTCTCACAAGTCTAGGTCGAGGGGTTAGTATACATGTTCTTACCCAACAACTAACATACGTAATTAGAGAATTGAAACTGATTAACTAAAACTTGACAACGACTACTACAACATAAGTCCATAAATAATATATAGAGATCTCCATGTGAATATAATATAGGTCAGTCCCCCCGGTATTGTATTAGTTTTGATGGAAGAATGACCAAGTATTCATTTCTTAGTATTGTATTAATGTTGGAGAGTTGAAAGTACAACGGATGGGATAAGCTATGGATAACCTCCACCGTAGTTATTACATGGCATTTGGTTTTTTTAGATGAGTGATAATATTATTTTGTCCCCCGAAAATCAGACTTTATCTCAAAATGTTACATTATGATGACATCAGACTCAATGGTTTAAGTTTGTATTCAGCTGTTGAGGCTTCTTCGTATGCTTTTGTGACTTGTAGAGTTCAATCTTTGGTGCTTCAAGACCACATGTTATGAGACAATAGGATACATGGTATGGCTTCTGATTTTCTAAATGCTTTGGAAGGCCTACATGTCGTACTTCCGTCTCTTGATCTTACATATTTTGCTAATAAGGATACCGTCTCCCCTAAAGCCGAGAGTGCTTTGGCGAATTCCCTTTTTAGCAAAATTGTAAAAGAAATGGAAGTTGAGTTTGACATGACTGCTAGACAAAAAGTAATTTTCTGATGTTTGCAAGCTAGACACGTTCAAGATTTTCTTCTTGCCATTCCTATTGAGGGACTGGCAGTGCATATGTCACCCATTTAGTGTCGTACTATTCTCAAGTATCGCCTCATAAATCCTCTATTTTCCAGCAGATGAGGTTTGTCCCATTATGCCACAAATCATGTTTAGACGCCTCCGGGGAGCATGCCGTTCATTGTCGTGAACGGCCAGATTTTAAATATAGGCATGATTTTGTCAGGGATGTCCTTTATGATGTTCTCAAGCATGCAGGGGTTGCTTCAAAGAAAGGACCTGCAAATTTTCTGACGGATCCACAGGAGGGGAGATCGACACTTAGACCAGCATATATTTTAATATTTGGATGGGCCGGAGGGAAATATGTATGTGTTGATTTGACTGGAATTTCTCCATTGGTGGGTCCTATAAGGAGTGATTTTGTTGCGGGATACACTGAACAAAAAGTTGCCTTAGCTAAAGTGGCTAAGCATGAGAAGGCTTGTATGGACAATCAACATGTATTCATCCCCTTTGGTTTTGATACATTTGTGTCCTTGGCAAGTAAAGCTGTTGAGCTCCTCAAGAGGATCCAAAAAATTATGTATAGCAATATTATGATTCTTAGATCTCTGAATGTTTGTTCCGAAGAATTGGATTTGCCATCCAAAAGGGACTGACGGCGTAGCTTGTTGCCCGTCTCCCATCAATTTCTATGTAACTCCATCATATATTATATTTTTATTTGTATTATTTACTTTTCCTTGTATTTCAAATCAATCGATCAAGAACATGAAATAAACTTCACTTATCTCTCATCTCTCCTTATTTTGTATCCCGAATGTTTTATCTGTTCTCGAAAATGATCAGTTGTGGGGATAAATTTGATGTATCGTTTGATGTGCAGTGACCACGCAAAATAAGTGGTTCTTCGGGGATTTTTGGTTCACGAGTTCGTTTAAATCTTAAAAATCGATTCTAACAAATGAATTATAGGACATCGATCTCTGATATGCTGGATAACCGTCTTTGTGACTTGTGGATCTTATTGTGGGATGTATAGGCGCTAATCACTCCAACGAGTGGGATAAACCGGTATCCACAGTGAAGAGATCTATACGAATTTCCAAAGTTAATCTCAAGAGGCTAAATCCTAAGATTAGCTCAATTGTTCCAAAACATCAGACTTCTGCAAATAACACCCAAATTCGAATCTCACAAACTGTGTTATCTCATGAGATTTTAACATGGGAGCTCCATTAGTTATTCCTGAAAAGCTTTTGGGTTATAAAGAAAGCGTAATTGTGAACTTATGTACCGTAATCCATCAAGCATATCAGTAAAGCATGGATGTCTAGTACACAGACAGAGAAGATGAGACCCACATCAACTGCAGATCTTTGGTTTTATGCAGATGGGACATTTCAACAACCCCTATTATCATCACGCCCCAATTATGCACCCGCAGCTGAAAAACAATGAACGCTTCCAAAACCTCGTCTCCTGTGGGAGGGGCAGTGGAATCGCAGATTGGGATGTTCATGCTACCTGATGCCCCACGCGTGCAATTGACGGTCATCCTCATCGTCGATTCCATATCCCAGATGATCCTCATCTAGAACCACAAGTTTTTTCATACCTGGATTAATCGGTTCTTTCTCTACCAAATTTGATCGACTTTCCGGCTGTTATTGGAATTGCAAACACGTGTGATTGATCAGTTCATGTTGATTTAAGTGGTGTATGCCTATTTAAGTAAGAAAAACTTTCTCCCATCCGCTAATACTGTGATTTACATGAATTGAGAGATGGTCCAATGATTACAACAGCAGATGATAAACCGAGAACATGTTTAAGTTATGCATGAATGTTTTAACAAGGGAAAGTATGGGGCACAACCCTGCTGAGGGTTTAGACATGGCAGAGGAGATGCTCTGAAATATTGGAGGACAGTATAGATAGACAGTCTGAGTGATTACACAGGATCTGCTGTAAAACTCCATGCAGCAAATCATGATCGAGCGACTCTTCTTGTACAGCAGAGGATCCATACTCTGTATAAAAGGAACAAGATTTTCCGTGGAAATTTCAATTCTCCAGTACGGGGTCTATGGACAACTACCGCTTGGTTTTTCTATAAATATCATGGTTTCCGCAAGTGTAATAATTGAAGACGAATAAGCTATTGTACAAAAGCTGTTTGAATGGATGTGATTGTACCCATTTGTGGCCGATGAATTTGGTTCATTATTACTGCCTAGACCTATTTAAGTATCCATATAATACTCACATAAGATATGCACCCCTCAATAGTTGATACTATCGGGATCCGAAGACCACACGAGTGGCTCTGTTGTAAAGCTTGAGATCAACAATGGCGCTGCAAGTTATCCCAATATTACTCCTTTCAGTCATCCTATCATATTCTCCAAGCACCGCTGCAATAATTGGGAGCTTCCTCGACTGCTTCCAAAGCCACACCAATAACACCACATCTCCGATCATTCACACCTCAAACACCAATTCCTACAAAACCATATTCCTCTCCAACGCCCAAAACAAGAGAACCATCTACTCAACAACCTCCCACAAGCCCCTCCTCATCATAACACCCAGAACCTCCTCCGATGTCCAGGTTGCCGTGCTCTGCGGCCGGAGGCATGGCCTCCGTTTACGTACTCGCAGCGGCGGCCACGACTATGAAGGCCTCTCTTTCATATCCATCTACACCGATCCATTCGTCCTAATCGACCTCCGCAACCTACGGAGCATTTCTGTGGATGTAGATGACAACACTGCATGGGCTGGTGCCGGTGCAACTCTTGGGGAGTTGTACTATCACATCGCTAAAGCGACGCCGATCCACGGGTTCCCCGGAGGGATATGCCCAACGCTCGGCCTCGGCGGGCATCTAAGCGGCGGGGGGATCGGAACGATGATGCGTAAGTACGGCAGCGCGGCCGATAACGTCATTGACGTCGTGCTCGTGGACGCTAATGGGGATGTACAGAACAGGGCTACGATGGGCGAGGACCTCTTCTGGGCAATACGAGGTGGTGGTGCAGCGAGCTTCAGCATCGTTCTCTCTTACAAGATCAAGTTGGTCACTGTTCCTCCCTTGGTGACGGTGTTCGGCGTATGGAGAAACCTCAAGCAAAACGTGACGAGGATCCTGAGCAGGTGGGAGCAGATTGGCAGCAACCTGATCGATGACTTGTTCATAAAGACACTAGCTATGGTGGTGAACGATGGCCGATCCGGCCGAACTATTGGTGTTTACTTCCAGTGCTTGTTTCTAGGAAGGGAGGGAGAGCTACTAGCTTACATGGCCAGGGTCTTTCCCGAGCTTGGAGTGAAGGAATCGGATCTCATGGAGCTCAGCTGGATAGACTCCGTCAAGTTCTTTTCCAATCTCATGGGCAGCCCGACGGAGGTACTGCTCGACAGGACACCTCTCTACAATGGGTCCTTCAAGGCCAAGTCTGACTTCGTGCAGGAACCCATCGGGGAGAAGGGGTGGGAGAGGATATGGGAGCTTCTACTGGAGGCAGAGGGCGAGCCCGTGGGGTTGATCATGGACGCAATGGGTGGGATGATGGACATGATATCCGAGAGCGCGACCCCATTCCCTCACAGGAAGGGGAACTTGTATAATATACAGTACTTCATGAGGTGGTTGGGGAGGGATGTGGCGGTGGCTAAGAGGCATCTGGAATGGATGAAGGGTCTCTACGAGAAGATGGCTCCATATGTGTCCAAGGACCCTCGGGGAGCCTATATGAGCTACAAGGACATTGACTTGGGGAGGAACGTGGAGGGGAGCCTTGAGAGTGGCGAGGTGTGGGGGAGGAAGTACTTCAAGGGTAACTTCGAGAGGTTGGTGAAGGTCAAGTGCATGGTGGATAGGGATGACTTCTTCTGGAGTGAGCAGAGCATACCTCCCATTTGTGCATGGTAGATGGTATGGCAGATGGTGGCAGAGATCTTTGAATATCGAATTGTTTGAGCCGGTTGTACTTGTACATGAGTGTTCATGATTAATTGTTGGTGAGGGAGACTTGGGTTATATTTCAAAATGGAGAAAAGGAAATCTACACAATCATATAGGTAATTTGCCTATATCAGTCTCTTGTCCTTTTTTAAATTTTTTGAAATGAGGATCACTATATATCATCATGACGTCATTCAAATTTCAACTTATTTTGAGACTTTTATATGTTCCATCAAAACTATCAAATTTTAACGATATCAGAATTGTTTGAATTGACCCTTATGGTGGACATGTTAGGAATGCATGTTTTCCACGAAACGTAGAAACACATATTCCACTTAATATTTAAGTAAATCCACTATGAATTCATTTCAAAAAAATCGAAAAATAAAGAGGAAAAAAAGTTGGAAAGTAAGTTACGTATAGTCATGATGTAAGCTCCTCAACCTCTTCAAAATATTATATATCAAAATGGAGTGCATGTTTTTTTTAATGATTAAGATCATACTTTACTGAGACACTCCTCATTGTGAATTATTTCTCAGAACACGATGGGAGAATTTCTGGAGACCAAGGCCATATCCTCCTTGGATATCTCTGCTAGAAGTGAAAGTTTCAGAAATCAAACTAGGTTTGGAGGTTGCTTCACTCTACAATGAGTACATCATGCTTATTATATATGACCAGAAATCTGTGGTTGATCAGATCAACCATGTCACCCAGCCAGATTGGAGATTTAAGCTTGTCAGATTCATCATTTAGATATGCTTCCACCAAACATCAATCTGGTTTTTCAACCACGTCTAAATGTGGGTCATGCCAACAACCTTGCGGCTGTTACTTTTCTGATTGATGGGTTCTGGAAAAGAAAAATTTTCTTTGCATACTTAATTCATTTCAAACTTATAATTAACCAGGAGAGACGTGAAACCAATGAACCGCATTTAGAGATTAATACACACACACATGTAGCTACAACCAAAAATATAAAAAAGACACTAGTTTAAGAAAGAAATGGTTGTTGGGAAAAACAACGAAGGCATGACCAATCACAGTACACACGCTATAATGGTAGTTGATTACATCTCATGACCACAACTCGAGAAAATGAAGAAGAATAACAAGTAAAACTCTCTGTTCACATGGCCCGTAGTCTTATTATTATAAGAACTATATATTGAATAGAAATAAATTTTTATAAGGATGAGGAATCTAATTCTTTTAGGACTCCACATCCTAATAATTAACTCTTATTCCTAATAATTTACTTCCTGAGCTAAATTCTATAGTGATCTTCATGTCTTCTTGAATATATACTTGTCCATCTTCACTACCAACAAGCCTCCCTTACAGGAAGTCTTCGCCTCTTGATGATGCAGTCGTTGTACCTCCTTTTGGCTTGGTTGCACAGTATAAATTTATACTATTGAACATAACACCTTAAATTTCTTTTGATTGGAAAGTGTACCATCATCGTTTAGCATAACAAACTACACTAGTTTTTCCTTCATGCTGCACATTTCTACATCAGAGGTGCCAAGAACATGTTGCAATATTCTTGAAATACTCATCATAGGAAAAACTCGAGCTCTATCACCTATAACGACCCTTCCTTTGAGTTTGTGTGCCCTATTTGACATCCTTGTCACTTGCATCACCATGCGTGCATGATAAATCCAGAATTTATCATCATTAATATGACATATTAGCCCTCTAACTTAAAAAAATCAATTCAATTAATTGATAAAAGATTTAATTTAACAATTAACATTCTTTAAGTAATTAACACTAATTATATATACATAAATAAATCTATCATTGTGTCTATGTGGTTTCTTAATATTAAAAATTAAATAAAATTTAGTTTAATATTATATTTACTATATGTAAAATTTATCCATAAATGAAATATACAAAAAGTAAAATAAAATAGGTATTTTTATACACTTAAAAATACTTACAAAAATAAAATGTAGACATGATGTAATTTGATCTTGAGTTCTACATAAAAATTGTAGATCTTAAAAAGATATACATCTTTCATGTTAATCACTTTTTAATTTGAACACCCTAACTGTTTTATTTATATTTATATTTGTTTTGTTTATTGCTCTCAATTTTGATAGGACTACGTGACTCTCTCTAATTGAGACATGTGCCCTGGCATTTCCATCTTACCCGTGCCCCTTAATCAGGCATTGGATCACACGATCCCATGGTTGTTGCATTTCATCAACCTCCCGCACCCCTAGCCTCTCACCGAATACATTCCAACCACTTAACTCCCCCTTTTTCTTAACTCCTTCACGATGTTTCCCAACCAACGGATAATACCTAAACCTTCACATAACCACCCTCCTTCATGCCCTAATCCTAAACCCTAACTTCCTAACTTCCATCGCAACTCCATGGTGGTTGAAACCTCAACGAAAATAACCTAGAGCTGTCATCTTTTCTCATTCAAATACACCATCTCTGATGACTTTTCACCGTGTCCACCTTTACGAGGGTGAAGATCCAGTGTCTCTTCCTCCTCCTGTGATAGAGGAATGAGGAATTGATGTTGCTAAAATGATGAAATAGCCCTGGTGAGATCCATGGTAGACCAACCATGCTACAAAAAATAAATCAAGTCGTTCGAGCTTCTTGGGATGGCTTACCAGGTCAAGCGATGACTTAAGGATGATACTGACATCAACCCAAGCTGCCACCTTCATGCTAACGACCATGTTCAATGTATGGGTCCCTCATCTTTCATTGATTGGAGAATCGATGGAGCTCCATTCGTAGCTTTTGCCTCCAACAAGCCTATACCAACTAGAGTTTGTAGAAAGAACTGATCAGCCTTTCATTTCATTCTTTTTTAAATAATTTGCCTGAAATCTAAATAAAAAATACATTTTGTTTATAATGTTATCTAATGCAATGCATAGTTTAGTTCATTTTTTACCTAAATAATGTGATGAACACTTAACCTATGTATATATATAGCTTGATCGTTGGAATTGATATATTGTGTCCTTGAGTTTGACCCTAGTCTAATCCAGTATAATTGTATTAAACCAAGCCACTCTTCACAGAGATTCTCACTAGGTTTTGATCGGTGTGTATTCGACCATATTATAAAGAATCAATATTAACTTAGCCGAACACACATTAATCAAATGATACCATTGCCAAGGACATGATTCCCTCTTTGTGATTAATTGAGTATTAATGTTTAATTAAGTGATTTTTATGTAAATTTAGGTCAACATGTGTGTTTTGTGACTAATTTGCATTGTTTGTGTTGTGTGTTTCATTGCTTAATTATTTCTTTTGATGATATATCTAGTCTATAGCTTTTATGGCATGGCCCACGATGATTGAGGATGCTTGGGAGATGTGGAGGAGAGCAGTTGGGAGCTCCTACTGTGAGGAGCCGTAGAAGCTTTTTCTGATGAATTAAATGAAATAATTAGCATTCGTGTTATCATTTTTATGTGTTGCATATATTTATGTGTTTTAATAATTGCCTTTACAATGGTTCTTGTTTGAGTATTCATGTTTGTATATATGGACTATGGACTTTAACTTTGTTGTGTTGAACCTGTTTCACCCTTAACCCGTGTGGGGCTCAACTTGAGTGTTAAAAACTAGGTCTAGGCATGAGGTTCTTTGAGCATTATTTAGATCATATATTTTATGCATGCTTGATCATAATTAGGACATCTAACAATGCATCTCATGAGATTCACTTCATCTCATAAGATTCAATTAGATGCGCATATCGCTTCACTTAGAAAAAATAAACTCAAATCTTTTATGCTCATAGAAGCATGTTTAGGATGCGGTTTTTTTTCTACGTACATGTATATAATGATATATTTATATTTAGTCTTTCACTTGCATGGAGAGAGCTGAAGTCACTATGAGTATTTCTTTCTCAGGCATGCATCATGTTTTCATTTGCACCAGCTTTTATCCATTCTCAATATTGATTTATCACTTAGGAATTTAATGGAACCAGGACTGGAAAATAGACGTGAATGATTTCTTGCTCTCATTTTAACACAAGTGATAGCCTAAGGACTTAATTGGGTCTGATGATGCAAGTTGATCTTAATTAAATGGTGTAAAAATCATCCTATCTTATAGGAGAGCAAACCCCACATTGATTACATGTATTATTATTCTTGTTGAGGGGTGAGGATGTATCCCTCGAATAGTGCCAAAATCGAATTTATACATGTGCATAATGGATGCTATATTGGATTGTCACAAGAAAATTGAAAAGATAAAAGAACTAATATTTATCGGTATTCATGTTTGAGCTAGTGAACTCATGTTATTTGTTTGGTTAAGATTTTGGTTGACTTTTTAAACAACTCCCTTAAAACCCTAAAGACTCCATTTCCATCTAATAGATTCTATTCATCTAAATAGATTCATCTAACTCTAACTCTTGTGTCCCGATTTCCCCCATCCTTAGCTCTAGTTTTTAATTACTCAGGCTATTCTCCATCCTAATTATGGGGGAAACAAACCTTCTCTGATTGTTACCTCAGGTCCCTTCATTTTCATTCTATATCTCTTTACTTAGGCTCTTCTCAACCAAAGCGGGCCGGGCTTAGGCGGGCGCGGGAGAATAGGGAGAACCTGAGCCCTGTATACTTCTATTCATTACTCATTTTACCCATTTCCTATGTCTTATAATTACACTTAAGTTATTTTTTACTTAAGTATAAGGGGAATACCAAGTCCATTCTCGTATGTCCCTTGGTATTCATCATGAGGTATGGCTTCATATTACTTAGTGCTATGAGGACATAACACGAGCTAATTATAGGAGGGTGTACCGTACGTATTTCATATATACTTCAACCAAAGCTCATATTTTCAAAAAAATTCAACTTTTTGGGCTAAGGATAAAATGATTTTGTAAAAAAAGTTTGTAAAATGATTTGAAAATTTTATAACTATGTGACATTGTTCTGAAAATGGTTTACAATGGTCTGTAAAAATAAGGATTTTACTTGTTTTTAAAACATTTGTACAATGTTTGTAAATTCTATATTTATGTTACATGGTTTGTAAACTATTTTCAAAGTCTTTTAAAAAATAGGGTGTAAATGAGACTAACAATTATTTTATAAATGAATCTAACTCTAACTAAAGATTAAAAAATTGGAAAATTTAAATAAAAAAATACTAGCTAATAAGTTGGATGTATCCTTGACACCTTCAGTTTTACACAAGGATTGAAAGTTCATAATCCTTGGTTTATGTGGTCCTTTGATTTAGAGTTAACCATTCTTATTCATTAGGGTCTTAGACATAAAAATTCACACTTCCCTAGTTTGAAAGATATGTGTGCTATATTTCATGCTTAATTTCTACCTTTAAGAATATGACCATCACCTCACATGCACCACAATAGTTTGGATGTGATTAGTTGAGGTTTCACTTGAAAAATTGATGGGAGATTTGAGTTTGAACCGATCTAATGATACTCGAGGATGGAATAAAATCAAGTAACGCTTCATGAAACTTGAGTGTCAATACTTTAGCCAATATGAGAACACACTTTTGTACTACCCTTTGATATTGACCTAAGTGTTAGGGTGTGATGAAACTTAATAAAATATTGATCAGTGTTCGCCGACTTGGTAAAAGCAGTGGAACTAGCCATAAAGAAAAGAAAAGGAAAGAGATAGAGAAAGAAAAGATCTTACACTACAAAGTCAAATTCAAAGAGCTTCCACCAAAGGCTAGTGATCCCAACCTTTTAAGTGTCCACTTGGACCAACATCTTAGGCTTTTTTGAGTCGGGCTAGCACCAAAAAAGGCTTTACATCATATATCGATACAAGTTTGAGTGTAGAAGGTATAATAGATACTCAAAAGAGATACCCCAGTGCATTCCAAAAAAACAAGTACAGACGACTCAACCTCTTTCGATGGGCACACTGATCAACAACCAAAGATATATGTGTTGTGTTAATAATGCACTTGAGAGGATCCTTGTTCCAATGGGAGGAAGAGAAGAAAAAGACACAATCATACTCCCTCCATAAATTTTCCTTCCATCTACACATTTAAGTCTGACAACTAAAGAGATGAGAGATTGACTGCACGAATACATTTATTCCCTAGTGTTAAGGATTGGGTCCTTAGAAGAGTCTCTTGGGCTGGAACCTTGGGTGACATTTCGACTCTATAGTGGTAAATGCAGTCAACACTAAATGTCATATCTCCTACTATTTATGTATAAAAAAAGAATATGATGATTAAGGAAGCTGAGTTCTGTTTGACTAAGATTGGGTCCAGCTTAGAATTTTCGGACCACTAAAATCGAGAATTTTAGATGACTAAAGTCTTATACATTCATGTGCACAATCAATGATTCAACAAATTATTTCATTCTTTATTTGCATGAGGACGAGCAAAGTTTAAGTATAAGGGGTGATAAATACCATATATTATCAACATTAATATGATTCATTAACTGTATAATTTAAACAAATCAATTCAATTATTAATAAAAATTCAATATAACAATTAACATTATGTAAATAATCAATACTAATTATATGTGCATAAGTAAATCGATTACTATGCCATTATTTTATGTATTTTCTTATTATTAAACACAACACAAAAATTAATTTAATATTGTATATATTACGTTTAACATTTATACATAAATAAAAAAATAAAAATAACAAAAATAAAAAATACATATTTTTATTCACTTAAAATAATTTCAAAAATAAAACTATGTATATATATGACGTAATATGATCTTGAGTTCTACATGAAAAGTGTATATCTTGAAAAGATCCACAATGTTTATGTTAAAAAAAATTTAATTTGAAGAACCTAGCTGATTTATTATATTTATCTTTATTTTATTTATTTCTCTCAATTCTAATTGGGCCACGTGTCCCTCTCCAATTGAGTCACTTGTCCTGTCCCTTCGATGAATCTCCCTTTCATCACTTTTATTATATCATTATGGCCTTAGATCCCTAGTTAAATACAAGTATATATTTTTAATTTGCTAAAATAAACACTTTGTACTTTGTACAAAATACTGAATTAAATACTGTATATTTATTGTATTTAATTCTAAAATAAAGGAAAAAAGGAAGAAAATAAAAAGAAATGAAACACTATAGGTGTTGAGTATCCTTACACCATGATACCCAGTAAATTATGATGATTGGTCGACAAGGAAAAAAGTAGGGGGAGATAGGGTAGAAGAACTATGCAAAAATACACCGAAAACCATACATAAAACCTTGATTTTAATTCATAGATAATTGAAATTTTGCACCTATTTTATTTAATTACTTTTTTACTTCAAATAATAAAACTCTCAACAAGAATATCATAGATAAAAATATAAAGAAAAAAATACAAAATTGATCTCATAGAAAAATAGTGCACAGTGTGCACGAGATACACAAACTTAAAACTTCACAGACCTATATATTCTCCATACTATATCAAAAAGGACCAAAATCAACTAAATTGTATATAACTTTTAATAATCTATTTAATGAAGGTGGTTTCATTTAGTTTGGAGTTAATTTACAAAATTTAGATTTTGGATCCATATTATGCATTCATGATTGATGATATGTTTTCTTTCTGTTATTATAAAGATTGTTGCAATAAATTTGTTGCTTGATGAATGAAATGATCCCTTTTTATCCAAAAAATGTATATTTTATTAATATATTTATTCCTTAAAATTTTTAAATTCTTTTATTTTAATAAAATTGTAAATATTATTTGATATATTTACATAATTACAATAAAATAAAACAATTAAAGTAAATCAAAATAAATAATATAATTAAACACATAGATGAAATAGACCTACATATACCTATAAAGAGCCTATACTATTTATGCATATAGATAAACTCTTAAAATACAACAAAAATACCCAAAAATGTATTTAAATAAAACAAAAAATACAAAAAATACTTGTTTATAATAATAAAATAGAAAATACAAATTAAAAATAAAATAAATAAAATACATACCAATTACCTATGTATATACATGTAAAAAGTAACTTATAATAAACGACCTCAAAAACATAAATAAAAATATGTATAAATACTACATATTATAAAAATTTATTTTTTATAACATAAAATTAACTAACTCGTTTAATATTTTATATTCATTTTCTAAAGAATTTTTTCCTTCCAATTTCATGTTTGGCCCATGGATCAACCAGGAGCCTTCGATTGTTGACTCGAGGTCAACTGTCTTGACATCCAGCTGTCGTGTCATAAATGTCATGGGGAACCCTTCTCTTTAACCATATAATTCAAGGGAGAGGATCGCATGCACTACACAAGCGGGAGCGAAGTTGCTGAGTGACCCTTTACTAAGAACAACTGATTAGAACGACAATCAACCCACATATAATAATGAAGCAATAAAAGCAAGGGACACAGATCAAAGTTTATTATACCCTACGATGAATGTGTAAAGTAGACAAGCAGGTAATGTTTGGACTCAGGGAATACTTATGTAGCACATGTATTTTATTTATAAATAAAAAATAATTTTATATGTATATAGGTATGTACACTATTTAATTAGGTTTGTGTGGGTTTTTGAAAAAAAATTAATTTGTTTTTTAATTTTTTAACTTTTATATTATTTTTTTAAATTAGTTATAAATATTTAATAATACCAAATAATATTATAACTTATGTATTAATATATATAGATATCATACACTATATGGTAATATAATTATAAATAAAGGTAAAAATAGTAAAAAAATAGCAACATAAAATGTGTTTGTATTTTTCTATAATTGTTTACTATTTTTGTGATTTTTCAAGTGATTTCTACTTTTACGTATTTTTAAAGTAAAAATATTCCCAAAACATGAAATAAATATAAAAGTCTAACTGATTTGGGGTTTAAAAAAATAAAAATCATCAAAATGTTTCCAAAACAATTTTAATATATACTAAAATATAAATAAAAGTGCAGATCATGAAGGAATGTTTTTAGGGTTTTTGAAGAATTTTTATATTTTTAAAGGATTTTGGAGCTTTTTAGTTTTTTTATCATTTGCTTTTTCTATTTTTAGGGTTATGGTCTGGTGGTACTAGATGTTATAATAAACACATATTATTTCTTGGGAATTTTTATACATGATTTTACAATTTTTTTTGGATTTTTTTTAAAAACAAACAATGAATATTCGTTCACTATTTGATTTTTAGTAAACGAAATATGCGTGAAATGCAAAATAAAAATTATGGAGTGAAAGGACACTACATGGGGCACATTATTCTATTTTTATATAATTTTTGGAGCACAGATGATATTTATTGAAAGTAAACACAAATATTTGAACTAGTAGTGGTATATTTGCAATTAAAAATTAATGCAAGAGGTGCAAATAACCAATAACCAAAAGTTTATAACTAATATATAAAGTTTAATAATATTAAAAAATAATTAAAAGAACCTTTTAGGGTTTACATACATTTTTTTACAAAATAACATGTACGAGTGCACGTGTATAGCATGGACTATGTTGTAATATTAAGTACAAACAAGGGCGCATATGCAAATATTCCACTACTTTTTACTCTACAAAAAATTTACAGGACTAATTAATAACAACAAAAATTGGAGGGGGTCTTTGAAGTTTACCACATAAGCGACTCGGATCGCATTGTGTCTGGTCCTGTGGCTCTCGAAACGCACCATTTCATCTGATCCAAGGGTTGAGAAAGAACCTGACATTCCTATGTGATCAGATGACTAAGAAGTGCTTAGGAAGAATACGGAAGAACTCCATGCCCTCATTGCTTTGATCACTAACTATACCTTAGTCTGGCCTTGAATTATCATGCCGACAGGTGCAACTCCTTCCTGGAAGTCCATCGCGTGTGGTAGGAGGTTCAGATGATGTCAAGAATGCTTAAGTGACTTGAACGACACCTGACCACCTAAGAAGTCTCCAAGTCTCTCAGGAGGGCCCAAAGGGCCGTCAAGTGCTTTATCCAGCACGAAAAAGTTAGAGGGCAGGAGAGTTACTCCCTCGACTAAGTTTCGAAGCTGCAACAACAAGGGGAGATGAAGTGTAAATATATTTGGCGAGGTGGTCAGAGAGGAACTCAGGTTGCTTGATTCGAAGAACGAATCAAGGGGGAATGAAGTGTGCTTGTGGAGAAAGTGATCAGGATCGATATGAGCGTGAAGGCAGGTCAGATAAAAGGGTAGGGCACGGTGAATCATACCTGGAGCTCGAGGTCTAGGTTAATGGAAAAGATTAGATTTTACTTAAAGTTGTGAATTAAAATCTAAAACGAAAGGCTAGAATAAAAAATACAGTAATAATATTACCTAAGAACAGAAATGATGGCCTTGACTGAGCTGGAAGCTCAGGAAGCAGAACCGCCGACGTAAGGTATGGCGATGGGTTGGATCAGCTCTCCCACAGCTCCTCATTGATGTAGATCGCCTCCAGATGTTGTTGTCACTAACGTCAAGGATCTTAGGTCGATCAGAGGGGCTAAGAACCTTGGAAGATTGATCAAAAAATACAAAAGGTGTGCTAGGGTTATATTTATAGGAAGGTTTTCCATGATTTTTGAGGGGAGCTTGCGTGAAGGTTGACAGTGGTAAGTGAAGGTTCGAAGATGGGCGTGGAAGAAGGACGAAGTGGCTATAGTGGGGTGGAAGGCTCGAGGTGAAAGGATGAAAGTAAAGGCGTAGAGAAATTAGTGAAGTCAGGTGCCCACGAAGCTTCTGAAAGAAATCAGGCGGAGGCTAGACAGTTGATGATATGTCAGCATTTGAAAGGTCAAGGCTTGTCCACGAGGACCAACCAGGAAATATAGAAATGAATATTGCTTATAAAATTGACAAAAAAATAGGAAATGAATAAATTAATCTGTGGTTATAAAATAAAAAAATGTTTCTGAATTTACATAGTATTTAATTCATATTTTTTTATTTTTTGACTTAAATTTATGTTCCTTTTTACAAGTATACATATAGCTATATTCGTCTATATTTTATGTATTTTATTTTTATTTTTGTAATTTTGATTTTATTATTTGATATTAATTTTTATATAATTAAGACTTATTTAAATACGCTTAATATATTTTTATTCTACTTTTCTGATATAATATTCACACTTAAATAATTTAGGGCACTTATTATATAGGTATATGCACTGTATATTCATCTATGTATTTTGTTCACATAATTATTTATTGGTAGTTTGAATTGTTTTGGTCTTGTTTTATTATGTATATGTGTTATAAACAATATTTAAAAAATATAAAAATATAAAAGTTATAAAAGCATAAAGAATTTGAGGAATTAATAAAATGAATAATTTTTCGGGAACATTGTATAATAGGGGTCCAAAACCTGTCTTTTACATCTTAACTTCAAATTAAATGAAACCACCTTAATTAAATATATTATTAAAAGTTGTATATAATTAAAGGTGACTTTGATGCATTTCGAGTTTGTATGGAGGAAATATAGGTCTGTGAAATTTGGGTTTATGTTTTTATTCTTAGTGTAGAATGTACATTGTGTATTATTTTTTATGTGAAATTATTTTTGTATTTTTCTCCTTTGTTTTATCTACAATTCTCATGGACAAAATTTGTTGATTTGATTTGCAAATAATAAAGAATAAAATAGGTCCCAAAAGTTAATTATTGGCATATTTTTGTAGGGTTTTGAGAATGTATTTTTTGTACAATTTGCTGCCCATCTCCCCCTACTTTATTCCTTATCAACTAAGTCATCATAATGACTAAATCCTGGGGGCTAGGATCACTCAACACCTATAGTGTCTCGTTTCTTTTTCCTTTCTTCCTTAATTTTTTGAATTAATACGATAAATATACAATATTTTACAAAATATTTTGTACAAATTAAAGAAAGTCTATTTTGACAAATTAATGATATATACATGCACTTTGATAGGGATTTAAGGCCAAAATGAAAGAATATATGTGATAAATTGGAGATTCATCACCTCCCATACTTGCCTTCACTTATCCCTTGCAAACACTTATGCCTATAATTGCAGAAAAGAAAATAGAGAAAAGAAAAAGAAATAACTTGGAATAATTGTTGTCTTTTAAACTTGTCCGAATAAAGTCAAAATTTGGAGCTCAGAGAATATCTTTGGATTAATGGTGTGTTTGGAACCACATAGAAGTCAGGAAGTGTGACATAACAACCCTTAGGTTCCATACTCCTATTATCCAGTCACAACCAACTTTGAACCATCCTCTCAGTCGCATACTCTTGCTACCTTGAAGTGATAGAACCATGTGTGTGAACTTGTTCATCTCTCCCAAATAAAATCATTGAACTACGAAGGCGTCTGCACTTCTATTAACTCATCCTTATGGATACATATATCCCCTTCTAAGGTCAGGTGCTCTGGGTCTTTACAACCGAATGTGTGCAAAAGTTAGAAGAATGGTAAGAGAAGTGGGAATGGACCATTGTAGCCTTCATTCCTTGTGAAGTCAGCTAGTGTAACTGATTCTTCATCATAAGTAGGATTTTTCTGACGCTCAAATTTTTGTAGAATTTTTGGGTGTAGGCTTCTTTGAATACTTTCTTTGACTTCGTACAACTTCCGCTTCTTCATTCATGCTTGTGCCTCGGTGGATATAGCATCTTTTGTTCCACCCATTTTTTTAGGGTCTTAGAGAATGTTGTGCCGGTAGACCATTCCTCATCCGAAGAATTCTTTCAATCCATCTCCCTCCTTTTAGATATCATTGTTATCAAAAGAAGTGGGTTAGAGTGTGTCGACAATCTCCAAGAATGGTTCCTGAGCTACCCTTTACGAAGAGGCCTTGCATCGTCCCGAACTAGACTCCAGGATGTTTCAACAGTCCATCTGAGTTGACGGCTTCAGCTCAAGTCATTGTCTCAAGAGTCTTATGGATTATATGAAGGGTTCTATTTAGATACATTGAACTGACTCATGGACATAGTCTTATGGAACCTAAAGAATTAAGTCAAGTTGACCTGAAATATCTCCACTTCCAGTCCTCAATGGTTTCTATGAAATTAAGTATTAAGGTCTATTCCAAGCTCCAATCTTCAGATTTTTTTTTGGAATTGTTCAATTGTCTATATTATTACAAAAAATGCAAATGCCATGTATAATGCCAGAAAAATATTTTTCTAAAGCAAAATTTTATTTTATACTTTTTACAGAATTTTAAAAAAGTTTTGCAAGTTTTTATGTAGTTTTGAAAAAGGTTTTGAAAATATTTTTGGGATTTTTCAAAACATAGTTGTTGGGAAAAGAAATATGTACAACTACTTACATGGGATCGCATCTTAGTAATTTACAAGAATTAAGATTTAGGAATTCACAGGAGGTATTTACAAGGATTTATTTGCTATTTTCAGGTTAATGTGCTAAGTTTGTAAAAGATTTTTATTCGCTTTGATTATGTACATAGTTCTCAAAAAATTTGAAAAGATTTTCACAACATTTTGAAAACTTCATTTTTCAAATAATTTGACAAATATTATTTGTAAACATTTTAAAAATTTGAAGATCATTTTGCAAATATTTTTTCAAACATTATATATAGATTTTTCAAACTATTTTTTCAACCATTATCAAACCAATTTGCAAATAGATTTTAAAATTATTTTTTTTTCAAACAAAGGAAAGAAATCTTTAAAAATATTTTTACAAAGGTCAAAATGTTTTACAAAAAATTCAAAGAGTTTATAAAAGATTTTTCAAAAAGATTTTACAACCATTTTTCAAATATTTTGCAAAATATTTTTATCCAGTTTATTAATCAATTTATACAAATAATTTTAATGAGTCTTATAATAGTATTATTTCTTTTATTTATTTTTTATGTTTTTACACTTTTTTAAAGGGATTTTATCCATACTTTTGGAAAATACGAAAGTACGAGTTATGGCTATATACAGAGTATATATTGTCCCCAAGTAGTTAGCTTGAGTTATGTCCTTTTAGATCGCAGAGAAAAGGAGGACTTAACTCGTACTATGTATTGAAAATATATACTACTGTGACTCAATAAAGAATAAGAAGTTAACCATCCCTCTATACGCAGGATTAATAAATCCTAAGTATAGCAAGTTGTATTCTACAAGCAGGGAGGGTCGAGGGTGGGAAAAAATAAACGACTCATCGGCTTGGCATGTCTCCCCCTATATTTAGGTTGAATATCCCTAAGTATATATGGATTGCCAAGAGTTGAGGAGACATGTGAGGGATCAAAGAATGAGTAACCCGATATGCTCACCCCTCTATACTTAGGATGAAGCATATCCTAAGTACAACACATATGAATTGGGTGAGATCAACATGAAAGAAAGAATTTGAAGAATGAAAATGAGAAGAAGAAAAGAAGAAAAATAATAACTAATCAAAAAATAATTTTGATGGCCTCCTCTGATTGTGCTGATGTTGCAACTGTATGCTCTTCATCATAGACCACCTGAATCGAATCTATGATGAATCTCAGATCATCACTCTAAATATCATTTATTAAGCTCAAATATCTAAAAATCAACAGCATTTCTGCATCTATTCTGCATAATTAGCATTCGTGCATGTTTTCATAAGAATTGCATTTTAGCACGAATTTCTGCACAAAATAAGAAGCCAAAAATTCCAGCCAAAAGTGACCTGTAAATAGTCTAACTTCCCTGATTTTAACTCATTCATGCTAACTTCGAATAACACAAATCCACCTCCACTATGCACATATCATTAATAAAAATAAATAAAAATACAAAAAATAACTAACCCAAATAAGTGGACCAAAAACCCAAACCCTAGTTTCAGGATTTCTGGACTAAAAACCTCATATCTTCCTCATCCAGTGTCCGATTTAATCCTACTCACTTTTGAACTAATGTACTTTCAATTACCTTCAAAACAAGACCAAGGTCAAGTGAATCGGAGCTCATATGTGAAAGTTGGGTTTTGGGCCTCTTTTGTACATTGTGTATTTTAGCGGTTTTTGACCTGATATTTAATGTACGTAATTTAACCTATTAATACAAATCTAAAAAATATTATTAATGTGTAATTATTTATCTTTGATTTTACTACATTTTTTCCGGATTTTTATCTGGTTTAAGAATGACATAAAAATTATAAAACCCAAAAATCAAGGTATTCTATGTACATGGGATACCCCAAAAATTCACTTTGTGCAATTGATCGATTAGGTTTTGATGTCTTCATGAATGTTGTATATCGCATTGAGATGAGCAATTTTCGTGAAGGAATTTTTGTGATATGAGGTCATTTGCTATTTATTTTAGATTTTATAAGGTATTTATTTCTCGATTTTGTGGTGCTGACACGTGGCAGCTCCTGTAGCCGCCACGTATCAGCCATTTTTCACATTTTCATTAATTAGTTTTTATAAAAAATTCAAACTAAAATAAAAAAAGAGACGCACGTGCCTCCCGCGCATGTGCCAGCACGGCCTGCCCGTCTCCGCCCCAGTCTACCACGTGGCATGAAGAGGGCCGTCTGATCGTGACTGATCGGACGACCCCTGGATCATCTTCCCCAAAGCATCCTTCCCAAATCAAACCGCCGCCGCCCCCCGCGATTTCGCCACAGATCTCGAGATCTCCGCCGCGCCGCCCCATCAGGTCTCCAAATCCCTTCAATCTTGGCCATCATCCAAATCCATCTCCGATCACGATCAACATCTCGCGAATCTCGCATCCATCGCCTTCCTCTTTATTCCCCGACAATCCCATTCAAATCCCACTCCTTCCATCTCCAGCCGACCACCCCTCATCTTATAAAACGCCCGTCACTGCCCTCGTTCTACCCCATTCGCAGATTTACCAACGCAAGAGGGCCCGCTCGCCAGAGGTGACAGCTCCTGGAAACTCTCTTGAGCCTGCGGCGAGATCCGAGGGCTTCCCTGCCCTCGTTGCAGCGTGCCCCTCCGCCACGAACTGCCCAGCTCCAGCCCTCCTCCGTTGAGCCTACGACGACAATGTTCATCTGCAACAACTCCGACTTTGCCTTCATCCTCTCTGCCTCGACTGGTCCAAGCTGTCCAACGTCAATGACCAAACACCAACCGCAACTCCTCCGCCTTGGCCGTGTGACATCGACTTCATCAAACGCCTCAAGCAAAGTTCCAGCTTCACCAGCCAACGTCAATGCCTTCCGCCACCTCCGGCCTTCCACAAGGGATCTCATCCCACTACCATCGGCACCGGGTGCCTCTCGCGAGCCTCAACCGCAGTGGCTGGGAGCTTCCTCCACCGGTTAGCTCCTCCTCGCCGGTCGGGCATAGGTCCCGAGGCCCCCGCACGTGCGCCACACGTGCATGGGGAACGTCCGAGCTCAACCCCCAGGTAACGTACATTGCACGTGACTTGGTACATTTGCAGAAGGCCCTCAGCCGGATTCTTATATCGTACATCAGTCCCTCCATTCTACGCACGTGCTTCTTGGAAACTTTGCAGCAGTACACCCCAGTTCACGGTAATTACAAATAGGCCCCCATTGTTCCTTTTATTTATTTATTATATTATTATTTGCTTTTATACCCGTGTGTTCCCCATTAACTTTATACTTATACATGACATTATTTTATTATTCAAAAAATAGCATAATGTTTGTCATTTAAGTCTCTACAGTTTGACATATTGTGGATATTTTTGTGATTGATGCTAATTATTAAATAATTGTTTTTGTGGAAAATTACATATTTTACCCATTTTCATGCTCTGAAATTTATAATTGATTAAACGTTATTCTAAAAATCCCTAAAAAATCAAATATTGTAGTGTTAATTATGCTTGACATTATGCCAAAAAGATTTTCATTTACATGCATATTTTGCCCTGTAAAAATCATTTTTGGATATTTCAGTGTTTGATTTTTAATAGGTATTAAATCACACATTTTTGAAATTTAGGATTTTTTAAGATCAATCACCTAGTGATAGATCTGAGATAATTTTGGTCCTTGAAAATAAGTAGGTTCAGTATTATTAGAATTAAAAATTGAAAGTCATTATGTTTGCGTTTATAAATTCATAAAAAATTCATATTACATCCAAAAACTCCAAAATACTTACAGTGCATCATTTCATCATATTTTGCTTTGTGACCAAATTCATATTTTTCGGATATCATTTGAATGTAATTGACATTTTAGTCCCTAAAATAGGCCTAAACTTGCATATTGCATCCTTTATTGCATTAAAAATTCCAAAAAAAGACCGCTCGAAAATCGTGCACAAATTTGATAGACATAATTCTAGGTTTTTCTTTTGTCTCCTTGTGATTGATCTTGGGACTTTCCCAAGTAAAATAAACATAAAACCGCATGATTAAAATTGACAAATATTTTGTATGGTTATTTTCTTGACCGATTCTGATTGCAGCCTACAACAAACGACATTATTTTTAAGCTCAATCATAAACACATATTCTAACAAGTGATTTCGGACTCGTTAGATGGCACCGTTGTCGGGGAGGCAAACGACTTTAGATTTTTGTTTTGAAATTTTCGTTCGGTTTTCCGCATTCGGGTAGTCTGACCTCTGAATTTTTCATTGTAAATTCCATAATTTTTAAGCATTTATTTTCTTGTTTTATTTTTTTATTATTTTTTGAGTCACTCTCTTACATTTTCTCTCTTATTTTTCTTGCAAGGTACCCCGTGTACGTGGAGCGGTTTTTCGAGAACCGACACAAACTACACTGAACTCCAAAAAGATGCAATTAATTTAGGATCGAGTTGGTCATGAGAGAGCGTAGAGTCTAGGTTTTTAATTTTCTGCAAACTCTTAAATTTCTGTAATTAATTGCTCGTTTTGTGGTGTCCGTTTGGACTCTCGTGTGTGTAACAAAACCTCTAACTTTCCTCTATGGTGTGTCGTGGCATGTTTCACACTCCGGTGAGAGTGGGGCTCGACTTGAGTGGCGAATAGGATAGACATGCACATACGGCTCCTCAGAGCATTTTAATTTTTGATTGTGCTCGTAGGATCTAAGGCCACATTTCATATTAATCGAGACGCACATAGATCGTTAAACTTAGCCAAATTTAAACTCAATTCTTTCCTACTAATAGACTTCTGATAGGTGCGGTTTTTCATCGTCTTGCATTCATGTAGAATAATTTTTCAATTTCTGTCAAACATCCCACATGGAGATTGCGAGGATTCACTGTAAGTCTTCTAATAAGCATACATCATTGTTTTCACATGCATCTGCTTTTCCCGAATTTCTCCCTCTTATTTTATTACATAATTCTAAAAGGAAATTGGGACTGGATGGTACACATGTATTCTGCTCACTTAAATTCTTCAGTGATCGCCTAATTAAAACTGGGACTGCTGAAAATAGCCGATTTCAAATTAATACATAAAATCAAGAAATTTTGCGGGAGAGTAACCCCGATCTTGGATGTCTTTATTTTTCTGAGTGAGCGAGACACGACACTTAAGGTTAGAACCAAGCTCTGATATTTTCATTCAGACTACTGATTTTAAAAACGATTAGCTACTTCTCAGTGAGGAATACGGGTAGCTGGTAATCGGTCCGGACTTCCTTAGCAGAGTGGGTGGTTTATAGGACACTGTGTAAGGCTCCGTCCTTAAGTATCACGGGTAGCCGTTTTACGGTCCGTACTTACACCTATATTGGCTGAAAGTAGATGCAACTAGTCGTACAAACTCGGGACAGTCTTTAAGAAAGTTTCGGCACCTAACATCTCACTTAAATATTTTTCAAGATTGCCTTGTCACCAATTAAAAATTGAAAAGATAAAAACCGAACTCTTACGACATCATTGTGTGGGTTGGTGAACCCGAGGTTTGACTTATGTTTGCATTGGTGTGCGTGAACCGATTTCAAAGATCAAAAGCCGCACATTTGATAAAAATATTTTGACTATCCCGTGCATTCATCTCTCTCCTTTCTTGATTTAAACCTCATCATGGAACTCTTGTACAAAAACTCTTGCAGACCCAACCCCTCATTCCTTCCATCTCTTTTAACCGAACAATTATCCGATAATCCATCAGTGCTATACTATGAAAATGAATTCGTATCGGTTAGACCCAAAACATCTCCTCCAACTTCAACAAGAGACTCTCAATCACCAACACTCTCTACAAATCCGATCTGCTTCATGAATGACAACCCTTTGTTTTCAGATCAAACAAACCAACAACTGACTGAGGTCTCCACTTCTTCATATATCAATCCTCTTTACTTCGATCACACAATTCATCCGTCATATTCTGTAAATATCAATCCTTCATTTATAGGAGATGATAACCACATGATCAAATTAAACACTTCTTCACCTTTTCCATCGACCCTGCCCTGGAACACTAATGAATAATCATCATCTTGGATTCACCATGACAACCCTCTCTTCAGACATGATACACATACAGAGGATTGGACTGACCGCATAGACACACATCAACCCTGTATGCTTACTCCACAATATCAAGGTCCGACCACTCATGATCAAAGGATTGAACTCTACTCGGACCAACTCCACATGCCTAAACCATATGAGCAGCCACCTTCCATAATTATTGAGGAGATATTTTCAGAAAATAATGATCAGATATTTAATATTTGAAGAGACTCCTCTCCTAGCACATACAGAAAAATGGAAGATGAGATTATTGAAAATAAAAAACACAAATCGACTGCCCCCATGATTGACCATAAATAATATTTTGAGAGTGATATCTTGAGGATAAATAAGAAATTCAAATTAATGGAGGATAGATTTCAAAAATTTGCCGACCGACTGATTTCATTCTATGGTGGCTCAAACATAAAAATGAATGAGGAAATGATTGGGTCTAAGAGTGGAAATTTTGAGGATATTCAGAAATATGGGGACGATTTTGACAATAGCACTTCTGCATATTATTCCCCTAGAAATGATTATGCTTCTGACTCATACACTTGACATCGAAACCCCCGCTCATTTGAGGAACACACCACATCACACAGAAAATACCAAAAAATTAGAATATTTGGAAACCACAAAAAAATCGAAAATCCAGAAAATTTCATAAAATTGAGACTGAAGAAGATCTGAAAATTTGGATCCGACTGTACGGGAAGCACTGGAAAAGAAACTGATTTTTGAACTTCCCTTTCTTCATGCCATTGAACACTTCCCCGACCTTAAAGGATTTGTAATGGACAAATTAATGAAGAAAAAGTCGGAAGCTTAGAACAAAGACAGAAAGACACATATTGTCAATGGCCTCCTCCTTGGTGTTGAGGAGAAAAACCAAGAGCTGCATAGTGAAGCAGTTGTCCAGATTTGATTGTATGATCAAAGACACAATTTTTACCCATGCTCGAATTGATGACTATTCACCAATCAATATCCTCCCGACCTCTGTATTTCATGAACTCAAGCTCGGACCGATTCGGAAGATACGAGAGATTGTTCAATTGGCTGACCGATCAATAAAGCGGTCGAGAGGAATCATTTCTGTCATCATGAAATTCCAAGGTGCTACGCTCAATGTAGAATTCACGATCATTGATATTGAGCATCAAGGAGAGTTCACCCATTCTCCAATTATTCATGAAAAGCCATTCTTAGCATTAGCTAAGGTAATTATTGATTGTGAGACTCCACAAATCAATTTTACGGCATTGGAAGCACTTAGATCTGACACAGTCTTTGAGGAACCACGATTTTCTGAGGCAACCCACGAAGTCCCCAACAACCATAACCATGAAGCGGTAAAGGAGCCCTATCCCGCTGCTACACCTGAGATAACGGTTGTTGATGATATTATTGGTTTAGAGAATCTTCCACCCGCTCCATTCCCAGATGCTCTCACCATGGAGAATCATGTATATGAATCATATGATCTAGAGACTTATGCATGGGCACACCCTGGGTCAACCTACTCTGACTACATGGATTACATCAACTCGACACATGAATGCTCCAATGTTAAATCAGTTGAGAACGAAAATGCAGAGATTCCTCCCAGTATTTCAATTCCCGCGGATCTCAAAATAGACAAAAATTTCTTCTATGATCCTGAGACATATGCATGGTCGCACCCAAGAGCAACATTCTCTGAATATCTTCTGACCAAATTATCCCAAATCGAGAGTGCACCAACATTCAGGAGACTAAGAACAAACACGCATGCCGCACACCAACCAAGGAGAAGAATTCCAATGGCTATTCATCTGGATACTCAAGTAAACTGACACCTTCACGAAACAGGGAAAAGAAAGTCACCTTTGACCTTTCGGAAGAGGAATCAGCTGATGATCCCTCATCAGGTCTGGAAAAGGTAGTTTACATGAGTGAAGTCTGTTCGGCAGCTCTAAAGTCATATCTTCGCAAGGATCCAAAATTTGATTCTCGTTGGACAACTCCTGTTCCTAACTACTATCATCCAAAGCTGATGCTCCTGCCCTCTATAAGTACATCAGAATTATTTCTTACGAGCTGACTGAGACCGGTGCTTCTGAGTATTCATCCAAGGACAAACTACTTGACCACAAGAAGGAACGAATTCTGAGGAAACAACTCAAGAAACAAAAAGACATGAATATCTGGAGTATGTCCACTTTCAAATACTATTCCTCTGAGGATAACTCTGATGATGGCTACCTTTCATCTAACTCAAATGTTTCATCTACTATCCATTATGACTTTTCTGAGGATGATACTGATAATAGTTGGGAATCAAATACTTCATCTCTATTTCGTTATACCGATATCCCATCACAGGCTCACAAAAAGATCAGCCGAGAACCACTTAATCATCGGCTACCCACCCACCCTCCCTCCCAACCACATCGGTCTCCTTGTACAGCTTCTTCCTCTACTTAGGCCATGGCCTAAGTATAGGGGGGATCGATGCCATTTGTATATACCATTTCCCTCACCACACTCCTATATCCCGATCGCTCCATATACACCCTTCTTCTATACTTAGGTTGACCAGAGCCTAAGTATAAGGGGAACCAACACTCACCTGTATATACTCTCTTTATTCACATATCTCGACCGCTTCATTTTTTCACCCCTCTTCTGTACTCAGATTGTTCACAGTCTAAGTATAGGGGGCGGATCTGTATATCTTGTTCTTTTTCTTTTCCTTTTTACTCTCTTACGCTTAGCCCGAGCTATGTCTTCTTTATACTTCTTGTTCTTTTAGGACACAACACTCGCTAAGTATAGAGGGGTCTGTATATATATTGTGTATATATTTTAGCCATACTTCGTACTTTCGCGTAAGTCTATATGTATTTATGGGGTGGGTAATTAAAAAAACAAAAAAAGAGTTTTGCTACTAACACTGACTGTGCCCAAAATTTTTGAAAAAAAAAGGCTTCTTATTCATTTTTGCATTAAAAAAATCCCTTGCATAAAAAAATCAAAAGAAAAAAATGTGTCTGCATTTCACACACCAACAATACATCCAACATTTCATTTGCATCCGTGAAAAGTCTTTGGGTTCTGAATCGAGTTATGAGAAGAAACCAAGAGTGGTCTGGGATATTCACGATCATCAGCTCGTGTTGTGTAGGTGAAAAGGGGTTTAGTTTCTCATCATGTTTGCATTCCAGATCCAATCCACATAAATCCCCATATCACGATGATGGGAAGGAGGTCCCTTAGGATACCTTTAGTTGCACCTCTTTCGAGCACTCCTCTCCATTCATCTATGGAAGCTTCAGAGAGCCCGGACCTGCTCTCTAAACCCGAGTTTGCTACCACCATGTTTCCCCTCAGCCACCCTTCTACTACTCCTGAGGTGTCAGAGCAGACACCAACGTAACTATATGTTTATTTAAGAACACTTGAGTTGGGGTCTTTTTCCTTTGCAGAGATTGCGAACTTAGCCAGCAGTGAGGGACACACTGATGAGCAGCCATAGGGATCAACATTCGTATTGGATCAGGCTTTCGACAACAACACGATATTAGCTTCCTTGGAGATCATGCAGAGACAGATCAGGGACCAGGGAGCATTCATGGCAAAAGTGAGGCAATAACTGATGTAGATGCGAGCAGGAAGAGCAGAGCCGTAGAGACCATCCAGTGGAGAGATACCATGCTAGGAGGGCAGAGACAGACGACCCAAGGAGCCGTAGGAGCCAATGAGACAACAATGCACGATGAGGTAGTTACAAAACCCTACTGCAACCCTCACACATAGATGGATCCAATTGCTTGAGATCCGTGGTGACTTCGAGTTTTGCCCCCAGACTATCTAGCTGTTGCCCAAGTTTCATGGGCTAGCCACCAAGGAGCCGCACCTCCTTTTGCAGGAATTTGAGATGATTTGCAGCACTATCCACGACAAATTTGTGGACAAGGACACTATCAAGTTAATTGCCTTACCATTTTTACTAGTTTATAGAGCATCCTACTGGCTGAAGCACTTGGCGAGGGTAGTCACTACCTAGGAGCATCTCCGGACCGAGTACTTGAACAAGTACTATCCACTATGCCAGAAAAACGTAGCACGAGATATGATCAACAAATTCACCATAATCCCAAACGAGTAGTTCCACGGGGCTTGGGATTGATTCAGAGAGCCCATTGACAGGTGTCCACATCATGAAATATTCAATCCCAACCTTGTTCGGAGCTTTTTCAGTGGGCTGACACTGGAGCTACAGGGGCTAGTAAATGCCTCGTGTGGAGGGTCTAAGTTTGCCAAGGATGAAGACCAGGTTTGGGCCATCTGTGAGGAGATGGAAAAGAATTATACTATGATGTCCCAGACCTGAGTCTACACTCAGGGGAAGCCCCACCCACATGTCGTCTCATACCAGAGGATTGCACGTGTCAATGCCGGTCCTTCCATTTCATCAGTAGTAACATTTGCCAAGTCTTCAGCTTTTGACATGGGCATCATCGGTGATAAGTTGGACCACATCGAGATTATTGAGAAGAAGTAGTGCCAAGGCCTGAACCAGATTGATCAGTTGGCACAAACACTGAGTGAACTAAAGACTTGGTTATGTGTCTCCAGGATGCATAGACAGCTTCTCAACCTCGTCTTAGGTGACGGGTTGATCCAGGGAGCAGATCCACCCAGCCTTATGCCTCGTACCGTCAGGTCCACCATATCCACGCAAAGTCGGTCTAGCAACTCCAACACTACCAGCAGCCACCACCATCTCCAGACACTCAAACGGTGGTCTACCAATCGGATCAGCCCCTAGCAGCCCTTCCCCCTCCACACCTCGATCAGCAGGAGCTGTTAATGGAAGTTAATGGGATCTGGTACTCCCAATACCAACCTCAGCACGAGATTCATCGTGACCATCCCAGATTTTGATGGTCCACTAGAGGTACCTCTTCCCAGCAGTAGCCTCCATCTCAGGCAGGGCAGAGCAGCCATCAATAGAAGTATCCCCATCACTCCCAACAACAGTACCAACACCTAGGTCCTCATCCCTATCATGAAGGACAACAGTGGAGGCATCAACAACAACCTCAGCAGTATTCCCAACCTCCTCCTCACTACCACCACCACCAGCAGTAGTCTCAGCCTCATTTCTAGCGAGGCAACCCATCCAGTTCTAATGCACCTATTTATGAGAGCCCAACCCTTAATGACCTCACTCGCTTACTATCTGAATAGCAGGTATCTTTCCGACGAGAGATGGATGAGTTTCGGTAGGAAATGAGGGAGATTATCAAGGGAGAGGCCGCCATACTAGCTCAGATTGAATCAAATCCAAATAATCTCAACAAAAAATCTGAGCATGCACATTATACAGAGACTACCACTCCTAGTGATGTTTTGCATGATACCTCTTCCACTCTATTGATGCCGGTTTTATCGCACTAAGGAGCAGTAGGATGCCAGTCGGTAGCGATTCATCTGAGCGACATCCCTATCCAGATTCCAGGGTGTTAGACAAGGATGGAAGAAGTGCTGATGCCACTCATGATGATGACGGTGGTGGTGCTGATGCCACCAAGGATGATGATCCAGTTGATGGTACTGAGGTTGTAGTGATTCCAGTTGCAGATGGTGGTGCTGATGCCACCATGATACATGATACTTGTCCAGAGTACGGTGTTGATGCTGCAAAGTCAGATGCTGCGGGTGGTATTGATGCCACCAATTTACTTTCAGTTGTGTTACCTCATTCTGTACCCTAGGACGACCATAGTAAATTACTAAAAAATGGAAAAACAAAAATAAAAAATATGAATAAAGGAAAGGTTAGTCTCCTATGAGGCTATATACTTTACATGATGATTATTGCATGGATTCTAGCTTGTTGCATAGACATGAACACATTCTTGACCCTCATCTCTCTGGAGATTGTTGATGAATCTCAGATTCATCACTCTAAAAGTCATTAATTAAGTTGTAATCCCTAAAAATCGGTGGCATTTCTTTATTTATTCTGCATAATTAGCTTTCATGCATGTTTCAATAAGAATTGCATTTTATCATTGATTTTTGCACAAAATAAGAAGCCAAAAATCCCAGCTAAAATTGACCAGTAAATAACCTAACTTCCCCGATTTTCAACTAATTCATACTAACTCCGAATGACCCAAAACCACTCCACTGTGTACATATCACTAACAAGAATAAAAAATGAAAAATACAAAAAACATCACTAACACAAATAAGTGGACCAAAAATCCATGCCCTAGTTCTAGGATTCCCGGACTAAAACCCTCATGTCTTCCTCATATAGTCTCTGTTTTGATCCTACACACTTTTGAACTAATATACATTCAATTACCTTCAAAACAAGACCAAGTTCAACTGAATCGGAGATCATATGTGAAAGTTGGGTTTTGGGCCTATTTTGTACATTTTTGACTTATTATTTTCTGTACATTATTAATCTATTTTATTTTATTTATTTTTCATTTATCTTCTTTGATGAAAGTTTTATTAAAATGCACAAAAATCCAAATCCAAACTGAGCTTGAAATCAAAGAAACTAACTGAGTCCAAGTCTTCACTAACTGTCTGTACAAAAAAATTGTGATTTTCGTCTTTTATTTTATTTCTTCTTTTTCTTAATTAATAAAAATCCAAAAAATTAGAATAATGTGTAAATATTTATCTTTGATCTTATCATTTTTTTCCGGAGTTTTATCTGGTTTAAAAATGACAAAAAATATAAAACCCAAAAATCAAGGTATTCTGTGTACATGGGATACCCCAAAAATATCACTTTATGCAACTTATCGATTTTTGTTTTGATGTCTTCACTTAAGTTGTAGATCTCATTGAGACGAGCAATTTTTGTGAAGAAACATTTTCGATTTGAGGTCGTTTTCTATTTATTTTAGATTTTTCTTTCGATTTATTTTTCGATTTTTGTGGGGCTGACACGTGGTAGCTCCTCGAGCCGCCAGTGTCACCCATTTTTGGATTTATTTTTATTCATTTATATGAAAAATAAATAAATTAAAATTAAAAGTCACGCACGTACGGGCCACGTGCATCTAACGCACGTGACCAACTTGTGCTTCCTCTCGCCCTTTCTTTTGATGCCACATGTCACCATCGTGGCCTTCCGATCTCAGCTAATCGGAAGGCCACTGCTCATTGTCTTCAATCCCCCACTTTCCCAATTTACGTGGCTCACCACCCCCCACGATTTTGCTGCCCGACCTTCCAAATCAATCACCACCACCGCAAATCTCAGATCTCCTCCATCTTCGCCAATGATTTCTCCGCCATCTCACTGCAAGTCATGATCAAATCTTCATCAAATCGCCAATCTTCATTCCAATCAATCCTCCAACGATGATCCCCTTCCATCGCCGACTCCTACTTCATCTCCTATTTAAACGCTACCGCCCCCACTCATCAACCGATCCACCGATAACTATTCACAGAAGAGGGACGACGGTGACAGCACCGCCCCTCTACCTTCTACCCGGCGAGGTCCGGTGTCTATCCTCGACGTCGTTGCATTAGCGCCTCTCCGCGCAACTGCTCCTTCTCCGATCTGACCTTAGAGCCCATGACAACGACGGTGCTTCTCCAACTCATACTTCATTCGAGCAATGCCATCTTCATCTTCCCTCGACCACCATCGCAGCTCTTGCATCATCATCATCATCGAGCTTCAATGCCAACGCAGATTCAGACAGGATCTGCCATCCCTTACCACGACGCATCGGCCGAACGACGAGGCCCCAATGTCGGAAAGTTCCACCAAAAGCAACCTGCGTGTCACCACAACTTCCTCGAGCTTCGCCACAAGCTATGTCACTACCAGAGCACTACAAGAACACCGCGAGCTCCTCTGCTACTTCGTCAGGCACACAAGAACCGAGGCTCCCCATGCACATGCGAGGCACGTGCGTCAGGGGAGGACGTCAGCCATCCCTAGGGGTCACATGCATAGCAAGTGACCCACTAGGTAAATTACGAAGACCCCCTGGTGAATTCACATATTTGCAAAGGAGCCTGCCTCTCCAGAAGTCACGTGCCTGGCACGTAACATTTGTGAATTTTGCAATATTCCCCCAAAACTTTCGGTAGTTGCACGTTAGCCCTCCTTACTTTATTTAAATATTATATTATTATAAAAATACCCCTGTATCCCCCCTAAGTGTTGGACCTCTACATTGCATGATTTTATTATCCAAAAAATTGCATCATGTTCGTCAATTAATCCTATACATGATAGCATATGCCTGGCATTTTTGTGATCAATGGTTAATTATTAATTAATTATTTTGTGGAAAATTGCATACTTTGCCCTTTTTGTGCTCTGAATTTCATAACTAATTAATCGTTGCTCTAAAAATTGCCAAAAATTCACAGATTGTAGAATTAGTTGTACGTTACATTGTGCCCAAAAAGAATTTCATTTTAATGAATCATTTGCCTTCTTAAAATCATTTTGCATGTTTCAATATTTAATTTTAATAGGTATTGAATCTTCTATTTTTTTAGGTTTAGGATTTTTCTGAGATCCATCACCTAGTGATATATATTGGACAATTTTGTCCCTTGAAAATAATTAGGTTTAATATTTATTACAATTAAATATTGAAATTCACTTTGTTTGCATTTAAAAATTCATAAAAAATTCATCTTGCATCCAAAATTTCCAAAAATATTAGAGTGCATTCATTTCATCGTAATTATCATCTTGGTCAAGTTTCATATTTGTCGAACATCGTTTGACTGATCTTTACATTCTAGTCCCTAAAATAGGCCAAAATTGCATTTTGCATCCCTAATCGCATTAAAAAAATTACATAAAAAAACCGTCTCGAAAAACATGCACGAACTTTGATAGGCAAAATTCTAGGTTGTTCCTTAGCCTCCTTATGTTCGATATTGGGACATGCCCAAATTGATTAAAATGCCAAAAATTTTGTGTGGTTATTTCTTGACCGATTCCGATTGCCCACCTACAACAAAATGACACATTAATTTAAGCAAACGATAATCCATCACGACTTTTTAACACAGGAAATCTATGATTCATCAAGGGTACCTCCATCCCCTTCCCTCAAGCACTCCATTTAGGAAAGGGGACCCCAAAAAATCCCAAAAAAGGTACCAGTTAGAGTTCAATGAGAACATGATAGGAAGATTCCACATACAACTGAATCTATAGGAGGCACTATAGCGCATCCATATCTTCCAAAAGAACTTGAGAGAGAGGACTACATCCATTGGAAGAAGAAGAACCATAATGCAGAGATCCATGAGCTTACTCATGTCACTTGCTTCGCCATTCAGAATTGATTGCCGAACAAGAGAACCAATGCAGGAGATCCATATGTAAGATGATGTATCCTTGAGCAACGGCTTGATCATACCCTGTTAGACAGTGACTCTTTGATTAATCTTCTTCCAGCTGCCTTAATCTACCAATTCGAGTTTGGTCCTCTTAGATAGAGCAGGGCAATTCTTCAGTTTGCTAATAGATTTGTCAAGAGGCCAAAGGGGATACTGAAGGAAGTGGTCATCATAATCCAGGGCCTGAAATTCTCTGTGGACTTTGTTGTATTAGGCATGGAGATCCCTGAATATGTGACCAATACCCCCTGTTGGACATGCGAGCCCACGACGAGCCATTATGCAATAAATGTTATTGCAAATATCATTCACTGATCTGAAATGAAGAATATATAATTTGCATAATAGGTCCCTTAGTACAATTAGGGTTATGTACCATAGCCATCTTAATGATCATACAACTATTGATTCAATTATTGAATCATAGAGGCTGGTGCTTGGATGAATATCTAATGAGTTAGATTGAGGACTCATCAAGCACCGTCAAATGATTGTTAAGAGATGATCTCCAACCCGAGTAGGAGATGGCAATCCTCTCTCAGTTAGGTTGATATCTGACTGACCTCTTGACGTAGGTCCTCTACATAGGAATGGAGATTCGAAGGTGTCAGATTAGTTAGATGAAAGAGTTGACTTAACGAGATCGAGATAATCAAAGTCCTATATCGTATGCTGTCACGATACATGCACGCATCCTCTGACCGGAGACAGATGTGTTACTATATGTCTGAGTATGTACATTTGGCAGACTAATAGGTTGATGACCTAACCAAGGTCTATACACCGGCGCGCTGGTGTGCATATAAGGGCATATGAGTAATAATATCTCTCAAAGGGATCATACATGTTCATTATTGAAGCGGAAGACATGAGCTCACTCATGAGATATTGGGAGGAATCAAATTCCATGCACGGTCGTCTCGCTTTGGAAGCTTGACTGAATTTGTAGGTTTGATATATACTTTTGGAAAGTATATGATCAAGACCTAGGTATGTGATGACCGAAAATCCCACAAAATCTGGGTAAAGGTAAAACAAGGGTTGTTGCGACCCGGATCTCGCGGTTCGATCAATCAAGAAAACGAAGAACACCAAAATCAAGATAAATCAATAAAAGTCTAAAAGCAGTCCTCGTTAAATTATTAACCTGGTATAGCGACCAGGGTCGGACTCAAGGAGCACGTGATGGCCTTGCGGCCTACGAAGTAGTCAAAATCAATAAAAAGGAGAAGAAAATATTTTTGGTGGGTTTTGATAATTTTTAATATTTTTTTATTTTTGATTTCTTAAAAACGTTTTTATGGTTTTTTAATGTTTTTGTTGAATTTTTCAGAATTTTCTATTTTTATGTAATTTTCTAAAAATCAAGAAAGATAGAAACATGGAATCACTGTCCAGCTAGACTTGAAAGGTCCATTAAAAATATAAAATGGACCTATAAAACTCTGGAGGTAATTTTTATGAAATATAGGAACAACAACTAAGATTCAAAAAAAGAGATTGTATTTTCTTGATTTTTCTATAATTTTTTAGAATTTTTATGAGTTTTTTAAGGTTTTGCAATTTTTAAGGTTTTTATAAATCAAAACGCATAAAAATTGGACAGTAATTAAAAGACACTGAACCTAACTAGCACTAATTTTTTTAGAATTTTTAAAAGAGTTTTTAAATTTTTCTTTAATTTTCCAAGTCAGACATTCACAAAAACCACTATTTTTGAATTTTTAAAAATATCAAAAAGCCTCCAAAATGTCCCAAATTTTTAAAGAAATTTTTACACAGTGGCAGGGGCCACGTGTCCGAATTTCACCTAATTTGGATTTAATTTGCTATTTTATTCAATCAAAACAAGGCACACAGTACACAGGGACCTAAATGCGAGGAAAAGTATTTTCAGGGGCCAAACAGTAACAAATCAAGAAAGTGCATGGGACCTCGTGTAAAAAGTCCAAAAAATCACTCACATGGCACGTGAGTCATGTGTGGAAGGGCATAAATGTAATTCCAATTTAAATAAATGCAATCAGTAACGCACAGAAACCACAGGGTAGAAACTGCAAATATTCCCAATCCTCACATGACGAAGCACGTGGCTTACATACACAGGGACTATAATGCAAATAAGGAAAACATAGAGGTCCACTATGCAAAATATCCTAAATAAAAACAACTAAACTAATTATTTACATGACTAAATAGCAAAAGCAAAAGAGCAAGGTCCTAAGTATAATTTACCCCTATTATTATCGGATGGACGAGGGCGCGCCATGTGGATGATCGACGACTGAGAAGCGAGGGCACCCCTTCATCTGGATGGACGGTCCCGATCAAGCCCCTGGAGGATCTGACAGTGGCTGGAGCTCCTCAAATAGATGGCGGTGATCGAATCTGGAGCGTCGGGGCTGATCGGACGACGGAGGAGGGTCCTCCAAGAACTGCTCGTTGGCGAGTTTTGCCGACTCCGTGCGTGCGGTGGAGACCTCCTCTCCGGCTGCTGGGATAGTCAGAAGAGAGCTCGGTATCTTCCGCAGCTCGTAGACACCTCCGATGAGGCCTGGGACCACCGGAGTGGCTCGGCGATGGCGGAGGAAGGAAACTGCTGTGCTCGAACGCTTGGACCCTCAGATGGGTCGCATTGACCTGCAAAATGGCATAGGAGACTTCCTGGGTCGAGGGCAAATTGCCTCGAACCGGTTAGGGGTGAAGTGGATGCGCGGTTGAGTCAGATGGAAGACCTACGGCGAGGCGACAGCGGAGGAGGTCGAATCTTGGTTCTGGGGTGAACCATGGGGAATGGCTGGGTGAAGAACGTGGAGAGAAGGATCATGGAGGTGAATCAGCGGTCCGATGATCGAGTAGGTGAGCGGGGTGGCGTGAATTAGCCGATGACTACCGGCGGCGTGATTTGGGCGAAAAGTGAAATTGGGCGAAACTAGATGGAATTGGAGTTACCTAGTGGCTGTAGTCGACTGTGGGTGAGCTCAGGTAGCTCTGGGGGTCTTGGCCTCAAGGAAACGTCGGATTCCGAGGCTCAGCGCACCTCACGGCGGCGCACGGTGATGAAGGTTGCCGGATCAGTGGCTGGAGGCTTCTCCTCCTCTCTTCGACACCACGCTTGGGTAGTTGTCACTCTAAGGGAGCTGATGGAGGTCCTGGAATGAAGGGGCGTAGCCAAATATGGCGGGGAATGTGCGGCAGAGGAGATGCTTTATAGTGGTGCAGGTCCGAGAAGAAGGAGTCGGGTTTGGCTTGGTGAAGCACGGACCCCTAGACAAATGATCGGGCGAAGATCTCGGATTAGTGGGGGTCAATTAGCACCTGGGGTTTGGGTAAGCGGAGGTCGGATCATTCTTAGGAAATTAGGTGAAGTCGGGTCTGGAGCAAGATCGGTGGGCGAATGGTCCAGGGGGTGGAGTTGACCGGGGGTCAACATTCCCCCGTGGACCAATCACATGCCTCCGTTTGACAATTATTTAGAAATTCAATTAAAAATATTAAATGATTTTATTTCGAAAAACTTAAAACATGAAAAATGTTTATTTATTTTCAAATAATTTTTAAGTTTTTTTTTATTTTTTTGAAAAATAAATGAGGTATTTACATTATATTATTATTATTATATGTAGGTATATACATAAAAGGAATTTTGATTTTTATTTTTAATTATTTATTTTTATAAAATTATTCCTATTTCAAATTTTACTTATTTACAAATTAAAATTTGGAATAATGAGGTATTTTTATTTTACTTTTATGATGTATTTACATGGGTTAAATAAATATGTTTATATACACATGTACATGGCATATACACAGAGTGGGAAATTGATTTTTTTATTCTTTTTCTTTTGATTTTATTTTTATTTTTCTGATTTTTTTATTTATTTACATCATGAAATATGGAATATAGACATATTTTTATTGGATTTTTATTAATTATTTATAAGAAGAAAATAAATAGATATGTTATTCTATATACATGATCTATATACACTAATGAGAGGGGTTTTGTTTATTTTTATTTTTATTTTGTTTTTCCCATTTTTATTTTGGTTTTATTTTTTATAAATATGTACAAAATATAAGAAATACTTATTTTATTTTTATTTTGAAGAAAATCAGTTTATTTATATACATAGGATTGTACACATGTATGAATGACCATATCTCTCTCTACTTGGGTTCCTTTGCGGTCAGGCCCATGTTGAGCCCTCCCTTGGGATTAGGTCACTTAATATTTATTCTAAATATTTCCCTCTTTTTCTTGTGTTTTTTTATTCTTTTATTTTGGCACAATAATATGCTAATTATGCATATTTACAAGATGCATGTGTTTTGGCAATTTATGATATTTACACATACTTACATGGTATTTTACTCAAGTTTCTAGCTAAAATAAAGGAATAAAGAGTGATGAATTGGGATTCATCACCCCCTATACTTTACTTTTGCTAGTCCCTTAGCAAACACTTATTTGAAAAAGAAGTGCAAAAGAGAAAGAAAAAGAGGCGAAATAAAGGTTGATTATAAAACTTTCCTTCATTAAATTGAAATATGGAGCTCGGTCAGACCTTTGGATTATTAATTTGTCGGAACCTTATTTGGACTTAAGCTTAAAACTTAACAGCCTCTGAGTTCCACCAATCTATGGTCAAGACTCCTCAATAAACTAGATCAGAACAAGTCTACATACATAAACTCTAATGACCATGAATCTTTCCTTGTACGGTGTAAGTGATATGTAGCTCCCCACCTCAGAAGTAACAAAGAAACAACCTTCCCCAACCTGGTAACTCTAATGCCTCGATCTCGCAACTCTTTCCTCGAGAAGCGGGGTATTCCGTTCTAAGTTCAAGTGCAACTGGCTCAAGAAGATGGGGAAGAAGAGAATGGACCATGGCCAGTGTAGCCATGTATCCTTGGGAGCTCTAACCAGTGTAGCTGAGTCTCCCGCTGCAAGCTTCATGAGATGTAACATGTATACCATAAGCTTTTGCTTTATTTGACTATATACACTCCGGTCGGATTATTAAATTTTCAATCCGACCCACCACTTTTTTGGAGTTCTTTTATTTTTGCACATTTTTTTCATGTGCAACTGTACAACATATCTACATGGTGCAACATATATACAAGGAATTTTTCCTCTTGAGCCAGTAGACTATCCCTCTTTTGAAGCTTTATTGCAACCCACGGCTTCTGTCTTTAGACTTCATAACCACCAGACCAAGTTGAGACGCACTTCCTTCACTATAAGAAGAAGAGAGGTTCCGCCTAGAAGTACTACCCTCATATGCTACCCCAAGACAAAGGAAACTGCCTCCTCACCACCTCATCCGTGGAGAGCTATGTGTAAAGTGCTGGTGCAAGTAAAGCCATTGTCTCTGAGAGTCATGCATGTGTTGTTAAGTGCTCTATTTAGGCTCATCAAGATGACATATGCTCATAGCCTAGTGGACTCAAAGAATTAAGTCCCAAAGGACCTGAAAAGTCTCAATCCTAAGCCCTATAAGGTTCCTCTTATTATTAGGTGGATTAAGGTCTTAACCAAGCTCCATTTGTCAATTTAATTCCAGGCCAGTTTAAATGTCATTTATGATTTGGAAAAACTGTGCAAGTATTTACAAAGATGCTATTTTACAAAGATGCAATTTACAAATATTTACAAATGTGCAAATTTTTTGAAAAATGTTTGAAAACATGGATGTATGCATGAATGCAAAGTTTTGCAAAATATTTACAAAAATATACACAAGGTTTTTGCAAACTTTTTGTTTTCAAAACATTTTATAAAAATTTTGTACTATATACATATTTTTTGATATGAAACTAGTTACAAGCTATTTACACAAAAATAATTTACAATCATTTGTACAAAAATAATTTTATAACTAAATAGGTTTGTGCAAGATGAATTTTATATACAAGGGAAGAATTTTTAAATTTTATGGCTTTTTAGCCATTTTTATTTATTAACACACTCACACAAAGTACGAGTTATGGTTAAAGTATATATGAAATATATACACACCCCCTATACTCAGCTTGAACGATGTCCTTAGAGTGATCAAGAGAGATGAAGAAGACATAACTCGTGCTTAGTATAGGGAAGTGAAAATGAAATGGCTATATACAAAGACGAATCAAAGAATAGAGTGAAGCGAACTCGGTGTTTCCCCCTGTACTTAGGATCAAGTAATCCTAAGTACAGCAAGCTGTACATGAAGGGAAATCCGAGTGAAGGATGTACAGAGTCTACCCCCCCTATACTTAGGGTGAAATATTCCTAAGTATAGGCAGCAAAGCAGGGGTAGAAAGAATCAAAAGAATACCCAAGAGTCCTACATCTCCCCTATACTTAGGGTAAAGTACACCCTAAGTATAGCATAATCATAAGATGAGAAAAGGGATGTGGGACTGAAGAATAGAGTGATATGGACAACTGGATCTATACAAGTCGAAAGAACAATGATAATCAGGCGTGAGATGCAATAGATGTGAGTCAAGAGACCACATCTCACGCAAAGTGAATAGGGGCAACATCAACGACCCACGGCTCATGATCTAGATATGGCTTGAGCCAATGGCCGTTCACTCGAAAGGTAGCATCAGAAGACAACTCAGACATATCAATACTCCCATTGTCATGCACCTTTCTAACCAGATAAGGTCCCTTCCATTTGCTATGTAGCTTCCGTGGAAATAATCAAAGCCTAGCATCAAACAGCCATACTCTCTGTCCTGGCTCAAACTGCTTGTGGATGATATGAGAATCATGCCACTCCTTCACTCTCTCCTTATAATGTAGGCTGTTTGAAAAGGCGGTATCAGGAAGCTCCTCCAAGGCTGCTAACATTGCCCTCCTCTGATCTCCTACACTCTCTGGATCCAAAAGTATATCAATTATTGCCCAAAGTGACCTATGTCTCAGCTCAACAGGTAAATGGCACGGCTTGCAATAAATGAGGCGAAAGGGATATGTACCCAAAGGAGTCTTGAAAGACGTCTGATATGCCCACAAGACCGAGTCCAAAAGCTGTGACCAATCCTTTCGGTCAGGGCGGACGACTTTCTGCAATATAATCTTGATCTCCATGTTTGACACTTCAGCAAGACCATTCGTCTGAGGATGGTATGGAGTGGCAACTCGATGGTCTATGCTGAACTCGCTAGCAATGGCCTTTACCTTGTCGTTGACGAAATGAGACCCCCCGTCAGAAATCAACACTCGAGGTACCCCGAACCGTGAAATGATATTCTTCCTCAAAAATATGCAAACAGTCCTAGCATCTGCGGTTCGGGAAGGGATGGCGTCAACCCAACGTCTCACATAATCCACGACCAACAAAATGTACTCAAATCCCTGACTCTTAGGGAATGGACCCATGAAATCGATGCCCCAAGCGTCAAAAACCTCACAGAAGTGTATGGGCTGCATCAGCATCATATCACGCTGTCCACAAGTGCCCATCCTCTGATAGTCAGTACACCTCTTCACGAACTCGTCAGAGTCCTTGAAGAGAGTAGGCCATCATAGGTCGGATTGGAGCACTTTCTGTGCCGTTCTCCTCCCTGAGTGATGTCCTCCTGCCTCAAACTTGTGGCAGTAAGTAAGGACGCTGTGGTGCTCCTCCTGAGGAATGCATCTACGCTAGATACTATCCCCTCCCTCGTGGTAAAGGACGGGATCCTCCCAATGGTAAAACTTGGCCTTCACGACGAAGGTCTCAAGTTTCTGCCTGGGCTAATCTTGTGGAATGATGAGCCGCCCGAACAACTCAGGTAAATTAGGTATATCTGTGGTCGTTGCAACCTCAGTCGCCCGGGACTCAGAGCTCAATCAATAAAAAGATCATACCACCAAATAAAAATCAAATCACGATAAAAATCAAGGCAGCGGTCTCGCTATGATATTAACCTGGTATAGCACCCAGGGTCGAACTCGGAGAGCACGTGATGGCCTTGCTGCCTACGAAGTAGTCCAAAAAAGGATGAAAATATAAACAAATTATTTTTGATGGATTTTTAATATTTTTGAGATTTTTTTGGATTTTTAAACGATAAAGAAACTAAGAAAACAATATAAACAAGCACAAATAACAAATTATGTCACTACTCAAGAAGCTCCAAAAAATAAAAAAAAAATATTTTTAGAATTTTTGTATTTTTTACTGTTTTTGGTGAATTTTTGGTATTTTTCTGATTTTTTAGGGAATTTTAGAAAAATGAAAGAAGGCTGAAATGCAAGAACACTGTCCAACCGAGCTCTTAAGACCAAAATAAGATCTAAAATGGTCTCAACGAGCCTGGAGGTATTTTTAATGTAAAATATAGACAAAAAGGAAAATTCAGAGACTGAGTTTATTTATTTTTGATTTTTCTGTGATTTATTAGAACTTTTATAAGATTTTCAAAGTTTTTCAATTTTTATATTTTCTATAAGTCCAAAAATGACCAAAATTGGTCAGAAAATCAACCACAACAAAACACACAAAATCTGAATTGTTTTAGAATTTTTGAGAAGGTTTTAATATTTTTTGTTATTTTTATATCTAGACAGACAGAAAAAGGGGTGTTTTTGAATTTTAAAAATAATAAAAGGGCTCCAAAAATTTCCCAAAATTCAGCGAAAATCCTACATAGTGGCAGGAGCCACGTGTCAAATTTTCACTTGATTTGGAGTTTATTTGATATTTTATTCAAAACAATCAAGAGCCCACAGTCATAGGGACCTGATCGTAATAAAAATATCTTTCAGGAGCTTAAAAGTAACAAAACTGGAAGCTCATGGGGTCCAGGTGCAAAATTCCCAACTTTACACGCGCGAGGCACGTGTCTGGGGGCACTCAGGGACCTATTTGCAACAAAACTTAAGTCCCTAGATCTATTAGTAATAGGTACTAAAAGTCTAGGGGCGCAAGTGTAAAAAGCCACTAAATTCAGCACATGTGGAAATAAAGCACTCACAGGGGTATATCTGCAAATACTAAAAAGATTTTTCAATCAATAACCATCATAAACACATGCCCATCCATGCAATTTCACCAAAAATACACGTGTCGATGCACGTGACCACAACAGGCAGGGGTAGAAATGCAGTTAACAAAAACTACAAGGTCCACTATGCAAAAATCCAAAATAAAAACAACTTAACTAAATATTTACATGACTAAATATTAAAGACAAAAAAGCTAAGGGCCTAAGCACAATTTACCCTTTATTTAAGCGGAGAGTTGGATAGACGCCACGTGCAAGATCGTGCAGTCTGGAGCAATGGCGCCTCAACGAAGAGACACTCGGCGACGATCGAACGGTGGAGGGTGCGTCACGTGGGGAATCAACGGTCGAAAGTAGCGGGCGCTGACCCTTCACTGATGGATGCTCCAGGCTTCTCCATGTGGCGATCAGGCGGTGGTCACTGGTGAATAACCCTGAGCGTGATCGGATGGTCCACAAATGATCTGGGCCTCCAGGGTCGAACGAACGGCAGAGGAGGGTCCTGGAGGAACTCCTCGCCGGCGAACTTCGCCGGAGGAACGTGCGCGCTCGGGACCTCTACAGGGGCTGCTGATGGTCGGAGAAGAATCGTCGGAGCCTCCCGCGTCTGAAGAGCCCTTCCAATGGCGCTGTAATGCTTCGAAGAGCTCCAGCGACGAAGGCGGAGCTCAAGCTCCTGTGCTGAACGTGGAGGACCTCAGATGGTCCTCTCTATCCTGCAAAGCTACACAGAAGCACTCCTGGGTCGAGGGCAAAATGCCTCGACCCGGTTAGAGGTGATGGGGGTGATCGGTGCGTCGGAATGGAGGATCTCCGGTGAGGCGACGGCGGAGGAGCTCCAATCCTAGTTCATGTGCGAACTGGGTTGAATGGATGGGTGAAGAATGTGCATGGGAGAAGGGCGAAGGTGAAGATTGGTTCCGATGATCGAATGGGGGCCGGATATGGTCGGAATCGTAGGTCGACGGCGGAGGATGGAATTGGGGGTAAACGAAAATTAGCGAAAGATGAAGGGAACTAAGACTACCTGATGGTTGAGGTCGACTGGGAAGAAGCTGCTGCAGCTCCTGGTCCTTGCCTCGAGGGCCGTCGATGCCCGAGGCTCGAGCACCACGCTGGTGGCGGCGCACGGCAGCGCAAGGCTACCGGATCGATGGTCGGGACTCCTCCTCCTCGCTGCGACACCACCAATTGCTTGCTGTCACTCAGGCGATGATGGTGGAGGTCCTGGGAAGGAAAGAGAAGAACCAAAGATGAGTGAAAGTGCGGGCGGAGCTCAGGCTATATAGTCCTAGGGGTCCGGCTAAAAGGTGATCGGGCGAGACACTCGGAGCACGGACCCCGATAACCCACCCCGGGCGAAGGTGTCGGATCTGCAAGGAAGAGACGGAGCCCAGGGTTTGTGAATTTGGGTGTCGGATCGAGTGGCGAGAATGTCGAGAAATCGAATCAAAGACTCAGATCTGGAACTCTGTGGTCCAGGGGGGAAGTTGACCAGGGGTCAACATCCCCCGTGGACCAATGAGAGTCGGCCACGTCATAAATAATTGGAAATTGCTTAAAAAATAGAAAAAGGCCGAATTAGGAAAAACCCAAAACATGAAAAATATTTATTTTATTTTAAACTATTTTTGTGATTTTTATTTATTTTTTTGAAATAAAAATAAGGTATTTACAATATAGTATAATATATAGGTATATATACAATATTGTATTTTTAATTTTTGATTTTTATTTATTTATTTATGTACATTTTTATTCCAATTTTATATTTTATTTATTTATAGAATAAAACTTGGAATATTTTGGTATTTTATTTTATTTTTATTATTTATTTACAAGGGTAAATAAATAGATATATACAAGTATGTACATGGTATATACACAATGTTTATTTTGATTTTTATTTTTGTTCATTTTATTTTATTTTTGTTTTTATGATTTTTATTTTATTGATTTACACTATGAAGTATAGAATATGTACAATTTTTATGGGATTTTAATTGATTTATTTATAGGGATAAATAAATAGATACATGATTCTATGTACATGGTGAATATACACAAGGAAGGTTATTTTTATTTTCTTTTTAATTTTTCTTATTTTTAATTTTAATTTTGTATTTACAAATATACACATAGAAACCCATTTTTATTTAGAGGAAAATATTTTATTTATTTATACACAGGTATATTTACACAAGTGTGAGCTTCCTTATCTCTCTCTACTTTGGTTTTTATGCGGTTAGGCCATGCTGAGCCCTCCCTTGGGATTAGTTCGCTCAATATTTATTCTAAATATCTCCCTCCTTTTCTTTTATCTCTTTATTCTTTTATTTATGCACAGAAACATGCTAATTATTTATTTTTACACAATACATACTTTTTTATAATTATTTGTATTTACATGAATATACATGTGTTTGGCAAAGGTTTTGTAAGTAAAATAAAAGAATAAAGAGTGATGAATGGGTATTCATCACCCCCTATACTTAACTTTGCTAGTCCCTTAGCAAACACTTATTTGAAAAAGAAGTGAAAAAGAGAAAGAAAAAGAAAAAGAGGAGAATATACATGGATTAAGGCTGATTATTAAACTTTCCTTCATTAAATTGCAATATGGAGCTCGATCAGATCTTTGGATTATTAATGTGTCGGAACCTTATTTGGACTTAAGCTTAAAACCTAACAGCCTCCAAGTTCCACCAATCTATGGGCACGACTCAGTAGACCAGATCAGAACAAGTCTACATACACAAACTCTAATGACCATGAATCTCTTTCCATGCGGTGTAAGTGATATGAAGCTCCCCACCTCAGAAGTAACAAAGAAACAACCTTCCCCAACCTGGTAACTCTAATGCCTCGGTCTCGCAACTCTTTCCTCGAGAAGCGGGGTATTCCGTTCTAAGTTCAAGTGCAACTGGCTCAAGAAGAGGGGGAAGAAGAGAATGGACCATGGCCAGTGTAGCCATGTATCCTTGGGAGCTCTAACCAGTGTAGCTGAGTCTCCCGCTGCAAGCTTCATGAGATGTAACATGTATACCATAAGCTTTTGCTTTATTTGACTATATACACTCCGGTCGGATTATTAAATTTTCAATCCGACCCACCACTTTTTTGGAGTTCTTTTATTTTTGCACATTTTTTTTCATGTGCAACTGTACAACATATCTACATGGTGCAGCATATATACAAGGAGTTTTTCCTTTTGAGCTAGGAGACTATCCCTCTTTTGAAGCTTTATTGCAACCCACAACTTCTGTCTTTAGACTTCATCACCACCATACCAAGTTGAGACGCACTTCCTTCACTAGAAGAAGAAGAGAGGTTCCGCCTGGAAGTACTACCCTCATATGCTACCCCAAGCCAAAGGAAACTGCCTCCTCACCACCTCATCCGTGGAGAGCTGTGTGTAAAGTGTTGGTGCAAGTAAAGCCATTGTCTCTGAGAGTCATGCGTGTGTTGTTAAGTGCTCTACTTAGGCTCATCAAGATGACATATGCTCATAGACTAGTGGACTTAAAGAATTAAGTCACTATGGACCTGAAAAGCCTTAACCCTAAGCCTTATAAGGTTCCTCTTAGAATTAGGTGGATTAAGATCTTAATCAAGCTCCATTTCCCAATTTACTTTCAGGCTAGTTTAAATGTCAACTATAATCCAGGAAAAACTATACAAATATTTACAAAGATGCTATTTACAAATGTGCACTTACAAATATTTACAATCATGCAAAATTTTTGAAAAATGTTTGAAAATATGGATGTATGCATGAATGCGAAGTTTTGCAAAATATTTACAAACATTTACACAAGGTTTTTGCAAACTTTTTGTTTTCAAAACATTTTACAAAAATTTTGTACTATATACATAGATTTTGTTATGAAAATATTTACAAATTCTTTACACAAATCATTTTACAATCATTTGTACAAAAATAGTTTGTATAAATAAATAGGTATGTGCAAAATGAATTTTATATACAAGGGAAAAATTTTAATTTTTATGAGTTTTTAGCCATTTTTGTTTATTCACACACTCACACAAAGTACGAGTTATGGCTAAAGTATATATGAAATATATACACACCCCCCTATACTTAGCTCGAACGATGTCCTCAGAGTGATCAAGAGCGATGAAGAAGACATAACTCGTGCTTAGTATAGGGATGTGAAAAGGAATGGCTAGATACAGAGATGAATGAAAGAATAGAAATCAAGAGATCCTCGGCTTTTCCCCCTATACTTAGGATCAAATAATCCTAAGTATAGCAGGATGTACACGAAGGGAAAACCGAGTGAAGAATGTACATGGTCTACCCCCCTATACTTAGGTGAAATATCCCTGAGTATAGGCAGTAAAACAGGGGTAGAAAGACACGAAGAAGATCAACGAATATATACAAGAAGGAGGAGCATCACTCCCCCTATACTTAAGGTGAAGAACCTTAAGTATAGGCAACACAACAGAAGTGATGGAATAGAACGAACGAACAACCCGGTGTTTCCACCCCCCTATACTTAGGATGAGGGATATCCGAAGTATAGCAAAGATAATCCTAAGCGAGACCTGGGGTGAAAACAAGAACGGAAGAAAGAAAGATCAAACTAAGACGAAACACATGTATACAAAAGAGTACAATGTTGAGGTGCCTCTCAACAAGCGCTAGATTTTACGCCCCTAGCTGGGCGCAAAGGCTAGGATCAAGCAGTATCCAGGTTCAGGACGGCATCAGTAATGTGAATGTCGTACTGTCGTCGCAGTCTCGGTATGAGAACAGCGAAGAAATGCAACGTGTAAAGAAAGACACCCAGGTATGCAATCAAGCGGGTATCTGCTACCGGCCAGGGATATGGAAGTAAGTGATCGGGATCCGGTAGCACAAAAGAAATCGTCGGCTCTAGATCAGACTGGAGTGAAAGTGTAGAGCCAAAGAAATCGAAAGTGGAGAAGGATGGATCAATCATAGAATCCTCCACGTCAATCAATGTCTCAAAGAAGTGTGGAAAATCAAGATCAGGAGACTCTCTAAGAAGATTGATATCCGATGAATGAAATAGAAGCAAGTCGGGCAGATCATCGAATATCTCCAGAATGGGCTCATCCTCGCGAGGGTCGTCGAGGTGAGAAGACTCAGAATCAGAATGATCACAAGACTCGGTTTCATGTTCCTCCAGATCGGAAACACTCTCAAAAGGTGAAACCGAGTACTCATCGAGCGTGGCATCCTCCCGCAGATAACCCTCGGGGAGAAATGCAAGATCAGAGGTGAACAGTAGAGGATCAGGATCTAGAAGGGCATCTGTGCTGCTGTCAAGCCTCCACTCGGTGACCAGGCTGCATCATCGGAAATGTGGCTCTCAGCAATCTGGAAGCAGGAGAAGGTGCTGGTCAACACTGTGGAGGCTGGCAAAGTGTCTGCGGCTGATCCTCGCTCTGCGGCTATGCTGGCTGCCAACTGGTCCTCAGCAAGTGTATCTGTCTCAATAAAGTGGAGGACAACCGACTCGAATATGGGACAATCTGTGTCTATACTCTCAAAGTGGTGTCCCATATCGAACTATGATTGTTGGGATGAGTCATGATCGCTTTCGGTCTCTAAGAAGTATCTCTGCAGAAAAGTGGCTGACTCCTTCGAGACTGGAATCTGAAGTGTCTGGGACAATGGCTGTAGTAGCGGGGGCTCCTCAGGCTCCTGGAATATCAGAAGGTCTGATATCCAAGACTCGTCAACTGGGAACTCTGGGGCTGACTCGAACTCTAGGTGGAAGACCAACGGGAAATCGAGTAGACTTTGGGTCCGAACCTCTGCTATCGCAGTCATCTCCTCTGTCAGTGGTGCTGCATCATCCAAGTCCTCGGGCTGGTGTGTGGATAGTGTATCCTCCTGTAATGTGACACACCGCACTGGTACTGCATCGTCCGCATGTGTTGTTACGACGACGACATCTTGTGAAGAAGAAGATTGCTGCGATAGTAAGCTCGAGATGGTATACAGTAGGTGAATTTCGGAACTGCAGTGTGAACCACCACATGTGGTAATCACCAGTGCTAGCTGCTCTGCGGTCATCCCCCGCATGGAGATCTCTATCAGGTTTGTCAGTGGAAGTCCATGGTCTGGAAATATCCTCAAGAGGTCAAGAAACCTCAACCATGCCTCCTGCAATGGCTCCTAGGGGTCAACTGAAAAGTCGGTGATCAAAGACCACATAAACTCTGCTCGACGCTGGGGAAAGTATCTCTGTAGAAACTCTCGGCTTAGCTCTCCCCACGTATCGAATGTCCTCCCAATCTTCGGTGCCATCTCATGGCTCTGTCCTGAAGTGTGAATGGGAAGGTTCTCCTCATCAGCTCCTCTGCAGTGATATCTGAATATCTCTGTGCTCTGCAAAACTCCTCGAATGCGGACAGGTGAAGATAAGGCTCCTCGTGCGCCTCTCCTGAAAATGTCGGCAGTCGCAGAATGTGAACCAAATCCAAGACGAATGGACCAAGTGTAGAAGCTGACTGAGCTCCCTGTGCTATCTGCTCCTCCATCAATCTGGGATAGGATCTATTTGATGATCTCCACTGCTCTCTCTGATCACGAATGGAGTGCACTCTCAACTCAGCAACGGCATCGTCCGGATCTCGTATCTGCTCGATCTGATCTCCGTGGACGTCTAGCGTAGCATGCCCAGAGTAGAGAAAGGGATGGGAGGAAGGGAGTGGGAGGTTGGTCCGGGATCCGACCTCCCTCGAAGGTGGACTGGACTGATGGTCAGAGGATGGAGAAGAGGCCGTAAGAGTCGGCCAGGAGTGAGTGGGATCCATCATCTATGGGTAAAGGAGAAGAAGAGAAGACTGAAGGGAGAAGAAGGGTGGGTGGGAGACAGATGAATGGAGAAGAAGAGGGAAAGCAGAAGGGATCTGGAAATCACACAAGATGAAAAAGAAAACCCCCGATTCACCTACGCACGCGAGCTGAAGACCGAAAGGGATCAGTCAATTATCTTGTCAATTTTATTTTAGGTGATCATTCAGTCTATCATAGCGATTACGTGAGCTGAATAGGAATCCAAATCTCTCTCAACCGACAGTCCCGTACAGAAAGCCGATAATCAGTCGAGAAAATATCGGATATGGCTCTAGCCTAAGGTACGGGTCACTCTCTCGCTCATCCAAACCAAACAAGGAGGGGGTTACTCTCCCCAAGACAAAATTTTTTCAAGTCGGTGTCTTTTAGGTCAAGTGTGATTAGCAATCCCGATTTATTGTTTTCTTTTTAAATATTTTTCAAACAAAAAGAAACGCCTAACGAATTTTTCGGTTCTCCAGGTTATTAAGTCCAAAAATCAGGGGGGAGAAGTCGAAAAAGTCGATGCGCAAGAAAATCAATGATGCATGCAGAGTAAGAAATGCGTACCTGACTCCAGCAGTCTACATGCAATATGATCCGTGCAGAATTTAAAGATAGAAATAAAACTACCTAAATGATGCAAGCGGAAAACCGAGCCCTAAGCAAGCAGTTCTACTCGAAAGAACGGCTAGTCGACCACCAGCCTCCAATCCAAGAGTCCGGTCTAGACCCACCCCTCCTCTTCTCGACAAATCGAGTTCAGGAGTAGCGCTTGACGGGGTGGGCTCGTGGTGCGTAGGCTCGAAGGTAGTGGATCGACTATTTTATTAGTCTTTTTAGTGTTGGTCCAATTACCGATCTATAGGTACATGCAGAATTATTAGGGTGTTTGGATCCTATTTATTACGTCACAGTCAAGCAAAAATCCTAAGGCTAGGGGCTCAAAACCGTGAGAATCAGAAAGGCAGGAAATAAACGGTAAAAGCTGCGAGAAAACCGCGAAAAATCGAGGGGTCCCCCGAGCACACCGATGCTCGGCGAAACAGACCCCGAGAGTCTCACAAGTCTATTTAGTGTCCTGTCCCTGTTTTATTACAATAATAGTTCAAATAATGTAGAAAATAAAATCTAAGCTAATCTACGCTACTTCGCGGCTATTCCACGGCTCCCGCACTCTACTGTCTCCTCGCGCTCTCCTGCAACTCCATGCAGAAGGGAGCCACCTCCGATTGCCGCGGTTGCGTCGGCTCCTCGAAAGTCGCCGCCTTGATCCTCGGGCCCTCGTAAGAAAACAAGAAGAGTGTAATCAGACCAAATTATTATAAATAAGTCAGAAAAAATATATACTAAAAATATATACAAAAATCTATACAAAAAGCTGTGAAAAAGAAAGCCGCGAAAAAGAATGTGACTACTAAGCCGTGCTCCACGGCAACGGTACCATTCTGATGAGCCGCCCGAACAACTCAGGTAAATCAGGCATATCTGCGGTCGTTGCGACCTCAGTCGCCCGAGACTCAGAGCTCGATCAAGAAAAAGATCAGACCACCAAATAAAAATCAAATCACGATAAAAATCAAGGTAGTGGTCTCGCTATGATATTAACCTGGTATAGCACCTAGGGTCGAACTCGGAGAGCACGCGATGGCCTTGCGTCCTACGAAGTAGTCTAAAAAAGGATGAAAATATAAATAAATTATTTTTGGTGGATTTTTATATTTTTGAGATTTTTTTGGATTTTTAAATGATAAAGAAACTAAGAAAACAATATAAACAAGCACAAACAACAAATTATTTCACTACTCTAAGAAGCTCCAAAAAATCAAACAAAAATATTTTTAGAATTTTTGTATTTTTTACTGTTTTTAGTGAATTTTTGGTATTTTTATGATTTTTAGGGAATTTTAGAAAAATTATAGAAGGCTGAAATGCAAGAATACTGTCCAACCAAGCTCTTAAGACCAAAATAAGATCTAAAATGGTCTCAACAGAGCATGGAGGTATTTTTAATGTACAATATAGACAAAAAGGAAAAATCAAAGACTGAGTTTATTTATTTTTGATTTTTCTGTGATTTACTAGAATTTTTATAAGATTTTCAAAGTTTTTCAATTTTTATATTTTCTATAAGTCCAAAAATGACCAAAATTGGTCAGAAAATCAAGTACAACAAAACATACAAAATGTGAATTTTTTTAGAATTTTTGAGATGGTTTTAATATTTTTTTATTATTTTAATATCTAGAATAGCAGAAAAAGGGGTGTTTTTGAATTTTTAAAAATAATAAAATGGCTCCAAAAATTTCCCAAAATTTAGAGAAAATCCTACATAGTGGTAGGAGCCACGTGTCAAATTTTCACTTGATTTGGAGTAGAGTAGATATTTTATATAAAACAATCAAGAGCCCAAAATCATAGGGACCTGATCGTAATAAAAATATCTTTCAGGGGCCTAAAAGTAACAAAACTGGAATCTCAGGGGTCCAGGTGCAAAATTCCCAACTTTACACGCGCGAGGCACGTGTCTGGGGCACTCATTGACCTATTTGCAATAAAACTTATGTCCCTGGACCAATTAGTAACATGTACTAAAAGTCCAGGGGCGTAAGTATAAAAAGCCCACTAAATTCGTCACATGTGGAAATAAAGCACTCACAGGGGTATATCTGCAAATACTAAAAAGATTTTTCAATCAATAACCATCATAAACACATGCCCATCCATGCAATTTCACCAAAAACACACGTGTCGATGCACGTGACCACAACAGGCAGGGGTAGAAATGCAATTAACAAAAACTACAAGGTCCACTATGCAAAAATCCAAAATAAAAACAACTTAACTAAATATTTACAAGACTAAATATTAAAGACTAAAAAGCTAAGGGCCTAAGCACAATTTACCCTTTATTTAAGCGGAGGGCTAGATAGACGCCACGTGGAAGATCGTGCGATCTGGAGCAGTGGCGCCTCAACGAAGAGACCCTTGGCGACGATCGAACGGTGGAGGGCGCGCCACGTGGGGAATCAATGGTCGAAAGTAGCGGGCGCTGACCCTTCACTGATGGACGCTCCAGGCTTCTCCACGTGGCGATCAGGCGGTGGTCGCTGGTGAATAACCCTGAGCGCGATCGAACAATCCACACATGATCTGGGCCTCCAGGGTCGAACGGACGACGGAGGAGGGTCCTGGAGGAACTCCTCGTCGGCGAACTTCGCCAGAGGAACGTGCGTGCTTGGGACCTCTGCAGGGGCTGCTGATGGTCGAAGAAGAATCGTCAGGGCCTCCTGCGTCTGAAGAGCCCTTCCGATGGCGCTGGAATGCTCCGAAGAGCTCCAGCGACGAAGGCGGAGCTCAAGCTCCTATGCTGAACGTGGAGGACCTCAGATGGTCCTCCTATGACCTGCAAATCTACACAGAAGCATTCCTGGGTCGAGGGCGAAATGCCTCGACCCGGTTAGAGGCGATGGGGGTGATCGGTGCGTCGGAATGGAGGAGCTCCGGTGAGGCGACGGCGGAGGAGCTCCAATCCCAGTTCCTGTGCGAACTGGGTTGAATGGATGGGTGAAGAATGTGCGTGGGAGAAGGGCGAAGGTGAAGATCGGTTCCAATGATCGAATGGGGGCCGGATATGGTCGGAATCGAAGGTCGACGGTGGAGGATGGAATTGGGGGTAAACGAAAATTAGCGAAAGATGAAGGGAACTAAGACTACCTGATGGTTGAGGTCGACTGGGAAGAAGCTGCTACAGCTCCTGGTCCTTGCCTCGAGGGCCGTCGATGCCCGAGGCTCGAGCACCACGCTGGTGGTGGCGCACGGCGGCGCAAGGCTACCGGATCGATGGTCGGGACTCCTCCTCCTCGCTGCGACACCGCCAATCACTTGCTGTCACTCAGGCGATGATGGTGGAGGTCCTGGGAAGGAAAGAGAGGAACAAAGATGAGTGAAAGTGCGGGCGGAGCTCAGGCTATATAGTCCTAGGGGTCCGGCTAAAAGGTGATCGGGCGAGACAATCGGAGCACGGACCCTGATAACCCACCCCGGGCGAAGGTGTCGGATCTGCAAGGAAGAGATGGAGCCCGGGGTTTATGAATTTCGGTGTCGGATCGAGTGGCGAGAATGTCGAGAAATCGGGTCAAAGACTCAGATCCAGAACTCTGTGGTCCAGGGGGGGAGTTGACCGGGGGTCAACATCCCTCGTGGACTAATGAGAGTTGGCCACATCATAAATAATTGGAAATTGCATAAAAAATAGGAAAAGGCCAAATTAGTAAAAACCCAAAACATGAAAAATATTTATTTATTTTAAACTATTTTTTTGTGATTTTTATTTATTTTTTTGAAATAAAAATAAGGTATTTACAATATAGTATATGAAGGATATTGAGTATCCTTAAGCGCATCACGGAAGCGTGTTGATCGCATCGTATGCAATCGGAGCAACTAGTCGTACTAGATGCTAGATGCAGCGGAAATTAAAAATTTAATTTTAAAGATGAAACCACATGATCACGAGAACACTTCTCAGATCGTTTCATCAAGCCACAAAGTACAAGGAATACCTCTTGAAGCGTGGTTGTGATCGCGAGATCCCAAAGTAGAGATCCTCCTATCTTAAGTCCGACCCACGGAGAATGCGCTTGCGGGCACGATGATGAGTCGCGTCCTTCCCGCAATCCTTGACGAAGATCCAAGCGTCGAAGAAGAAATCGAGAGTCTCTCCTTTCTCAACACAAGATGGACGACCATCTTTTGGAGGAGAGAAAGAGAGAGGGGGAGAATATGAGAGAGAGAGAGAGAGTTGCAACCATTTACAACTCTTGATTATGTTTCCTTGGAAAGGCTACCCTAGCCCTCCTTTTATACTAGTTTAGGATCCAATGGATCTCAATCCATGGGACACATGGATCCAAGGGCTATGCTTGGTCCATGCTAAATCAATGGCTATGATTGTTGTTGGTTAAAACCAACAACATTAATTTAAATTAAAATATGTTGCAACATTATCAACATAATTTAATTTAACTAATTAAGAGATAATGTGACAACAAAAAGGGAGTCAACTAACCTCCCTAAATCATAGGAGGTTATTTTGTCTCCTTTTATTTTATCTTATTATTTCTTAATAAATTGCAATAACTATTATTGCAAAATTATTCACTAAATTAATTCCAAATTAATTTGTGAATATTTCAATCATGCCATTGAATATTATGTGAATCATATTCACAACCCAAACTAGTTAGTAAATTACATTTCCAATTAATTAATTAATGTGAATCCAATCCACACTATTATTTAACAAATGCTATTTACATAGGTTCTCTCTCTTATATATGTATATTATAAATCATATTTATAACACACATATATCATGGATAGTGTTATCCACATTCTCTTAATCCTTGATAATTAAATCCCATTTAATTATCTTAGACAATCATTTTCACAATATGAATTATATTCATATTAAGCTTGATAATTAAATCTCATTTAATCATCAAGTCCTTGCTTGGATATTTCATCAAAAGAATTATTCTTGAACCCTTTCATGAATAATGTGCTTTCTCCGCAGATACTTGGAGATAAGGACATGACGATTGTATTATTCCACGTATAGTGACTTGGATGTTGAGATCTCGTCTCAAATCCAGATCGTACGAACCTCCCACAGATGCTTGATTAAATCAAGACCGCAAATCCAATCTTCTCATTGAATCTGAATCTCATTCAGATCAATGTCCAACACTTGGACTAAGATCGGATTGCTTCTCTACTGAAAGGAGTCACTAAAATCCAGACCTGTTTCATCACTCCCTCGGAATGGAAGCGTCATGGATATACAATCGTTTATGATCACATCACCCTCAGGTATTCCCAATACCTGTACATCCTGCATACTGGAAGACCCATGGTCAACCCGAAGATCAAGATCTATTTTACACTGTCTTCTTCAGGGTTTGATCACTAAGTTTCTCATTTGATCATTGGGATTTGGTATCGATCATATACTTTCCAAAAGCATATATCATACCTAGGTCTTGATCATATACTTTCCAAAAGTATATATCAAACCTACAAATTCAGTCAAGCTTCAAAGCGAGACGACCGTGCACGGAATTTGATTCTTCCCAATATCTCATGAGTGAGCTCATGTCTTCCGGTTCAGTAGTGAACCTGTATGATCCCTTTGAGAGATCGTATTACTCATATGCCCTTATATGCACACCAGCTCGCCGGTGTATAGACCTTGGTTAGGTCATCAACATATTGGTCTGCCAAATGTACACACTCAGACATATAGTAACACATCTGTCTCCGGTCAGAGGATGCGTGCCTATGTTGTGACAACATTCAACATAGGACTTAGGTTATCTCGATCTCGTTAAGTCAACCCATTGACCTAACTAATCTGACAACTTCGAATCTCTATTCCTATGCAGAGGACCTACATCAAGAGGTCGGTCAGATATCAGCCTATGTCAGAAAGGATTGCCATCTCCTACTCAGGCTGTAGATCACATCTTAACCATCATTTGATGGTGCTTGATGAGTCCTCAATCTAACTCTTTAGATATTCATCCAAGCACCAGCCTCTATGATTCAATAATTGAATCAACAGCTGTATGATCATTAAGATAGCCATGGTACATAACCCTAATTGTACAGAGGGACCTATTATGCAAATTATTTATTCTTCATTTCAGATCAGGGAATGATATTCGCAATAACATTTATTGCATAATGGCTCGCCGTGGGCTCACATGTCCAACAGTATAATATATAGGTATATATACAATATTGTATTTTTAATTTTTGATTTTTATTTATTTATTTATGTACATTTTTATTCCAATTTTATATTTTATTTATTTATAGAATAAAATTTGGAATATTTTAGTATTTTTATTTTATTTTTATTATTTATTTACAAGGGTAAATAAATAGATATATACAAATATGTACATGGTGTATACACAATGTTTATTTTGATTTTGATTTTTATTCTTTTTATTTTCTTTTTGTTTTTATGGTTTTTATTTTATTATTTACATTATGAAGTATAGAATATGTACAATTTTTATGGGATTTTAATTGATTTATTTATAGGGATAAATAAATAGATACATGATTCTATGTACATGGTGAATATACACAAGGAAGGTTATTTTTCTTTTCTTTTTAATTTTTCTTATTTTTAATTTTGTATTTACAAATATACACATAGAAACCCATTTTTATTTAGAGGAAAGTATTTTATTTATTTATACACATGTATATTTACACAAGTGTGAGCTTCCTTATCTCTCTCTACTTTGGTTTTTATGCGGTCAGGCCATGCTGAGCCCTCCCTTGAGATTAGGTCGCTCAATATTTATTCTAAATATCTCCCTCTTTTTCTTTTATCTCTTTATTCTTTTATTTATGCACAAAAACATGCTAATTATTTATTTTTACACAATGCATGCTTTTTGATAATTATTTGTATTTACATGAATATACATGTGTTTGGCAAAGGTTTTGTAGCTAAAATAAAAGAATAAAGAGTGATGAATGGGTATTCATCATGGAACTTTCTTGGTGACAAGATAGTTCACAATATCAGCATACCATGGGAGCGAGGCGAAAGCAAGGATCGCCTCATCTGGGAAGGTCTCACAAAAAGGGTCAATCTGCTCAGAATCCTCACGATACTCCAATCGGGAGAGATGACCGCCACCACATTCTTGACTCTAGGCTTATCCTTAATCTCTATGTCAAACTCCTGGAGTAGAAGGATGCATCTGGTCAATCTTGCTTTGGTATCCTTTTTTGCCATGAGGTACCTGATGGCGGTATGATTAGTGTATATGTCACTCTAGATCCAATGATGTAAGATCTGAACATATCTAAGGAGAAAACTACGACTAGCATCTCCTTCTCAGTGATAGTATAGTTCCGCTGTGCGGCATCCAATGTACGGCTAGCGTAGTAAATGGAAAATGGGACTCCATCCCTCCTCTGTCCCAGCATGGCCCCCACGGCAAAATCGGAGGCGTCCGTCATGATCTCGAATGGGAGAGACCAATCGGGTGGCTGGAGAACAGGAGCCTCTATGACACAGCTCTTGAGAGTCTCAAACGACGATAAACACTTATCATCAACAAGGAACTCCGTGTCTTTTGTCAGCAGATCAGTCAATGGTCAGGCAAGCCTGCTGAAATCATGAATGAAGCATCGGTAGAAACCGACGTGCCCCAGGAAAGACTACAACTGCCACAAGTTGGACGGTGGATCGAGTTTTCTAATGACATCCACCTTGGCTGGATCAACCTCCATGCCCCTGTTGGAGATGATGTGGCCAAGCACCGTCCCTTGAGTCACCATGAAGTGACTCTTCTCCCAAGACAACACTAGGTGAACCTCTATGCGTCGCTGAAGGACTCGGTCTAGGCAGTCAAGACAAGAATCGAATCCATCGCCGTAGACCGAGAAATCATCCATGAAGACCTCCAAGCACTCCCACCCCATATCCGAAAAGATGGACAACATGCATCTCTGGAATGTCGCCAGAGCGTTGCACAATCCAAATGGCATGCGTCTGAAAGCATATGTCCCGAAGGGACAGGTGAAGGTGGTTTTGTCCTGTTCCTCGGGCGCGATGGCCACCTGATTATAACCGGAGTACCCATCCAAGAAATAATAATGGCTCTTCCCTCCCAGCCTCTCAATAATCTGATCAATAAAGGGCAGGGGAAATGATCTTTCTTGGTGGCCTGGTTCAGTCGTCTGTAATCCACGCCGACCTGCCAAGAAGTGGGTACCCGGGTAGCGATCTCCTCTCCAGACTCCGTTACAACTGTAGTGATGCCCGTCTTCTTGGGCATCACATGTAACGGACTGACCCACTTGGAGTCAGAGATGGGGTAGATAAAATCGGCGCTCCACCACTTCGAGATCTCCTTCATGACAACATCTCTCAGATTCGAGTTCAACCAGCGCTGGAACGCACGCGACGGCTTTGCCTCATCTTCGAGATAGATGTGGTGAGAGCACAGAGTCAGACTGATCCCCTGGAGATCGTCTACACTCCATCCTATCGCCTTGCGGTTCTTTTCAAGAACCCCCATCAGACGGGATTCTTGCTCTCCAGTCAAATCAGCGGGGATAACGATTGGGTACATATCATGCTCACCCGCAAGGAACCTATACTTCAGCGATGCTAGTAGTGGCTTCAGCTCTGGACAAGTCGGTGCTGGCAAATCTGGCTTCTGAAGAATCCGAGTGTATGTGGCCAAATCTGCACGGGAGAATGAGAACTCTCTCTCACAAACTGGATCTGGAGAAGGCTGCTCAAATGGTATGTCTCTGCTCTTCTCAGAATCATCCTCCTCTCTCGCTGTAGGATCAGTGGAAGTCAGACACGATGTTAAATCATCAAACTCTGCCCAATCAGTATCTGACTCCGAGGGATCATACTTATAAAAATCTGTATCGTGATGAAGAATCGAATCTGCAGCCTGATATGTATCCTGGACCAGGAATGTGCTCTCCAAGCTCTCCTCTACTGGCGTCTCTGCATCAGCGAACTCTGAAGGTGAGAGGATGGCCTGTGCGACTGGATCTGCCCAAACTGCCTCATCATCTGTAATCACGAAGTCACAGTCCTGGTGGATGTCTCGCCCTTCCTCTATCATCTGCTCTGAATCTGTGGTAGGCTCTGAGCAATCTGAATCTCTAGCTTTAGTCTCCTCGATCGTCTCTATTTGTATACTCTCACCCTCGACGCGAAAGTACACCTTCCCGCTATCATGGTCGGACACTGCTTTGGCTGTGGCCAAGAACGGGCGTCCTAAAATGATGGGGGCATCGGTCACTGACTCAGGGATCTCCATGTCCAACACTACGAAGTCCACGGGGAATTTCAGGCCCTGAATCGTGACGACAATGTCCTTCAGCAACCCATTCGTCCTCTTGACTGATCGATCAACAAACTGAAGGACCGTCTTGCTCTGTCGGAGAGTGCCCAACTCGAAGCGGTCGAGAAGGGCTGCCAGTAGTAGGTTGATCGAAGAACCGCTGTCTAATAGAGTGTGGTCGAACCTCTGCTCATGAATGTGGCATCTGACATACGGGGCTCCTGGATCTGGCCTCTTGGCTGGCAGACGGTTCTGTATCGCGAAACAAGTGGCTCTGGTAAGCACATGGATCTCAGACTGATGGTTCCTCCTCTTCCTCCTAACTGTGGTCCTGTCTCTGAGTGATTTCTAGAGTAGAGGGATGTGCTCCAAGGCCTCCTGGAGAGCCAGCTGGATATGGAATCTGTCTATCATCTGCTGGTTGAACTCTATCTGATGACTCTTTTTGGGATTTTCTATTTTCTTCCCCTTTGCCATGTGAAGTGCTCGTGGAAAGGGGATTACGGGGTCCTTCTCAGATGAAGGACTAGGAGAGGGTCTGGCATGCTCATGAATAGCAGAATCCACACAAACATCATCAATCAACACATGTTGATCCAAAAATAACATACCCTTTCCTTTATTTCCAGAAGTGTCCTGAGATACATGTACAAATAGAAAGACAACAGGACTAGCAGAAGTATTGGTGGCCTCAGTACCACCCTCGGCATGTCTCGCGGCAACAGTACCACGCTCTGGCTCAGCAGCTGTGGTGGCGTCAGTACCAACTCCTCGAACTGGTGAAGCAACGACCTCAGTACAGCATGCTGGATCAACGTCCATGGTGGCATCAATACCACCGTCGTCATCTCTCGCAGCGTCAATACCACGCTCCTGGTGTAGCGTGGGATTGTCGCTCAGACGAGGCGCCACCTACTGGCATCCTACCGCTCCTACGTGTGACCAAATCAGCATCAAACATGTATGCAGACAAATCACCAAAAGAATCACTAGGAGTGGTAATCTCTGTAAACTCTACCTGCTCAGACTTCCTCTTCAGGTTGTTTGGGTTTGGCTCTATCTGTGCAGGAATGGCGGCCTTCCCTCTCACTATCTCCCGCATCTCTTGGCGGAAATCATCCATCTCCCGTCTGAAGGTAGCCTGCTGCTCTATCATGAGGCAGGCTAGGTCGTCCAAGGTGGGGTTCTCATAGGCTGGCCCATGAGAACCTGACGGGTAGCTTCGCTGGTAGTGAGGCTACTGCTGTGGCTGGTGCGGGTGAGAGGGGTACTGTTGTGGATGATGCTGCGGCTGGTGAGGTTGATCACGCCTCCAAGAATGTCCCTGCTGATAGGGACGAGGACCATACTACTGTTGGGGCTGGGATGACTGCTGCTGTGGTGGGGGCTGGGGCTGCTGGTGATGCTCTCGTTGATGGCCGTACTGGCCACCATTAACTGGAGGCTGCTGCTGGGAACTGGCACCTCCGGCTGACCAACGGAATCCTGGATGGTCTCGTCGGATACCGGTCTGGGGTCGGTCGTACCAAATCCCGTTGACATCCATCAACGGCTCTGGCTCGTAAGGGGGTGGCGGGAGTACTGCCAGAGGCTGATCCGACTGGTAGACCACCATCTGAGTGTCTGGAGATGGTGGTAGCTGGTAGTACTGCTGCGGCTACTGGTACGGCTCCGCCTGTACAAGGTGAACTTGTTTAGGTTGTGTGGAGCGCTGAGACGAACCGCCTCTGCTACTCGGATCCCCTCGTGCCTGAAGACGGGGCTGAGAAGCTGTCTGTGCCTCCTGGAGACACATGACATGTGTCTTCAGGTCACTCAACAACTGTGCCATCTGCTCCATCTGCAATATGCTCTGGCACTGCTTCTTCTCGATCAGCTCCATCCGATCCAACTTTTCACTAATGATGTCCATGTCGGCGGCTGTGGACTCGGCCTGTGCGGCTGCCGCTGATGAAGTGGAAGGACCGGCGTCGACCCGTGCTATCCTCTGAAACTGCACAGTCTGTGGCTGAGAGCATCCCTTGCTGTAGAGTCGGGTCTGGGACATCATTGTATAGTTCTCGACCATCTCCTCATAGATGGCCCAGACCTGATCCTCATCCTTGGTGAAGTAGGAACCACCATAAGAAGCGTTCACCATGCCTTGCAGCTCTGGTGTCAACCCGCATAAGAAGCCCTGAACTAGGTTCGGCTTCATGATGTCATGGTACGGACATCGGTCGGTAAGCTCTTGGAACCTCTCCCATGCCTCGTGAAACTGCTCGTTGGGGAGCATGGAGAAGTTGCTGATCAGGGTCCTCGCTGCATTCGTCCGCCCAAGTGGATAATAATTGTTCAAGTACTCTGTGCGGAGCTGCTCCCAGGTATAAACAGATCTCCCCAAATGCTTCAGCCAGTTGGCTGCTCTGTCGGTCATGGAGAAAGGAAAAGCAATCATCCTGATGGTATCCTCGTCCACCTAATGGTCGTGGACGGTGCTGCAAATCATCTCGAACTCCTGGAGATGAAGATGGGGCTCCTCAGGGGCGAGCCCGTGAAAGTGGGGTAGAAGCTGAAGCGTGTTCGAGGGGAACTTAAAGTCCCCCACGATTACCGGAAGAACCACCCACCGGTGCGTCAGTGTCGATCCGGGGTTGTGCAAATCCCGCATTGGTCTAGGCTTTGCTGCTGCTGCTGCTACCGGCTGGTCTGGCTGATCAGGCTGATCTGGCCTGCGTCCATTGGCTCGCGGCTGGTCTGCTATGGCTCTCAGTCTCTCCATCTCTCTCCTCACGTCCACCATGGAAGCCCCTTGGTCTCGTATCTGCCTCTGCATCGTCTCAAGGGAGGCTAACATGGTGGTGTTGATTGCACCCTGGTCTAGTACGTAGGTGGTCATCTTTGGCCTCTGACCCTCGGTGCAATCCTCGCTGCTGGCCATGGTCTCTGCAAAGGCAGAAGACCCAAACTCAGGTGCCTAAATATCATCAGTCTACTGTCTCGCATCTGGCACTAGCATCTCAGGTATAGAAGAAGGGTGGTCAAGGGGGAACAGGGCGAAATCGAACTCGGGTTCGGAGACCGGGTCTGGGCTCTCACGAACCAACCTAGATGAACGGGCTGGAGTGCTGAAAAGCGGTGCAGCCAGAGGCTGCCTAAGGGACCTCCTGCCCATCATCTTGATCTGGCGAGTCTGGCGGATGATATCTGGAAACAAACAAGATAAGCAAACAAACCCCGAATTCACTTACTCTACACTGAGCTGAAGACCGTAAGAGTTCGGTCAATTATCTTGTCAATTTTATTTAGGTGATCATGTAAGGATATCAGAACGATTACGTGACCTGGTAGGAATCCAATCCGCCAACCAGACTGTCCCATATTAAAGGCCGGTAGTTTGATCGGGGCTCGGATGTGGCTCTAGCCTAGTGTGCGGGTCACTCTCTCGCGCAATCAAACCAGACAATGAGGGGGTTGCTCTCCCCAAGATAGATTTTTAAGTGAAGTGTCTTTTAGGGTCAAGTTTGTTTAGCAGTCCCAATTTTATAGTTTTTCTTTTTTAGGTATTTTTCAGATAAAAACAACGCCTAACGAATTTTTCGGTTCTCCTGATTATTTGAAGTCCAAGACAGGGGAGAAGACGAAAAAGCCGATACGCGGGAATCAATGATGCATGCAGAGTAAGAAATGCGTACCTGACTCCAGCAGTCTTCATGCAGGGTGATCCATGCATAAATAAAAGACTGAATATAAACTACCTATATGATGCACGCGGAAAATCGTCCCTACCAGAGAAATTTCTACACGAGAGAACAGTAGCCAGGTACTCGAACCTAGGCCCTGAGTCCTATCTTGGGAGCCACTCGGTGCCTGCCACAACAGATCCTGCATGCGCTGTATGTGACTCCTCAAGGCACGTGGACCAGAGCTCTAATAAGCCGGCTTTTTCTTGTGAATTAATTAATTAGGTCCAATTATTTGAACTATAGGTATAGGTAGGCAGTTAGGTGTTTGGATCCTAATTAATTACGCCACAATCAATAAAAATCCGAAGCTAAGGCTGAAAATCGCATAAATCGAATAAGTGGTAAATAAATGGTTAAAAACCAAAAAATCGCGAAAATCTCGGTGGGGTCCCCCGAGCACACCGGTGCTCGGTGAAACAGACCCCGAAATGTCACAAGTGTCCAAGTTCGTCCCTGTATTATTACAAATTAAATAGTTCAGCTGAAAATAAATCTAAACTACACTAACTACGGCTAATCTCGCGGCTATTCCGTGGCTCCCGAGCGTCGGCTTTTCCTCCTTGCGCCCTCCTGCGGCTTTGTAGAGAAAGAAGCTGCCTCCGACTCCCGCGGTTGCTTCGTCTTTCGAAGAAGCCGCCTTGGTCCTCGGGCCCTCGCAAGAAAGTCAAACCAAAGTGTCAGTTCTGAAAATATGTAAATAAAATATAGAAAATATATCTACAAAAATATCTACAAAAAGCTGCGAAAAAGAAAGTCGCGAAAAAGATCAAAATCGACTACTAAGCTGTGCGCCCCAGCAACGGTGTCATTCTGATGACCGAAAATCCCACAAAATCCGGATAAATGTAAAAACAAGGGTCGTTGCGACCCGGATCTCGCGGTTCGATCAAGAACCACCGAAATCAAGATAAATCAATACAAGTCTAAAAGCGGTCCTCGCTAAATTATTAACCCGGTATAGCGATCAGGGTCGGACTCAGGGAGCACGTGATGACCTTGTAGCCTACAAAGTAGTCAAAATCAATAAAAAGGAGAAGAAAATATTTTTGGTGGGTTTCTATAATTTTTAATGTTTTTGTATTTTTGATTTTCTAAAGAAATGTAAAAACAAGCAATACACAACAATTTAATTAATCAACCAAACATGCTCCAAAAATTCGAACAAAAATGTTTTTATGTTTTTATGTTTTTTAATGTTTTTGATGAATTTTTCAGAATTTTCTAATTTTTATGTAATTATCTAAAAATCAAGAAAGACAGAAACAAGGAATCACTGTCCAGCCAAACTTGAAAGGTCCATTAAAAATATAAAAATGGATTATAAAAGTCTGGAGGTAATTTTTATGAAAAGTAGGAACAACAACTAAGATTCAGAAAAAGAGTTTGTATTTTTTTTATTTTTCTAGAAATTTTATGAGTTATTTAGGGTTTTGTAATTTTTAAGGTTTTTATAAATCCAAAAGGCACAAAAATTGGACAGTAATTAAAAGACACTGAAACTAACTAGCACTATTTTTTTTAGAATTTTTAAAAGAGTTTTTATATTTTTCTTTGATTTTCCAAGTCAGGCAGTCACAAAAACCACTGTTTTTGAATTTTAAAAATATCAAAAAGCCTCCAAAATGTTCCAAATTTTTAGGGAAATTTTTACACAGTGGAAGGGGCCGGTATCCAAATTTCACCTAATTTGGATTTAATTTGGTATTTTATTCAATCAAAACAAGGCACACAGTACACATGGACCTAAATGCGTGGAAAAGTATTTTCAGGGGCCAAACAGTAACAAATCAAAAAAGTACAGGGGCCCACGTGCAAAAAGTCCAAAATAATCACTCGCATGGCACGTGAGTCAGGTGCGGAAGGGCATAAATATAATTCCAATTTAAATAAATGCAATCAGTAACGCACAGAAACCACAGGGAAGAAACTGCAAACATTCTCAATCCTCATGTGACGAACCACATGGCTCACACATAGGGACTATAATGCAAATAAGGAAAATATAGAGGTCCACTATACAAAATATCCAAAATAAAAACAACTAAACTAATAATTTACAGGACTAAATAACAAAAGCAAAAGAGCAGGTGACTAAGTATAATTTACCCCTATTATTATCGGATGGACGAGGGCGCGTCACGTGGATGATCGATGGCTGAGAAGCGAGGTCACTCCTTCGTCTGGATGGACGGTCCCAATCAAGCCCCTGGAGGATCTGATGGTGACTGGAGCTCCTCAAATAGATGGCGGTGATCGAATCGGGAGCGTCGGAGCTGATCGGACGACGGAGGAGGGTCCTCCAAGAACTGCTCGCCGACGAGTTTTGCCGGCTCTGTGCGCACTGTGGAGACCTCCTCTTCGGCTATTGGGTTAGTCAGAAGAGAGCTCAGGATCTCCCGCAGCTGGTAGACACCTCCAATGAGGCCAGGGACCACCGGAGTGGCCCGGCGACGGCGGAGGAAGGAAACTCCTGTTCTCAAATGCTTGGACCTTCATATGGGTCACATTAACCTACAAAATGGCATAGGAGGCTTCCTGGGTCGAGGGAAAATTGCCTCGACCCGGTTAGGGGTGAAGTGGATGCGCGGGTGAGTCGGATGGAAGACCTCCGGCGAGGCGACGGCGGAGGAGGTCGAATCTTGGTTCCGGGGCGAACCAAGGGGAATGGCTGGGTGAAGTACGTGGAGAGAAGGATCGTGGAGGTGAATCAACTGTCCGATGATCGAGTAGGTGAGCAGGATGGTATGAATTAGCCAGCGACTACCGGCGGTGCGATTTGGGTGAAAAGTGAAATTGGGTGAAACTAGATGGAATCGGAGTTACCTAGTGGTTGTAGTCAACTGTGGGTGAGCTCAGGTAGCTCTGAGTTTCTTGGCCTCAAGGAAGCGTCAGATTCCGAGGCTCATCGCACCTCGCAGCGGCGTACGACGACGAAGGTCGCTGAATCAGTGGCTGGAGGCTCCTCCTCCTCTCTTCGACACCACGCTCGGGTAGCTGTCACTCTAAGGGAGCTGATGGAGGTCCTGGGATGAAGGGGCGTAGCCAAAGATGGCGGGGAATGTGCGGCAGAGGAGATGCTTTATAGTGGTGCAGGTCCGAGAAGAAGGAGTCGAGTCCGGCTTGGTGAAGCACGGACCCCTAGGCAAATGATCGGGCGAAGATCTCGGATCAGTGGGGGTCAATTAGCACCTGGGGATTGGGTAAACGAAGGTCGGATCATGCTTAGGAAATTAGGCGAAGTCGGGTCTGGAGCAAGATCCGCGGGTGAATGGTCCAGGGGGGAGTTGATCGGGGGTCAACATTCCCCTGTGGACCAATCACATGCCTTCATTTGATAATTATTTAGAAATTCAGCTAAAAATATTAAATGATTTTATTTCGAAAACTTAAAACATGAAAAATGTTTATTTATTTTCAAATAATTTTTTAGTGATTTTTTTTATTTTATTTTGAAAAATAAATGAGGTATTTATATTATATTATTATTATATGTTGGTATATACATAAAAGGAATTTTGATTTTTATTTTTAATTATTTATTTTTATACAATTATTCCCATTTCAAATTTTATTTATTTACAAAAAAAGTTTGGAATAATGAGGTATTTTTATTTTATTTTTATGATGTATTTACATGGGTTAAATAATTATGTTTATATATACATGTACATGGCATATACACAGAGTAGGAAATTGATTTTTTATTCTTTTTATTTTATTTTATTTTTATTTTTATGATTTTATTTTATTTATTTACATCATTAACTATGGAATATATACATATTTTTATTGGATTTTTATATTTTTTTTACAAGAAGAAAATAAATAGATATGTTTTTCTATGTACATGGTCTATATACACTGATGAGAGGGGTTTTGTTTATTTTTATTTTTATATTGTTTTTACCATTTTTATTTTGGTTTTATTTTTATAAATATGTACAAAATATAAGAAACACTTATTTTATTTTTATTTTGAGGAAAATCAGTTTATTTATATACATAGGATTATACACATGTATGAATGACCTTATCTCTCTCTACTTGGGTTCCTTTGCGGTCAGGCCCATGTTGAGCCCTCCCTTGGGATTAGGTCACTCAATATTTATTCTAAATATTTCCCTCTTTTTATTGTGTTTCTTTATTCCTTTATTTTTGCACAAAAACATGCTAATTATGCATATTTACAAGATGCATGTGTTTTGGCAATTTATGATATTTACACATACATACATGGTATTTTACTCAAGTTTCTAGCTAAAATAAAGGAATAAAGAGTGATGAATTGGGATTCATCAGTATGATATATGCGTTTGGAAAGAATATGATCGATACCAACTCTCAATGATCGAATGAGAAACTTACTGATAAAACCATGAAGTAGACAGTATAAAGTTGATCCAATACTTCAGGTTTATTCTGAGTCTTCCAGTATGTAGGATGTACAGGTATTGGGAATACCTGAGGGTGATGTGATCATAAAAGATTGTATAACCATTACACTTCCATTTCTAGGGAGTGATGAAACAGGTCTGGATTTTAGTGACTCCTCTCAGTAGAGAAGTAATCTGATCTTGGTCCAAAATGTTGGACATTGATCTGAATGTGATTCGGATGCAATGAGAAGATTAGATTTGCGGTTTTGATTTAATCAAGCATCTATGGGAGGCCCGCGATCTGGATTTGAGATATGATCTCAATATCCAAGTCACTACACATGGAACAATACAATCGCCCTGTCCTTATCTCGATGTATTTGCGGAGAAAACGCATTATACATGAAAGGGTTCTAGATAATTTCATTGTTGATATGTGTATCCAAGCATTGAGAAAATGGATAATTAAATGTGATTTAATTATCATGAATAATATGAATTTGATTCATATTATAAGGAGAGTCATCTAAGATAATTAAATGTGATTTAATTATCAAAGATGTGAATAATGTGAATACGATTCATATTATTTGAGAACAAGAGAATAGAGATCCAAGATGATTAAATACGATTTAATTATCATGGATATGAATAATGTGGATAGCAATATCCATATTAGTCATATATATTATAAATGTGATTTATAATATATAAGAGAGAGCTATTTGTAATTTACATTTGTTAATTAAATGTTGATGTGAATTAGATTCACATTGGACATTATAATGAAAAAGTAATTTACATTTTATTTTGGGTTGTGAATGTGATTCACAAATTTCTAATGGCAAGATTGCAATGTTCACAAAATAGATTGGATTTATTTTTGTGAAATAATATGCAACAAAAGTTGTTGCAAATATTAGAGAGGATCATGAGATAATGCAATCTAATATAATAGGAGAGAGGCATCCACCTTCCATATAGGAAGAGTGGACGGCCACAATTCCCATAAGGAATGTGGTGGCCATCCAACCTCCTTATGGAAGGAGGCTTGCCTCCTTTGCTATTTCTCTAATAGAGATTGATTTGATATAAATCAAATTATATTCAATATATATTTGATTTTATTAAATTAATTGTTGTTGGTTTTTACCAACATAAATCTTAGCCATTAAAAGAAACACAATCAATGAGAGCCATTGGATTTGTGTTGTCCCATGGATTGAGATCCATTGATCCCAAAATGTTATAAAAGGAGAGGCTCCCCTTTGCTCTTCTTTACACAACACATAAGAGAACATACATCTCTCTCTCTTTCTCTCTCTACACGTCTACTCTCTCTCACCCTCTTATGTGGCCGTCCACCATGGATGCCCTAGAGAGGTTCTCCATCGCCGCAACATCGTCGTCATGTTGCCCGATGGTTTGCTCGTGGATCTCCGTCAACTTCGGCGTACCTTGCTCATGAAGAAAACTTCGTATCTCGTTTGTCGAGATCAGGAGATCCACCGCTTGGATCATCAACATGGATTGCGAGAAGCACACGATTCATCCCCGCGCTCGCAAGCGACTCCTCCGTCGGATCGGACTTGAGACAGGAGATCTCTTCGTTTAGAGACTCGATCGCATCCATGCTTCAAGAGGTAATCCTATTACTTGTTTATGGTTTAGATGAAACGATCCGAGAAGTGTTCTTGGATCATGTGGTTTCGTCGCATGAAAAAAATTTAAATTGTGCTGCATAGAACAACTAGTGCGACTAGTCGTTCTTCGTCGTATTCGATGCGATGCTCACGCTTCCGTGATGCGCTTGAGGATCTAACCATATCCTTCAACTGGTATCAGAGCTAGGTTGGAAGGTTTTGGATACGATCCGTAAACGTAGGATGACTTGGGTTCATTAGGGTTTGCGAAAGTTTTTCTGCATTTCATTTTTGCATCTCTGTTTTGAGATTATTTTCGGCACTATTTAATTTTTTTAAACACGAAAGTAATTGGATTTTTTTCTCCATTAAATAAGGAAACCGTAGGATCTGAGTTTACGTGATTTCGATTCTGTTTGCTCAAATTATGCTCATTTTAGTGAACATGTATCCACAATTTCGGGGACTGCGAATCATAACGTAATTAAGATGTTAATTTCGGATTTGAAACGTCTTGAAATGCATGCAAATCACTTAAGTTCTGTTGTAAATCAAATTAGCAAACTTTAGGAACTTACTTTGCTTAATTTGGATTTAAATTGATTGAGATATGGTATTTTTAGTCATAGTTACTGCTGGAAATACTTTCCTAATCAAGAACCTAGTGATTGTCATTTAATCAATTAGTGAAATTAAATTGTTTAATTTCCTGAAATAATTATGCATAAATATTTGTGAAATATTTGATAATAATTATTTCCTTCAATGACATTGCCTTAACCAATATTTGATTAGATGTGATCTAGATCACTAATTGGTTACATGATCTACATGATCTACATTCCAACAAACAAGTTGCTTGAATAGGATTTGGGATTTGTTTAGCAAAACTCATTATAATGTTAATCAAAATTGTTTTGATTATTATTATATGGTATAATTTCGGTTGAAGAACCGATGATCATCTCAAATACAAAATGATATATTTTGCATTATCCTTTCCCGAGGTGGATATGGTGTCTAGTCGGAGAGCATTGGAGTAGAGGTTGCAACGTATATGGTCTGTCCCACTCTCGTCGGTACTGGACATGACAGCGGGTAGGGTTATTATAATGATTAAGAAATCATGATGTATTTAATCATTAAAAATTTAAATAATACGTATTTGAGATAATACCATAATTTCAAGTAACAATTAAAATATTTGTTGGATTTTAATTGGATCATTAATTTAATATGATTATATTAATTGGAATCCAATTAAAATTAAAACACTCTATTATGAATGGAGATGTTATTTCCCTTGGAAGAATTAATCATAATGAATATGATTCATAATGATTAATTAGAATTTGAATATGAGGTGGAGGATCACATAAGTGACATCCATGGTCTCCCGTCAAGGCGGAGGGTTCCTTCGCCAGCTATTGTATGTAGGAGACGCCTGTTCGAAGTGACAACTCCTGTATGCAAGCGCATCTGGATCAGGCTCTTCGCTTCTCAAAAGAGTAAGGACGTATGTGTAGTGACCCCAATATCGGGTCCCCATATTATTGGGGCGATATTGGATTGTGCATAGCGAGTTGTATTCCTGTTGATGGTTGGTTCAATTAATGACGGGTCAACATTACCTTAGGGGTGGTGGGCCCGGGTGTTAAAGACCGAATTGGGATATGCAAGTTGGATTTGCAAGGCAGAATGTGTTCCCGCTTCTTTTTATCCGAGTTGTAGGTTCTCATATTATTGGGATGCAACAAAGATAAGGAAGGAGATACCAGATCTTGCTTGAGATATAATGGTAAGTATATCTCTTACATTGAAAGTGATTAAGGGAATGAACTTTCAATGTTGACAAGGCAAGACAACTTTGATATAAAAATTACTAAATCAAAGTAGAATATGTATATATATATATAAATATATAAACTTATGCAAATTTCTTATTTCAGATAATCCTTCATTAAAACCCACTCAATGATATACTCAATAATAACCAGTAAAATATCATGGATTGGACTCATGATCCAGTTATTGTACTTGTAGTTGGACACACAATGTATGTGGTTGCAATGTCCAAGCTTCCACATAATAATGAGGAATGACAATTAAATGGATAATAGGACTACAACCCTAGGGTTTGTATGTATCTATAATCTTGATATCATCAAATGTACTTTGGAAGTGACATGTCGATGATGATCGCAATAGTCAAATAATCCTTATAAAATCTAAGAAGATATTCTGGTATACATATGTGCTCTCAACATTTAATCATGAATGACATGGTTCTCTGCATCATGCAGAATGGTGGCTCTATAAGAGATGATGTATTCAAAATGTTTGAATGCCTACCTGAACCAATATTTCAATAATTTAGATGGATGTAGATACGATGACTCATCATTCTACTGTCTATACTCTAGTCATTCATGAAGCTTCATAGTATTCATATTGTATGAATTTAGTGAAGCATGTATAAATGTTGAAATGCTCTTACATTGAATTCTTTTGAATTTAACATAAGAGATCCTTAGTCTTAAGCAACGGCTGTTTATAGATGAAGGGAGCACAATGGAAGCATGGGTCAGACCCGAGTAAGAAGGAAAGTCAAAGAGTTAACCTACTTCTGTGACTTCCATATGGCATCTAGATAGTTGGATGAATGTCAATACTGCAATGAGTCGATGTATTATCTAGGATCCTTAGTGAAGGACTCAGATAGAGCATCATAATAATCTACATATAATCATTGACTTTGACTTACTTATTTGATAAGATAAAGTCTAATAATTGTATCTCAATCTTCTAACAACACTTGCAATAGGTTGCATATGTTTTAGAAGACTGAAAATTTTGATCTTAAGGTTTATAGTTATCCACATGGATATTGATGCAATTGTTGCAACAATCTCTGTTGGATTGATAGACTTGTTAATTTCAGTGGGAGAGCCCTTAGTCTTAGAGAATGTCTCTATGACCTAGATATAAGAATACACTCATTGTTTGTTTCAAAATGTTGGAAATAAACATGATTTCTGAGATAAAACTATCATAAAGAGTTATGATGGATATATTTCAGATAGTAATCTAACATCTAGTGGACTCCACAAAATTAGGTAATTAATGAATGGTTCATTAAGATTTCTAATACTGAAAATTAAAACCTTTATAAGATCAATTGGAGGATGAAGATCATTTGACAATGATCTGGCATCAATTTTTGGACATATGTCTATTGATGAGATCAATGGACTAGTAAGAGATGAAACTTTAGATTGTCTAAAGGTTCAAATTTTACATACTTGTGAATATTGTATTCAAAAGGTAAAAATATCCAATACACCCTTCATTGGGAAAGGTGTAAGATGTCAAGGTATTCATGATCTCATACATATTGATGTATGCGGATCATCTATATCATAGTAAACATTATGGATATGTGATATCTATTGATGATTATGTATGATATGAGATTTCTTCTCTTCACCTAAGAGACCTTTGAAATGTTTAAAGATTTCATAATTTTGGTTTAGAATCAAAATTTGAAGGAAGATAAAATGAATTTGATCTAATCTAAGTAGCTTGTACCTGTTAGATAAATTCAAAGAATACCTTGTGGAGATATGAATATCATTTCTATCTCAATCCTCTTAACACACCTTGACTCAGTACAGTTATAGGAGATACAATTGGATCATGTGTGACATGATTTGATCAATGATGAATTTTAGCATAATTTCCTCTTAGTTTCCAGGTATATATGTAGTAGAGACTACATTATATATCCTTAATGAGATTTTATGCAAGTAAGCTGGAATTGAGCACTAGAGAGTGCAGCTTCATTAGGAAAATAAAGGATGGTATTGGATACCTACTTTATGACCTTGAGATTCTTAAAAGATCTCATCTCTAAGAATATAATTCTTAAAGGATGACTCTCTTGAGCATCAAAAAGAAAATGAAGTGTAGGAACTCATTTCATATTTAGAAGATAATGAGGCTCTTGAAATAGGGAACTAAAAGGACGATTAAAGATGAAACATTAATACTTCTTTGAATGAGTTTGAGGATGTATTCTATGTGTTGATTAAATCTGACAAATGATCGGACTTCATATGATGAAGCTCCTAAGGATCATGACATGGAAAGATGGATGTTAGCAATAAAGTCTAAAGTAGACTTCATATATAAGTGTTGTATATGGACCCTCGAGGATCCACCTATATGGGTAAGACCCCATAAAAGTGTAAATGGATCTTCAAGAGAAAGAATTCAAGATTGCATTCCTCTATGAATAGATCTCTAAGGATCTTCACATGAAGTAGCCCCAGGGCTTCATGGTTGAGAAAAGCAAGATGTGAAAGCTAAGGAATCCATCTATTGACTCAAATAAGCTTCTTGAAGTTGGACCATAAGATTCGATGAAATTATAAGTGTTATGATTTCAGATAGAATCTGGATGAGCCATGTGAAGCTTAGTGGGAGTGCCTTTGTGTTCATCATGCTAAATGTAGATGATATCCTAATCATTTAAAATGATATAAGATAATAATATTAAGTATTTTCTAATCTGGTTGTTCCATAGCTTGAGATATGATCTCAAGGATACCTCTTGGATCTTAGTTCTGAAGGTGTTCAGAAGAATAGAGAAGAGGTTATTGGGACTGTCACATTAATAGTACACCTTGGACATATTCCATTTTCTGAAAAAATCCAAGAAAGGATTCCATCCCTTAAAATATGGTACTGACCTATCTATAGGGATAACACCTCAAAGTGTTGAGGAAGTGAATGCTAGAAATGCTTGCACTTGTGCATCAGTTACGAGAAGCTGAGTGTATGCTAGATGTGTACAAAAGATAGATATCTACCATGTAGTGGGAATAGTAAACTGTTACTAATCCTAATATGGAGAGAAAACACTTGATTGCAGTAATAACAATATCTTCATAGAGGACAAGATTTCTGAGATAATGATCTCAAAGTCTTATCTTCAAAACTTAAGACTTTATAGATAGTGATCTAAAAGGTCATAACTGTGGTTACCTTGAGAGATAGTGATCTCCAGGAATAAGGGTATTCTGATAAGGATTATGGAAATACTGGTTATGATAATTGTTAAGCTGTAGTGTCAAGGACACTGTAACTAACAAGATTGAGTATTGGTTGCATAAGATGCAACATTTGCATTGGATGTGAGCACTGGTACTGAGGATATGCAAGTGTCGTAAAAGTACTTGGCATAGTCTTGCGGACCTAGATATTTTCTTAATAGCCTATGATTGTCACATGAGTGTGGGTTTAAATGATTAGCCCATTAATGGCTCTTTGGGCTAGTGGGAGATTGTTGGACATGCGAACCCACGACGAGCTATTATGCAATAAATGTTATTGCAAATATCATCCCCTGATCTGAAATGAAGAATAATTAATTTGCATAATAGGTCCCTTAGTACAATTAGGGTTATATACCATGACCATCTTAATGATCGTACAGTTGTTCATTCAATTGTTGAATCATAGAGGCTGGTGCTTGGATGAATATCTAATGAGTTAGATTGAGGACTCATCAAGTACCGTCAAATGATTGTTAAGAGATGATCTCCAGCCCGAGTAGGAGATGGCAATCCTCTCTCAGTTAAGCTGATATCTGACCGACCTCTTGATGCAGGTCCTCTGCATAGGAATGAAGATTCGGAGGTGTCAGATTAGTTAGGTCAAAGAGTTGACTTAACGAGATCGAGATAATCAAAGTCCTATATCGTATGCTGTCACGATACAGGCACGCATCCTCTGACCGGAGACAGATGTGCTACTATATGTCTGAGTATGTACATTTGGCAGACTAATAGGTTGACAACCTAACCAAGGTCTATACACCGGCGCGCTGGTGTGCATATAAGGGCATATGAGTAATATGATCTCTCAAAGGGATCATACAGGTTCATTACTGAACCGGAAGACATGAGCTCACTCATGAGATATTGGGAGGAATCAAATTCCGTGCACAGTCATCTCGCTTTGGAAGCTTGACTGAATTTCTAGGTTTGATATATACTTTTGGAAAGTATATGATAAGGACCTAGGTATGATATATGCTTCTGGAAGAATATGATCGATACCAACTCCCAATGATCGAATGAGAAACTTGCTGATAAAACCATGAAGTAGACAATATAAAGTTGATCCAATACTTCGGGTTTATTCTGAGTCTTCCAGTATGCATGATGTACAGGTATTGGGAATACCTGAGGGTGATGTGATCATAAACAACTGTATAACCATGACGCTTCCATTCCTAGGGAGTGATGAAACGAGTCTGGATTTTAGTGACTCCTCTCAATAGAGAAGTAATCTGATCTTGGTCCAAAATGTTGGACATTGATCTGAATGTGATTTAGATGCAATGAGAAGATTAGATTTGCGGTCTTGATTTAATCAAGCATCTATGGGAGTCCCACGATCTGGATTTGAGATATGACTTCAATATCCAAGTCACTATATGTGGAACAATACAATCGCTCTGTCCTTATCTCCAAGTATTCGCGGAGAAAATGCATTATCTATGAAAGGGTTCTGGATAATTTCATTGTTGATATGTGTATCCAAGCATTGAGAAAATGGATAATTTAATGTGATTTAATTATCATGAATAATATGAATTTGATTCATATTATAAGGAGAGTTATCTAAGATAATTAAATGTGATTTAATTATCAAAGATGTGAATAATGTGAATACGATTCATATTATTTAAGAACAAGAGAATAGAGATCCAGATGATTAAATACGATTTAATTATCATGGATATGAATAATGTGGATAGCAATATCCATATTAGTTATATATATTATAAATGTGATTTATAATATATAAGAGAGAGCTATTTGTAATTTACATTTGTTAATTAAATATTGATGTGAATTAGATTCACATTGGACATTAAATTGAAAAAGTAATTTACATTTTATTTTGGGTTGTGAATGTGATTCAGAAATTTCTAATGGCAAGATTGCAATGTTTACAAAATAGATTGGATTTATTTTTGTGAAATAATATGCAACAAAAGTTGTTGCAAATATTAGAGAGGATCATGAGATAATGCAATCTCATATAATAGGAGAGAGGCATCTACTTTCCATATAGGAAGAGTGGACAACCACAATTCCCATAAGAAATGTAGTGGCCGCCCACCCTCCTTATGGAAGGAGGCTTGCTTCCTTTCCTATTTCTCTAATGGAGATTGATTTGATATAAATCAAATTATATTTAATATATATTTGATTTTATTAAATAAATTGTTGTTGGTTTTTACCAACATAAATCTTAGCCATTAAAAGAAACACAATCAATGAGAGCTATTGGATTTGTGTTGTCCCATGGATTGAGATCCATGGATCCTAAAATGTTATAAAAGGAGAGGCACCCCTTTGCTCTTCTTTACACAACACATAAGAGAACATAAGTCTCTCTCTCTCTTTCTCTCTCTATATGTCTACTCTCTCTCACCCTCTCATGTGGTCGTCCACCATGGATGCCCTAGAGAGGTTCTCCATCGCCGCAGCGTCGTCGTTATGCTGCCCGATGGTTTGCTTGTGGATCTCCATCTACTTCGATGTGCCTTGCTCGTGAAGAAGATTTCGTATCTCATTTGTCGAGATCAGGAGATCCACCGCTTGGATCATCAGCATGGATTGTGAGAAGCACGCGATTCATCCCCGCGCTCGTAAGCGTCTCCTCCGTCGGATCGGAATTGAGACAGGAGGTCTCTTCGTTTAGAGACTCGATCACAACCACACTTCAAGAGGTAATCCTATTACTTGTTTGTGGTTTAGATGAAATGATCCGAGAAGTGTTGTTGGATCATGTGGTTTCGTCGCATGAAAAAATTTTAAATTCCGCTGCATAGAACAACTAGTACGACTAGTCGTTCTTCGTCGTATTCGATGCGATGCTCATGCTTCCGTGATGCGCTTGAGGATCTAACCATATCCTTCACCCCCATCATTTTAGGATGACCCTTCTTGGCCACAGCCAAGGCGGTGTCCGATCATGATAGGAAGAAGGTATACTTTCACATCTAGGGCGAAAGTGTACAAATAGAGACGATCGATGAGACTAGATCTAGAGATTCAGCATGCTCAGAGCAGACGAGTAACTCGGAGAAGATGACAGATGCTGAGCAAGACGTCCACCAATAGTGTGACTTTGTGATCACAAACGATGAAGATGAGATTTCAGAGAGCACACTCATGGCAAAAGACACATTTGAGGCTGATGATCGTGGTCATGATAGCAAAGAAGATTACATCTCATGTGCTTCAGATTCAGATCCCCCAGATTCTGACATTGACTGGGAGGACTTTGATGATTATTAACCATGTCTGATTCCTATAGTGCCGACTATTTACCAGTTCAGATGACAGATACATCAGTAAGGTCGTCTTCGTCAGATTCACAGATGCAGCGAGAGATTCTTACACAGAGATCTAGTAGCCTTCACTCAAACATTCCAGAATATGGATTTTCCAGCTCCCACTTGTCCAGAATTGAAGACCTTAGCATAGAGTATGAAGTACATATTACTTGCGGGTGAGCAGATATGTTCCCAATCATTATCTCAGCAGATTTGACTAGAGATCAAGAATCTCGTTTGATGGAGGTACTTGAAAGAGACCGCAAGGCAAATGGATGGAGGGCAGCTGATCTCCAAGAGATAAGTCTAGCCTTGTGCTCCCACCACATCTATCCCGAAGAGGATGCCAAGCCATCATGTGAGTTCCAGCGACGGCTGAACCTGAATCTTCGAGATGTGGTCATGAAGGAAATATCGAAGTGGTGGAGCGTGAATTTTATCTACCCCATCTCCAACTTTAAATGGGTTAGTCCATTACATGTGGTACCTAAGAATATATGTATCACTATAGTTTTAAGTGAGTATGGAGAGGAGATAGCTACCCGCGTACCCAATTCTTGGAGGGTTTGTGTGGACTATAGACGATTGAATCATGCCACTTAGAAGGATCATTTCCCACTGCCATTTATTGATCAGATTATTGACAGGATAGTTGGAAAGAGTCATTACTATTTCCTTAATGGGTACTCATGGTATAACTAGGTGGCCATAGTGCCTAAAGACCAGGAGAAAATAACATTCACCAGTCAGTTTGGGATGTATGCTTTCAGATGGATGCCCTTTGGTCTATGTAATGCCACGGCTACATTCCAATGGTTCATGATGTCCACCATTTTGAACATGGTGGGTGATAGTTTAGAGGTCTTCATGGATGACTTTTTAGTCTACGGTGATGGGTTCGATGCTTGTTTTGACTGCCTAGACCGGGTACTTCAACGTTGCATAGAGGTTAATTGTATTATCTTGGGAGAAGAGTCATTTCATAATAACAAAGGGAACTGTACTTGGTCATATCATCTCCAACAGGGGCACGGATGTTGATCTGGCCAAGGTAGACATCATCAAGAAACTCAATCCACCATCCAATTTGCGATTGTTGCGATCTTTTCTGGGGCATGTCGGTTTCTACCCACAGTTCATATAGGACTTCAGTCGTATTGCCCGACCACTCACTAATTTGATGACCAAGGACACCGAGTTCATTGTAGATGATAAGTGTCTGACGTCATTCAACACTCTCAAGGAACTAGTTGTCTATGAAGGATATTGTGGATCCTTAAGAGCATCATAGAAGCGTGTCGATCGCATCGTATGCAATCGGGGCGACTAGTCACACTAGTCGTTAGATGCAGTGGAAATTAAAATTTTAAAAGTAAAGATGAAACCACATGATCACGAGAACACTTCTCGGATCGTTTCATCAAACCACAAAGTATAAGGAATACCTCTTGGAGCGTGGTTGTGATCGCGGGATCCCAAACGAGTCTCAACTCCAATCTACGAAGAACGTACTTGCGGGCATGATGCTGAGTTGCATCCTTCTCGCAATCTTTGATGAAGATCCTACTGTCGGAGGCGAAGGCAAGATGCTCTCCTTCTCAATATGCAAAGTGGACGACCACTTGAAATTGAGAGAGAGCTCAGTCGAGAATGAGAGAGAGAGATAGAGTAGTAGTCTTCTACAATTTAGATGATGTACCTTGAAAGGCTAGGTTAGCCCTCCTTTTATACTAGTTTGGGATCCAATGGATCTCAATCCATGGGACACATAGATCCAACGGCCATGCTTGGTCTATGTAATCAATGGCTATGATTGTTGTTGGTTAAAACCAACAACATTCATTTATAATTAAATTAAATATATGTTGCAACATTATCAACACATTTTTAATTTAACATAAATAAATTAGTTAAGAGATTAATCATCATAATAAAATAGAGATAATCTTGCCTCCTAAAAAAAGGGCGTCACCCATGACTTTTTCATGGGTGACGCCACCTCAAAATTGGTGGCTTTTATCTCCCTTTTATTATATCACATTATCTCTTAATAATTTCTATTAAAAATTATCAAAAAATATCCACCAAATTAATTCCAAATTAATTTGTGAATATTTCAATCATGCCATTGAAAAAATGTGAATCATATTCACAACCCAAACTAATTTGTAAATTACATTTCCAATTAATTAATCAATGTGAATCCAATCCACATTATTAATTAACAAATGTTATTTACATAAATTCTCTCTCTTTAATATATGTATATTATAAATCATATTTATAATACACAAATATTATGGACAGTATTATCCACATTCTCTAATCCTTGATAATTAAATCCCATTTAATTATCTTGGATAATAATTCTCACAATATGAATCTCATTCATATTATGCTTGATGATTAAATCTTATTTAATCATCAAGTCTTTTTTTCTTGGATATGAAGTTCATCAAATGAATTATTCTTGAACCCCTTCAAGAATAATGTGCTTTCTCCGCAGATACTTGGAGATAAGGATAGGGCGATTGTATTGTTCCATGTGTAATGACTTGGATATTGAGATATTATCTCAAATCCAGATCTTACGAACCTCCCACGGATGCTTGATTAAATCAAGACCGCAAATCTAATCTTTTCATTGTATCTGAATCACATTCAGACCAATGTCCAACACTTGGACTAAGATCAGATTGCTTCTCTTCTGAGAGGAGTCGCTAAAATCCAGACCTGTTTCATCACTCCCTCGGAATGGAAGCGTCATGGATATACAATCGTTTATGACCACATCACTCTCAAGTATTCCCAATACATGTACATCCTGCATACTGGAAGACCCATGGTCAACATGAAGATCAAGATCAATTTTACACGGTCTTCTTCAGAGTTTGATCACTAAGTTTCTCAATCTTGGTCATTGGGAGTTGGTATTGATCATATGATTTCCCAAAGCATATATCATACCTTCAAATTCATGTCATGTTTCCAAAGCACGATGACCATGCATGGAATTTGATCGGTCCCAATACCTCATGAGTGAGCTCATGTCTTCCGGTTCACAAGTGAACCTGTATGATCCCTTTGAAAGATCATATTGCTCATATACCCTTATATGCACACCAGCTTGTCGGTGTATAGACCTTGGTTAGGTCATCAATCTATTGGTCTGCCAAATGTACATACTTAGACATATAGCAATACATCTGTCTCCGGTCAGAGGATGCATGCCTATGCTGTGACAACATTCAACATAGGACTTAGGTTATCTCGATCTCGTTAGGTCAACCCATTGACCTAACTAATTTGACACCTCTGAATCACTATTCCCATGCAGAGGACATGCATCGAGAGTTCGGTCAGATATCAGCTTATGTGAGAAAGGATTGCCATCTCCTACTCAGGCTGGAGATCTTCTCTTAATAATAATTTGACGGTGCTTGATGAGTGCTCTATCTAACTCCTTAGATATTCATCCAAACACCAGCCTCTATGATTCATTTAATGAATCAACATCTATATGATTATCAAGATGACCATGGTGTTGGACATGTGAGCCCACGGCGAGCCATTATGCAATAAATGTTATTGCAAATATCATTCCCTGATCTGAAATGAAGAATAAATAATTTTCATAATAGGTCCCTCTGTACAATTAGGGCTATGTACCATGGCTATCTTAATGATCATACAGCTGTTGATTCAATTATTGAATCATAGAGGCTGGTGCTTGGATGAATATCTAAAGAGTTAGGTTGAGGACTCATCAAGCACCGTCAAATGATTGTTAAGATGTGATCTCCAGCCTGAGTAGGAAATGGCAATCCTTTCTCACATAGGCTGATATCTGACCAACCTCTTGATGCAAGTCCTCTGCATAGGAATAGAGATTTGGAGGTGTCAGATTAGTTAAGTCAAAGAGTTGACTTAACGAGATCGAGATAACCTAAGTCCTATGTTGAATGCTGTAACAGCATAGGCACGCATCCTCTGACCGGAGACAGATGTGTTACTATATGTCTGAGTGTGTACATTTGGCAGACCAATAGGTTGATGACCTAACCAAGGTCTATACAACGGCGCACTGATGCGCATGTAAGGGCATATGAGTAATACGATCTCTCAAAGGGATCATACAGGTTCACTACTGAACCGGAAGACATGAGCTCACTCATGAGATATTGGGAAGAATCAAATTCCGTGCACGGTCGTCTCGCTTTGGAAGCTTGACTGAATTTGTAGGTTTGATATATACTTTTGGAAAGTATATGATCAAGACCTAGGTATGATATATGCTTTTGGAAAGTATATGATCGATACCAAATCCCAATGATCAAATGAGAAACTTGGTGATCAAACCCTGAAGAAGACAATGTAAAATAGATCTTGATCTTCGGGTTGACCATGGGTCTTCCAGTATGCAGGATGTACAGGTATTGGGAATACCTGAAGAGTGATGTGATCATAAACGATTGTATATCCATGACGCTTCCATTCCGAGGGAGTGATGAAACAGGTCTGGATTTTAGTGACTCCTTTCAGTAGAGAAGCGATCCGATCTTAGTCCAAGTGTTGGACATTGGTCTGAATGAGATTCAGATTCAATGAGAAGATTGGATTTGCGGTCTTGATTTAATCAAGCATCTGTGGGAGGTTCGTAAGATCTGGATTTGAGATAAGATCTCAATATCCAAGTCACTATACGTGGAATAATACAATCGCCCTGTCCTTATCTCCAAGTATCTGCGGAGAATGTACATTATTCTTGAAAGGGTTCAAGAATAATTCATTTGATGAAATATCCAAGCAAGGACTTGATGATTAAATGAGATTTAATTATCAAGCTTACTATGAATATAATTCATATTGTGAAAATGATTATCTAAGATAATTAAATGGGATTTAATTATCAAGGATTAAGAGAATGTGGATAACACTATCCATGATATATGTGTATTATAAATATGATTTATAATATACATATATAAGAGAGAGAATTTATGTGAATAGCATTTGTTGATTAATAATGTGGATTAGATTCACATTTATTAATTAATTGGAAATGCAATTTACTAACTAGTTTGGGTTGTGAATATGATTCACATAATATTCAATGGCATGATTGAAATATTCACAAATTAATTGGGAATTAATTTGGTGAATATTTTTGTGAATACAAAATTAATTAAGGAATAATAAGATAAATAAAAAGGAGCCAAAATTGACCACCATTCATAGGTGGCGTCACCCATGAATTGTTCATGGGTGACGCCCCCAATTTTAGGGAGGTTGGTTGACTCCATTTTATTTATCACATTATCTCTTAATTAGTTAATGTTAAATTAAATTATGTTGATAATGTTGCAACATTTTTTAATTTAAATTAATGTTGTTGGTTTTAACCAACAACAATCATAACCATTGATTTAGCATGGACCAAGCATAGCCCTTGGATCCATGTGTCCCATGGATTGAGATCCATTGGATCCTAAACTAGTATAAAAGGAGGGCTAGGGTAGCCTTTCCAAGTGACAACATTCTTGAGTTGAAGAACTCTACTCTCTCTCTCTCCCATTCTCGTGGGGTCTCCCTAATATTCAAGTGGCCGTCCACTTTGTGTATTAGGAAGGAGATCATTTTTTCTACGCCTCGACGCTTGGATCTTCATCAAAGGATTGCGGGAAGGACACGACTCATCATCGTGCCCGCAAGTGCATTCTCTGTGGGTCAGACTTAAGATAGGAGGATCTCTACTTTGGGATCTCGCGATCACAACCACGCTTCAAGAGGTATTCCTTGTACTTTGTGGTTTGATGAAACGATCCGAGAAGTGTTCTCGTGATCATGTGGTTTCATCTTTAAAGTTAAAAATTTTAATTTCCGCTGCATCTAGCATCTAGTACGACTAGTTGCTCCGATTGCATACGATGCGATCGACACGCTTCCATGATGCGCTTAAGGATTTACAATATCCTTCAAGTGGTATCAGAGCCATAGGTCGAATATGATTTTGGATATGATCCATAGACCTTAGACGATTTGGTTCTTGAAAGGGTTGCGAAATTTTACTGCATTTCAATTTTTTCGCACCTCTGTAAAATTGAATTTTTCGGCTCTATTTAAATCATTTAAACACAAAATTTTTAATTGGATTTTGTTCCCCATTAAACAAGGAAACCATAGGACTTGAGTTTACTAAATTTGGACTTTATTTGCTCAAGATATGGCTTTTTGAATATGATTATATTCACTGTTGCGGGAACTGCGGATTTGAACGTGATTAATGAGATAATTACGGTTTTAATCCGCCTTGAAATGCGTGAATTATCACTTGAATTCTTTAATAAATCAAATAGGCAATCTTTGGAAACTGAGTTTGCATTTTTTGGATTTAAATTGATCAAGATATGTTAATTTTAGTGATTGGGGGTCACCGCTGGAAATTGACATCTTGGATCATGAACCTTGTGATAAGTCATTCAATTATCATGATGAAAATTAATTGTTAGTTTTCTTGAATAATTATTGATAAATATTTGTGAAATATTTAAAGAAATAATTATTTCATTGAATGACATTTGCCTAAACCACAATGATAAGATATTAGATCTTGATCATTGGTTCATCAACAAACATTGCTTTCATGAAAACTATAGTTTATCCTACAATAGTTGTAGGACAACTTTTACATAAAAAAACCCTTTTGCTTGAATAGGATTGGGGATTTGTCTAGCAAATCTCCTTATAATAAAAAATGTTTTGATTTATGTTATATGGTATAATTTCGGTTGAAAAACCGATGAACATCTCAAAGTAAATGATGGTCTATCTGGTATTATCCTTTCCCGAGGCGGATGTGGTGCCTAGTCGGAGATCATTGGGGTAGCGGGTTGCAACGTATGTGGTCCGTCCCACTCTCGTCTGTACTGGCCATGACAGCGGGTAGGGACTGTATAATATTGGAGACAGACAATGTATATTTTTCTAATTATTAAAATTCGAATAATACATACTTTGAGTATATACCTACTATTCAAGTAAAAGACATGTTTGTTGATTGATGATTGGATTAATGATTAATTTAATATGATTAAATTAATTATATCCAATAAACACTCTATTATGAATAGATGTGTATTTCTCTTGTAAGAATTAATTATGTGAATGTGATTCACGATAATTAATTATAAAATTTGAATATGAGGTGGAGGATCACATAAGTGACATCCATGGTTTCCCGTCAAGGCAAAGGATTCCGTCGCCAGTTGTTGTATATAGGAGACGCCTGTCCGAAGTGACAGATCCTATATATGATTTAATTGGATCGGGTTCTTTGCTTCTCGAAAGAGTAAGGCCGTATATGTAGTGACCCCAATATCGGGTCCTCATATTATTGGGGCGATATTGGATTGCGTATAGCGAGTATTAAGCCTGTTGACGGTTGGTTCAATTAATGACGGGTCAACATTGCCTTAGGGGTGGTGGGCCCGGGTGTTAAAGACCGAATTGGGAAATGCAAGTTGGACTTGCAAGGCGGAATGTGTTCCCGCTTCTTTTTATCCGAGTTGTAGGTTCTCATATTATTGGGATGCAACAAAGATAGGAAAGGAGATCCCAGATCTTGCTAGAGATATAATGGTAAGAATATCTCTTACATTGAAAGTGATTAAGGGAATGAACTTTCAATGTTGACAAGGCAAGACAACTTTGATATAAAAATTCCTAAATCAAAGTAAAATATGTATAAAATATATATACCCTTATGCAAATTTCTTATTTCAGATAATCCATCATGAAACCCACTCAATGTTATACTCAATGATAACCAAAAAAAATATCTTGGATTGGACTCATGATCCAGATATTGTACTTGCAATTGGACACATAATGTATGTGGTTGCAGTGTGCAAGGGCAATTAAATAAGACAATAAGACATCACCTTAGGGTTTGTATGTCTCTATAGTCTTGATCTTTCATCGAGTGTACTTGGAAGTGACATGTCGATGGTGATCGTAATTGTCGAATAATCCTTATAAAATAAAAGAAGATATTTTGGCATACGTATGTGCTCTAGACATTTAATCATGAATGACATGGTTCTCTGTATTATGCAGAATGGTGGCTCGAAAGAGATGATGTATTCAAAATGTTTGAATACCTACCTGAACCTAAGTCTAAGAGTTAAGATGTATGTAGATATGATGAGTGTCATCATTCTACTGTCTATACTCTAGTCATTCGTGAAGCTTCATAATATTCATATTGTATGAATTTAATGAAGCATGTATAAATGTTGAAATGCTCTTGTATTGAAATCTTTGAATTCAACATAAGAGATTCTTTGTCTTGAACAATGGTTGTTTATAGATGGAGAGAGCGCAGTGGAAGCATGGGTCGGACCCGAGTAAGAAGGAAAGTCAAAGAGTTGACCTACTTCTGTAACTTCCATATGACATCCAAAGAGTCGGATGAATGCCAATACTGCAATATGTTGATGTGTTGATAGTATGACTATCAAGTCTGTCTAAAATCCTTAGTGAAGGACTCAGATAGAGCATCAGAATAATCTACATATAATCATTGACTTTGACTTACTTATTTCATAAGATAAAGTCTGACAATTGTATCCCAATCTTCTAATGACATTTGCAATTGGTTGCATATATATTAGAAGATTAGAAATTTGATCTAAAGGTTTAGTAATCATCTACATGGATATTGTTGTAATTGTTGCAGCAATCTCTGTTGGATAGATAGACTTCATATTCTCAGTGGGAGAGTCCTTAGTCTTGGAGAATGTCTCTATGACCTAGATAGTAGAGTACACTCATTATTTATTTCTAAATGTTGGAAATAAACATGAATTCTGAGATAGAACTATCATAAAGGTTATGATGGATATATTTCAGATAGTAATCTAACATCTAGTGGACTCCACAAAATTAGAAAATTAATGAATGGTTCATTAAGATTTCTAATACTGAAAATCAAACCTTATAAGATCAATAGGAGGATGAAGATCATTCGACAATGATCTGGCATCAAGCCTTGGACATTTGTCTGTTGATTTGATCAATAGACTAGTAAGATATGAAACTTTAGAATGTCTAAAATTTCAAATCTTACATACTTGTGAATATTGTATTCAAAGTAAAATGTCCAATACACCCTTCTCTGAGAATGGTGTTAGATGTCGAGGTATTCGGGATCTCATACATATTGATGTATGTGGATCATCTATATCATAGTGAACATTATGGATATGTGATATCTATTGATGGTTATGTATGATATGAGATTTCTTCTCTTCACCTGAGAAACCTTTGAAATGTTCAAAGATTTCATAATTTTGGTTTAGAACCAAAGTTTGGAGAAAGATGAAATGAATTTGATCTAACCTAGGTAGCTTGTACCTGCTAAATAAAATTCAAAGAATACCTTATAGAGATATGAATACCATTTCTATCTCACTCCTCCTGACACACCTAAACTCAATGGAGTTATAGGGAGATACAATTGGATCATGTGTGACATGATTTGATCAATGATAAATTTTAGAATAATTATCCCTTAGTTTCCAGGTATATATGTGTAGTAGAGACTACAATAGATATCCTTAATAAGGTTCCATGCATGTAATCTGGAATCTAGCACTTGAGAGTGCTGCTTCATTAGGAAAATAAAGAATGGTATTGGATACCTGCTTTATGACCTTGAGGTTCTTAAAAGATCTCATCCCTGAGAATGTGATTCTTGGAGGAAGACTCTCTTGAGAATCAATACAAAAATGAAGTGTGGGAACTCATTTGATCTTGAGAAGATAATGAGGCTCCTGAAATCGGAAACTAAAAGGGATAATTAAAGATGAAACATTAATACCTCTTTAAATGAGTTTGAGGATGTATTCCATGTGTCAGTAAAGTCTGACAATGATCGGACTTCATGTGATGAAGCTCCTAAAGATCATGACATGGAAAGATGGATATTAGCAATAAAGTCTAAAGTAGACTTCATATACAAGTGTTGTATATGGACCCTCGAGGATCCACCTATAAGGGTTAGACCCATTAAGGTGTAAATGGATCTTCAAGAAAAGAGGGAACCTGATGAGGAGGTAGAGACCTTCAAAGCTCGGTTCGTAGCCATAAGCTACACACCCGAAGAGAAGACATTGCTTGCAATGAGACTTGCTCTTCTGTAACCATGCTTAAACTCATCAGAATATTGCTAACCTTAGCTAAACAACTTGACTATTGCATCTTCAGGATGTAATTCAAGATTGCATTCTTATAAAGAATACCTCTTGGAGGATATTCACAAGAAGTAGCCCCAGGGCTTCATGTTTGGGGAAAGTAAGGTGTGAAAGCTAAAGAAATCCATCTGTGGACTCAAATAAGCTTCTTGTTGTTGGAACATAAGATTTGATGAAATTATAAATGTTATGATTTCAAATAGAATCTTGATGAACAATGTGAAGCTTAGTGGGAGTGTCATTGTGTTCATCATGCTAAATGTAGATAATATCCTAATCATTTGAAATGATATAAGGATGATAATAATTGTATATAGACTGGCTATTCCGTACCTTGAGATATGATCTCAAGAATACCTCTTAGATCTTAGTTCTGAAGTTGTTCAGAAGCAAAGAGAAGAGGGTATTGGGATTGTCACATTAGTAGTACACCTTGGATATGTTCCATTTTTGGAAATTCCAAGAAAGGCTTCCTTCCCTTGAGATTTGGTAGTGACCTATCTAAAGGGATGGCACCTCAAAGAGTTGAGGAAGTGAATGCTAGAACTGCTTGCACTTGTGCATCAGTTACGAGAAGCTAAGGTATGCTAGATGTGTACAAAAGCCAGACATCTGCCATGCAGTGGGAGTAGTAAACTGTTACGAATCCTACTATGGAGAAAGAACACTTGATTGCAGTAATAACTAAATCTTCAAAGATGACAAGGCTTTAGAGATAGTGATCTCAAAGTCTTATCTACAAGAGCTTAAGACTTTATAGATAGAGATCTAAAAGGTCTTAACTGTGGATACCTTAAGAGATAGTGATCTCCTGGAATAAGGGTATTCTGATAAGGATTATGGAAATACTGGTTATAATAGTTATTGAGCAATAGTGTCAAGGACACTTTGCTTTGACTAGATTGAGTATTGGTTGCATTAGATGCAACATTCGCATTGGATGCGAGCACTGTTACCTAGGGATATGCAAGTGCCGTAAAAGGACTTGCCATAGTCTTTTGGGAACAGAGTGACTGATCAGCTTACCTAGCTATTTTTCTAAATAGCATATGATTGTCACATGAGTGTGGGTTTAAATGATTAGCTCATTAATGGCTCTTTGGGCTAGTGGGAGATTGTTGGACATGTGAGCCCACGGCGAGCCATTATGCAATAAATGTTATTGCAAATATCATTCCCTGATCTGAAATGAAGAATAAATAATTTGCATAATAGGTCCCTCTGTACAATTAGGGCTATGTACCATGGCTATCTTAATGATCATACAGCTGTTGATTCAATTATTGAATCATAGAGGCTGGTGCTTGGATGAATATCTAAAGAGTTAGGTTGAGGACTCATCAAGCACCGTCAAATTGATTGTTAAGATGTGATCTCCAACCTGAGTAGGAGATGGCAATCCTTTCTCACATAGGCTGATATCTGACCGACCTCTTGATGCAGGTCCTCTGCATAGGAATAGAGATTCGGAGGTGTCAGATTAGTTAATTCAAAGAGTTGACTTAACGAGATCGAGATAACCTAAGTCCTATGTTGAATGCAGTAACAGCATAGGCACGCATCCTCTGACCGGAGACAGATGTGTTACTATATGTCTGAGTGTATACATTTGGCAGACCAATAGGTTGATGACCTAACCAAGGTCTATACACCGGCGCGCTGGTGTGCATGTAAGGGTATATGAGTAATACGATCTCTCAAAGGGATCATACAGGTTCACTACTGAACCAGAAGACATGAGCTCACTCATGAGATATTGGGAAGAATCAAATTCTGTGCACGGTCGTCTCGCTTTGGAAGCTTGACTGAATTTGTAGGTTTGATATATACTTTTGGAAAGTATATGATCAAGACCTAGGTATGATATATGCTTTTGGAAAGTATATGATCGATACCAAATCCCAATAATCAAATGAGAAACTTGGTGATCAAACCCTGAAGAAGACAGTGTAAAATAAATCTTGATCTTCAGGTTGACCATGGGTCTTCCAGTATGCAGGATGTACATGTATTGGGAATACCTGAAGGGTGATGTGATCATAAACGATTGTATATCCATGACGCTTCCATTCCGAGGGAGTGATGAAACAGGTCTGGATTTTAGTGACTCCTTTCAGTAGAAAAGTGATCCGATCTTAGTCCAAGTGTTGGACATTGGTCTGAATGAGATTCAGATTCAATGAAAAGATTGGATTTGCGGTCTTGATTTAATCAAGCATCTGTGGGAGGTTCGTAAGATCTGGATTTGAGATAAGATCTCAATATCCAAGTCACTATACGTGGAATAATACAATCGCCCTGTCCTTATCTCCAAGTATCTGCGGAGAATGTACATTATTCTTGAAAGGGTTCAAGAATAATTCATTTGATGAAATATCCAAGCAAGGACTTGATGATTAAATGAGATTTAATTATCAATCTTAATATGAATATAATTCATATTGTGAAAATGATTATCTTAGATAATTAAATGGGATTTAATTATCAAGGATTAAGAGAATGTGGATAACACTATCCATGATATATGTGTATTATAAATATGATTTATAATATACATATATAAGAGAGAGAATTTATGTGAATAGCATTTGTTGATTAATAATGTGGATTAGATTCACATTTATTAATTAATTGGAAATGCAATTTACTAACTAGTTTGGGTTGTGAATATGATTCACATAATATTCAATGGCATGATTGAAATATTCACAAATTAATTGGGAATTAATTTGGTGAATATTTTTGTGAATACAAAATTAATTAAGGAATAATAAGATAAATAAAAAGGAGCCAAAATTGACCACCATTCATAGGTGGCGTCACCCATGAATTGTTCATGGGTGACGCCCCCCAATTTTAGGGAGGTTGGTTGACTCCATTTTATTTATCACATTATCTCTTAATTAGTTAATGTTAAATTAAATTATGTTGATAATGTTGCAACATTTTTTAATTTAAATTAATGTTGTTGGTTTTAACCAACAACAATCATAGCCATTGATTTAGCATGGACCAAGCATAGCCCTTGGATCCATGTGTCCCATGGATTGAGATCCATTGGATCCTAAACTAGTATAAAAGGAGGGCTAGGGTAGCCTTTCCAAGTGACAACATTCTTGAGTTTAAGAACTCTACTCTCTCTCTCCCATTCTCGTGGGGTCTCCCTAATATTCAAGTGGCCGTCCACTTTGTGTATTAGGAAGGAGATCATTTTTTCTATGCCTCGACGCTTGGATCTTCGTCAAAGGATTGCGGGAAGGATGCGACTCATCATCATGCCCGCAAGCGCATTCTCTGTGGGTCGGACTTAAGATAGGAGGATCTCTACTTTGGGATCTCGCGATCACAACCACGCTTCAAGAGGTATTCCTTGTACTTTGTGGTTTGATGAAACGATCCGAGAAGTGTTCTCGTGATCATGTGGTTTCATCTTTAAAGTTAAAAATTTTAATTTCCGCTGCATCTAGCATCTAGTACGACTAGTTGCTCCGATTGCATACGATGCGATCGACACGCTTCCGTGATGCGCTTAAGGATTTACAATATCCTTCACATGGTACATAACCCTAATTGTACAGAGGGACCTTATAGTGCATTCATTCATATAATTTCAGAAAAGGGAGTGAAACATCAATAACTTTTATTGATAAACATAAATATTACAATAACATTTATTGTAAGAATGGTTCGCCAAGGGCTCACATGTCTAACAGTCTAGGCTCCTATCCTTCAGCCACCCGATTGGTCTCTCCCATTCAAGATCATGACAGATGCTTCTGATTTTGCCATAGGGGTTGTGCTAGGACATAGGATGGATGGATTACCTTTTTCCATTCACTACACTAGCCAGACTGTTGATGCTACTCAACAGAATAATACTGTGATTGAGAAAGATATGCTAGTCGTAGTCTTTGCTTTGGATAAATTCAGATCATACATTATTGGATCTAGAGTGACCATATTCACATATTACACCTCCATCCGATACCTCATGGAAAAGAACGATGTCAAAGCCAGATTGACCAGATGTATACTTCTACTCCATGAGTTTGATATAGAGATTAAGTATAAGCATGGAGTCAATAATGTGGTAGAGGATCACCTCTCTCATTTATAGAACATTGAGGATTTTAATCAGATCACACCTATTACAGAGACATTCTTAAACGAGGTGATTCTTGTTATTACCACGCTTCCATGGTATGCTGACATTGTGAACTATCTTGTCGCCACGAAAGTTCCACAAGGTTATCCCAGGCAACGACTGGAGACCTTCCTTGCGAAGACCAAGTCGTACCATTGAGAGGATCCCACCCTTTACCATAAAGGGGGATAGTGTCTGGCGTCAGTGTATTCCTCAGGAGGAGCACCATAGTGTCCTCACTTATCGCCACGAGCTTGAGGCAGGAGGACATCATTCTGGGAGACGGACAACACAGAAAATTCTCTAATCTGCCTATGGTGGCCTGCCCTCTTCAAGGATTCTGATGAATTCGTGAAGAGGTACTGACTGTTAGAGGATGGGCACTTGTGGACAGCGTGATATGATGTCGATGCAGCCCATTCACTTCTGCGAGGTTTTTGATGCATGGAGCATTGATTTCATGGGTCCATTCCCTAAGAGTCAGGGATTTGAGTATATTCTGATTGTTGTGGATTATGTGAGTTATTGGGTTGAGGTCTTTTTCGCTCGAGCCGCAGATGCTGAAGCTGTATGTAGATTTTTGAGGAAAAATATCATTTCACATTTCGGGGTACCTAGAGTTTTGATATCAGACGGGAGACCTACTTTATCAACAACAAGATAAGGGCCCTTGCTAACGAGTTCAACATTAACCATCGAGTTGCCAATCCATATTACCCTCAGATGAGTGGTCTTGTTGAAGTATTGAACATGGAGATGAAGACTATATTGCAGAAGGTTGTCCGCTCAGATGGAAAGGATTGGTCATAGCTTTTGGACTCGGTCTTGTGGGCCTATCGGACTTCCTTCAAGACACCATTGGACACATCTCCCTTTTGTCACATTTGTGGCAAGCCATGCCACTTGCTTGTGGAGATCAAGCATAAGTCACTTTGGGTAGTTACAGAGTTAATATTGGATCCCAAGAGTGTAGGAGATCAGAGGAAAGCAGAGTTGACAACCCTAGAGGAGTCGAGAGATTCAACCTTTTCGAGCAGTCTACAATATAAGGTTAAAGTGAATATATGGCATAATTCTCATACTAGCCATAAAAAGTTTGAGCCGAATGAGAGAGTATGGCTATTTTATGCTAGGTTAATATTATTTCTAGGGAAATTACAAAGCAAATGGAAGGGACCATACTTGGTCAGAAAGGTGCACGACAACAGAAGTACTGATATATCAGAATTATCATCTAATTCCACCTTTCGGGTTAAGGATCAGTGCCTGAAGCCTTATCTTGATCATGATACGATGATCGTTGACGTTGCCCCTATTCATTTTGTATAAGATGTGGTCTTTGACTCACATCATTTGCATCTCATACATGATTAATACTTCCCCTCCAAAGCTGTATAGATCCACATTGTCCATATCATACATTCTCTTTGTTTGACACCCCATCTTCATCTTATGATTATGCTATACTTAGGGTGCACTTTACCCTAAGTATGGGGGATGTATCAGACTTGTGATTATTCACTTGATTCTTTTTACCTATGTTTTGTTGCCTATGCTTGGGGATATTTTACCTTAAGTACAGGGGAGGTAACACCTGTACATCATATTCCTCTGTTTTCTCCTTGTGTACAATTTACTATTCTTAGGATTATTTGATTCTAAGTATAAGGGGATCATCAATTTCTATTCATTACATTTTCTTTTCACTTTCCAATACTCAACACGAGTTATGTCTTCCTAGCTTCACTCTTTGATCACTTTGAGAACATCGTTCAAGCTAAGTATAGGGGGTTGTCATATATATTGCATATATACTTTAGTCATAACTCGTACTTTGAGTACTTTCTGTATATAAATAATGTGGCTAAAAATCACAAAAAATCTTAAAATTTTTCAGGTACATAAATACTTGTTAACTCTTTTGTATAAAATTTTTTGTCAAAATTTTGTCCAAATTTTTTGTAAAAACTATTTTTGTATAAATGTTTGTCAAAATGTTTTGCTTGTAAATTTCTTGTAAATATTTTGTATCAAAATTATGTATATAGTACAAAATTTTAGAAAACGATTGAAAAATAAAAGTTTGCTAAATTTTGTTTGTAAATCTTTGCAAAATTATTTTGCAAAACCTTTTCTTCTTGCATTTAAAAATGTCATAAAAAATTTCATATTTTTGAAAAAGTTTTCAAAAAGAGTTTTTGTACATTCTTGCTTGTATATTCTTCTGAATCATAGTTGACATTTAAGCTAGTCTAGAATTAAATTGAAAAATGGAGCTTGGTTTAGACCTTAATCCACTTAACTTCAGAGGAAACTTATAGGACTTGGGGTTAAGACTCTTTCAGGTCCATTAGTAACTTAATTCTTTGAGTCCACTAGGCTATGTTCACATGTCATCTTGATGAGCCTAAGTAGAACACTTAACAATGCACGCATGACTCTTAGAGACAATGCCTTGACTTGGATATGCTCTTTACACCTAGCTCAACACGGATGAGGTGGTGAGGAGGCAAAATCTTTGTCTTGGGGTAGCATATGAGGGTAGTATTGTCAGTAGGAACCTCTCGTCTTCCTCTAAGGAAGGATGTGTACCTCAACTCGGTCTAGTGGCATTGAGGTCTAAAGATAAGAGTCGGTGGGTTGCAATAATGCTTCAAAAGAGGGATATTCTACTGGCACAAGAAGAAAAACTCCTTATGTATATGTTGCACCATGTAGATATGTTGTACATATGCACATCAAAAAAATGTGTGAAAAATCAAGAAAAACTCCAAAAAGGGGGACATGCTTGATTGAAAATAAAATGCTTGTCGGAGTGTATATAGTGAATAAAGCAAAGCTTATGTATTCTACCTTCTCGTCTCATGAAGATTACAGCTGGAGACTTAGCTACACGGGTTCAGTTCCAAGGGATATGTGGCTACATTGGTCACAGTCTATTCTCTTCTTTCCCCTCTTCTTGAGCTGGTTGAACTTGAACTTAGAAGGGAATACACTGCTCCTCGAGGAAAGAGCTGCTAGACTAGGGAATTAGAGTTCTCTTGTTGAGGGAGGCTATTTCTTTATCATTTTTAGGTGGGGAGCTACATATCACTTACATAGTACAAGGAAAGATTCATAGTCATTAGAGTTTACGTATGCAGACTTGTTCTGACCTAGTTATTAAGAAGTCTTGACCATAGAACTGTGAAACTTGAAGGCTATATTTCCTAAACCTGTTTCCCAATACAGTTCTGCCAAACTAATTATCCAAAAGTTTGACTGAGCTCCATATTCCAAATTGATGAAGATAAGCTTAATAATCAACCTTGATTCTTTTTCTTGTTCTTTTCTTCTTGTTTTCAATTCCTTTTCAAATAAGTATCTGCTAAGGGACTAACAAAGGTAAAGTATATGGGATGATTAATCTATGATTCTCATTCTTTATTCTTTTATTTTAGCTCTCTTTTTCAACAAAACCACCTATAAATACCTGTAAGGGATAATTGCACCCATAACCCTGAGTAATTTTGCAATAACATTCATAACCGCGTATAATCGCGAATTACACGAGGAACCTTAGATAGTTCCTCCGTCTCACACCTATAACCCTCCGTTAAAGAGAACATTTGACTCAACCATATTGTGAGTTAATTTAACCCAGCGTGTATCCAAGGGCTATTAAAAATTCTGCCCCTGCAGTAGCGGCCTACCTGATCCGATGTGTCATTGTTGCAGATTAAAGACCCGTTGCTCGGGCGGCGGAGGAATGGCTACGAGGGGCAACTTCCTCCTTCTGATTCGACGGAGCTTCGATGAAGGCAAAGAGGTTCGGCACAACTTCTTCGACTCTTCCTCTTCTTCGAGGAGTGGTTGTAGCAGACGCTATAAGAGTGATGAGCAGAGATAAGCTCCTGTTGTTGTTGCTCCACTAATGGTGGCCCAGATCCTTGAGGATGGAGTGGGTCTATGATGACTGAAAAACCACTAAGACACGGGTGAAAGAAAATAGATCAAGGGTCGTTGCGACCCGGATCTCTGAAGTCAATCAGTCAATCAAGAAAATCAAAGTGCAGACCACCAAAATAGAATGAAATCAATGAAAAATGATAGCGGTCCTGGCTATTGGATTAGCCTGGTATAGCAACCAGGGTCGGACTTAGGGAGCACGTAATGGCCTTGCGGCCTATGAAGTAGTCGAAAATAGAATAAAGTAAAAGAAAATGGTTTTTGGTGGATTTTTTAATGTTTTTATATATTTTTAATTTTCAAATGAATTAAGAAAATAAGAAACAACGCGAACAAGCAACTACACACAATTATTTAAGCAACCAAAAATGCTCAGAAAAATCAAACAAAAATATTTTTAAGTTTTATGGGTTTTTTTACTTTTTATAATGAATTTTTGGTATTTTTCAGGTTTTTATTTAATTTTCTAAGAATAAAATAATGCAACAAGACAACAACAATGTCCAACCAAGCTTGGGGGACTTAGATAAAATATCTAAAAGTCCCTAAAAAGCCTGGAGGTAATTTTTATGGAAAATACAAACAACAAGCAAACTTATGGAGAAGAAATTATTATTGGGATTTTAAAGATTTTTTTAGAATTTCTATACGATTTTAAGGGTTTTTCAATTTTATGGTTTTTATAAATCCAAAAATGACCAAAATTGGTTAGAGAATCAAACAACTCAAAAACAAAAAAAATGTAATTTTTTTAGAATTTTTGAAAACGTTTTAATATTTTTTTGTGATTTTTAAAGCTGGAAAGTAAGAAAATGGCGTCTTTGTGACTTTTTAAAAATAGAAAAAGGGCTCAAAAATTTCCCAAAAATTTAGTGAAAATTTTACATTGTGGCAGGAGCCACGCATCCAATTTTCACAAAATTTGGAGTTAATTTAATATTTTATTTAAAACAATCAAAAGCCCACAGTGTAAAAGGACCTGATTGCAATAAAAATATCTTCGAGGGGACTAATAGTAACAAAAATTGGGGTCCAGGGGGTCCTGGTGCAATTTCTCCAAGAAGTCACGCGCGAGGCACGTGTCCTAGGCGCACAGGGACCTATATGCAAATACTTTAAGTCCCTGGACCAATTAGTAACACGTACTAAAGGTCTAGGGGCTTAAGTGTAAAATGCCCTCAAATTTCAACACATGTTCTAAAAAACCATGCACAGGGGCATAAGTGCAAATATGGAAACTATCAGGGCCTCTATGCAAATATCCACAAAACTCACGTGTCGACGCACGTGTCCACAATGCGCAGGGGTATAAATGCAAATAAAATAACTATCGGGGTCCGAGGTGCAACTTATCCAAAAACAAAACAACTCTACTCTATATTTACAGGACTATATAATAAAATTTAAAAACATAGGGGCCTAAGGACAATTACCCCTTATTAACGATCCAAGGGCCGAGCGCGCGCCACGTGGGATCCAACGGTCCAGAATAGGGGACGCCTCGCAACTGAAACCCTTGGCGCGATCCGACGGTTGGGAAGCTGCCACGTACGTGATCCGAGAGTCGGGGAAAGGTGGTGCTTCTTCGTCCGGATCGAACGGTCTGGATCGACCCTCCTCACGATCGTGCGGTGCTGGCGCTCCTGGAATGGATGGCTCGGATTGAATCTGGAGCTGGAGGACGATCCAACGATATCTGGAGGTCGAGGAAGAACTGATGGCCGGCGACCTTCGCCAGCTCGCTGCGTGCGCTCCCGGCCTCCTCACGGGCTGTTGAATATCGGAGGAGCTTCGCCTTGGCCTCCCGCGTCTGTAGGACGCCTCCGATGGAACAACGGAGCTCCGGAGAGCTCGGTCGACTCCGGCGGAGGAGAAGCTCCTGGGCTCGAGTTGGAGGACCTCAGACAGTCCTCGTCGTACCTGCAAAATGGCACCAGAAGACTCCTGGGTCGAGGGCAAAGTGCCTCGACCCCGTTAGTGGTGGTGGAGGTGATCGGTGCGACGAGATGGTCGAGCTCCGGCGATGCGACGGAGGAGGAGCTCGAAACCCCAGCTCCTGTGCGAGCTGTGTTGAATGGATGGGCGGAGAAGATGTGCGAGGGGAAGGCGATCGTGATGGGTGATTCCGATGGCCGGGACGAAGACTAGGGTGGTCGGAATCAAAGGTCGTCGGCGACGACCTGATTTGGGCGAAAATCAAAATTAAAGACAAGGAAAGAAAACTACGGCTACCTGGGCGGATGGGTCGACTGGGCTTGAGCTCAGGGAGCTCTGGGTCGTCGCCTCGCGGGTCGTCGATTCCCGAGGCTCGAGCTCTACCTTCAGACGGAGCACGGCGGCGCGAAGACGCCGGATCTGAGGTTCGGGCACCCTCTCCTCTCTACGACACGACCAACGGCGAGCTGTCCCCTCGAGGATGGCAATGGAGGTCCTGGGATGGAGGATGGGGAGCCAAAGATCCAGGAAGAGGAGGCGGAGCTCGGAATTTATACAGCCAGGGGTCCGGCTAAAATCGATCGGGTAGGGCAGCTCAAAGCGCAGACCCCGAGGCGGGCATGCCGACGAGGGTGTCAGATCTGGCAAGAACGAGTTGGACCCTGGGTTTGGGTGTGAGGTGATCGGGTCTGGAGGGGAGAAGAGAGAGAAGTCGGGCAAAAAATCCAAACCCGCGAGAAAGAGGTCTGCGGGGGCAGTTGACCGGAGGTCAATGTCCCCCGTGGACCAATCAACATTTTCCAGGTCATAATTATTTAGAAATTCAAAATAAAATAGAAAAACGCCGAATTAAAAAAACTTAAAACATAAAAATTATTTATTTATTTATAAAATATTTTTTTGTGATTTTTAATTAAATTTTTGAAATAAAAATAGGGTATTTACAATATAGTACACTATATAGGTATATATACAACATTGATTTTTAATTTTTGATTTTTTATTAATTATTTTTTTGCATTTTTATTCCCATTTTATATTTTATTTATTTATAGCATAAAATTAGGAATAAAAGGGTGTTTTTATTTTATTTTTATTATTTATATACAAGGGTGACATAAATAGATATATACATCTATATACATGGTATATGTACAATGTTATTTTTGGTTTTTAATTTTGTTCTTTTTATTTTGGTTTTTGTTTTTGTGGTTTTTATTTTATTTATTTACAAAATAAAAGATAAAATATGTACAAGGGAGTCATTTTTATTTTCTTTTTGATTTTTCAATTTTTATTTTGATTTTATATTTACAAATATTTACAAATATGTACAAACCACTTTTATTCTATTTTTAGAGGAAAATATATTTATTATATTTACAGGTATATTTAAACACATGAGCTCCCTATCTCTCTCTACTCTGGCTTTTATGCGGTCAGGCCCATGCTGAGCCCTCCCTTGGGATTAGGTTGCTCAATATTTATTCTAAATATTTCCCTCTTTTTCTTTTTAATTTTTATTCTTTTATTTTTGCACAAAAACATGCTAATTATTACTTTTTACACTATGCATGTCTTTTGTTAATTATTTGTATTTACACCTATCTACATGTATTTGCAAAGGTTTTTGTAGCTAAAATATAAGAATAAAGAGTGAGGAATGAGTATTCATCACCCCCCTAACTTAACTTTTCTAGTCTCTTAGCAAACACTTATTTGAAAAAGAAGTGAAAAAGAGAAAGAAAAAGAAAAAGAGGAGAATATACATGGATTAAGGCTGATTATTAAAACTGCCTTTATTAAATTGAAATACGGAGCTCGATCAGATCTTTGGATTATTAATGTGTCGGAACCTTATTTGGACTTAAGCTTAAGACTCAACAACCTCTAAGTTCCACCAATCTATGGACAAGACTCCTCAATAAACCAGATCAGAACAAGTCTACATACACAAACTCTAATGACCATGAATCTTTCCATGCAGTGTAAGTGATATGTAGCTCCCCACCTCAGAAGTAACAAAGAAACAACCTCCCCCAACCTGGCAACTCTAATGCCTCGGTCTAGCAACTCTTTCCTCGAGAAGCGGGGTATTCCCTTCTAAGTTCAAGTGCAACCGGCTCAAGAAGAGGGGGAAGAAGATGAAGAATGGACCATGGCCAGTGTAGCCATGTATCCTTGGGAGCCCAACCAGTGTAGCTAAGTCTCCCGCTGCAAGCTTCATGAGATGTAACATGGATACCATAAGCTTTTGCTTTATTTGGCTATATACACTCCGGTGGGGTTATTAAATTTTCAATCCGACCCACCACTTTTTTGGAGTTCTTTTCTTTTTTTGCACACAATTTTTTTATGTGCAACTGTACAACATATCTACATGGTGCAGCATATATACAAGGAGTTTTTCCTCTTGAGCAAGTAGAATATCCCTCTTTTGAAGCTTTATTGCAACCCACGGCTTCTGTCTTTAAACTTCATCACCACTAGACCAAGTTGAGGCACACTTCCTTCACTAGAAGAAGAAGAGAGGTTCCGCCTAGAAGTACTACCCTCATATGCTACCCCAAGCCAAAGGAAACTGCCTCCTCACCACCTCATCCGTGGAAAGCTATGTGTAAAGTGCTGGTGCAAGTCAAGCCATTGTCTCTAAGAGTCATGCGTGTGTTGTTAAGTGCTCTACTTAGGCTCATCAAGATGTCATATTCTCATAGCCTAGTGGACTCAAAGAATTAAGTCCCAATGGACCTGAAAAGCCTTATCCCTAAGATCTATAAGGTTCCTCTTAGAATTAGGTGGATTAAGATCTTAATCAAGCTCCATTTCCCAATTTAATTCCAGGCTAGTTAAATGTCAACTACGATCCAGGAAAAAACTATACAAATATTTACAAAGATGCTATTTACAAATATTTACAATCGTGCAAAATTTTTGAAAAATGTTTTGAAATCATGAATGGATGAATGCATGAAATGCAAGTTTTGCAAAAGTATTTACACACATTTACACAAGATTTTTGCAAACTTTTGATTTTCAAAACATTTTGGAAAAATTTTGACTATATACATAATTTTGATATGAAAATATTTACACAAACTTTACACAAAAGATTTTTGAAAACATTTTTACAAAAATAATTTGTACACTAGCTATGTATGTGCAAGAAAAGAATGATTATTTACAGGGAAAATTTTTAATTTTTGTGATTTTTAGGGTTTTTAGCCATTTTTTTATTTATTAACACACTCACACAAAGTACGAGTTATGGTTAAAGTATATATGAAATATACACACCCCCTATACTTAGCTTGAACGATGTCCTCAGAGTCAAGAGCAATGAAGAAGACATAACTCGTGCTATGTATAGGGAAGTGAAAAGGAAGGCTATATACAAAGACGAATGAATGAATAGAATTTCAAGAGACTCTCGGCTTTTCCCCCTATACTTAGGATCAAGTAATCCTAAGTATAACAGGTTGTATACAAAGGGAAAACCGAGTGAAGAATGTACAGGGTCTACCCCCCCCCTATACTTAGGGTAAAATATCCCTAAGTATAGGCAGCAAAAACAGGGGTAGCAAGAAACAAAATAAATACCCAAAGGTCCTACATCTCCCCTATACTTAGGGTAAAGTACACCCTAAGTATAGCATAATCAAAAGATGAATAAAGGGATGTGGGACTAAAGAATGTGATGATATGGACATCTGGATCTATACAGGTCGGAAGAACAGTGATAATCAGGCGTGAGATGCAAAAGATGTGAGTCAAACGACCACATCTCACGCAAAATGAATCGGGGCAACATCAACGACCCGCGGCTCATGATCTAGAAATTGCTTGAGCCGCTGGTCGTTCACTCGAAAGGTACTCTCAGAAGACAACTCGGATATATAAATGCTACCGTTGTCGTGTACCTTTCTCACCAAGTAGGGTCCCTTCCATTTGCTCTGTAGCTTCCCTGGAATTAGACGAAGCCTCGCATCAAACAGCCATACTCTCTGTCCATGCTCAAAATGCTTGTGGCTGATGTGAGAATCATGCCACTCCTTCACTCTCTCCTTGTAATGTAGGCTGTTTGAGAAGGCGGTATCTCTAAGCTCCTCCAAGGCTGCTAACTCTGCCCTCCTCTAGTCTCCTACACTATTGATGAATCCACGATTCATCGCCTTTATTCTTTTATTTTAGCTTCAATTTCTTAGTCAAACACCTGTAAATACCCATTAATTTCATAAATTTACCATTTTGCATGCATTTGTTAAAATTACATTTTTAACACTTTTTGTACATAAATAAAAGAATAAAGAAGAAAAGAAAAAGAAAAGAAAAATAAAGGATGTAGTTATGCAATAAATACAAACTGACCCAAACCCCGAGAGAAGGTCAAGACTTGACCTGATCGACCAGGAATAAAGTAGGGGGAGATAGGGTCGTTTGTCAGAAAAATCAAAAATATCTTGTAAATATTTTTCATGTATATTTGTACAAAACTTACATTATTTTATCTGTACATAACGTGACCTCAAACTAATTATTTTCGTAAATAAAATTTGTAAATAAAATTGTGTTGTAAATAATAAAAATATTTGTAAAATAAAATATTGTATATATTGCAAATAATTACACCCAGAAAAAGCCACAAGGTGATAATTGAAACATCAATTCCGGCTCCACACAAGCTCAAATTGAACCAAAATCACTTCCATCGTACTATAAATTAAATTATCTTTCAAATGGCTGTGGTTTCGTACTTTTTGGAGTTACGGTTAAAAATTCAATTTTCTGGGGTGTTTTGTACAGTTTTCCCATATACTTGTTGTATATATTTTATTCATATTTATTTTTATAATGTATATATTTGTAAATACTACTTTCATTAAAAATAAAAAAATTAAAAAAAAGATAAAAATTTAAAAAATCTTTTATAAAAATATTTCCTTATATGTACCTATGTATATTGTATTATATGTGTATAATATATGTATACAATTAATTTCCCTAAATAAAAATTACCAAAAAATTAATTGTCTCACATTAATTAATTTAATTTATTTAATTACGAAAATCATATGTAATTATTTAATTAATTTATTTATTTGAATTCATTTGATTTGATAACTTACCTTTTATGTAAAGATTTGATTTTGTGCCTTAAATAGCCACCATTAAGGTGGTTAATTGATTTTTGGGAATTATTTAATTTATTTATTTTAATTAATTACGAAATTCGTTTTGAATTAATTATTTATTTTATTTATTCAATTATTTTATTTAATTAACAAATAAACACTTTCCTCATTTGTGAATATCTTCCATTTTTGATTTTCTTCTCTTTTTAATGGGCTCCTCCTTCCTCTTTCACACTTGATCAATCTTTGGCGGAGAGGAGCCCAGTTTCCGAGAATTTTCTTGTTGAAGAGGGTCTTAGCCTCCGATCCAGTCGGTGACAGCGGCTTGAGCTTCGTCGAGGCCATCATGGCTTGTCCGATCCCCGAGGTGAGATCCACTTTTACCTGTCTTTTTCTCTAGGTAATCATAGATTTAGATCTTAGCGTAGGAGTAGGGAGTAGCTTTTAGATTAAAAATCTCAAAAAAAAATTTTCTACCACATATTTTCCGCCTCCGACACCGATTTACCATCTCATCTCGTGATCCTCGCATTTCTTTTTCTACCTCGCGCAACCTATCATCTCCGACCACGTACAGTGGGCGGAGCCTCGGATCCATCCCTCTCATTTCCGCCGGATCCCCATCCACACCTCATATTATTGTGAACAAATAAAAATAAAAAATAACATAAAACTATTTTTCCTGTTCATCTCACATTTGTTTTTTTGCAGGGAAAATTAAAAAAAATAATTTTTTTGTTATCTTTCTCTAACTCTAACAATTTGTTTTGCAGGTAAAATAAAAAAATATATTTCTTTCTCTAACCTATTGTTTTGCAGGAAAACAATAAAAATTTAAAAATAAAAAATACAAAAAAAAACCTCTTTAACCTTTTCCTGCAGGTTAAAAAAAAATCAAAACAAAAAAAAATAAACAAAAAATTGTTGCAGCACACGCCGCACGCACAGTGTACGCGCGCAGGCCGCCATCCTCCCCGACGACCACCGCACCTCCGCGCCATCTCCAGTCGCCGTTCCTCCCTCGGCTGCGCCCACCATCTCGCAGCCCAAGCGCAGCCCCCGTGCCTCGCCAGATCCGCGTCGCCTTCCGTCCTGCAGCCGCTAGCACGCGACGCCGTCGCGTGTCATCCCCTCCGTCGAGCGCCCAGGCGCTCCTTTGCGTCAACCACCGTGTGCGGCGCCCCATCCGCGCCTCCAGCCAGGCGCCGCTCCCCCGTGCGGCGTTCCTCCGCCGCAGATCCGCGTGCCTCCACAGGTGGCGGCGGCGCCGCCTACACCCCCAGGTCTGCGCGCGGTGCGGTCACCCACCGCGTCTAGCGGCCGTCTCTCCAGAACCTTCCGTGCACAAACCACCGGCTGCGCCATCTCTAGATCCGCTAGCGGCGGAAGCCACCGACCTTCGACCGCAGCCAGCGACAGCCGCCGTTCCCCAGCTCCAGACCAGGCCGACCTCGCGTGCCCGGCACCCTCCAGATCTGTAGCCCAACCGGCCTCCGCGGCCGCGCGAAGTCGACCGCCGCACCCTCCTCCACCTCCAGCGACTCCGCCCACTCCCAGCGGCGGCGGCCCCTTGTTGCTCATCCTCTTTGGCGGCTGCCCCCTCTCCTTTGAAGAACAAGAAAGGAACCCTAGCATTTGAGTTAAAATAAAATATTGTGGGACATTTACGAGTTTACCCTTGAAAGTTTTCAGAAGTACAAAAGCCTCCTGTCAGAGATAGCACATGCAAGGCATGCTTCTCACTAGGTAATTTGCAACATTTACCTTGCATTTTATTTATGTTATCATTCAGTACAAAAACCTTGCTAAATTACATTCCCGTCCCTGTGTTTTAAGACCCTGAATTGCATGCTATTTTTGAATGGAATAAATACTTTTATGTATGCATAAATTCTGAGAAAATTGGTGGATATTCCTGTTATGCCCTTGAACATAGTATAAAATTTGCAATGCGTTTTGAGTTGATTTGTTATATTTAAAAAAAAAACCAAAAACATTGCCTTTTTGCATATCTCAACTTTGAAAATAAAAATAGAAAAATTGCCTAAAAATTCCAAAAATATTTCTGTAGGTGCATTTTAATCTCTTTAATTTTCTGAGCATTTTTTACCTTTTAAAAAATACAAAAATAGTGTAGTGTGTGTGTGTGTTTCTATTCATTTGTGTTTATTCGAAAAAATACAAAAAAATATAAAAGTCAAAAACCACTAAAACAATTACCTTGGAAATTTGACTGCTTAGTTTTTCAAACGTGCTCCTTGTGTTCGACCCTGGTCGCTATACCAGGTAAAAAGAATAGCGAAAGACCGCTTACACATGTTTTCATTGATTTATATCTTCTGAAGTGGTTTAAAATACAAATTTTTCTCGTTGACCGAATTGATCGATTAAGGACAACGACATTGTGATTTATTTTCCACCTTAGTCGCATCGATTTTCGCGTCATCAGAATGGCGCCGTTGCCGGGGAGAATATTTTTGTAATAATTTAGGACTTTGGACTTGGACTTTCCTCGGGGTCTGTTTCGCCAAGTGCCGGTGCACTTGGGGGACCTCACCGCTGTTTTCCGTGTTTTTGATTTCACGTCATAACTTACTACTTGATTCTCGCAGTTTTAGCCCCTAGACGTAGGAATTTTGATTGATTGTGACGTAAAATTTCTAAGGCCCAACACCTAATAGAATATCTGTTCCTATAGAACGTAATTGGACCTTACTAAAATTAATTGAAAAAGTTAGTCTAATTGGATTTGAGACCACGTGCCGTGAGGAGTCACATACAGCGCTGGCAGGACCCGTTGTGGCGGGCACCGAGTGACTCCCAAGATCGGACTCCGGACTCGATTCGGTTAGCTAACTATTGTTCTTCACGATCAATAGAAGTTGCTTGTCTAAGGCCGATTTCTTCGTGCATCATATAGTTAGTTTATATTCTGTCTTTAATTTTATGCGCGGATCATATTGCATGTAGAGTGATGGAGTAAGGTACGCATTTTTTATCTCTGCATGCATCATTGTGTTCGATCGTGCATTGGCTTTCTCGATCCCTCCCCCTGTTTTTGGACTCAAATTAATCAAAGAGGAAATCGGAAAGCTCGTTAGGCGTTTATTCTTGAAAATATCCAAAAAAAATCACAAAATCAAAAATTAAAAAAATTGGGACTGCTAATTGAACTTGACTCTAAAATCAAACGTAATTGATTCACTTCATTGTATTGGGAGAGCAATTCCCTCATTGTTTGCGCTTTTACTCGCTCGCGTACACACTAAGGAGTAGTGCCCAAATCCTATTCAAGCCTCCTAAGTGTTTGTACAACTTTCGTTGATCACCTTAACTCTAAAAATGAAAAGATAAAGGACCGAATCTCACGGTCTTCACTTTGTGTTGAGTTGGTGAACTGGGGGTTTGCTTTGTGTTTTGTATGTCTTTGGTGTGAGTCGGTTACAATCATCTTCCTTTATCATTAGCAGTCACCTTCTGTCTCTAACCCACCCTCCCTCCCTTCTATCTCTCTCTTCGTTCCTGCCTTTTCTTTCTTTCACTCCCTTCTATCCATCCATCCCCCCCTTCAGTTTCCTCTCATCACGATGGGCCACTTTCCATTCCAGCCGAATTTTGCGGCTTCTTCATTTCACGCCCATCACTCACGTTCATTCTCTCGAGAGGTCGGAACCCCATCCGACTTCTCATCTTCTCCCTACCCACCCTCCCATTTGGGACGTGCTGTGAGTGACACCCACAGAGACCAGATTGACCAAACACGAGACATGGGTGTTCACATTACTGAGATGAGAGTGCATCCCATAGGCAATCGAATGGGGCAGTTGCGAGCTTTAGATGACTTGTATCCTAGGACATTGGATGAGTACACAGATCATGAAGTCCAGTCCGCTTCTACCTTGAGACCCTTTGTTCTGGATTTAGAGTTAATTGATCTACTGCCTAAGTTTTTTGGGGAAATGCACGAGGAACCTTATTTGCATATCGATGAATTTGAGGAATTTTGTGTATCACGATCATATTTGGATATCACTTCTGAGGACATGATGCTGATTACCTTCCCATTTACACTTCAGAGTAGAGCCAAGAGTTGGCATAGACGATTGGGAAGGAAGATTACTACATGGGGAGATTTACGATCATTATTTTTGAAGAAATTTTACCCCCAATGTAGAGCAGAGATGATGCGGTCATGTATTCGTGATTTTTCTGTTAACCCCCAAAAGCCGTTGAGATATTCATGGTTGAGGTTACGAGAACTTGTGAGGCGATTTCCAGATCATGGATTTTCGATGACTGACCTTATCCATATCGCCATGAGGGGGAGGACCGCAGAGCAAATATCATATGTCATTACCTCATGTAGTGGTTCACACCATTGTCCCGACTTGGATTTTGTTGAGACCATCTTGGATACACTTTCTGATCTTGCATATACACCAGATGATTTATTTGGGACAACACATGACGGAGAGATGACAACTGTTGAGTGTGTGACACACCATGCTGGTCTTGATAGCACACACAAATCAGAGGATATGGATGCTACTACTTCTCATTTGATGGATGTGTTGCCTACTGTTGTGAGTTCCCAGAGCTGGACATTGGTTGATGACCAATTGGATTTACAATCAGATTTTGAGCCAGTCCCGCTCTATCACATAGAAGATTGTTCGATTCTAGATCTGCTAGGATCCCAAGAGATAGAGGAGGAACCCACATCTCAGCCATCCTCTGATTCTTTCCAGTATCCATACATAGTTAATACAGTGTCTTGTCTTCAGGAGATCTTCTCAGATTCGGAGATACATTTGGATTCATCTCAGCATAGAGAGTTTGATGAGGGACCGAATTTGGATTTTACAGAACTTGATAGTCCCGTACTTGAGCCTTGTGTCCTCCCATTTGATGAGGTCGATACATTTTTAGAGGACATGACATTTGACAGCATTGATCCCAACTTCCCTGATTATTCGGCATTACTCCCTGAGGGTTATCTGCAGGAGGATGCCATGGACCATATAAACTCGGTTTCACTTTCTAGGAGTGCATCCGATCTGTCGGATCACGAGACCGAGTATTTTGATATTTCTGATAATGAATTTGATGATTCTCTCCTCGACGACCCTCGCGAGGATAACCCGATCTTTGAGGTATTCGATGATTTCACTGATCTGTCTACATTCCATACATCGGATATCAACCTTTATAGTGAGTCTCCTGATCATGATCTTCCATATCTATTTGAGACGGTGATTGACGTGGAGGATTCACTGACTGATCCTTCTTTCTCCACGTTCGACTTTTTCGGCTCTGCCCTTTCACTCCATATAGACCTTGAGCCGATGCTTTCTTTTGTGCTACCGGAGCCCGACTTCATCTGCCCATATCTTGATCTGGTAGCAAAAACCCGCCTGATTGATTATCTGGGTGATATCATCAATTCTGTTGACCCTCCTGACTTCGTTGTTGTTCTCCCACCGAGACTACAACAACAGTACGGTATTTGCCTGACAGATGCCGTCCTGAACCTCAACACGGCGTTGTCCTAGCATTTGCGCCCAGCTAGGGGCGTAAACTCTAGCGCTTGTTGAGAGGCACCTCAACATTGATCGACTCACATCTGTATAGACCATCTGTCCATATCATACATTCTTTCTGTCTCACACCCCATTTCTATCTTATGATTATGCTATACTTAGGGTGTACTTTACCCTAAGTATAGGGGGGTGTCAGACGTTTGATTATTCTTTTGATTCTTTTTACCTCTGTTTTGCTGCCTATACTTAGGGATATTTTACCCTAAGTATAGGGGAGGTAGACTCTGTATATTCATCTCCTCGGTTTTCTCCTTTGTGTACAGTCTGCTATACTTAGGATTACTTGATCCTAAGTATAGGGGGATCACCGACCTCTATTGATTTTATTCTTTTATTCGTCGTTGTAGTATACCATTCTTTTCACTTTTCTATACCTGGCACGAGTTATGTCTTTATTTCCAGCTCTTTGATCACTATGAGGACATAGTTCGGGCTAAGTATAGGGGGGTGTCGTATATATTGTATATATACTTTAGCCATAACTCGTACTTTCATATTTTTAATATGGCTAAAATACTGTGTAAATATAAGAAATAAAAAAAAAGAGAAAAAAAAAACCACCGGCACTTGGCGAAACAGACCCCGAGGAAAGTCCAAGTCCAAAGTCCTAAATTATTACAAAAATATTCTTCTCTATCTCTCTCAGAAATAAAAATTTTTTGGAATGCCCTCCTCCAAGGCTGCTAACTCTGCCCTCCTCTAGTCTCCTACACTATCAGGATCAAGAAGTATCTCAGTGACTGCCCAAAGTGACCTGTGTCTCAGCTCAACAGGTAAATGGCACGGCTTGCCATATACGAGGTGAAAGGGAGATGTGCCCAATGGTATCTTGAAAGATGTCCTATATGCCCACAAGACCGAGTCCAAAAGCTGTGACCAATCCTTTCGGTTAGGGCGGACGACTTTCTGCAATATAGTCTTGATCTTCCTGTTCGACACCTCGGCTAGACCATTCGTCTGTGGATGGTATGGAGTGGCAACTCGATGGTCTATACCGAACTCGCTAGGAAGGGCCTTCACCTGATCGTCGATGAAATGAGACCCCCCATCTGAAATCAATACTCGAGGTACCCCGAACCGCGTGATGATGTGCTTCCTCAAAAATCTGCAAACTATCCTGGCATCAGCGGCTCGGGCGGGGATAGCCTCAACCCAACGACTAACATAGTCAACGGCCAACAGAATGTACTCAAATCCCTGACTCTTAGGGAATGGACCCATGAAATCGATGCCCCATGCGTCAAAAACCTCACAGAAGTGAATGGGTTGCATCGGCATCATATCACGCTGTCCACAAGTGCCCATCCTCTGACAGTCAGTACACCTCTTCACGAACTCATCAGAGTCCTTGAAGAGGGTAGGCCACCATAGGCCGGATTGAAGCACTTTCTGTGTCGTTCTCCTCCCTGAGTGATGTCCTCCTGCCTCCAGCTTGTGGCAGTAAGTAAGGACGCTATGATGCTCCTCCTGAGGAATGCACCTACGCCAGATACTATCCCCTCCCTCATGGTAAAGGATGGGATCCTCCCAATGGTAAAACTTGGCCTTCGCGAGGAAGGTCTCAAGCCTCTGCCTGGGCCAATCTTGTGGAACTTTCTTAGCAACAAGAAAGTTCACAATATCGGCATACCATGGGAGAGAGGCGATAGCAAGGATCGCCTCATCTGGGAAGGTCTCACAAATAGGGTCAATCAAGTCAGAATCCTCAAGATGGTCTAATCGGGAAAGATGATCCGCCACCACATTCTTAACTCCAGGCTTATCCTTAATCTCTATGTCAAACTCCTGGAGTAGAAGGATCCATCTAGTCAGTCTGGCCTTGGCATCCTTCTTTTCGATGAGGTACCTGATGGCAGTATGATCTGTATACAAAGTCACTCTAGATCCAATAATGTATGATCTGAACTTATCTAGGGTGAAGACTACGGCTAGCATCTCCTTCTTTGTGACTGTATAGTTCCGCTGCGCGGAATCCAATGTGCGGCTAGCGTAGTGGATAGAAAATGGGACTCCATCCCTCCTCTGTGCTAGCACAACCCCCACGGCAAAATCGAAGGCGTTCGTCATGATCTCGAATGGGAGAGACCAATCTGGTGGCTGAAGGACAGGAGACTCAACAACACAATGCTTGAGAGTCTCAAACGACGAAATACACTTGTCATCGACAAGGAACTCGGTGTCTTTAGTCAACAAATCAGTCAACAGTCGGGCAACCCTACTGAAATCACGGATGAATCGCCGATAGAAACCGACGTGCCCCAGGAATGACCGTAACTGCTGCAAGTTGGACGGTGCCCCTGTTGGAGATGATGTGGCCAAGCACCGTCCCTTGAGTCACCATAATATGGCTCTTCTCCCAAGATAGAACCAAGCGAACCTCTATACATCGCTGAAGTACTCGGTCTAGGAAGTCAAGACAGGAGTCGAATCTGTCGCCGTAAACCGAGAAATCATCCATGAAGATCTCCAAGCACTCCCCTACCATGTCCGAAAAGATCGACAACATGCATCTCTGAAAAGTCGCAGGGGCATTGCATAGCCCAAATGGCATGCGTCGGAAGGCGTATGTACCGAAGGGACATGTAAAGGTAGTCTTGTCTTGGTCCTCTGGAGCGATGGCCACCTGGTTGTAGCCCGAGTACCCATCCAGAAAACAGTAGTGGCTCATCCCTGTCAATCTCTCAATGATCTGATCTATAAAGGGTAGGGGGAAATGATCCTTCTTGGTGTCCTGGTTGAGTCTCCTGTAGTCAATGCAGACCCTCCAAGAAGTGGATACTCGTGTAGCGATCTCCTCTCCAGACTCCGTCACCACTGTAGTGATGCCCATCTTCTTGGGCACCACATGTAACGGACTGACCCACTTGGAGTCGGAGATGGGATAGATAAAATCGGCGCTCCACCACTTTGAAATTTCCTTCATGACAACCTCTCTCAGATTTGGGTTCAGCCGCCGTTGGAACTCAAGCGATGGCTTTGCCTCATCCTCGAGATAGATGTGGTGAGAGCACAGAGCCGGACTGATCCCCTGGAGATCTGCTACGCTCCATCCTATCGCCATCAGACGGGATTCTTGCTCTTCAGTCAGATCGGCAGAGATGATGACTGGGTACATCTCAGGCTCACCCGCAAGGAATCTATACTTCAACGATGCAGGAAGCGGCTTCAGCTCTGGACAAACTGGTGCTGGCAAATCTGGCTTTGAAAGAAGCCGCGTGTATGTTGCCAAATCTGCCCGGGAGAATGAGAACTTACTCTCACAAACTGGATCTGGAGAAGGCTGCTCAACTGAACTGTCTCTGCTCCGCTCAGCATCTACCTCCTCAATATCTGCAGGCTCAGTGGAAGTCAGATCTGTCATATAGTCATCACAATCTGACCAATCAGACTCTGACTCCAAGGGATCTGTGCCATCCAAGGTGGCATCAGCACCACCATCATCACAAGAATCTGTCTCGCGGTCGAGAACCGGCTCTGCTACCTCTGAAGTATCCTGAACCAGGAATGCGCTCTCCAAGCTCTCCTTTGATGTCGTCTCTACATCAGCGGAATCTGAAAGTGAGAGGATGGCTTGTGCGTCAGGATCTGCCCAAACTGCCTCATCATCTGTAATCACAAAGTCGCAGTCCTGGTGGATGTCTAGCCCGGTATCTGGCATCTGCTCTGTGTCTGAGGTGGTCTCTGAGCATGATCTATCTCTGGCTCGGCTCTCCTCGACCGTCTCTATTTGTACACTTTCACCCTCGACGTGAAAGTATACCTTCCCGCTATCATGGTCGGTCACTGCCTTGGTTGTGGCCAAGAACGGGCGACCTAGAATGATGGGGGTATCGGTCACTGACTCAGGGATCTCCCTGTCCAACACTACAAAGTCCACGAGGAATTACAAGCCCTGAATCGTGACGACAACATCTCGCAACAACCCCTTCGACCTCTTAACAGATCGATCAGCAAACTGAAGGACTGTCCTGCTCTGTCGAAGAGTGCCCATCTCAAAGCGGTCGAGAAGGGATGCCGGAAGTAGGTTGATCGACGATCCGCTGTCTAATAGAGTACGGTCGAACCTCTGCTCACTGATATGGCATTTGACATAAGGGGCTCCTGAATCTGGCCTCTTGGCCGGCAGATGGTTCTGGATCGCGAAACAAGTGGCTTTCGTCAGCACATGAATCTCTGAGTGGTGGTTTCTCCTCTTCCTCCTGACTGTGGTCCTGTCTCTAAGTGAACGCTGGAGAAGAGGGATGTGCTGCAAAGCCTCCTGAAGAGTCAGCTGAATGTGAAACCGATCTATCATCTGCTGGCTGAACTCTTCTTGATCTCTCTTTTTTGGATTTTCTTTTTTCTTCCCCTTCCCCAACTGAAGGGCTCTAGGGAAGGGGATCACAGGGTCCTTCTCAGATGAAGGACTAGGAAAGGGTCTAGACGGTTCGATGACCGGATCCACACATACATCGTGCACCACAGTGGGACCAGAAGAAAATAAACCCTTTCCTTTATTCACAGAAATGTTCCGAGATACAGGTGCAGAAGAAGGAAAAACTACATGTCTCTCAACAGAAGCATGGGTGGCCTCAGTACCACCATCAGCTGGATCGTCTGGAAGACTCGCGGCCTCAGTACCGCGCTCTGGCTCGGCAAAATGGGTGGCCTCAATACCATCTCCTCGAACTGGTGAAACGGCGGCCTCAGCACCGCCTATGGAATCAGCATCCTTGGTGGCATCAGTACCACCATCATCATCTCTAGCGGCCTCAGTACCGCTCTCCTCCTCCTCGTCAGGCGCTCTGGGTGTATCCTCATGATGTAGCTCAGACAAGGCACTGCCTGCTGGCATCCTACCGCTCCTAAGTGTGACAAAGTCAGTATCAAAAAAGATATGCAGACATATCACCAAAAGTATCACTAGGAGTGGCATACTCAGTACAAACTACCTGCTCAGATTTCCTCTTCATGCTGTTGGGGTTTGGCTCAATCTGGGCAGGGATGGCGGTCTTCCCTCTCATGACGTCCCGCATCTCGTGGCGGAACTCGTCCATCTCCCGTTGAAAAGTAGCCTGCTGATCTGTGAGAATGCGGGATATATCATGCAAGACAGGGTTCTCATGGGAACCCGACGGGTAGCCTCTCTGGTAGTGAGGCTGCTGGATCTGCTGCTGTGGTTGAGAGGGGTAGGTGTGTGGCTGATGCTGCAGCTGGTGAGGCTGATCACGCCTCCAAGATTGTCCCTGCTGATGGGGATGAGGACCATACTGTGACTGCTGATGTGGTGGATACACTGGGGGCTGCTGCTGGCGGTGATCTCTCTGATGGTTGTACTGACCACCCTGTCCTGATGGCTGCTGCTGGGGCTGGGCACCTCTGGTCCCCCAACGAAATCCGGGATGGTCTCGTCGGATACCGGGCTGGGGGCGGTCATACCAAATCCTGTTGACATCCATCAACGGCTCTGTGTCGTACTGGGGTGGCGGGAGCACTGCCAGAGGCTGATCCGGCTCGTATACCACCATCTGCATGTCTGAAGACGGTGGTGACTGGTAGGTGGGCTGCGGCTGCTGGTACGGCTCCGCCTGTACAAGATGAACATGTCTAGGCTGCTGGTGGGAGCTGGAGTGCTGGGATTGGCTGTCGCTGCTGCCGTGATCGCCTCGTGACTGAAGACGAGGCTGGGAAGCCGTCTGTGCCTCCTGGAGACACATGAGCTGTGTCTTCAGGTCACTCAGAGTCTGTGTCATCTGCTCCATCTGCGTGATGCCCTAGCACTGCTTCTTCTCGATAATCTCCATCCGGTCCAGCTTCTCGCTGATGATCCCCATGTCTACGGCAGTGGACTTGGCCTGTGCTGCGGCTACCGCGGACGAACTGGATGGACCAGCATCGACCCGTGCTATCCTCTGGTACTGCACGGTCTGTGGCTGCTGCGGTCTGCCCTGAGTATAAAACCGGGTCTGGGACATCACCATGTAGTTCTCGGCCATCTCCTCGTAGATGGCCCAGACCTGGTCGTGATCCTTGGAGAAGTAAGACCCGCCACAAGAAGCATTCACCAAGCCCTGAAGCTCTGGTGTCAGCCCGCTGAAAAAGCTCTACACAAGGTTCGGCTTGGAAATGTCGTGGTACGGCCATCTGTCAGTCAGCTCTCTGAACCTCTCCTATGCCTTGCGGAACTGCTCGTTGGGGAGCATGGAGAAGTTGCTGATCAGGGCTCTAGCGGCGTTTGTCCGCCCGAGTGGATAGTACTTATGCAAGTACTCGGTGCGGAGCTTCTCCCAAGTGTAGACAAACTTCCCCAGATGCTTCAGCCAGGTGGCTGCTCTGTCTGCTAAGGAGAAGGGGAAGGCAATCATCTGTATGGTATCCTGGTCCACCTGACGATCGTGGACAATACTGCAGATCATCACAAACTCCTGCAGGTGGAGATGGGGCTCCTTAGTGGCCAATCTGTGAAACCGGGGAAGAAGCTGCAAGTTGTTCGGGGGGAACTTGAAGTCCCCCACGATGGCTGGTAGCACCACCCAACGGTCCGTCAAAGTCGATCCGGGATTGTGGTTCCCCCGCATCGGTCTCGAGGGTCCTGCTCCTGCTGCTGCGGCTGCTGCCGCGGCTGCGGCTGCTGCGGCAGCTGCCGCATCGTCTGGTCCTCCTCCACGGTTCTCACGGTCGGCTCGCATCTGCTCGAGCTCTCGCCTCATGTCTATCATGAATGCCCCCTAATCCCTCAAATGCTGCTGCACTGACTCAAGGGAGGCGATCAGGGTGGAGTTGATCGAACCCTGGTCCAGAACGAACGTCTGATCTCGTGGACCTCCAGTGCGGTCATCAAAACTGCCAGCCATAGTCTCTGCAAAATCAAAACATCCAAACTCAGGTGCCGATAAATCATCTGTCTGTCTCTCCTCTGGCACTGGTATCTCGGTCCCAGAAGAAGGGGGTCGAGGGGGAACATGGCGGAATCATACTCGGGTTCGGAGAGCAGGTCTGAGCTCCCACGAACTGACCTAGATGAGTGGGCTGGAGTGCTAAAAAGCAGTGCAGCCAGAGGCTGCCTAAGAGACCTCCTGCCCATCATCGTGATCTGGTGAGTAATGCGGCTGAGATCTGGAAAAACTATGATCACAAGCAAACCCCCTGTTCACCAACACAACACGAGCTGAAGACCGTAAAGGCTCGGTCAATTATCTTGTCAATTTTATTTTGGTGAACAATCAGGATATCAGAGCGATTACGTGACATGTTGGGATACCCGATACTTTCCCAACCGATTGTCCTGCACAGAAGAAGTCGGTAATTAGTCGAGAATTGTACCAGAGGGCTCTACGTAATGTTCGGGTCACTCTCTCGCACAATCAAACCAAGCAATGAGGGGGTTGCTCTCCCCAAGACAAGTTTTTAAATCAAGTGTCTTTTAGTGATCAATAGTTTTAGCATTCTCAATTTTATGGTTTTTCTTTTTAGGTATTTTTCAATAAAAGCAGAAATGCCTAACAAATTTTCGGTTCTCCTGGTTATTAAGTCCAAAACAGGGGGGGAGAAGTCGAAAAAACTGATGCGCGAAAATCAATGATGCATGCAGAGTAAGAGATGCGTACCTAACTCCAGCAGTCTACATGCAGGATGATCCGCGCAGAATTGAAAGACAAGAAATAAACTAACTAAATGGTGTAGGCGGAAAACCGAGTCCCTAAACAACAGTGCTACTCGAAAGAACGGCTAGCCGAACACCAGCCTCCAATCCAGAGAGTCCTGTCTAGACCCACCCTCTTCTTCTCGACAGGTCGAGTTCAGGTGTAGCGCTTAACGGGGCAGGCTCGCGGCGCGTATGCTCGGAGGTGATGGAACGACTATTTTATTATTATTTTTTTATTTTTGGTCCAATTACCAATCTATAGGTGCAGGCAAATATCTTAGGGTATTTGGATCCTAATTTTTTACGTCACAATCAAGCAGAAAATCCTACGACTAGGGGCTCGAAAATCCGCATGAAATCGGAAAATGCAGGAAAGAAATAAAACCGTGAAAAGCAGCGTAAAAACCGACTAACTAAGGGGTCCCCCGAGCACACCGGTGCTCGGCGAAACAGACCCCGAAAGTCCAAATCTCTGTCTCTGGTCCCTGTATTATTACAACAGTTCAAATATTGCAGGAAATGAAATATAATCTAATCTACTCTAAACTCACGGCTATTCCGCGGCTCCCGCACTCCTGCTCGCTCCTCGCATCCTCCGTCAGCTCTGTAGAGAAGAGAGCCGCCTCTGACTCCTGCGGTTGCTCGGCTTCCGAAGAAAGCCGCCTCGGTCCTCAGGCCCTCGCAAGAAACAAACAGAAAGTGGTCAGACCAAATAAATGTATAAACAGGTCAAATATATATATATATATATATATATACAAAAATATATACAGAAAGCCGCGAAAAGAAAGCCGCAGGAAAAATCGATAACCAACTACTAAGCCGTGCTCCCCGGCAACGGCGCCATTCTGATGACCGAAAAACCACTAAGACACGGGGGAAAGAAAATAGATCAAGGGTCTTTGCGACCCGGATCTCTGAAGTCAATCGGTCAATCAAGAAAATCAAAGTGCAGACCACCAAAATAGAATGAAATCAATGAAAAATGATAGCGGTCCTGGCTATTGGATTAGCCTGGTATAGCGATCTGGGTCAGACTCAGGGAGCACGTAATGGCCTTGCGGCCTACGAAGTAGTCGAAAATAGAATAAAGTGAAAGAAAATGGTTTTTGGGGGATCTTTTGTTGTTTTTATAATTTTTTTGATTTTCAAATGAATTAAGAAAATAAGAAACAATACGAACAAGCAACTACACACAATTATTTAAGAACCAAAAATGCTCAAAAAAATCAAACAAAAATATTTTTAAGTTTTATGGGTTTTTTAATTTTTATGATGAATTTTTGGTATTTTTATGGTTTTTATTTAATTTTCTAAAAATAAAATAATGCAACAAGACAACAACAATGTCCAGCCAAGCTTGGGGAGCTTGGGGGACTTAGATAAAATATCTAAAAGTCCCTAAAAAGCCTGGAGGTAATTTTTATGGAAAACACAAATAACAAGCAAACTTATAGAGAAGACATTATTATTTTTAGGATTTTAAAGATTTTTTTAAAATTTTTATACGATTTTAATGGTTTTTCAATTTTTATGGTTTTTATAAATCCAAAAATGACCAAAATTGGTCAGAAAATCAAACAACTCAAAAACAACAAAATCTAATTTTTTTAGAATTTTTGAAGACGTTTTAATATTTTTTTGTGATTTTTAAATCTGGAAAGTAAGAAAATGGCGTGTTTGTGAATTTTAAAAATAGAAAAAGGGCTCAAAAATTTCCTAAAAATTTTACACTGTGGCAGGGGCCACGTGTCCAATTTTCACAAAATTTGGAGTTAATTTGATATTTTATTTAAAATAATCAAAAGCCCATAGTGTACAAGGACCTGATTGCAATAAAAATATCTTTGAGGGCCCTAATAGTAACAAAAATTGGGGTCCAAGGGGTCCTGGTGCAATTTCTCCAAGAAGTCACGTGCGAGGCGCGTGTCCTGGGCGCACAGGGACCTATATGCAAATACTTTAAGTCCCTCGACCAATTAGTAACACGTACTAAAGGTCCGAGGGCTTAAGTGTAAAATGCCGTCAAATTTCAACACATGTTCTAAAAAACCATGCATAGGGGCATAAGTGCAAATATGGATACTATCAGGGCTCTATGCAAATATCCATAAATCTCACGTGTCGACGCACGTGTCCACAATGCGTAGGGGTATAAATGCAAATAAAATAACTATCGCGGTCCAAGGTGCAATTTATCCAAAAACAAAACAACTCCACTCTATATTTACAAGGCTATATAATAAAAATTAAAAACAGAGGGGCCTAAGGACAATTACCCCTTATTAACGATCCAAGGGCTGAGCGCGCGCCACGTGGAGATCCAACGGTCCAGAATAGGGGACGCCTCGCTACTGAAACCCTTGGCGCAATCCGACGGCTGGGAAGCTGCCACATACATGATCCGACGGTCGGGGAATGGTGGTGCTTCTTCGTCCGGATCGAACGGTCTGGATCGACCCTCCTCACGATCGTGCGGTGCTGGCGCTCCTGGAATGGATGGCTCGGATTGAATCTGGAGCTGGAGGATGATCCAACGGTATATGGAGGTCGAGGAAGAACTGATGGCCGACGACCTTCGCCAGCTCGCTGTGTGCGCTCCCGGCCTCCTCGTGGGCTGCTGAATATCGGAGGAGCTTCGCCTTGGCCTCCCGCGTCTGTAGGACGCCTCCGATGGAACAACGGAGCTCCGGAGAGCTCGATCGACTCCGGCGGAGGAAAACTCCTGGGCTCGAGTTGGAGGACCTCAGACAGTCCTCGTCGTACCTGCAAAATGGCACCAGAAGACTCCTGGGTCGAGGGCAAAGTGCCTTGACCCCGTTAGTGGTGGTGGAGGTGATCGATGTGGCGAGATGGTCGAGCTCCGGCGATGCGACGGAGGAGGAGCTCGAAACCCCAGCTCCTGTGGGAGCTGGGTTGAATGGATGGGCGGAGAAGATGTGCGAGGGGAAGGTGATCGTGATGGGTGATTCCGATGGCCGAGACGAAGACTAGGGTGGTCGGAATCAAAGGTCGTCGGCGACGACCTGATTTGGGTGAAAATCAAAATTAAAGACAAGGAAAGAAAACTACGGCTACCTGGGCGGATGGGTCGACTGGGCTTGAGCTCAGGGAGCTCTGGGTCGTCGCCTCGCGGGTCGTCGAGGCCCGAGGCTCGAGCTCTACCTTCAGGCGGAGCACGGTGGCGCGAAGACGCCGGATCTGAGGTCCGGGCACCCTCTCCTCTCTACGACACAACCAACGTCGAGCTGTCACCTTGAGGATGGCAATGGAGGTCCTGGGATGGAGGATGGGGAGCCAAAGATCCAGGAAGTGGAGGCGGAGCTCGGAATTTATACAGTCAGGGGTCCGGCTAAAATCGATCGGGTAGGGCAGCTCAGAGCGCGGACCCCCAGGCGGGCATGCCGGCGAGGGTGTCGTTTCTGGCAAGAACGAGTTGGACCCTTGGTTTGGGTATGAGGTGATCGGGTTTGGAGGGGAGAAGAGAGAGAAGTCGGGCAAAAAAATCCAAACCCGCGAGAAAGAGGTCCGCGGGGGGGCAGTTGACCGGAGGTCAACGTCCCCCGTGGACCAATCAGAATTTTCTAGGTCATAATTATTTAGAAATTCAAAATAAAATAGAAAAAGCCGAATTAAGAAAAACTGAAAACATAAAAATTGTTTATTTATTTATAAACTATTTTTTGTGATTTTTAATTAAATTTTTGAAATAAAAATAGGGTATTTACAATATAGTACACTATATAGGTATATATACATCATTGATTTTTAATTTTTGATTTTCTATTAATTATTTTTGTGCATTTTTATTCCCATTTTATATTTTATTTATTTATAGCATAAAATTAGGAATAAAAGGGTGTTTTTATTTTATTTTTATTATTTATATACAAGGAATAAATAAATAGATATATACATCTATATACATGGTATATGTACAATGTTATTTTTGGTTTTTAATGTTGTTCTTTTTATTTTGGTTTTTGTTTTTGTGGTTTTTATTTTATTTATTTACAAAATAAACGATAGAATATGTACAAGGGAGTCATTTTTATTTTCTTTTTTATTTTTCAATTTTTGTTTTGATTTTATATTTACAAATATTTACAAATATGTACAAACCACTTTTATTCTATTTTTAGAGGAAAATATATTTATTGTATTTACAGGTATATTTACACACATGAGCTCCCTATCTCTCTCTACTCTAGCTTTTATGCGGCCAGGCCCATGCTGAGCCCTCCCTTGGGATTAGGTTGCTCAATATTTATTCTAAATATTTCCCTCTTTTTCTTTTTAATCTTTATTCTTTTATTTTTGCACAAAAACATGCTAATTATTACTTTTTACACAATGCATGTCTTTTGGTAATTATTTGTATTTACACCTATCTACATGTATTTGCAAAGATTTTTGTAGCTAAAATATAAGAATAAAGAGTGATGAATGAGTATTCATCAGTCTACTGCAATACTCGAAGACTGCGAGGAGGAGGGGCTTTAGAGTGATGCACTTGTTGATGTACTAGACAGGCTGCAGGTCTCTGCTGCAGCAGACGATGACTGTGACTGTTGAAGCATTGAGAGATTTGGTCCCACTTTAGTGATGGCTTTGATATGACCTACAAATAGGCAAGGTGTACTCGAGCTATAGCTCGACGAATGGCAAGAACAGAAAGTGGACGATACTCCGACGAGCATGAGGAACGAGGAACTTAACTGAATGGGAGGTTGCGTGTCGAGAGGACTGGAAAGCGTAGGGGTAGACGAGGATGATGTGATCGATCATTTATTCAAGATTGTGGGTTTGATTTAGTGTGAGGAAGAAGAAGGGAAGAACATGAACTGAAAGAAGAAAGATAAAGGAAGAGCAAGAGCTTGGAGAAGACGAGCTCGACACTAGGCAGCAGATCTGCGAGGCTGTTGCTACGTGACATTCACTTCACGATCTCGCCGTAGGGTTTCTATGTCCGTTGTCGCCATCGACAATCAGGCTTGTTGTCACCAGACCTGGAACGAATCTAGGCCTTCTCATATTTCGCGAATCTAGTGGGTCGACACATGCGAGATGGGTGGAGGGCATTGGCCGCTGCTCGGTCGTTGGTGGTGGAGGCGTTGGGCCATTCCCTGGACAGAGAAGGCGGAGAAGAGTCAGAAGAAGAAGAGGTCTCGACGTGGAGGGGGATTCGACAGGTTAAGGTCCGGTCTGAGTTGGAGGAAGTGGGTGGGGGAGGCGTTGGGCCATTTCCTGGCCAGAGAAGGCGGATAAGAGTCGGAAGAAGAAGAGGTCTCGACGTGGAGGGGGATTCGAAGGGTTAAGGTCCGGTCTGAGTTGGAGGAAGTGGACGGGGGAGGCCTGGACCGGGGATCGACAGGGAGGAGGAGATGGTTGATGGGGAGGAAGAGGGGAGAGGAGGAGGAGGATGGCATAATTTGTAAATAAGAATGAATATTAGGGGCAATTTCGTCTTTTTCTAACGGAACCGTTAAATATAACGGTCAATTTAAACGGAACATAACACAGGGTTATACCATGTAAGAGTTAAGCATTACTCGGGGTTTCTCATGTAATTCGCGATTATCTAGGGTTATGAATGTTATTGAGGAATTACTCAGGGTTATGGGTGTAATTATCCCTACATGTAAATACAATAACTTAGCATTATGCATGCCATTGTTAATATCTCACATTTAGTATTATTTTGCAAAAATAAAAGAATAAAGAAAAAAAATAAAACGAACGATGTATTTAGAATAAATACAAAGTGACCCAAACCCAAGAGAAGGTCAAGCTTTGACCTGATCGCAAATAAAAGGAGTAGAGAGAGATAAGAGTACACTAGGTATTGTATGTATCACCTATACGTGTATATAATATTTATTTATTTATTTTTAAGAAAATAAAATTATTCCATTCTTTTCACACCCTTATATATTAGCCTTAAAAATAATATAAAAAAATAAAAATCACAAAAATAAAATATTAATAAAAAATAAAATCATTGAACCCTTGTACAAAATACATAAGTATATAATACATTACCTACTTATTCTATACCCTTATTAATTTATAAACATAAAATAAAAATTATTTTGTATCCCTTAAATTAGTTTAAATAAATAAATTATAAAATAAAAAGTATTTTTATCAAAATAATAAAATAAAAATACTTGAATATAATACATAGGTATATTATACATGTATATAATAATGTATAATGTATATATATTATTTTATTTTTCATAAAAATAATTAAAAATAACAAAAACTAGTTTATAAAATAATAAACAATTTTCATTTTATACACTTCTTAGTTTCAATTCATTTACTATTTTTATTTCAATTTTCTTTTATTTTTGTACATCTTGATTTGCGATTAGTCCACATCAGATCATTGACCCTGGTCAATGGTCTCTTCCAACTAGGTAGGGTCACGTCTTGTCTCACTGGAGCACCTTCTCTGAATTCTTGATACCAAACTCGGCCACCTCTTAACTCGATTCTTGCGCCCGATTACAACCATGACATCCATGATCCTCGCGGATCCCTGGGTGCAGTCGGATCACCCTAGGATTGTGCATTATGATCCGATGGTTGAGCACCCTATACATCTTCTTCCTCTCCTCAAGTGCCTTAGCTCGTCCCTTGCATCACCAAAGACCCCTAGCCACCTTTACTGAAGTGAGAGGCGTTGGATTGGCAGCTTAGGTCCCTGTAGATGCTTGGAGGATCGTAGCTCACTTCGTGACCGGATAACGGTCAGGAGCAGCTTGCCAGCCAGCCATAGCTTGGTTGAGGCTAGGGCCTCGTTGACCACCTTCTCCTGGAGTTCGTGCACCGCTGATAGCTTCAGGTATCTATCCTTTCCTCTACATTCCCTGTTCGATTCTATCTTTCTTGTTCTCTTTGCTGCCAGTTCGGTTGGAGCTCTGCTACGCTCTTCCATCCATTGAGATCGCTCCCTCGACTCACCCCATACATTCATTCACAACTAGATCACCTTAAAACTCAACCATCAAGTCGAGATTAGGTCATGCTTCCTCCCTCACCTTCGATAGAAGTCGAAGACCCCATCCCCAGTTGCTTCCCTTTATCTATCCATGCAATAACCTTCGTCGGAGCTTCGTCTCGAGCAAAGCATCCTTTGCAGGCACTATCGCGCGCGAGCAACTCCCTTTGGACCCTCATCGGCCCAAGCAGAGCATCTGTAGGAGGGCCTTCATCATCTCGCTCATCCGACCTTCTTCCCGACCATTGGAGCCACCCATTTGATGCAGGGCATCTTCACGATATCGTCGGACCTATCTGACCCTTCATCGGAGAATCAGATCTCCTCCAATGCTCGGTTGAAATTCACTGGAGGCGTGTTCTTACAGACCTCCTCTCCACCATTGGATGAGCATGCCTTCTGCCAAATTCCATCAGAGACGGTCGACCATGAAACCTTTCAAGCGTTAGATCAGACCTCTGGTGCATATGATACACATGTCTGAGATAGAGTCTGGACCTTCTGATGCGTGGCAGAGGCTAATCAGAGTCGTACGTTAGCCCATTCCCCTGCGTGCGCCACATGTCCCATTGGATAATTTTCCCTTGTGTTTTCACTTTTAGATTTAGTTTATTAAATAAAATGTGTAGTTAAAAACATTTACAATTTTGACCTCGTACTTTTTATGCAGTTTAGTCCTTCCAAGTTGGAGTCACGTGTGTTCCCACGTGTTCTTTGGGATATTTGCTTTTGTTTCCTAGACTATAGTGTTTATATTGATTGAATGGAATGTTTTGAATATGGCATTTATTCCCTTATGAATCTGGATCACGCGTGACACATGCGTTGCTTGTATTAATTACATATTCAACCCTACATTTTTATAGTATGTTATCCATTTGGTACACAAACTCAAATTATCCCTGCGAGCTGTGTTTAATTGCATTTATTTTATTGGACTTAATAAATATGAAATTAGTTCTAAAAATTGCGTAAAATTTACTGTTAACTCATGCTAGTGCGTAGTTTTTACTATAATTTTCGTGGATTAATTTGATGCATTTTCTATTATTCAAAATGGAAAAACCCCTTAAAAATCCATGTTTGCCTTATAAAAATCCTAAACTTCGAAAATGTCCTAAACATTCCACAAAAATTTGTGGCGTTGTCTTTTGTTATGTTTTATCTTCAATATTAATTTTGCTTGAAAATTCGTTATAAAACTCTTAAAAATCTCAAAAAACCAAAAGCTTATAAAAATCATATAAAATCAAAGAAAGATCTAAAAATTGTGTTTTCAGTTTTTGTTTGTAGGTTTTTACCTATATTTTATCATAAAATTGCTTTTTATGACCTTGGGACACTTTAAATATTTTTAGTTTGCAATTTGGTCGTGGTTGTGCCCTATTTTGAATTTTATGCATTTTTTTATTTTTATAAAATCACAGAAACATTTGAAAAATCCAGAAAATTACCAAAAACACTTTAAAATCCAGAAAACCCAAAAATATTTCTATTTTTTTCTGAGCATTTTTGATCTGTTTGAAAAACCAAAAAAGATTGTTGTGTGTGCTTTAAGTGTTTTGTGCTTCTTTGCCTATATTCAAAAAATAAAAATTTGAAAAAAATTAATACCACTAAAAAATATTTTATTTGAAAATTTTGACTACTTAGTTCTTAAATCGTGCTCCTTCTGTTCGAGTTTGGTAGCAATACCAGGTAAATAAAAATAGCATGCGTCTCATACTTGATAGAGTGATATGTTTAGTGGTTATTTTTCTCATTGAGTTAACTGATTGATTAGGGTCACAACGACCATTGTTTATTTTGATACCTAACCCTAGTTTGTCGGCTACTCATCATCGTCCTTGCCACTAGATCGAGTTCGGGGCCATGGCCTCTTATTGGGGCGACATATGTTTCCACATGTGTGAATCTCAAACTAAAGAATCATGCCCTCACCATCTCATCAGAGTTGAGTGTATAGTTCTTGTCCAAGTTAGGTCATTATCAACAAGAGTTATTCATGTGCTTTGAAATACTCTACTTAGGCTAATTAAGATGATATGTGACCATAGTTTAGTGGACTTAAAGAATTAAGTCTCATTGACATGAAAAGTCTTAATTCTAGTTCCTATATGGTTCCTGCAAAATTACATGGATTAAGGTGTATACCAAGCTCCGATCTTCAGATTTTATTTAGACTAGTTCAATTGTCAAAATCATTTTGAAAAATACTTCTGAAATGTAAAGATGTTTTTGTGAATTGAATTTCTTGATTTTGAGCTTTTTATTGATTTTTTTTCAAAAATTTTTCAAATTTTTATGGAATTTTGAAAATTTTCAAATTTTCAAGAATTTTTGAAAGGGATTAGTGAATTGAATATATTCACAAGCATTATGTAAATATTTATAAAGAATTTATACAAGTATACAAAAGTTTTGTACAAGAGTTTATTTAAAGAATTTTTGCAATGTAGTTATGTACAAGTTTTCCAAAATAATTTGAAAAATATTTTTGCAAACATTTGTTAAACTTTTCTGAAAAGTTATTTTGCGTAATTTCACAAAGATTTTTTCAAACATATGTAAAAATAATTTTTACAAATTTTTTACAAATATTTACAAAAGAATATGTTTCAAAGGTTTGTTGACCCAGGTCGACTCCTCCCTTTGACCCTTTCACCCGAATAAATAATCGACCAGCCTTCTTCCTTGAATTTTCACAATATGATCTTATTACTTTTCCACCTAACTTCTTCATTGTTTTATTGTCTGGATAACAAATTTACTCACCTGAATAATATTTCACTAATTTCGACCTTGGTTCGCATGCTCTCATCCTTCGAATTTCATCTCCCACTTCCACCTATTTATAGAGCTCTTGATCCCATTTTGACCCTTAATTTCATTTCCCGATGCTGTGAGCTAGTGACAGGAGCTTACTCCTGTAATCAGAAGCATGGATCGAGGAATGATTCGCTCATGGCATGAGTGCTCCACCATAATCGGGCCTCTTCGACCTTTCGCAGCCAAATCGTGATGAATACCCTCTCTGATCCATCTCACCTTCATCATCGACCACCGTAGGTTAATTTTAGCATCTAATTTCAAAGAATTTCCATTGACTTAGCTTAGATCAATAGTTTCAGATAAACCTCTGATCAACCTGATTAGAGGTCATCCACGGTTCTCATTTCATCATGATCATTGCAATTTCATCCTCGACCTTCTCCTCATCATCTGATCACCAGATCCACCACAGATATGTATTTTGATCTCACTTCTAATCACCTAGCCAAAGATCAATCCATTCACTCCATTCCCTCTTAGTCTTAGCCAATTAGAATCGCGAGAGCATCAAATCTAAGGGGGAAATCATTGCATGTACCAGGGACTCCATCTAGTGTTGATTTGAGTAATTGAGTATCGAGTTCAACTCATATCGCAGATTAAGCTCCAGGTCTGTGATCAATGGGGCTCGAACCTTTGTTTTAGCTCAAAATAATGTGGGAGAACATTAGCTACCTTCTAGGAGCTTCAGGTAGCAGATCAGACGTAGATCGACAGATATCTGGCCGATCAAAACTCATTAGAGCACACTTTCATCTATTTTCTTCGTCCACTATCCAGTTCCATTTGATAAAGGAAGGGAGCTCCATATTCCACCCAGGCCATTTGTCGATGCCCATATTCCAACCAATCAATTAGATCCTGCATCATCGCACCTCAACCATCCTATCCACACGTGCTGATCATGCTTCACTAGTGATTTTACACCACTAGCCCCTGCCATTTATTTTATTTGTAAATAAATGTAAATAGTACACATGTCTTGTCTTGAATAATTGATTAATTGTATTCTTATCCTTGGTTTTTTTCTTATTTGCATTCTAGTCTTACCTGTATAGAATCACGTGCATTAGCACATGCTTTCTCATTATTTTGCAATAAGTGATCATTCTTGGTTGTTATTATCTGATCTTTGAAATAAAAATAATTGCATCCAGGTCCCTCAGATCCAGATTCATGTGCATAGGCACATGTTCTTTTGCGTAAATGACACTTTTATCACTAGTTCTCTTATTTTGTTATCTATTTAATCCTTTAAATAGTTGCTATTAGATCCCTCTTTTGTAGTTTAGTTATTCTATCTTTAGTCATATTTAATAAATAGCTAATTATCTTTAAAAAATCCATAAAAATTAGGTTAATTTTTTTCTAAGTAGTCTTATCAAGTTTAATTTTTATTTTGAAAATTAGTTTTTTTTATTATTTTAAAAATTTAAAACCCCTAAAAGTGCTCTATTTATAATAAATAATTCATAAAAAATGAAAAATAATTCAAAATTTCAAAAAAAATATTGTTGATTACTTTTAATTAGTTTTATCACATGTATAGATTTTGTTTGACGATTCTTTATGAAAATCCAAAAAAATGAAAAATTCAGAAAAAAACTATAAAAATAATATAAAACCATTCAAAAATCAGAAAAATCCGTAAAAAAGATTGTTATAAAGCTTGAAAATTTACTTATGTTTTCTCTTTATTTCTAGCAATTTTAATTTGATTTTATATTTTAAATCCAAAAATAGTAGCTTAAAATTATTTTGCATTCTATTTATATATTTATTCATTTTAAAAATAAAAAATCTAAAAAATCACAAAATAGAACACTGTATTCATTAGTTAAATTAAACCCCATAGAGATTCGTGCGATCATCATTATTCGTTACTTGATTCTTTAAATTTTTAATGAACATTGTATTCATTGACACTTTCCTCGTAATGAATCATATAACAAAGTCTATTTGTTGACTTTTCTAAAAATCATTTTTAAATTTAGCAATGAGTAATACAAATTTTAATGAATAAATCAATGGAAAAATCATTGTTATATGAACATGTAACCATGAATATGATATCCATTGCAAATGACAAGAAGAAAATGCGATTTTTATAACACATAATATTCCTTATTATATCTTTAACATCAGAATATATGGATACAAATACTTAAATTATGTGTTGCCCTAGGTCCATTTTGTTGTAGTGCTATATCATTAGCAGCGATGCATACATAAATATTTATCTGTTTTTAATTTTAGCGAATCATCGCTAATTTCTTAATTCAGAAATTTAACAATGATTAATTATACTTTTGAAACATAGTAAGGAACAAACTTTGCTATATGTCTATAATGAATATGACATTCATCGTTAATTTCAATTACAAATAATTTCTTAACGATAATATTGTCATTATATATTTAACACCGGAAAATATAAAGTACGAATTACAAAAAGTGTCATTATAAATCTAGTTTGTTGGTGGAATAAAGATTTAATAAAAGATTTTATTATATTGATTTATATATTTATGCTTTTTAAGAACATAAAATAAGTGATAATTATTATAGAGTAGGTGGTAAAATGTACACAAGGAATAAACAGTTCATTAATAGTTGTAAATAAGGAAGTCTTATTTGAACAAAAGAATTTGCATTATATCGAGTCCTAGTCACTACTCACTAGTTTCCCAGGTGGGTAAGTTCCAATCAACAACCTCCATTAAGAATGAGATATCCAATAGATAGACCATCTGGTGGAAACATAGATTAAATTACAGAGTAAGAAGCTAAAACTAGAGAATGGAGAACACAGATTTGCTTTCTGACTTAGCCAAATTTTTCTGTAATAATCCAACAATCGTATCCTGAAAAGCAAATCTGTTACATTGGTAGTACTATAAAAAAATCCTGAACAGCAGACAACGAACATTACGTACGGTATTTATTTAAATTAATTACATATACACAATGCATCATCCTTTTCAAGCATCTTAGGAACTATCGATGCATTAGGCACATTTTGGTGGTATAGTCTGCTCGCTCCAGAAGAAGTCATTCCGATCAACCAAGCCCTTCGCCTTCACCAACCTCTCAAAGTTGCCCTTAAAATACTTCCTCCCCCACCCTTCAGCTCCCGAGCATCTCCCCTTTGCGTTCCTCCCCAAGTCGACGTCCTTGTAGTTGAGATACGCCCCTCTAGGGTTCTTGGAGACGTAAGGAGTCATGAACGCATAGAGCTCCTTCATCCAATCCAAATGCCTCTTGGTCACCGCAGCATCAGTCTCCGTCCATCTCATGAAGTACTGTATGATATACAAGTTCCCCTTCCTGTGGGGGAATGGCGTTGCACTCTCGGATACCCTATCCATCATCCCCCCCATGGGTTCCATTATCAGAATGGCCGGCTCGCTGTTCGATCTCAGCATGAACTCCCATATCCTCTCCAACCCCTTCTCCCCGATGGGCTCCTGCACGAAGTCAGACTTGGCCTTGAAGGAACTATTGGACTCTGGAGTTCTATCGAGCAGAGCCTCTGCGGGTCTGTTCGCAAGATCGGCAAAGTACCTGACGGAGTCTATCCAGCTGAGCTCCGTGAGGTCCCCTGCTGCAATTCCGAGCTCGGGAAAGACCTTACCAAGGTAAGCAAGAAGCTCGCCCTTCCCTCCAAGGAATAAACTCTGGAAATAAACACCAACAGTTCTGCCACCACCGTTGTTTAACACCACGGCCGCTGCCCTTATGAACAAGTCGTCGATTAGGTTGCTACCAATCTGTTCCCACTTGCTTAGGATCTTCGTCACATTTTGCTCGAGTGTTCTCCATACGCCGAACACCGTTACTCGGGGAGGAACTGGGACCAGCTTGATCTTGTAAGATAGGACGATCCCGAAGCTCGCCGCGCCACCACCTCTTATTGCCCAGAAGACGTCCTCGCCCATCGTGGCCCTGTTCAGTATGTTTCCTTCAGCGTCCACGAGCACGGCATCCATGACATTATCGGCTGCGATGCCGTACTTACGCATCATGGTACCAACCCCCCCGCCGCTCAGAAACCCACCGATGCCGACCGTCGGACAAGTTCCCCCGGGGAACCCGTAGGTCGGCGTTGTTTTGGCTACGTGGTAGTACATCTCGCCCTGAATTGCACCGGCGTCGATCCATGCGATGTTATTTCTCGTATCCACATAGATGTTGCGAAGGTTGCTGATGTCGATAACGATGAATGGATCATTTGATATGGAGATGAAGGAGAAGCCTTCGTAGTCATGGCCGCCGCTGCGTGTGCGAATCCTGAGGCCGTTCTTCCGGCTGCAGGTCACGGCAGCCTGGACGTGGGAAGGGGTTGTGGGTGTTACGATGAGGAGGGGCTTGTGGGAGGTGGTGGAGTAAATGGTTCTCTTGTTTTGAGCTTTCGAGAGGAATATGGTGCTGTAGGAAGGGGTGTTTGGAGTGTGGAGGATGGCGGCGGCGGTGCTGTTGGAGGGGGAGCTGTTGAAGCAGCGGAGAAAGCTATCAATGTTTGAGCTGGTGATCGGAGATGACGAGAGGAGGAGAAGCGTGAGTACGAGGAGAGCTGCTGGGAGCACTTGCAGTACCATTGTTAGGTCTCAACCCTAATGTAAGTATCCTACGTACACGAGATGGAGGTGCATAAGAAGTATGGTGGGAGATGCCTTATATAGGGAGGGAAGGACTTGAGAGTTGTTGGTCTTCGATCAACTTTATTATAATCTATATCTACATTATCTACATGCGGGTTTCAATCAACCACGGTTTCTTTGACCCAATGAATATGTTTATCGTGTATAAAACTTGCCACAGATGATAGTTTGGGACTAGGGAATTTGACTCAGTTTGCTACCAGAACTAGTATAGTACCATGTTTGAGAATGCGCGAAGCTATTCTAAGACCAAGTTAATTTTTAATCAAGTATTCTTGAGTTAGTCCAGAGTTGATTTACGTAGAGAACATACATTCTGTTCAGGATAATGGAGGTTATTTAGTTTTACTTTATTATAAGATGGAAATCGGCTTTTTATAGATAGAGGATACATACAGCCATATATATAAGTATATTTTTTGTATGGACAAAATGGGGCTCCCTGCAAGGGCTGCCCCGCCTCAGTTTTTCTACAATTTTTTTATTTTTTTTGAAAATATCCACCATATATATTCATCTATATATCCCTCCAATATGTCATTCGAATTTCGTCAGAAACAGAAACTCATATGCCTTCCATCTAGAATAGGTAATTTTAACGGTTTAAAAATTGTTGTAATCCACCTGTTCTAAATGGAGGGCATAAAAGTATCTGTTTCTGACGAAATTCGAATGGTATATTGGAGGAATATATAGATGAATATACATGGTGAGATTTTTCAAAAAAGGAAAAATTCCGGAAAAAATGGGGCGGGGCAGCCCCATCAAATCCTTTTTGTATTTATAGATGTAATATATATTTATGAATTTTGTGGTAATTATGTATTTTTTCTAACTTATATATTTTATACTTTAAATTTATGTATTTTTATTCTATTTGTATTAAAATGCACAAAAATAATTGGTAATATGGCAATACATCTATGGCTTTATTTAAAATCTACCGAGTCTTCATTTATATCACTTTTAATACATAATAGTTTACAAACTATCATCAAAATATGCAAATTTAACGAGGTGTCAACATAAATTTTTTACGACTCTTAATTTTTTTTCACAACCTTATTATCATTTGTTATATTTGTATCATCATTTTTTACAACTTCTGATTGGAAATGGATGCTAGTACAATACAGATGTGTTAGAAATGATAATAGAATCGCAAAAACTTACAAGAGTCATGAAAAATATAGTTGTAAGAAAGAACATGAAGCTGTAAAAAATTATAATGGTGTAAAAATAAAAAAAACAAGTTGTAACATGGAGATAATACTTGTAAAAAAACGAGCATATATTAACGAAAAAGTTGTAAGAAATAAACACAAAGTTGTAGACTTTGATATTATACTTGTAAAACTCCGACACATCTACGTAATAAATAAATAAATGTATTATGTATGAAAAGATCCATAATAAATATAAAATTATAACACGTAATTAAATAAATAGAATACTACTTTAACATGCACGATTTCATTATCTATCTGCAAATGTGTAAGCATGGGAAGTAACATGCATACCTTTCTTTTTAAAATCACATAGTGGTTCTTGTGCAAATAATGACGATGGAAGATCGAACCATGAATGATTGATACAACATGCTTACTAATTTGATAATGAGTTCGGAGGTGAAATACTTGTTTGATCTAGTCGTCAAAAAAGATAGACATCGTTGCTATGTGATCGAATAGTATTCACATAAAAAATTTTGTAATGTTTTTATTTATTTTTTTTGACCAGAAAAGCGGGAAACACGCTTAGGTGTCTGCCCCAATAATATTAAAAATATAATTACAACAACCAAGACTCGAGTAGAGTCCGAGCATGATGTACAACATTCTCAATATAAAATCTCTCCGAGCGGAAAATTACACCATTCCTGGCAAGCCATAAAGCCCATAAACCTGCAACTGGTAACAGCTTCTCCATATTTGGACGGAAACGCGAGTTGAGGAGGGATTCCCAGAAAGATGGCATGTTGTTATTATCCAACCAAGCCACATCCAATGCCCGCCAGAGATCCTTCGCCTTCTCACACTGAAGAAATAGGTGTTCAACGGACTCAATCATCGTTCCACAAAGGATACACGAGTTATCCTCTGAGCGAAAAAAGCGAGCTCTCCTCTCCCTTGTGAGGAGCCTCCCATGTCTAAGAAGCCACCGTTAAAGCTTAATCCGTGACGGAACCTTTAACTCCCACATCATTCTGTAAATCTTGTCCAGATTCTGTTCAGATGGTTCTGATCCTCTGATCAACATATTATAGGTCTTCTTGACAGTGAAATCGCCTTCTCTCCAAACCCAATGGTCAGCACCCAATGTGGGGCCCAGATAAATATTCCATCAACTATATAAGATCATGCATGCGACGGTCAGAGAATCCGCTTGTAAAAGTAGGTGCCCAATTACCTTAGCCCAAAGATCAGCGACACGAGCATTTTTATCATCTGCTACAGCAAAAAGAGCGGAAAGCGAGAAGCCAGAGGTCCATCTCTCGACCAATCGTCAATCCAGAAAAGAAAGCTGCAACCATCACCTAATCGAGGACGAAGAGATGGGGAAATCAGGAAGCACTGAACGAATACCCTTCCACAACGCCGATTCAAACTCATGGTTCGCAGACCACTAATCGAGTTCGCATCAGCCCCATAAATATTGCGTATCAGCCTACAACATACGTCTTCGTTATCACCCCAAAATTCTCGCTGCCCACTTGAGCATAAGAGCACGGTTCATCAACTCCAGCCTCGGAATACCGAGCCCACCATCTCCTTAGGCAGAGTAACAATCTCCCAGTCTACAAGGTGTATAGCATGTCCATCACCGTCCGTCTCCCCCAAAGAACCTCCCTCATAATCTTCTCAAGCCGATTTCGAACCCTACTGGAATAATTCTTGTTGAGATAAAGAAGATAGGGATTGCCGTCAGGACTGCCTTCACAAGAACCATGCGACCACCACGTGTGAGCAAGGAGCTCTTCCATCCTGCCAGTTTCCTTTCAAGCTTCTCCACTACCGGGAGACAATCTGACAGATGAATGCGACCACAACCTAATGGAAGGCCCAAGTAATTAATCGACCTCTGACTGCACATACATCCCAGCTCTAAACTACAAGCATCCACCTCTTCCGCTGATAGACCAAAGGGGATCATGCTAGACTTTTCTCTATTGATCTTAAGTCCGGAGAGTCTCAAAAATGTCCAACACCAATGACATTCCCCTCACCTCAGTAGATCCACCCTCAATGAAGATGATAGTATCATCTGCGTATTGGAGAACTGGAAGGGAGATGTCACCCAGAGAGTAGCCCGCCGTAAGGCCACGTGTCACCACTTGATTAACCATGCGAGGCAGGACATCTGCTGCTAACACAAAGAGGAGCGACGCCAATGGACAACCCTGACGAACACCCCGCTGCGGCTGGAAGAAACCACCCTCAGGACGGCCTTTCACTAAGACTGAATAAGAAAGCGGTGGTCACACACCTCTTCATCCAAGAGATCCACAAATCAGGAAAATCCCTTTTGGACAGGGCAGACCATAAGAACTGCCAATCAATACTATCGTAGGCCTTGGAGAAATCTACTTTCCACAGCACACCTCGAACTTGTCGCCTCTGCCAGTCTCGAGGTACCCCGAACCGCGTGATGATGTGCTTCCTCAAAATCTACAAACTATCCTGGCATCAGCGGCTCAGGCGGGGATAGGCTCATCCAACGACTAACATAGTCAACGGCCAACAGAATGTACTCAAATCCCTGACTCTTAGGGAATGGACCATGAAATCAATGCCCCATGCGTCAAAAATCTCACAGAAGTGAATGGGTTGCATCGGCATATCACGCTGTCCACAAGTGCCCATCCTCTGACAGTCAGTACACCTCTTCACGAACTCATCAGAGTCTTGAAGGAGGGTAGGCCACCACAGGCCGGATTGGAGCACTTTCCTGCTGTCGTTCTCCTCCCAGAGTGATGTTCTCCTGCCTCAAGCTTGTGGCAGTAAGTGAGGACGCTATGGTGCTCATCCTGAGGGATGCACCTACGCCAGACACTATCCCCTCATTCGTGGTAAGGATGGGATCCTCCCCAATGGTAAGACTTGACCTTCGCGAGGAAGGTCTCAAGCCTCTGTCTGGGCCAACCTTGTGGGACTTTCTTAGCAACAAGAAAGTTCACAATATCGGCATACCAAGGGAGTGAGGCGATAGCAAGGATCGCCTCATCTGGGAAGGTCTCACAAATGGGATCAATCTGCTCAGACTCCTCAGGCTGCTCTAAATGGGAGAGATGATCCGCCACCACATTCTTGACTCCAGGCTTATCCTTAATCTCAATGTTGAACTCCTGAAGTAGAAGGATCCTTCTAGTCAGTCTGGCCTTGGCATCCTTCTTTGCCATGAGGTATCGGATGGTGGTATGATCAGTATACAAAGTCACTCTAGATCCAATGATGTACGATCTGAACTTATCTAGGGCGAACACTACTGCTAGCATCTCCTTCTCTGTGACTGTATAATTCCGCTGGGCGGAATCCAAGGTGCGGCTAGCATAGTGGATAGCAAATGGAACTCCATCCCTCCTCTGTCCCAGCACAGCCCCCACAACAAAATCGGAGGCGTCTGTCATGATCTCGAATGGGAGAGACCAATCTGGTGGCTGGAGGACAGGAGCCTCAACAATACACTGCTTGAGAGTATCAAAGGATGAAAAACACTTGTCATGGACAAGGAACTCGGTGTCTTTCGTCAGCAGGTCAGTCAACGGTCGGACAACTCTACTGAAATCACGGATGAACCGCCGATAAAAACCAACGTGCCCCAGGAAAGACCGTAACTGTCACAAATTGGACGGTGGTGTGAGTTTTCTAATGACATCAACCTTGGCCGGATCAACCTCCATGCCCCTGTTGGAGATGATGTGGCCAAGCACCGTCCCTTGAGTCACCATAAAGTGACTCTTCTCCCAAGAAAGAACCAAGCGGACCTCAATACATCGCTGAAGTACTCGGTCTAGGCAGTCAAGACAGGAGTCGAATCCGTCGCCGTAAACCGAGAAATCATCCATGAAGACCTCTAAGCACTCCCCTACCATGTCCGAAAAGATCGACAGCATGCATCTCTGAAAAGTCGCAGAGGCATTGCATAGCCCAAATGGCATGCGTCGGAAGGCGTATGTGCCGAAGGGACAGGTAAAGGTGGTCTTCTCCTGATCCTCAGGAGTGATGGCCACCTGGTTGTAGCCCGAGTACACATCTAGAAAACAATAATGGCTCTTCCCTGCCAGTCTCTCGATAATCTGATCAATAAAGGGCAGGGGAAATGATCCTTCTTGGTTGGCCTGGTTGAGTCTCCTGTAGTCAACACAGACCCTCCAAGAAGTGGGTACTCGTGTAGCAATCTCCTCTCCAGACTCACTAATCACTGTAGTGATGCCCATCTTCTTGGGCACCACATGCAAAGGGCTAACCCACTTGGAGTCGGAGATGGGATAGATAAAAATCCGGCGCTCCACCATTTCGAAATTCCTTCATGACAACCTCTCTCAGATTTGGGTTCAGCCGCCGCTGGAACTCACGCGACAGCTTCGCCTCATCCTCGAGATAGATATGGTGGGAGCACAGGACCGGACTAATCCCATGGAGCTGCTACGTCCCATCCTATTGCCTTGCGGTTCTTTTCAAGAACCCCCATCAGACGGGATTCCTGCTCTCCAGTCAAATCAGCTGAGATAATGATTGGGTACATCTCATGCTCTCCCGCAAGGAATCTATACTTCAACGACGAAGGAAGCGGCTTCAGCTCTGGACAACTGGGTGCTGGCAAATCTGGCTTCGAAAGAAGACGTGTGTAAGCTGCGAAATCTGTCGGGAGACTGAAAGTGTACTCTCGCAACTGGATCTGGAGAAGGCTGCTCAACTGAACTGTCTTGGATCTGCTCGGCATCTACCTCCTCCTCAACTGTAGGCTCAGTGGGAAATCAGGTCTGGTATGTAGTCATCACAATCTGCCCACTCAGACTCTGACTCCGAGGGATTTGCATCAAACATGGTGGCATTAGTACCACCGTCACACAAGGTGGCCTTGATAACACGCCTGAAGGCTAGGGTATAAGGTACAGAAATAGGTCGTTGTGACCCCAAGCGATCAGACAATGTATATCAAGAAAAATGAACCACTCGAAATACGCAAAATCAATCAAACACACAGAAGCGGTCCTGCTATATGTTTAACCTTGTATAGCACCCAGGGTCGAACACAAGGAGCACGGATTGGCTAAAAGCCTACGAAGTAGTCAAAAAATCAGAGAAAAAGGGAAAACATTTTTAGTGGTTTTTAATTGTTTTTAAATTTTTTTGGAAATTTTAATATGTGAAGAAAATAAAAGAAAACAAAGACAAACACACTTTGGCAATTTATTTAATGCATCAAAATTCAAGTAAAAATTCAAACAAAAATAATTTTATGTTTTTTAGTGTTTTTGGTGAATTTTTGGGATTTTTATGATATTTATTTTAATTTCTAAAAATCAAACAGTAAGAAAAACAAGGGGTACTGTCCAGCCAAGCCTAAAGTCCTTAAATAAAATACCTAAGGACCTCTAAAGGGCCTGAGGTAATTTTCCTGTAAAATAGAGAAAAACAAGGAAATTTTGAGTACCAAAATTATTGTTTTTGGATTTTTAATGTATTTATTTAGAATTTTTATGGGTTTTTGAGGGTTTTAAGTTTTTAGGGTTTTCCAGTTATGAAAAATAGCCAAAATTGGCTAGAAAATCAATCAACACACAATAAACAATACCTAATTTTTTATAGAATTTTTAGGAGGGTTTTTATATTTTTTTTTGTGATTTTTCAAGCTAAACAGTGCCAAAAATAGATGTTTTTGAATTTTTAAAAACAGCAAACAAACTCAAAAATGTCCTCAAAAATCTACAAAATCCTACACCATGGCAGGAGCCATGTGTCAAATTTTCGTTGGATTTGGAGGTGATTTGATATTTTATTCAAAAATGACAAGGGGGCACTGTGCACAGGGACCAAAGTGCAAATACCCAAAGCTCTGGGGGTCCTGGTGCAAAATACCCAGCAAATCACGCGCGAGGCGCGTGCCTGGGCACTCAGGGACCTTTTGGTAAGAAAAACAAGTCCGAGGACCTTCCGGTAACTCGTACCAAAAAGTCCAGGGGCTGTCTTGCAAATAACCCACTAATAGGCGCACATGCGGAATAAAAACACTCACAGGGGCATATATGCAAATACTAAAATGTTTTCATTCATTAACGAACAACCATAACTACAGGGCTAAAGTTGCAATTACACCAAACATACACGTGACGAGCACGTGGCTCACACATACAGGGGCATAAATGCAAATACTAAAAAGCCCGAGGTCCAATGTGCAAATAACCCAACGTAAATAAAAGACGCAAAATATTTACAGGACTGAAACGTAAAGCATAAACTAAGAGGGGGCCTACGGTAATTTACCCCTTTATTACGTCGACGGGTGGATGATGGACGCGTGGCTGATCTAACGGTCCTGGACGAACGGACGCCTCTCTCCTTCCGCACGTGGCCTGATACACGTGGCCTGATCGACGTCTCACAGGAGGGCACGTGGAAGATCTGACAGCCTCGGGTGCTGGTGCCTCTCTCTCTGCGCTAACAGTCCAGATCGTCACTCTGACTGTTCAAGCGGTGGCTGCTCCTCGATGGATGGATGGTCACGATAGAAACTGGAGCGCTGAGGGCGATCGGACGGCTGGCGAGGACCCTCGAAGAACAGGTGGCCGGCGAGTTTCGCCGGCCTCGTGCGAGCATGGTGGTCCTCCTCAGCTGCCTCTGAAGGTCGGAACAGGTCCGCAATGAAGTCCCGCAGCTGGTGGGGGTCTCCGATGGCCCAGTCGAGCCCTGGAGGGGCTCCGACGAGGTCAGCGGAGGGAAGCTGCTGGCCCGAGTGTCGGGAGGCCTCAGATGGCCTCCTCTGGTCCTGCAAAATAGGTCAGAAGCTTCGCGGGTCGAAGGCAAAGTGCCTCGACCCGGTTAGGTGGTGTGGAGGTGGTCTGTGCGTCGGGGTGAGCGAGCTCCGGCGAGCGACGGACGGTGGAGCTCGAACCCCAGCTCCTGTGCGAGCTGGGTTGAACGAAGGGGCGGAGAAGGTGCGTGGAGGAAAGGCGATGGTGAACGTGGGTTCCGATGATCGAAAGAGTATACGAGATAGCCGGAATCGACGGAACTCGGCGGAGCTATGATTTGGGGCAACCAAGAAATTAAGCTAAATAAGAAAGCTAGAAGGTTACCTGGGTGGCGAAGTAGACTAGGCTGGAGCTGAGGTAGCTCCCGGTCGTGGCCTCGAAGGTCGTCTGGTCCTGAGGCTCAAGCTCCTGCACTGGGCCGAGCACGGCAGCGCGCAGTCGCCGGATCAATGGAAACCGGCCCCTCTCCTCGCTGCGACACGGGCAATCGAGAGCTGTCACCTCAGGGACTGCTGTGGAGGTCACGGGATGAAGGGTGGAGAGCCAAAGACGCCTGAAAACGGGGGCGGAGCTCAGACTATATACAGCTAGGGGTCCGGCTAGAAGGGAGTCGGGCGTGAAGCTCGGAGCGCGGATCCCAATGCGGATACCCCGACGGTCATGTCGGATGTACGAGGAAGCGATAGGACCCGGGGTTTGCGGAGAAGGCGAGCGGATCGAGTGCGGAAAAAGAGGCGAAAACGGGTCGGGCGCGAGATCCGCTGGAGAAGACGGTCCGCGGAGGGAGTTGACCGGGGGTCAACATCCCCCGTGGACCAATGAGACGCTGCCACGTGGACAATATTTGAAGCTCAAAAATGAGGCAGCAAATGGTCGATTTTGCAAAAACTTTCAACATGAAATATTTTTATTTTATTTTTTTCCTATTTTTTGGTGATTTTTAATTAATTTTTGGAAATAAAAATAAGCTATATACATAATATGTACCTTATAGGTATATGTACATAATTAGGGTTTTTAAATTTTTTTGATTTTTAAATTATTATTTTTGTGCAATTTTATCCCTATTTTATATTTTATTTATTTACATTATAAAATAAGGAATAAAATGGTATTTTATTTTATTTTTATTATTTATATACATAGGTGAAATAAATAGTTATGTACAACTATATACATGGCATATGTACATATATTTTGTAATTTTAGCTTTTGATATTTTTATTTGATTTTTTTTTGTTTTGTTTTGTTTCTTTTTGTTTATTTTATTTACAACATATAACATTAAAATATTTACAAAAAGTTTTGAAAATAAATAAATTTATTTACAAGGTTAAATACATGTAGAAGCATGGTCTATATACATGGTGAAAGGTCATTTTTTGAATTTTTGATTTTTAGATTTTTATTTTGTTTTTAATAGCTTCTAAATATATACAAAATATGTACAAGCATATTTTTGGGTGAGTAAAATATAATTTAATTTATTTACACATGAGCCCCTATCTCCCTCTACTTTGGCTTTTATGCGGTCAGGCCCATGCTGAGCCCTCCCTTGGGTTAGGTTGCTCAATATTTATTCTAAATATTTCCCTCTTTTTCTTTTTACTCTTTATTCTTTTATTTTTGCGCAAAAACATGCTAATTACAGGTATTTACACAATGCATGCTTTTGGTAATTATTTGTATTTACATATATCTACATGCATTTGCAAAGGTTTTTGTAGCTAAAATATAAGAATAAAGAGTGATGAATGAGTATTCATCACCCCCCTATACTTAACTTTGCTGGTCCCTTAGCAAACACTTATTTGAAAAAGAAGTGAAACAGAAAAAGAAAAAGAAAAAGAGGATGTACATGGATCAAGGTTGAATTATTAAACTTTCCTTCATTAAATTGAAATATGGAGCTTGATCAAATCTTTGGATTATTAATGTGTCGGAACCTTATTTGGACTTAAGCTTAAAACCCAACAGCCTCTAAGTTCCACCAATCTATGGACAAGACTCCTCAATAAACCAGATCAGAACAAGTCTACATACACAAACTCTAATGACCATGAATCTTTCCATGCAGTGTAAGTGATATGTGGCTCCCCACCTCAGAAGTAACAAAGAAACAACCTCCCTCAACCTGGTAACTCTAATGCCTCGGTCTAGCAACTCTTTCCTCGAGAAGCGGGGTATTCCCTTCTAAGTTCAAGTGCAACCGGCTCAAGAAGAGGGGGAAGAAGTATAGAGTTTTGGAAGCTTAGCCAGTGTAGCTAAGTCTCCCGCTGCAAGCTTCATGAGATGTAACATGGTTTCCATAAGCTTTGCTTTATTTGACTATATACACTCCGGTGGGGTTATTAAATTTTCAATCCGACCCACCACTTTTTTGGAGTTCTTTTTGCATTTTTACATTTTTTTTCAAGGACTTTTGTACAACATATCTACATGGTGCAGCATATTTAACAAGAAATTTTCCTCTTGAGCCAGTAGACTATCCCTCTTTTGAAGCTTTATTGCAACCCACAGCTTCTGTCTTTAGCCTTCATCACCACTAGACCAAGTTGAGGCGCACTTCCTTCACTAGAAGAAGAAGAGAGGTTCCGCCTAGAAGTACTACCCTCATATGCTACCCCAAGCCAAAGGAAACTGCCTCCTCACCACCTCATCCGTGGAGAGCCATGTGTAAAGTGCAGGTGCAAGTCAAGCCATTGTCTCTAAGAGTCATGCGTGTGTTGTTAAGTGCTCTACTTAGGCTCATCAAGATGACATATGCTCATAGCCTAGTGGACTCAAAGAATTAAGTCCTTATGGACCTGAAAAGCCTTAACCCTAAATCCTATAAGGTTCCTCTTGAAGTTAAGTGGATTAAGATCTTTTTCAAGCTCCATTTCTCAATTTAATTCCAGGCTTGGTTTAAATGTCAACTCTCATCCAGGAAAAATTATATACATATATGTACACAAGATGCTGTTTACAAATATTTTACAATCATGCAAAATTTTAGAAAAATGTTTTGAAATCATGGATGATGATGATGCATGAAGTGCAAGTTTTGCAAAAAGATATTTACAAACATTTACACAAGATTTTTGCAAACTTTTGATTTTCAAAACATTTTGGAAAAATTTTGTACTATGTACATAATTTTGCTACAAAAATATTTACAGAAACTTTACACCAAAGATTTTTGAAATCATTTTTACAAAAATACTTTGTACACTAGCTATGTGTGTGCATATAAAAGAAGTTTATGTACATGAAAATTTTTAAATTTTTGTGATTTTTTAGCCATTTTATTTATTAACACACTCACACAAAGTACGAGTTATGGCTAAAGTATATATGAAATATATACACACCCCCCTATACTAAGCTCGAACGATGTCCTCAGAGTGATTAAGAGCGATGAAGAAGACATAACTCGTGCTTAGTAAAAGGGGAGTGAAAAGGAATGGCTAAGTACAGGAACGAATAAATGAATAGAATGAGAGGAACTCGGTGGTTTCCCCCTATACTTAGGATTAACTAATCCTAAGTATAGCAAGCTGTACATGAAGGGAAATCCGAGTGAAGAAGATACAGAGTCTGCCCCCCTATACTTAGGGTAAAATATCCCTAAGTATAGGCAGCAAAACAGGGGCAGAACGAATGAAAAGAATACTCGCAGGTCCTACATCCCCCCTATACTTAGGGTAAAGTACACCCTAAGTATAGCATAATCATAAGATGAGAAAAGGGATGTGGGACTAAAGAATAGAATGATATGGACAGCTGGATCTATACAAGGCGGAGGAACAGTGAAAATCAGGTGTGAGATGCAAAAGATGTGAGTCAAGAGACCACATCTCACGCAAAATGAATAGGGGCAACAATAACGTCCCGCGGCTCATGATCTAGAAATGGCTTGAGCCGCTGGCCGTTCACTCGAAAGGTACTCTCAGAAGACAACTCGGATATATCAATGCTACCATTGTCGTGTACCTTTCTGACGAGATAAGGTCCCTTCCATTTGCTCTGTATCTTCCCTGGAAATAATCTAAGCTCGCGTCAAACAGCCATACTCTCTGTCCAATCTCAAAATGCTTGTGGCTGATATGAGAATCATGCCACTCCTTGACTTTCTCCTTATAATGTAGGCTGCTTGAGAAAGCTGCATCTCTAAGCTCCTCTAGGGCAGCTAACTCTGCCCTTCTCTGGTCTCCCATACCGTCTGGATCCATCAAAATGTCTGTGACTGCCCAAAGTGACTTGTGCCTCAGCTCAACAGGTAAATGGCACGGCTTGCCATATACGAGGCGAAAGGGAGATGTGCCCAAAGGTGTCTTGAAAGACGTCCGATATGCCCACAATACCGAGTCCAAAAGCTGTGACCAATTTCTTTCGGTCAGGGCGGACGACTTTCTGCAAAATATTCTTGATCTCCCTATTCGACACCTCAGCTAGACCATTCGTCTGTGGATGGTAAGGTGTGGCAACATGATGATCTATGCTGAACTCGCTAGCAAGGGCCTTTACCTGGTCGTTGATGAAATGAGACCCCCCATCAGAAATCAGAACTCGTGGAACCCCGAACCGCGTGATGATATGCTTCCTCAAAATCTGCAAACTGTCCTCGCATCAGCGGCTCGGGTGGGGATAGCCTCCACCCAACGACTAACATAATCAACGGCCAACAGAATGTACTCAAATCCCTGACTCTTAGGGAATGGACCTATGAAATCGATGCCCCATGCATCAAAAACCTCACAGAAGTGAATGGGCTGCATCGGCATCATATCACGCTGTCCGCAAGTGCCCATCCTCTGACAGTCAGTACACCTCTTCACGAACTCATCAGAGTCCTTGAAGAGGGTAGGCCACCACAAGCCGGATTGGAGCACTTTCTGTGCCGTTCTCCTCCCAGAATGATGTCCTCCTGCCTCAAACTTGTGGCAGTAAGTGAGGACGCTATGGTGTTCCTCCTGAGGAATACACCGACGCCAGACGCTATCCCCTCCTTCGTGGTAAAGGATGGGATCCTCCCAGTGGTAGGACTTGGCCCTCGCAAGGAAGGTCTCAAGCCTCTGCCTGGGCCAATCTTGTGGGACTTTCCCTGCAACGAGAAAGTTCACAATATCAGCGTACCACGGAAGTGAGGCGATAGCAAGGATCGCCTCATCTGGGAAGGTATCTCGAATGGGATTCAATCTGCTCAGAATCCTCAGGTTGCTCTAATCGGGAGAGATGATCCGCCACCACATTCTTGACTCCAGGCTTATCCTTGATCTCAATGCCGAACTCCTGGAGTAGAAGGATCCATCTAGTCAGTCTGGCCTTGGCATCCTTCTTTTCCATGAGGTACCTGATGGCGGTGTGATCTGTAAACAAAGTCACTCTAGATCCATTGATATACGATCTGAACTTATCTAGGGCAAACACTACTGCTAGCATCTCCTTCTCTGTGACCGTATAATTCCGCTGGGCGGAATCCAATGTGCGGCTAGCATAGTGTATGGCAAACGGAACTCCATCCCTCCTCTGTCCCAGCACTGCCCCCACGGCAAAATTGGAGGCGTCCGTCATGATCTCGAATGGGAGAGACCAATCAGGCGGCTGGAGAACAGGAGCCTCAATAACATGCTGCTGGAGAGTCGCAAAGGACGAGAGACACTTGTCATCGACTAGGAACTCGGTGTCTTTCGTCAAGAGGTCAGTCAATGGTCGGGCAATCTTGCTGAAATCCTGAATAAAATCTCCTATAAAATCCAACGTGCCCCAGGAATGACCGTAGCTGCCTCAAATTGGACGGCGGTGCGAGTTTTCTAATGACATCAACCTTGGCCGGATCAACCTCCATGCCCCTGTTGGAGATGATGTGGCCAAGCACCGTCCCTTGAGTCACCATGAAGTGACTCTTCTCCCAAGATAGCACCAAATGAAACTCGATACATCGCTGGAGTACCCGGTCTAGGCAGTCAAGACAAGAATCGAATCCGTCGCCGTAGACCGAGAAATCGTCCATGAAGACCTCCAAACACTCCCCCTACCATGTCCTAAAAGATCGACAGCATGCACCTCTGAAAAGTCGCAGGGGCATTGCATAGCCCAAATGGCATGCGTCGAAAAGCATATGTGCCGAAGGGACAGGTAAAGGTGGTCTTCTCCTGATCCTCAGGAGCGATGGCCACTTGGTTGTAGCCCGAGTACCCATCCAGGAAACAATAATGGCTCTTCCCTGCCAGTCTCTCAATGATCTGGTCAATAAAAGGCAGGGGGAAATGGTCCTTCTTGGTGGCTTGGTTGAGTCTCCGGTAGTCAATACAAACCCTCCAAGAGGTGGGTACTCGTGTAGCAATCTCCTCTCCCGACTCACTGATCACAGTTGTGATGCCCGTCTTCTTGGGCACCACATGCAAGGGGCTGACCCACTTGGAGTGGGAAATGGGATAAATAAAATCTGCACTCCACCATTTTGATATTTCTTTCATCACGACCTCTCTCAGGTTGGGGTTCAGTCGCCGCTGGAACTCACGCGACGGCTTTGCCCCCTCCTCAAGATAGATATGGTGGGAGCACACTGCTGACTAATCCCATGGAGATCCGCTACGCTCCATCCGATCGCCTTGCGGTTCTTTTCAAGAACCCCATCAGACGGGATTCTTGCTCTCCGGTCAACTCGGCGGAGATGATGACTGGGTACATCTCTGGATCGCCCGCAAGGAATCGATACTTCAGCGAAGTAGGGAGCGGCTTCCATTCTGGAATGCTGGGTGCTGGCAAATCTGGTTGCGGAAGAAACTGAGTGAAAGCTGCTAAGTCTGCCAAATCTGCCTGGGAAAGTGAAAGCGTACTCTCACAAACTGGATCGGGAGAAGGCTGCTCAACTGCACTGTCTCTGCTCGGCTCTGCATCTACCTCCTCCTCATCTATAGGCTCAGGTGAACTCAGGTCTGGCATCTGATCATAGCAATCAGCCCAATCAGACTCTGAATCCGAGGGATCTGCATCAATCGCGGTGGCATCAGTACCACCGGAAAACAAGGTGGCCTCAACACCACCATCACTGAACATCGTGTCGCGATCAAGGACCGGCTCTGCTGCCTCTATGGTATCCTGAACCAGGGCTGTGCTCTCCAGACTCTCCTCTGCTATCATCTCGGCATCAGCTGTATCGGAATATGAGAGGATGGTCTGTGCTGAAGGATCTGCCCAAGCTGCCTCATCGTCTGTGATCATAAAATCACAGTCCTGGTGGATGTCTGGCTCTGTGTCTGTCAGCTGCTCTGAATCTGTACTCGCATCTGAGCGGGTTCTCTCTCTGGCTCTGTAGTCCTCGACCGTCTCTATCTGTATACTCTCGCCCTCGACGCGAAAGTACACCTTCCCACTATCATGATCAGTCACCGCTTTGGCTGTGGCCAAAAACGGACGACTAAGGATGATGGGGGTATCGGCCAGTTACTCAGGGATCTCCATGTCCAACACTATGAAGTCCACGGGGAATTTCAGGCCCTGAATCGTGACGATAACGTCTCGTAATAACCCCTTCGGCCTCTTGACAGATCGATCAGCGAACTGAAGGACTGTCCTGCTCTGTCGAAGAGTGCCCAACTCGAAGCGGTCGAGAAGGGCTGCCGGAAGAAGGTTGATCGACGATCCACTATCTAATAGAGTACGGTCGAACCTCTGCTCACTGATCTGGCATCTGACATACGGGGCCCCTGAATCTGGCCTCTTGGTTGGCAGGCGGTTCTGGATCGCAAAACACGTGGCTTTCGTCAGCACATGGATCTCTGAAGTGTGGTTCCTCCTCCTCCTCCTGACTGTAGTCCTATCTCTCAAAGAACGCTGGAGAAGGGGGATGTGCTGCAAAGCCTCCTGGAGGGTCAGCTGGATGTGGAATCGGTCAATCATGCTCTGGCTGAACTCCTCAAGCTCTCTCTTTTTTGGATTTTCTTTTTTCTTCCCCTTCCCCATCTGAAGGGCTCTAGGGAAGGGGATCACAGGGTCCTTCTCAGATGAAGGACTAGGAAAATGTCTAGACGGTTCAAGGACCGGATCCACACATACATCATGCACCACAGTGGGACCAGAAGAAAGTAAACCTTTTCCTTTATTCATAACAGAGTTCTGAGATACAGGAATGCGAGGAAAGACAACATCTCTATCTGTACAAACACCGGTGGCCTCAGTACCACCACGGGCTGGCTCTGTATCTGCTGCTGCTGGTAGACGTCTCGCGGCATCAGTACCGCGGGCTGGCTCGGTTCTATCGGTGGCATCAGTACCACCTCCTCGTACTGGGGAAGCGGCGGCCTCAGTACCGTCGGTGGGATCAGCATCCTTGGTGGCATCAGTACCACCGTCATCATCTGGAGCGGCCTCAGTACCGCTCTCCTCCTCCTCATGTGGCGCCTCGGGGGTGTCCTCGTGGTGAAGCTCAGATGAGGCGCCGCCGCCTGCTGGGGTCCTACCGCTCCTAAGTGTGACAAAATCAGCATCAAATAGATCCGAAGATGTATCATCAAATGGGTCACTAGGAGTGGCTAACTCAGTATGTACTACCTGCTCAGATTTCCTCTTGAGGTTGTTCGGGTTCGGCTCGATCTGGGCAGGAATGGCGGCCTTCCCTCTCACCAAGTCCCGCATCTCCTGGCGGAACTCGTCCATCTCCCGTCTGAAGGTGTCCTGCTGGTCCGTGAGGAGGCGGGCGATATCATCCAAAGCGGGGCTCTCGTGGGAGCCCGACGGGTAGCCTCTCTGTGGGTGAGGCTGTTGGATCTGCTGCTGCTGCTGCTGGTAAGAGGGATATGAGGACGGGTGCTGCTGCTGAATCGGGTGAGCCTGCTGCTCACGCCTCCACGACTGTCCCTGCTGCTGAAAGGGACGAGGACCGAAGGATGATGGCTGATGCTGCTGGTATGCTGGGGGCTGCTGCTGCGACTGGTGAAGATCTCTCTGCTGGGAGTACTGCCCTCCCTGTCCTGACGGCTGCTGCTGGGGCTGGGCACCACCACTCCCCCACCTGAATCCGGGATGGTCTCGTCGGATCCCAGGCTGGGGGCGGTCATACCAAATCCCGTTGACATCCATCAACGGCTCTGCATCGTAGGGGTCTGGCGGCAGTACTGCCAGAGGCTGATCCGGCTGGTAGACCACCATCTGCGTGTCCGGAGATGGTGGGGGCTGGTAGGTGGGCTGCGGCTGCTGGTACGGCTCCGCCTGTACAAGGTGAACCTGTCTAGGCTGCTGTGAGGAGCTGGAGCGCTGGGACGAGCTGCTGCTGCCGCCGGTATCGCCTCGCGACAGAAGACGGGGCTGTGAAGCCGTCTGTGTCTCCTGGAGACACATGAGCTGGGTCTTCATGTCGCTCAGAACCTGTGCCATCTGCTCCATCTGAGTGATGCTCTGGCACTGCTTCTTCTCGATCAGCTCCATGCGGTCCAACTTCTCGCTGATGATACCCATGTCCGCAGCGGATGACTCTGCCTGTGCTGCTGCGACTGCGGACGAACTGGATGGACCTGCATCTACCCGTGCTATCCGCTGGTACTGCACGGGTCCTGGCTGCTGTGGCTGGGGTCTCCGATGGCCCAGTCGAGCCCTGGAGGGGCTCCGGCGAGGTCGGCAGAGGGAAGCTGCTGGCCCGAGTGTCGGGAGGCCTCAGATGGCCTCCTCTGGTCCTGCAAAATAGGTCAGAAGCTTCGCGGGTCGAAGGCAAAGTGCCTCGACCCGGTTAGGTGGTGTGGAGGTGGTCTGTGTGTCGGGGTGAGCGAGCTCCGGCGAGCGACGGACGGTGGAGCTCGAACCCCAGCTCCTGTGCGAGCTGGGTTGAACGAAGGGGAGGAGTAGGTGCGTGGAGGAAAGGCGATGGTGAACGTGGGTTCCGATGATCGAAAGAGTATACGAGATAGCCGGAATCGACGGAACTCGGCGGAGCTACGATTTGGGGCAACCAAGAAATTAAGCTGAATAAGAAAGCTAGAAGGTTACCTGGGTGGCGAAGTAGACTAGGCTGGAGCTGAGGTAGCTCCCGGTCGTGGCCTCGAAGGTCGTCTGGTCCTGAGGCTCAAGCTCCTGCACTGGGCGGAGCACGGCGGCGCGCAGGGCCCGGATCAATGGAAACCGGCCCCTCTCCTCGCTGCGACACGGGCAATCGAGAGCTGTCACCTCAGGGACTGCTGTGGAGGTCACGGGATGAAGGGTGGAGAGCCAAAGACGCCTGAAAACGGGGGCGGAGCTCAGACTATATACAGCTAGGGGTCCGGCTAGAAGGCAGTCGGGCGTGAAGCTCGGAGCGCGGATCCCAATGCGGATACCCCGGCGGTCATGTCGGATGTACGAGGAAGCGATAGGGACCCGTGGTTGGCGGAGAAGGCGAGCGGATCGAGCGCGGAAAAAGAGGCGAAAACGGGTCGGGCGCGAGATCCGCTGGAGAAGACGGTCCGCGGAGGGAGTTGACCGGGGGTCAACATCCCCCGTGGACCAATGAGACGCTGCCACGTGGACAATATTTGAAGCTCAAAAATAAGGCAGCAAATGGTCGATTTTTGCAAAAACTTTCAACATGAAATATTTTTATTTTATTTTTTTCCTATTTTTTGGTGATTTTTAATTAATTTTTGGAAATAAAAATAAGCTATATACATAATATGTACCTTATAGGTATATGTACATAATTAGGGTTTTTAAATTTTTTTGATTTTTAAATTATTATTTTTGTGCAATTTTATCCCTATTTTATATTTTATTTATTTACATTATAAAAAAGGAATAAAAGGGTATTTTTATTTTATTTTTATTATTTATATACATAGGTGAAATAAATAGTTATGTACAACTATATACATGGCATATGTACAATATATTTTGTAATTTTAGCTTTTGATATTTTTATTTGATATTTTTTGTTTTGTTTTGTTTCTTTTTGTTTATTTTATTTACAACATATAACATAAAATATTTACAAAAAGTTTTGAAAATAAATAAATTTATTTACAAGGTTAAATACATGTAGAAGCATGGTCTATATACATGGTGAAAGGTCATTTTTTTGAATTTTTGATTATTAGATTTTTATTTTTGTTTTTAATAGCTTCTAAATATATACAAAATATGTACAAGCATATTTTTGGGTGAGGAAAATATAATTTAATTTATTTACACATGAGCCCTATCTCCCTCTACTTTGGCTTTTATGCGGTCAGGCCCATGCTGAGCCCTCCTTGGGTTAGGTTGCTCCAATATTTATTCTAAATATTTCCCTCTTTTTCTTTTTACTCTTTATTCTTTTATTTTTGCGCAAAAACATGCTAATTACAGGTATTTACACAATGCATGCTTTTGGTAATTATTTGTATTTACATATATCTACATGCATTTGCAAAGGTTTTTGTAGCTAAAATATAAGAATAAAGAGTGATGAATGGGTATTCATCAGGCCTCAGTACCACTGTAAATGAACTCTGTGTCGCAGTCGAGAACCAGCTCTACTGCCTCTATAGTGTCCTGAACCAGGGTTGTGCTCTCCAAGCTCTCCTCTGCAGTCATCTCGGCATCAGCTGTGTCTGTGTCTGAAAATGAGAGGATGGCCTGTGTTGCAGGGTCTGCCCATGCTGCCTCGTCGTCTGTGATCACAAAATCACAGTCCTGGTGGATGTCTAGCCCGGCATCTGTCAGCTGTTCTGTATCTGTGCTGGTCTCTGAGTATGTGCTCTGTCTCTGGCTCTGCTGTCCTCGACCGTCTCTATTTGTATGCTTTCACCCTCGGCGCGAAAGTATACCTTCCCTGCTATCATGGTCGGTCACTGCCTTGGCTGTGGCCAAGAACGGGCGACCTAAAATGATGGGGGTATCGGTCACTGAATCAGGGATCTCCATGTCCAACACTACGAAGTCCACGGGGAATTGCAGACCCTGAATAGTGACGACAACGTCTCGCAAAAACCCCTTCGCCTCTTAACAGATCTATCAGCAAATTGAAGGATTGTCCTGCTCTGTCTAAGAGTGCCCAACTCCAAAGCGGTCGAGAAGGGCTGCCGGAAGGAGGTTGATAGACGATCCACTATCCAATAGAGTACGGTCAAACCTCTGCTCTCTAATGTGACATCTAACATAAGGGGCTCCTGAATTTGGCCCTCTTGGCCGGCAGACGGTTCTGTATCGCGAAACACGTGGCTTTCGTCAGCACATGTATCTCTGAATGGTGGTTCCTCCTCCTCCTCCTGACTGTAGTCCTCTCTCTCAACGATCGCTGAAGAAGGGGGATGTGCTGCAAAGCCTCTGAAGGGTCGGCTGTATGTGAAATCTGTCAATCATGCTCTGGCTGAACTCCTCCTGCTCTCTCTTTTTTGGATCTTTTTCTCTTTTCTTCCCCTTCCCCATCTGAAGGCTCTAGGGAAGGGGATCACAGGGTCCTTCTCAGATGAAGGACTAGAAAAGGGTCTAGGCGGTTCGACGACCGGATCCACACATACATCATGCACCACAGTGGGACCAGAAGAAAATAAACCCTTTTCTTTATTCACAGAACTGTTCAGAGATACATCAGGTGAAAAAAAATAACAGCTCTCTCTATATGAACACCGGTGGTCTCAGTACCACCACGGGCTGGCTCTGCTGGACGTCTCGCGGTCTCAGTACCGCGTGCTGTCTCGGCAACTCGGGTGGCGTCCGTACCACCTCCTCGAACTGGTGAAGTGGCGGCCTCAGCACCGCCTGGGGGATCAACATCTTTGGTGGCATCAGTACCACCATCATCATCATGTGCGGCCTCAGTACTGCTCTCCTCCTCCTCATCTGGCGCTCTAGGTGTATCCTCATGCTGTCGCTCAGACGAGGTGCCGCCTGCTGGTGCTCTACCGCTCCTAAGTGTAACAAAATCAGCATCAAAAAGATCTGAAGACATATCATCAAACGGATCACTAGGAGTGGCATGCCCAGTGTAAACTACCTGCTAAGGCTTCCGCTTCAGGCTGTTGGGATTCGGCTCTATCTGGGCAGGGATAGCGGCCTTCCCTCTCACGATGTCCCGCATCTCCTGGCGGAACTCGTCCATCTCCCGTCTGAAAGTAGCCTGCTGGTCCGTGAGGAGGCGGGCCATGTCGTCCAAGGCGGGGCTCTCGTATGGTGGACCATGAGAGCCCGACGGGTAGCCTCTCTGGTAATGAGGCTGCTGGAACTGGTGCTGCTGCTGCTGAGAGGGATAGGTAGGATATGCTGCTGCTGGTGTGGCTGGTGAGGCTGCTCTCGCCTCCAAGACTGTCCCTGCTGATAGGGACGAGGAACGAAGGATGACTGTTGCTGTGACTGGTAAACTGGGGGTGCTGCTGGTGGTGATCCTCTACTGGCTATACTGGCCTCCCTGGCCAGATGGCTGCTGCTGGGGCTGGGTACCTCCACTCCCCCACCTGAATCCGGGATGGTCTCGTCGGATCCCAGGCTGAGGGACGGTCATACCAAATCCGTTGATATCCATCAACGGCTCTACATCGTACTGGGCTGTCGGGAGTACTGCCAGAGGCTGATCCGCTGGTATACCACCATCTGCATGTTTGCAGATGGTGGTGACTGGTAGGATGGCTGCTGCTGCTGGTACGGCTCCGCATGTACAAGGTGAACCTGTCTAGGCTGCTGGTGTGAGATGGAGCGTTGGAACGAGCTGCTGCTGCCGCCGGTATCGCCTCGTGAATGAAGACGGGGCTGTGAAGCCGTTTGTGCCTCCTGGAGACACATGAGCTGGGTCTTCATGTCGCTCAGAGTCTGTGCCATCTGCTCCATCTGAGTGATGCCCTGGCACTGCTACTTCTCGATCAGCTCCATCCGGTCCAACTTCTCACTGATGATACCCATATCCGCAGCGGATGACTCTGCTTGAGCTGCTGCTACTGCGGATGAACTGGAAGGACCGGCGTCGACCCGTAATATCCTCTGGTACTGCACGGGTCCCTGGCTGCTGGGGTCTGCCCTGAGTGTACAATCTGGTCTGGGACATCACCATGTAGTTCTCGGCCATCTCCTCGTAGATGGCCCAGACCTGGTCGTGATCCTTGGCGAAGTAAGACCCGCCACAAGAAGTGTTCACCAAGCCCTAAAGCTCTGGTGTCAGCCCGCTGAAGAAGCTCTGAACAAGGTTGGGCTTCGAAATATCATGGTGCGGGCATCGATCAGTCAGCTCACGGAACCTCTCCCCATGCCTCATGGAATTGCTCGTTGGGGAGCATGGAGAATTTGCTGATGAGGGCTCTCGCTGCATTGGGTCCGCCCGAGTGGATAGTACTTGTTCAAGTACTCGGTGCGGAGCTGCTCCCAGGTGTAAACGAACTTCCCCAAGTGCTTCAGCCAGGTGGATGCTCTGTCTGCTAAGGAAAAGGGGAACGAAATCATCCTGATAGTATCCTGGTCCACCTGACGATCGTGGATAGTGCTGCATATCATCTCAAACTCCTGCAGGTGGAGATGAGGCTCCTCTGTCGCCAAACCGTGAAACCGAGGTAAGAGCTGCAGAGTGTTCGGGGGGAACTTGAAGTCCCCCACGATCGCTGGAAGTACCACCCAGCGGTGTGTCAAGGTCGACCCGGGATTGTGGTTCTCCCGCATCGATCTAAGTGGTGGTGGTGCTCCTCCTGCTCCGCCTGCTGCTGCTGCGGCTGCTGCCGCGACGGCAGCTGCCGCATCGTCGGGTCCTCCTCCTCCGCGGTTCTCGCGGTTGTCTCTCATCTGCTCGAGCTCTCTCCTCATGTCCATCATGTATGCGCCTGATCCCTCAGCTGCTGCTGCACTGACTCGAGGGAGGCGATCAGGGTGGAGTTGATCGAACCCTGGTCCAGAATGAAATGCTGCTTCCCCTGTGGACCTCTGGTGCGATCATCAGAACTGCCGGCCATCGTCTCTGAAAAACCAAAACAACCGAACTCATGTGCCGATAAATCATCTATCTGTCTCTCCTCTGGCACTGGTATCTCTGAATCAGAAGAAGGGTGGTCGAGGGGGAACAGGGTGGAATCATACTCGGGTTCGGAGAGCGGGTCTGAGCTCCCACGAACTGACCTAGATGAATGGTCAGGAGTGCTGAAAAGCGGTGCAGCCAGAGGCTGCCTAAGAGACCTCCTGCCAATCATCGTGATTTGGCGAGTAAGGCGGATGAGATCTGGAAAAACTATGATCGGCAACCAAACCCTCTGTTCACCAACGCAACACGAGCTGAAGACCGTAAAGGCTCGATCAAATTATCTTGTCAAATTTTATTATGTGAACAAACAATCTATCAGAGCGCTTACGTGACCTGTTGGGATTCCCGATGCTACCCCAACCGAGTGGCCCACACGGAAGAGTCGGTAGTCAGTTATGAATAGCACCGGAGGGCTCTACCTAGTGAACGGGTCACTCTCTCGCGCAAGCAAACCAAACAATGAGGGGGTTGCTCTCCCCAAGACAGATTTTTAGGTGAGGTGTCTTTTAGGGTCGATAGTTTTAGCAGTCCCAATTTTATGGTTTTTCTTTTTTAGATTTTTTTAATGCAAGCAAAAGGCCTAACGAATTTTTCGGTTCTCCTGGTTATTAAGTCCAAAACAGGGGGGAGAAGACGAAAAGCCGATGCGCGATAAATCAATGATGCATGCAGAGATAGAAATGCGTGCCTGACTCCAGCACTCTACATGCAAGATGATTCGCGCAGAATTTAAAAGATAGGAAATAAAATACCTAAATGGTGCAGTGGTGAAAACCGAGTCCTAAACATGCAATTTCTACTCGACAGAACCGTCTAGCTTAGTTACTCGCCCTCGATCCAAAGAGTCCGGTCGAGACCCACCCCTCCTCTTCTCGATAGGTCGAGTTCCGGAGTAGCGCTTGACGGGGCAGGCTCGCGGCGCGTAAGCTCTCAGGAAAGCGACTAAGCTATTTTTATTCATGATTTATTAGTAGGTCCAATTATCGCTCTATAGGAACAGGCAGGCAATTAAGTGTGGGGATCCTACTAATTACAGTACAGTCAAGCAGAAAATCCTAAATCTAGGGGCTCGAGAAAAACCGCAGAAAACCGTAAAAGGCAGCTAAAAAGCTAAAATCGCAAAAAAGCCGCGAAAAATCTAAACTAGTCTAAAGGGTCCCCCGAGCACATCGGTGCTCGGCGAAACAGACTCGAGAGTCCAAGTGTCTCTGAGTACCTGTATTATTACAACAGTTCAAATTATACGGGAAATAAAACTAATCTAAGCTCCTCTCTCACTCAGCTCCCCTTTCGCTCTCTCCTGTGGCTCCGTGCAGAAAAGAGCTGCCTCCGAATCCCACGGTTGCGCCGGCTCCTTGAAAGTCGCCTCCGCGGTCCTCGGGCCCTCGCTAGAAAGAAGACAAGTGTCAGACCAGATTATTGCAAAAAATAATGTCAGAAAAATATATCTACAGGAATCTATACAAAAAGCCACGAAAAGAAAACCGCAAAAAGACTCAAAAACTGACTACTAAGCCGTGCTCCCCGGCAACGGCGCCATTCTGGAAACACGCCAAGCGACTAAGGTAAAGGTACTAAATGGTCTTCGCGACCTCAATCACTCGGATGTGTCTATCAAGAAAAATAGAGCACCAATAATAGATAAAATCAAGTCAAAATCAATATAGCGGTCTTGCTATTAATTTAACCTGGTATAGCGACCAGGGTCGAACACAAGGAGCATGAATTGGCCTCGCGGCCTACGAAGTAGTCAAAAAGAAAAGAAAAAAAATACAAAGGTGTTTTTGGTGGTTTTTAAGTTTTTCTATATTTTTTTTGGATTTTTAATGTATTAAGAAAATAAGAAAAGCAAGGAAACAACACACTTCAACAATTTATTTAATGCACTAAAAATCAAACAAAAATTCTAATAAAAATATTTTTGTGTGTTTTATAATTTTTACTGTTTTTAGTGAATTTTTGAGATTTTTCTGATTTTTATTTAATTTTCTAAAAATAAAACAAGGTCTGCAACTGTAGGTACTGTCCAGCCGAGCTAAAGGGACCTAGATAAAATATCTAGAAGCCCCAAATTAGCCTGGAGATATTTTTCCTGTATAGAGAAGAAAACAAGGAAACATTGGGCACCTAATTTATTATTTTTTGGTTTTTAATTTTTTTATTAGAATTTTTATACGATTTTAAGTGTTTTTCAGTTTTTAGGTGTTTTGAGTAATGAAAATAGCCAAAATTGGCTAGAAAATCAAGCAAGCAAAGACAAACAGTAAGTATTTTTTTTCTAATTTTTAGATGAATTTTAATATTTTTTTGTGATTTTTCAAATCAGACAGTGAAGAAAATACATGTTTTTGAATTTTTAAAAATATCAAACAGTGTCTAAAATGTCTCCTAAATTTATAGAAAATTTTACATCATGGCAGGAGCCACGTTTCCAATTTTCATCAAATTTGGAGGTGATTTGCTATTTTATTCAAAAATAGAAAGAGGGTACTGTGCACAGGGACCTAAGTGCAAATACCCGAAGTCCTGAGGGGTCTGGTGCAAAATTCCCAGGTAAACACGCGCGTCGCGCGTGCCTGAGGCACTCAGGGACCCAAATGTAAGAAAAAACTACTTCCGAGGACTATTTGATAACAGGTACCAAAAGTCCAGGGGGTAGTCTGCAAATAACCCAATAAAAAGCGCACATGCGCAATTAAAATACGCACAGGGGTATAAATGCAATATCTCAAAAGTTTTCATTCATTACTTAACATCTCAGAACTACAGGGCATAGAATGCAAATACACCAGAAAACCACGTGACGAAGCACGTGTCACACCATACACAGGGGCATATCAGTAAATAAAATCAAGCGCAGGGTCCTCTGTGCAAAAATACCAAAAACTAAACAACTAAACTATCTAATTACAGGACTAAATGCGAAATAAAAGAAACAGGAGGGCCTAAGGGTAATTTACCCTTTATTAATGGAGCCGATGGATGCGCGCCACGTGGTGCATCTGACGGTGTAGGACGACGGGCGCTCCACGGCTAAGCTCCTCACAGTGATCAAACGGCTGAGGCTACGCCACGTGGAGATCGGACGGTCCTCGTGCGTAGTGGACGAAACCTCGCTGGATCGACGGCTGGGATCAGTCCTCCACTGATCTCACGGTGGCTGCTGCTCCTGGGATGGACGGGTCAGATGAGAACTGGAGCGGGAGGCTGATCGGACGGCTGCTGGAGATCCTCGAAGAACAGGTGGCCGACGAACTTAGCTGGCCCAGTGCGCTTGCTCCAAGCCTCCTCGCGGGGCGCTGATGATTGGAAAAGGTTCGGCGTGAGCCTCCGCGTCGGATGGGGGTCTCCGATGACCCAGCCGAGCTCTAGGGAGCTCCGGCAAGGTCGGCGGAGCTGTAGCTGCTGGACCCAATGGTCTAAGCCCTCAGATGGGCTTGGATGCACCTGCAAAATAGACCAAACAGCTCACGGGTCGAGGGCAAACTGCCTCGACCCGGTTAGGAGGGGTGAAGGTGGTCGGTGGTGCGATATGGGCGAGCTCCGGCGAGGGGGGTAGACGGAGGAGCTCGAGCCCCAGCTCCTGTGCGAGCTGGGTTGGATGGAGGTATGGAGAAGGTGCGCGGGAGGAAGGCGGAGGTGACGATGGATTCCGATGATCGAATGGAGCTATGGGGTGGTCGGAATCGGCGAAACACGTCGGCGGAGCGAAATGGGGGAAATCTAAAATTAGCGAAAAAGAAAGAACTACAGGTCTACCTGGGTGGACGATGAGACTGTGGACGAGCTGGCGATGCTCTGGGTCGTGGCCTCGAGGAGCGTCTCCCTCCGAGGCTCGAGCTCCTGCTGTGGGCAGAGCACGGTGGTGCTTGATCGCCGGATCAGTGGCCTCGCACTCCCTCCTCGCTGCAACACCACGGGGGACGAGCTGTCACTCTCGCCGATGCAATGGAGCTCACTGGGGGGGGGGGGTGGAACGAATGAGCCAAAGATGCGAATGGAGGAGGCGGAGCTAGAGCTATATACGCTGAAGGGTCCGGGAAGACGAGCGCGGGTAGGGTATTCTGGAGCGCGGATCTCGAGGTGGAGGCTCCGGCGAGGGTCTCGGATGTACCATGAACGATTCGAACCCGGGGTTTAGGTGAGGGGGAATCGGGTTTAGGCTCTAAAATAGGGGGATGTCGGGTCGGGCGCCTAACCCGTGGGAAGTGGTCCTGGGGGGGCAGTTGACCTAGCAGTCAACAATCCCCAGAGCCAATGGGTGAAGGCCACGTGGCAGAGATTTGAAAATTCAATTAAAAATACCAAATGGCTGAATTATTAAAAAGTCAAACTTGAAATATTTTTATTTTAATTTTTTCTATTTTTTTGTGATTTTTAATTAATTTTTCCAAGTAAAATAAGGTATTTACATAGTAGGGCTATATATATATATAGGTATATATACAATATATAGGATTTTAATTTTGATTTTTAATTTATTATTTTTATACAATTTTATTCCCATTTGATATTTTATTTATTTATATCATAAAATAAAATTAGGAATAAAATGATATTTTTATTTTATTTTTATTATTTATATACATAGGTGAAATAAATACATATGTACATTTATATACATGGTATATTTACAATAGTATTTTTGATTTTTTTAATTTTGTTCTTTTTATTTTGTTTTTGTTTTAATTGTTTTTATTTTATTTATTTACACCATATCACATAGGATATTTACAAAATTTTTGAAAATTACTTTTATTTATTTATAAGGCTAAATGAATAAAAGATGGATGTTTTATATACATGATGACTATATACAAGGGTGATGTTTTTTTGTTTTCTTTTTAATTTTTCTATTTTTATCTTGTTTTTATCTTTATAAATATATACAAATATTTACAAGCCAATTTGAGTCTATTTTTGTGAGGAAAATACTTTTATTTTATTTACATAAATATCTACACACCTGAGTCCTATCTCCCTCTACTTTGGTTTTTATGCGGTCAGGCCCATGCTGGGCCCTCCCTTGGGTTAGGTTGCTCAATATTTATTCTAAATATTTCCCTCTTTTTCTTTTTACTCTTTATTCTTTTATTTTTGCACAAAAACATGCTAATAATTAAACTTTATACAATGCATGCTTTTGATAATTATTTGTATTTACATGAATATACATGCATTTGCAAAGGTTTTTGTACCTAAAATATAAGAATAAAGAGTGATGAATGGGTATTCATCAATATACAAAAATCAGTTTTTGGGACACCATGATATATGTACAACTTTACATTATTTCTTATTATTTTATTCTTTATATTTTCTCTGTTATTTATCTTTTCATTATTTTTATCATATTTTATTAAAATATATAAAATAAAAATAAAATAATAAAAATTTCGAAAACCAAGTACCTTAAATAACTCTACTATATTACCCTAGTCTTTATAGTTTGCCTCTCTGAGTTCGACACTCCCATTTTTGGGAGTAGTGGAGTTGCTAATTTGATGTCTCAGAGTTTGGAAGTGGGGGGCGGTCGTGAGGGCGGCGGTGAAGAAACAGTTTCAGAATTGACCTTACGTGGCTCTAGTGAGGGATCAAGTGTAGGGGGCGATGGGCAGCACCGAAGGAAGCGCTACAGAGCTCGGAAGGAGAAATCTAGAAAGAGCGGGGAGCCTACCGTTGTCGTTTCACATGTTTCACAAAGGGGAGCGGAGAAATTGAATATGGCTAAGGTGGCGGGTATGATCCCCATCATCGGGAAAACATACGTTTCTAAATGAAGATGGCCTCATGGAATGTGTGGGGGTTAGGAAACCCAGAGAAGAGAGGAGCTGTGGGATCTCTTCTGAACGACTGGCTAGTAGATGTCGTTTTTCTGCAGGAGACGAAACTCAGCGATTGTACAGAATTGTTGTGGAGTTCTCTTAGACTAAAGCGCGTTAACAATTTCTCGGTGCTTAATGCAGTGGGCAGTTCTGGTGGTGTTGCTATTGCATGGGATGGGGATTTATTCGAATCCCTGTCAGAGAGAAAGGGTATTTTTGTGCTAACAGTTGAGCTTCTCATGAGGAGTCAGGGGTCCAGAGTTGTATTATCCTGTGTTTATGGACCAACTGATCACTCGCTTCGTGGAAATCTCTGGGCTGAGTTGAGAGGCGTGAGTGATGCGTTCCCAGAGACGGCATGGATTGTAGCTGGTGATTTCAATGTCACAATGCTATCTACTGACAGGCCAGGGCTAAGGGGAGGTCAGGATCCGGGGTCAGAAGCTTTTGTGGACCTGGTTGGAGATTTGCAAATGGAGGTTCTTGATGCAAGTGACATCAAATACACTTGGAGAAGTTCTGGATCTAGATCTAGAATAGATCGTTTCCTGGCTTCTTCTGAGGCTTTGCAGTTATTCCCCATGTGTGGTGTTTCCTCAAGACCGAGATCTAGATCTGATCATTCACCTCTCATTTGGGACTCTGGTGTTGGGGATGCCCCACGTTCTTATTTCAAGTTTGAGAGGTCATGGCTACTTGAAGATGGCTTTCGTGGATTGGTTACGAATCATTGGAGATCTGTGGAGGTTGAGGGTTCGGCTGCTTCTCGTCTATCACAGAAATTAGCAAGCTTGAGGAAGAGGCTAAGTGAGTTCAAAAAAGATGTGAGAGAGACTAGGAGGGCTGGCAGATCGTTAGCAGAGGAGGGGATTGCTCGACTTGATAGGATAGAAGACGTCAGAGATTTGTTGGAAGATGAGTTGAAAGAGAGATGTGAATACTTGAGGGTTGTTTCTCTGGATGATAAGAAGAGGGCGGCGGAGTGGAAGCAAAGGTCTAGGCAAAAGTGGATCAGAGAAGGAGATGCAAATACAAAATTCTTTCACGCGGTCGCAAGTGGAAGAAGAAGAAGGAGAAATCTGATCCAATCTATGGTGGTGGGGGAGTCGAGGGTGGAGGGTGAGAAGGAGATTGGACGGGTGATGGTGAACTACTTCAGGAATCTCTCGAGAAGGGTGGTCCCAAGGACGTGGAGGTGGGCGGGGTCAGGTGCGCCGATGCTGCTTCCTGAGCAGAGTGAGCATTTGGTGAGACCATTCTGTATGGAGGAGTTAAAAACGGTTGTGTTTGCATTGAATGGTGATGGATCCCCTGGACCGGATGGTGAAAAATCACAAAAAAATATTAAAATTCATCTAAAAAGTACAAAAAAATTACTTACTGTTTGTCTTTGCTTGCTTGATTTTCTAGCCAATTTTGGCTATTTTCATTACTCAAAACACCTAAAAATTGAAAAACACTTAAAATCGTATAAAAATTCTAATAAATAAATTAAAAACCAAAAAATAATAAATTAGGTGCCCAATGTTTCCTTGTTTTCTTCTCTATACAGGAAAAATACCTCCAGGGTAATTTGGGGCTTCTAGATATTTTATCTAGGTCCCTTTAGCTCGGCTGGACAGTACCTACAGTTTCAGTCCTTGTTTTATTTTTAGAAAATTAAATAAACATCAGAAAAATCTCAAAAATTCACTAAAAACAGTAAAAATTATAAAACACACAGAAATATTTTTATTAGAATTTTTGGTTGATTTTTAGTGCATTAAATAAATTGTTGAAGTGTGTTGTTTCCTTACTTTTCTTATTTTCTTAATACATTAAAAATCCAAAAAAAAATATAAAAAAACTTAAAAACCATCAAAAACACCTTTGTATTTCTTTTTCTTTTCTTTTTGACTACTTCGTAGGCCGCGAGGCCAATTCGTGCTCCTTGTGTTCGACCCTGGTCGCTATACCAGGTTAAATTAATAGCAAGACCGCTATATTGATTTTGACTTGATTTTATCTATTATTGGTGGTCTATTTTTCTTGATAGACACAGCCGAGTGATTGAGGTCACGACGACCATTTAGTACCTTTACCTAGTCGCTTGGCGTGTTTTCATATATTAACTCTGATTTTAATGAAATCACTTTTATTTCAAATATAATTTAATTATGAAAATAATGAAAGCGAGTTTGATTAATTTTGAATTCATATAGAGTAGATATTTACCTTTGAAATCTTATTTGATGGCTTTTTATTCTGAGTGTACAGTGATATCTATACATTAGATTATTTTTCTTATATTTTTTATAAATTAATATACATTATTAAAAATAGTTTTGAAGAAAAAAATATTTACATTTGCAGTGATATGAATGATAAATAAAATAGATGATTATATGTACAAGATGAATAGTGTGTATATGTACACTTGTTATCTACATTTTCTGATATTTCATAAATTAAAATCCTGATCTCCCAGTACTTATTTATTTTATAGACATAGTCAATATTAACGTGGTCGCAAGGTTAGGATGTACATATTTACATGTTTACATACTTCTTTCATTTATTTTTCCTTTTCTCTTTATTCTTTTATTTTGGATTAAATAAGTGTTAAATATGTAATATTAATAAATAGAGTAAGTATGTTAATTAATGAGAATTAGTTGATATTTACATGTATCTTACTAAGGATTTTAATCAAATGAAGGAATAAAGGAGATGGATCATGGATTCATCGTTCTCCTATACTTTATCTTTGTTAATCACTTAGCAAACACTTATTCTAAGAATAAGTAAAAGATAAAAAAGAGAAGAGAAAAAGGAACATGAAAGAAATTAGAAAAAATTTGTTCCTTTAAATCGAATATCACTTATCCAAATTCAAGAACTTGGAATAGACCTTTGGATTAACAATTTATTGGGACCTCACTAGAATTAGGATTTAAGTTTCAATAGTCATCAAGTTCCACAAATCCCTGTTTAGGTTCGCCTCAATGGCCATCTTAGATCTACCCAACCATCACGTTAACTATTCGACATTGAAATCAATTTGTATTGTGTGTGAAAGGTGTTAGATCTTCTTTCCTAAGGAGGTGAGAAGCCGACCACTCCAATAATACACTCCCATTTGTTCCTCATCTAGCTACTCGTTCCTTGAGGAGGAAGGTATTTCCTTCTGAGTTCAGGTATGTGCTATCTCGCAACGAATGAGAGAGGAAGATAACAGAAAGACAAGAGAACTAGAGTGTGATGACCATTGTAGTCACATATCCTATGAAGCTTGACTAGTTTAGCCATGTCTTCAATAAGAAATGCATGATCTTTGAAGATTGTACCATTGTGGTCATGGTTGTACTTTGGGATTTGGCTTCTTTAGGTATGAATTTTTGTTGCATTGCATTGATCATTTGTGCCCTAATGGATATAGAAGCTTTTTTCCTCCCATGTTTTGGGGTCTTAGAAAAATCACATTAGTATGCCATTCCTCATTTGAAGCTTTATTTCAATCCCATAACTCCCATCTTTAGATGCCTGCATCACTAGACAAGGATGAAAATGCACAATTAAAATGGACTACCTTTCGCAACCAGAAAAACCACCTGATGTATTGTTCTAAAAGACGAACAATGCTAGAATCGACCAGGTGAATTTTTGTAGAAAAGACGATTTTTTAGTTAATATTTTTATTTATATTATTTATACTCCTAAACCTTAATGTATAGTGAAAGCAAGGGAGTGTTGAGCCCAAGGAGGCAAACTGTTGGAAACTAGGGTTAAACTATAGACAAAGTAAGGTAAATGGTTTCCTAATTTTTTTATTTATTTCTAGCGTTTTTCTTTATATTTATTTAATTTTTATGAATTTTATAAAGTTTTTATGATTTTTAAGTACTTTATGATTTCTTTATTATTTCATAAAATGTTGTGTAACTTTTATTTTATTTTTATTTTGTTTTTTATATTTTTATTTTTATTATACTATTTTTAGTAATTTTTAGAAATTTTTTAGAATTTTTATGAGTTTTGATTTATTTTTATTGTTGAAAAATTAAAATTTTTATTGAAAACTTATTTTAATTTTCGATTTTCAAGAGTGAAAATAGTAAGAAAATATTTTTATTTTATTTTTATTACAACGTAGATGAAATTTATCTTTAAAAATATATATTGTACATTTTTATGTGATTTTATAAAATTAGTTGTAAATTTTTGAAGTCTGGTATTTTTTTATTTATTTTAATGTTTGATTTTTATATTGTTTTTTGGTTTTATGTGTGTACAATATAATGAAATATATTGTAGTTAATTTTTATATGATTTTTAAAGGGATTTTTTAAGATTTTTTTTATGAATTTTAAAGTTTGTTATATCTTTTATGGGATTTTAAAGGATTTATTAATAATAGAAAATATTTTAATTTTACAAAATTTATTTAATACTATATATAGTATATCATGCGGTATTTGTGTGTATTTTTATTTATTTTTTATGTTTTGTATTTTATTTATTATGTATTTATTATATATAGTATTATATACAGTAGAAGCGTTATGGGTGCAATTATTCTGGAACCTAGGGGTGTACGTGAAAATAATAGGAAAATGGGGGCTCCGTCGTAAAAAGCCCATATGCATGTGCTTCTTCACGTGACTCAAGTTGGGCGAACCTGTTCGCGAAATTAGAAACACCAAGGGCTAGTTTCTAAAAATGCCAACAGAGCACGTGATAGGTCACGTGCTTGACCGCACATGCACCACTTTAGACTTAAGCGGTGACCTTTTTTCAACTCGAGTTCCTTTAGGAGAGGACTATGGCTCAAGCGGCGGTGAAGCTGTGCGGCTTTGGTCTCCAGCATTTTTTTCTCAAAACACAGAAGAGTCCAAGCGATAGATTTTGGACGACACTTCTCGATATCATATGCAGTTCAAAACGGATAAGAGTATCGCGTTTCAGTGGTGTGTGATTCTCAATCTCGTGTCCCCGATTGGTTGTGCTTGATGGATTCCGATCGAAGAAGAGATTGACGAGCAACATATCTACAGATGGTTCTCTCTTCTATTTCGGAAGATGTTTCTTGGCGGCTCCTATTTGATCAGATGCTCAGTTCGTATCCTTCAGGTGCTGATTGAATCAACAGTGGTGTATCTCAATGTGAAAGTGTCGCTATCTGAGTCTCCCTCCTATCGAATATCAATTTTTGTGATCAGAGTTCTTCGTTCATGTCTGCTAATATAATATTCTAAATCGAAGTCGATCTCCAAGTACATCGCAGATTTTGAACGATGAATGTTCATGCCCTAGACGACTGATCAACACCAAGTGTCTGGCCTGCAAGTAGCATCTAACTCGAGCACATAGGCTCACTCTCAGAGCAATTATAAGGGGTGAGCAATGGTTCCGATGGAGTGAGGGAAAAGAAACCAGTGCTCTGCTCACCGACTGTGACCGTACATAATCGTATATGAGAGATGGAACAGAATCGGTGGGAAATGACGGTGAGATGGATGATCGAAGATAGATAGAGTTGTACGGGAAATGAAAAGGATTAAAGGTGAAACAGAAAAATCAGAGAAGGGAGTGGAAGAATTAAGAAGAGAAAATGGATAGAAGATGAGGAAGAAGGAATGAAAGCCTATCACGAGAATCCTTAAATGGGTGTATGGGCCTGCGACGGAGCTCGGAGCTCCAGGGATCGTCGTCGCCTCAACTTGTCGAGTACAAGGAGGCTCGTCACGATGCAGCATGGCAACAGTCAGCATCCGTTGACGATCTCACCAAACAACCTCTCAATCTAGCTCAACGATTCGGAGGAAATTCTTCTCTCACAAGAACTCTCCCATGCTCTTGGAGCTCACCAAAGAAGAGGAAGAAATGGCGGACACTTGCCGACGACGGGGAAGGGGATCCTATTTATAGGAGATTTTTCATGGGGACAAAGGAAGCGGTTGCGGTAACTGTCGGTGGCGGTCGTAGCACGAGGAGGTTGGAAAAATGGCCGGCTAGCAACCGGCCATTGGGCAGTTGCACGGAGACAAGGAGAGGCGTGGATGGCGTTGGGAGGAAGAAGAAGATGATGGGGGGGGGAGGAGGGGGAAAGTAGGAGAGAGAAGAAGAAGAGAAACAAAAATTAAATTAAATTAATTAATTATAAATTAGTTAGTGATTAATTAAATTGATAACTAAATACTTAATAAATAATTAGGTAATTAAGATATAATTAAATAAGAAATTATGTATTTAATTAAAGATTTAATTAAATAAGGAATTTAATAAATTAATTAAGTATATAATTAACTACTTAAATTTATAAATAAATAATAATTAATAAATAAGTAAATAAATTATAAATGAATTATTATTTAATTTAATTTAAGAATATATTAGATAATAATATACGTTACGATACATTCTACAATAAATTGTACGGTCCTGAAACCTACATTTTTCATATTAACTCCAATTTTGATGAAATCATTATCATTTTGTAGATAATTAAATAATATGAATTTGAAGACCGAATTTTCCTAATTCGGAGTCCGTACGACTGAGTTATGAGATTCAAAAAATTTAGATAACGGCTTCATGGCTTCGGGTTATTGGCATTTTCACTTAACTTATAATTTTATTTTTTTATATACATTTTTGGAATATTTTTAGAAAACAATAAGTTAATCGCATTTACGCTTAATTAATTAAAAACACAGGAAATTTCTACATATAGTAAATATATACAACGAGGCCTGATGATCCGGAATATCCCCCAAAATCTGGGAAAAGGTAAAATCAATCAAGGGTCGTTGCGACCCGGATCTCATAGATCGGACTCAACAAGAAAAATAGACCACCAAAATCAAAGTAATCAGTCAAAAACCGAATAGCGGTCTCGCTATTTATTTAACCTGGTATAGCGACCATGGTCGGACACAAGGAGCACGGGTTGGCCAAAGAGGCCTACGAAGTAGTCGAAGAAGTAAATAAAATAAAGAAAATTTTTTGGTGGATTTTATATTTTTATTTTTTGTAATTTTTAATTATGAAGAAAATACAAAAAGAAGGCAAAAAGAACACAATCAACAATTTATTCACCACACAAAGACAAACCAGAAAATTAAAATAAAATTATTTTTGGGTTTTATATTTTTTATGTGTTTTTGATATTTTTAAGAATTTTATGATTTTTTATGAATTTTATAAAAATAAAATAAGGTAAAAATAGGGACTCAATGTGCAACCAGACTTCAAAGATTATTTATAAATAGATAAATAACCTAATAAAATCTTGCGAGACTATTTTTATGAAAACTAGAAATAAAAACTAATCTACAGGAGAAGAAATTGCATTTTTTTATTTTTTTAGAATTTTTAATGATTTTTTGAAGATTTTTAGGGTTTTTCAATTTTTAGGTGTTTTATCAATCCAAATTAAGCAAAAAGTATATTGAAGCAAGAAAACACTAAAACCAACAGTACCTAATTTGTTTTTGAATTTTTGGGTGGCTTTTAATATTTTTAATTAATTTTCCAATTCATACAGTGTTAAAAATAAAGGTTTTTGATTTTTTTAAAATATCAAACATCAATAAAAATGTCCCAAAAAATTAATGAAATTTAGGAGCCATGTTTCCAAATTTCACCAAATTTGGATTTGATTTGATATTTTATTCAATCATAAAACAAGGCACAACACACAAGGACCTATTCGCGAGAGAAATAAATTTCAAGGGCATAAAAATAACATGTGCAGAAAACCTAGGGGTTCAAATATAAATTTCACACTAATTGAGCACATGTTGCAAACAACCACGTACAGGGGCATATATTCAATATTCAAAATATAAAGTTCATTTCATAACATTCATAAAAATCCAAGCCCTAAACATGCAAAAAGCCCACAAAACTCACGTGTCGAAGCACGTGCATCCACAAAACAGGGACTATAGTGCAAATACAATAAATTAAAGGTCCTATTATGCAAATTATCCAAGTGTACGAAATTATTTAATAGACCAAACAATAGCAGAAATAAAGAGCAGGGGGTCGGGCGCAAGTTACCCAACCAAAGCGCGTGCGGGTCGCGTGAGGCGTGATGTGTCAGGCAGTGAATGGCGGTGGACGTGCGCCTGCGGCACTGATGATGCCACCTGGTAGATTTTACGGTCCGGACGAGGGGCGAACGTGGGGTGCACATGGCCGTCAGATCGTGGATCTGACAGCCTGATCTTGGCAGACCTCGAACAGCTCAGATGGCAACTGGAAGCGAGGCGTGATCCAACGGTGGAGAGCGGGTCTGGATGAACTCCTCCCCGGCGAACTTCGTCGGCGAGCTGGCGTGGATGTGCGCGTCCAATAAATGATCGTCAAGAGGGCTTCTACGCACCTCATCGCTCCGCGTCTGGTGGTGGTGGCTGATGGAGGTCCCAACGGTCCAATCCTTTGTTGAGGGATGGAGAGACCAGGGCGACTCCGGTGAGGGATGCAAGATGCGACTAAGGGGGGTATCTCGCGCTTATTCACCTGCAAAGGAAAGCTCGTGCTCGGAGGAAAACTCTGGCATGGGTTATTTGAGAAACATCAACGTGAAGCAGGGTGGTTTGGCGAAGGGGGGTCCCGACGGAGGCGGCGGAAGGGACCTAGCTCGATATTGGCTCGGATAGCAAAGATCGAGGTGATCATACTAAGGAAGGAGGGTGACGATGAGTTGAGGTGTCTATCTGTACGGATAGGGTAAGGTGACGGGGCTCCGGCCATTGGGGCGGAGCCGGCAGAGCAAGATCGGAAGGATTGAATCTACTCGACGAACTAAAAGCTAATGGAAGTACCTAATGGTCGGACGCGTCTAGGATGGAGTGCCGAGTCTCCGACGGTCTTTGCCTCGATGGAGCGATGCCTCCAGAGGCTCGGGCTGCACCAGCGGCGGAGCTCGACGACGATGGTCGCCGGACCTAGGGAAAACACCTCCAAATCCTCGCTGCAACACGCTCAACCACTCGCTGTCAATCGAGGATGATGGTGGAGATCACTGGAGTCGAAGACGGGAGCCAAAGGTACGGAGAAATGTGACTGGAGCAGAGGTTATATACAGGTGCAGATCTGATAAGATGGGAGTGGAGCACGCGGATCGATGCATGATGAATCCACATTTCATCATCTTTATTCTATCATTTTGGCATCAAAAACCCTGGCAAATGCTTGTAAATACCATTAATTTCGTCATATTAGCATCCATACATGTGCATGTAAATAGTGTATAAAATACTGTAATTAAAGCCAAAATTATAGAATAAACAAAAGAAAAGAAAAATAATAAAATAATGTAAATATTTTATGACCCAAACCCCGAGACCTAGGCATCTTGATGAATAAGTCGACAAGGAATAAAGTAGGGGGAGATAAGGGTCAAATACCTACACTTTTCAATTCATTCTTTATTCATTTTGGGGCCTATTTTTGATTCCACTTTTTGTACATCAAATAAAAAACTTTGAACATGAATGTTGTAGATAATTTAATAAAGAAAAATACAAAATTGATTTCACTGAAAAATAATATACAGATAAAAAGTTATGGTCTGAATAAAAATCCAGAATTCCAACTTCCCAGACCCGTATCTCACAGATGAAAACTCCAAATGCAGCAAACTCACTTTAATTGTATATATAAGAAAATAAGCTATTTAATGGTGGTGGTTTCGCATTTGGCGGAGCTACGGTTTGAAAGTTGAGTTTTAGACCCACATTGTACTATTGTGCTGATTAAAATATTCAATTTATTCTTTATTCATTATTTTAATAATTTTATATTTTTATAATGTTGTAAATATTACTTATAATAATTATGTACATTAAAACAGGAATAAAGACCTAAATAAAACTTGAAATAAAAATATATATGTAAAATACACAGGTATTATACCTATATACATACCTATACAATACCTACTTATATTTTATTTAATATACAAAACACATCAGAAAAAAAAATATTTGTGTATATAACAGTGTTTTATAATTTTATAAAATAATAAATAGAATTAAATAAAGTAAAAATACCAAATAAAAATAAAAGAATAGAATATATATGTATTATACCTATAAAGGGTATAAAAGTAAACTTTTAAAAATATACCTCATAAAAATAATTAAAAATTACCATAAAATACTTTATAAAATAATAAACATTTTTCATTTAATAATTAAAATTTAATTAATTCATTAGCTATTTTTAATTGATTTTATAAGGTTTTTTTTGCCAAGGAATTTTCTAGTTGGTCCACGTAGACCAACTAGAGAGCTCCATTGGTTGACTACGGTCAACTCTCTGACCGAGGTCTGAACCTTGTCAGAAGTTGGTTTTGACCCGTTTTCTCCCTTTTCTCGAGGCTACCCGTTGCATCCTTTCATGATCGACTCTTCGTGACTTTTCTTCCCCAGAGATCGAGGATGCCCGCCCGGTGTTTTACTTGGACTTTGGATCATTGCAGCGACCAATAGCCTCGTTCTTCTCGCCTGTCGACCACCATTAAAAACCAACCCCCTCATCTTCCTCTCTCCTTTGAAACGTACTCCATACAGATCTTTCCCCCCTTGGTCGTGCTCGAGCTACCCGGAGGTGACAGCTCCAAGCTCCTTGCTTCGAGGCAGCGGAGCGTCAACTGATCTGGGCGTGTTCCACACCTCCGGCGAGCCTCGCCGTTGAGGTTCCAACCTCGGGTCCTACCCCCTTGAGGTATCCACTTCCTTCTTTTTCGTACCCCTTTTCATTTCCTGTGATCGTAGGAATCTTTCACGTCCTAAATCACTAAGTCCCATCAATCTACGCACCTAGTCACCACCTTCGCCGGAGCGCTCCTCCGGCGGCGATCACCATCGTCGCCTTCTTCGATCCCAGTTGTTCCCCACCCCTCGAGGCAATTTTCCCTCGAGGGAGTAACTTTTTGGTGCAGGTCCGGTCATGTTCGCGCACACCTGGAGACATCTTTGGTGTTCGCCGGAGGTTCCTGGAGGCTCGCAGCTCTGCCGACGTCGCTGGTGCGCACCAGACGTTCTCCGCCCCTTTGAAGACCGTCAGCCGCAAGAGCAGCCCGTCAGGAGTCTTTTGAGCCTCGTCGCACCACCAGCCACCGTCGGGCGTGCAAGGGAGGAGACCTGGAAGTTCGCCAAGCTCGGCGTTCTTCCCAGTTCTTGCTCCTTTGTCCGCCACCGTCCGATCTACGAGGAACTCCAGGGCCTACAGTTGCCGTTGGATCTTGGCCTCTCATCATCGTCCGATCCTTCCGCCAGATCTAATCATAGCCGCACATCTTCGAAGCGGTATCATCGCTCCCAGAGCTGACACGTGTCCAAGTGAAGAGCCGCAGCCGTTCGATCTCCTATACGAGGGGCTTTTGCAAGTATACCCCTCGATCTTTTGTAATTGTATTTTAGTACTGAAACTTTAATCAGTAGTTTAAAATTTTTGTAAAATTTACAAATAGTCCCTCGGACTTTAGATATTTACACATAGGTCCTCTACAACGTCACCTCACGTGACCTGTTCATGTGAGGTGTGGGCATTTTGCAGGGATGCCCTCGGCCTTTTGTCTATTTCGTTTCAATAATTCAAGTTTTGTATTAAGTGTTAAACTTTTAGAAATTGCATGTTAGCCCTCAAGGGTTTTTGAAATTACTTTTGGGTCCCTGCCAGGCGCGTACAAGTCACGCGCCCTGGTGGGTATTTTGTGCCGATACCCTTGCGGGTTTGAACATTTGTATTTGGTCCATAAATTCGAATATTAAGTGTTATATTTTGTGGAAAATTGCTTGTATGCCCCTGGACTTTCGTGTATTTGCACTTATACCCCTGCCGGGCTGAATCATTTATGCTTGCTTGTTCTATTTATTTAAGGCATCATTGTAACTTGAAAAAAATTCCACAAAAATTATGCTAAGCTCCTGTTAACTTGTACTTTCACGCCATATTTTTAGATTTCATTTTGGTTCATTTTCATATTTATTAAAAATCATAAACATGCATTTTTCCTACTGTTTGTATTAGAAAATCCATAAAAATTATAAAAACGATTTGAAAAGTTCCAAAAAAACTATATTTTGTGTGTTTTGTCATCTACTAGTGTCAATCCAAAAACCACTAAAAATTTCAAAAGAAAAATCTTAAAAATTAGAAAACCCTAAAAATCTTTATAAAAATCTAGAAAATCATAGAAAAATCACAAAATATAAACTCAGTTGTTGTGTCTTCCTTATTTTGTTTTCTATATTTTAAAATTAACTTGAGGAATTTTGGATATTGTTTAGTATTTTTCATCCTCACTTTGATTTCGGCCAGCAACCTTCACACTGACTCACACACATTAGTTTGATCTACCCTGTTTGCTCCCTGTGTTCGAACTCTCTGCATACTTGCTTGCTATACATCTTTTATGTAGAGTTAAAAATAAATTTTAACTTCACATTGCTTGTCATTGCTTGATATCTATAGTGTGGGTTAATTGTTGATTAAATCCATATTTTGTTTGGTTAACACATTGACTGTGTTCCCGCTTTGTGAGGAATACAAGACCGTTCGATTTTTGGATTTATCAATGCACATATCCCTAAGAAGATGCCTGGGCATGAATCTCGGATGTGAGCTTGTCAATCGGAACCCGGGGTTTGGGTGGATGGCGATCGGATCACTCCAGGGAAATTGGGCGAAATCGGGTCGGCTCAATGTCCGCGAGAAGGTGTGGTCCTTGGGGGAGAGTTGACCGGGGTCAACATCCCCAATGGACCAATGGAAAAATTCCGTTGGAAAATTATTTGAAAATTCAAAATAAAATCAAAAAATGTTTTATTTCGAAGTATTTTCAACATGAAAAATGTTTATTTATTTTTAAAGTATTTTTAGTGATTTTTATTTATTTTTTTGAAAAATAAATTATGTTTATACATTATATTATATTATATACAAGTATATGTACCTATGTATTTTTTATTTTTATTTTTAATTATTTTATTTATGTATAATTATCAAAATTTTATATTTTATTTATTTACATCATAAAATTTGGGATATAGAATAATTTTTATTTGATTTCTGTTAATTATTTACAAGCGTAAAATAAATAGTTCTTTTATTCTTATATACATGGTATTTGTACACTGAGGAGAGAGAAACTATTTAATTTTGTTTTTAATTTTTCTCATTTTTATTTTATTTTTTATAAATATATACAAATTGTGAGAAACACATAAATATTTTTATTTTATGAAAATAAATTATATACACAAGAGGGGGAATATCTGTACATAGATGATTGGCCCTATCTCTCTCTACTTGTTTTATTTTGCGGTCAGGCCAATGATTGGCCTTCCCTTGGGTTCGGGTCACTCAATATTTATTCTAAATATTTCCCTCTTTTTCTTTATTCCTTTATTCTTTTATTTTTGTGTAAAAACATGCTAATTATAGCTATTTACATGAAGCATGCATTTTGACAATTTATTATATTTACAAATAATTACATGGTGTTTTGCAAAGATTTTTAGCTAAAATAAAGGAATAAAGAGTGATGAATGGGGATTCATCACTCCCCTATACTTTACTTTTGCTAGTCCCTCAGCAAACACTTATTTGGAAAAAAGTGCAGAAAAGAGAAATAAAAGAAAAAGATTGGAAATCAAGATTGATTATTAAACTTTTCTTCATTAAATTGAAATATGGAGCTCAGTCAGATCTTTGGATTATTAATTCGTCAGAACCATATTTCGACTTAAACTGAAAACTTAACAGCCTCTAAGTTCCACCAATCTATGGTCAAGACTCCTCAATAAACCAGATCAGAATAGGTCTACATACTCAAACTCCAATGACCATGAATCTTTCCTCGTACTGTGTAAGTGATATGTAGCTCCCCACCTCAGAAATTACAAAGAAACAACCTCCCTCAACTTGGTAACTCTAATGCCTCAGTCCAGCAACTCTTTCCTCGAGGAGTGGGGTATTTGATACCCCAAAAACCCCGAGTGACTAAGGTAGAAGGTATGAAATATAGGTCGTTGCGACCTCAGCCACTCAGAATGGGTATATCAAGAAAAAATCAGACCACTACGAGAAATAAAATCAATCGAAACAAGCACGAGCGGTCTAGCTATGTGATTAACCTGGTATAGCTCCCAGGGTCGAACACAAGGAGCACGGGTTGGCTAAATAGCCTACGAAGTAGTCAATAAATCAGAAAAAGAAGAAAAGGCATTTTTAGTGGTTTTTAATTGTTTTATATTTTTTTCTTTGGATTTTTCAAATGTAAAGAAAATAAGAGGAGGTAAATACAAACACACTTGCACAAATTATTAAGCACACAAAAAATGATGCAAAAATTAAGGAAAAGTTGTTTTTAAGTTTTTTAGGTTTTTAAGTGTTTTTGGTGAGTTTTTGAGATTTTTCTAATGGGTAAATTATTTTCTAAAAATCAAACAGTGCTGAAAATAAGAGGTACTATCCAGCAAGGCTTAAGACCCAAAGATAAAATACTTAAGGATCTTAAAAAGCCCTGGAGGTAATTTTCCTATAATCTAGAAAGAATAAGGAAAATTTAGGCACCCTAATTATTGTTTTTGGATTTTTAATTTATTTATTATAATTTTTATGAGTTTTTAGGGGTTTTTCAATTTTTAGGGTTTTTAAGTGATGAAAAATAGCCAAAATGGCTTGGAAAATCACACAACAAGCAAACTACAGTATCTAATTTTTTTAGGATTTTTGGGGGTGATTTTATATTTTTTTGGTATTTTTAAACCTAGACAGTAGCTAAAAAGACTATTTTTGAATTTTTAAAAATACTAAATAAAAGCAAAAATGTCCTCAAAAATCACGGAAATTACTACACCATGGCAGGAGCCATGTGTCGAAATCTCATTGGATTTGGAGGTGATTTACTATTTTATTCAAAAATGCAAAGAGGGTACAGTGCACAAGGACCAATGTGCAAATACCCGAGAATCTGGGGCTCTGGTGCAAATTACCCAGCAAGTCACGCGCGTGGCGCGTGGCTGGGGCACGCAGGGACCAAATGGTAATAAAAACCACGTTCCAGGACCTTTTGGTAACGGGTACCAAAAAGTCCAAGGGTCTGGTTGCAAAAAGCCCACTAAAATCCGTACATGTGTAATAAAAACGCTCACAGGGGCATAACTGCAATTACTAAAAAGTTCTCATTCATTTCATAACCCAACAGACTACAGGATAAAAGATGTAAATAGCCCAACTAAACACGTGACGAAGCACGTGATCTCATACATACAGGGGCATAAATGCAAGTAAAAACAAGCACAGGGTCCACAGTGCAAATTACCCTACGTGAATAAAAGTACTAAAATATTTACAGGACTCGGAAATAAATCGACAAACTAATAGGGGGCCCTAAGATATTTACCCCTTTATTGGTCGACGGCCAGATGCGCGCCACGTGGTGGATGGACGGTCAGGATGGGCGACGCTACTCCTCTCTTTTTCTCTTCGGCTCGATCGACGGCTGAGGTGAGGCCACGTCGGTGATCCAACGACGCTGGGCTCCGGGCCTCTCTCCTCAGCTGTAACGGTCCTGATGCACTCCTCAGATGAATCAACGGTCGCTGCTCCTCAACTGACGGACGGCTAGGATTAGAACTGGAGCGAAGGTGTCATCGGACGGCTCTGGAAGATGGAGGAAGAACTCGACGCCGGCGAAGTTCGCCGGCCTCCTGCGTGCGCTCCGGTCCTCCTCAGCTGGTGCAAATGATCGGAACACGTTCCTGGTGCAGCCCCGCAGCTGATGGTCTTGGCCGATGGCCCAGCCGAGCCCTGGAGGGGCTCCGGCGAGGCTGGCGGCGCGAAGCTCCGGTCTGAACTGTAAGGGGGGCTCAGATGCCTCCCTTTGGACCTGCAAAGTAGACAGAAGGCTTCGCGGGTCGAGGGCAAAGTGCCTCGACCCAAGGAAGCGGGGTGAAGGTGGTCTGTGCGGTGGGGCGAACGAGCTCTGGCGAGGCGGAGACGGTGGAGCTCGACTCCCAGCTCCGGGGCGAGCTGGGTTGAACGAGTGGGTGAAGAACGCGCGTGGGGAGATGGCGGAGATGATGGGGTGCTCCGATGATCGAAATGGTACTCAGGATAGTCGGAATCAGGGAAGCACGGCGATGGGTCGATTTGGGGGTAGCTTGAAATACGATTACACAAGAAAGAACTAAGGTTACCTGATGGGTGCGGTAGACTGTGGTGGAGCTCAGCTGTCTCCTGGTCCTCGCCTCAAGGGCCGTCACTTCCCGAGGCTCGAGCTCCAGATGGTCGTCGGAGCACGGCTGCTTCAAGCGGCCGGATCGATGGTCGACGCACCTCTTCCTCGCTGCAACACCGGTGGGGGCAAGCTGTCACCTTGCTCGTCTCAATGGAGCTCACTGGAGAGAGAGTGGTTAGCCAAAGATCGCGCGAGAAAGCGGCGGAGCTCGGATTATATACGCATGAAGGTCCGGAAAGGAGGTGGCGGGTAGGGCGCGCCGAAGCGCGGATCTCGAGGCAGAAGCTCCGGCGAGCTTCTCGGATGTGCTGAGGTCATAACGGACCCGGATTTGGGGTGAATGGGAATCGGGTCAACAAAGGAGACATCCGAGAAGGCGGGTCGAATACTCAAACCCGGGCTCTGGTGGTCCTGGGGGAGGTGTTGACCGGGGGTCAACAATCCCCCGTGGACCAATCAGAGCCCGCCAATATTTGGGATTTTATTTGATTTTTTTGAGGCCTTAAATGGCCGAATTTCCAAAAACGTAAAACATGAAAAATGTTTGTTTTAATTTTTTCTATTTTTTTGTGATTTTTAATTAATTTTTGGAATTTAAAATAAGGTATATACATATTAGCTATACATAGGTATATATACATTAAGTAGATTTTTGATTTTTGATTTTTAATTAGTTATTTTTATACATTTTTATTCCCATTTTATATTTTATTTATTTATAGGATAAAATGAGGAATAAAAGGCTATTTTTATTTTATTTTTATTATTTATATACATAGGTCAAATAATTATTTATTTATACTTATATACATGGTATATATACAAGGTAGTTTTGTGTTTTAATTTTGTAATTTTTATTTGATTTTTGGTTTAATTCTTTTTATTTTATTTATTTACAAAACAAAAAAAGGAATATTTACACAAAGTTTTGAAAATAAATAGCTTTATTTACAAGGTGAAATAAATAGAGAGATGATGAGCTATGTACATGATGAAGGGTTCTTTTTGAATTTTTGATTTTTAATTTTTGTTTTGTTTTCCATAGTTTCTATATATATAAAATATGTACAAATATATTTTTTTTTTGGTTGAGGAAAATATTATTTATTTATTTACATAAATATATACACACATGAGCCCCTATCTCCCTCTACTTGTGGCTTTTATGCGGTCAGGCCCATGCTGAGCCCTCCCTTGGGTTAGGTTGCTCAATATTTATTCTAAATATTTCCCTCTTTTTCTTTTTCCTCTTTATTCTTTTATTTTTGCACAAAAACATGCTAATTACATATTTTTACAAAATGCATGCTTTTGCTAATTATTGATATTTACATATATCTACATGTATTTGCAAAGGTTTTTGTAGCTAAAATATAAGAATAAAGAGTGATGAATGGGTATTCATCACCCCCCTATACTATACTTTGCTAGTCCCTTAGCAAACACTTATTTGAAAAAGAAGCAAAAAAGAAAGAAAAAGAAAAAGAAAAAGAGAATGTGCATGGATCAAGGTTGATTTATTAAACTTTCCTTTATTAAATTGAAATATGGAGCTCGATCAGATCTTTGGATTATTAATGTGTCGGAACCTGATTTGGGCTTAAGCTTAAAACTCAACAGCCTCTAAGTTCCACCAATCTATGGACAAGACTCCTTAATAAACCAGATCAGAACAAGTCTACATACACAAACTCTAATGACCATGAATCTTTCCAAGCAGTGTAAGTGATATGTGGCTCTCCATCTCAGAAGCAACAAAGAAACAACCTCCCTTAACCTGGTAACTCTAATGCCTCGGTCTAGCAACTCTTTCCTCGAGAAGCGGGGTATTCCCTTCTAAGTTCAAGTGCAACCGGCTCAAGAAGAGGGGGAAGAAGTATAGAGTTTTGGAAGCCTAGCCAGTGTAGCTAGGTCTCCCGCTGCAAGCTTCATGAGATGTAGCATTGATAACATAAGCTTTCCTTTATTTGACTATGTACACTCCGGTGGGGTTATTAAATTTTCAATCCGACCCACCACTTTTTTGGAGTTCTTTTTGCATTTTTGCATTTTTTTTTCAAAGACTTCTGTACAGCATATCTACATGGTGCAGCATATAAGAAATTTCCCCTTGAGCCAGTAGACTATCCCTCTTTTGAAGCTTTATTGCAACCCACGGCTTCTGTCTTTAGTCTTCATCACCACTAGACCAAGTTGAGGTGCACTTCCTTCACTAGAAGAAGAAGAGAGGTTCCGCCTAGAAGTACTACCCTCATATGCTACCCCAAGCCAAAGGAAACTGCCTCCTCACCACCTCATCCGTGGAGAGCCATGTGTAAAGTGCAGGTGCAAGTCAAGCCATTGTCTCTAAGAGTCATGCGTGTGTTGTTAAGTGTTCTACTTAAGCTCATCAAGATGACATATGCTCATAGCCTAGTGGACTCAAAGAATTAAGTCCTTATGGACCTGAAAAGCCTTAACCCTAAGTCCTATAAGGTTCCTCTTAAAGTTAGGTGGATTAAGATCTTATTCAAGCTCCATTTCTCAATTTAATTCCAGGCTTAGTTTAAATGTCAACTCTCATCCAGGAAAAACTATATACATAACTGTACACAAGATGCTATTTACAAGTATTTTACAATCATGCAAAATTTTTGAAAAATGTTTTGAAATCATGGATGATGAATGAGGTGCAAGTTTTGCAAAAAGATATTCACAAGTATTTACACAAGATTTTTGCAAACTTTTGATTTTCAAAACATTTTGGAAAAATTTTGTACTATATACATAATTTTGATACAACATATTTACACAAGCTTTACACAAAAGATTTTTGAAATCATTTTTACAAAAATACTTTGTACACTAGCTATGTATGTGCAAGGATAAAAGAGGTTTATGTACATGAAAATTTTTAAATTTTTGTGATTTTTAGCCATTTTATTTATTAACACACTCACACAAAGTACGAGTTATGGCTAAAGTATATATGAAATATATACACACCCCCCCTATACTTAGCTGGAACGATGTCCTCAGAGTGATCAAGAGCGATGAAGAAGACATAACTCGTGCTTAGTAAAAGGGAAGTGAAAAGGAATGGCTAAGTACAGGAACGAATAAATGAATAGAATAAGAGGAACTCGGTGGTTTCCCCCTATACTTAGGATTAACTAATCCTAAGTATAGCAAGCTGTACATGAAGGGAAAGCCGAGTGAAGAAGATACAGAATCTGCCCCCCCTATACTTAGGGTAAGATATCCCGAAGTATAGGCAGCAAAACCGGGGCAGAACGAATGAAAAGAATACCCGTAGGTCCGACATCCCCCCTATACTTAGGGTAAAGTACACCCTAAGTATAGCATAATCATAAGATGAGAAAGGGATGTGGGACTAAAGAATAGAATGATATGGACAACTGGATCTATACAGGCGGAGGAACAGTGAAAATCAGGCGTGAGATGCAAAAGATGTGAGTCAAAAGACCACATCTCACGCAAAATGAATAGGGGCACAAATGATAACGTCCTGCGGCTCATGATCTAGAAATGGCTTGAGCCGCTGGCCGTTCACTCGAAAGGTGCTCTCAGAAGACAACTCGGATATATCAATACTACCATTGTCGTGCACCTTCCTGACTAGAAAAGGTCCCTTCCATTTGCTCTGTAGCTTCCCTGGAAATAATCTAAGCCTCGCATCAAACAGCCATACTCACTGTCCAATCTCAAAATGCTTGTGGCTGATATGAGAATCATGCCACTCCTTCACTTTTTCCTTATAATGTAGGCTGCTTGAGAAAGATGCATCTCTAAGCTCCTCTAGGGCAGCTAACTCTGCCCTCCTCTGGTCTCTTATACCATCTGGATCCATCAAGATATCAGTAACTGCCCAAAGTGACTTGTGCCTCAGCTCAACAGGTAAATGGCACGGCTTGCCATAAACGAGGCGAAAGGGAGATGTACCCAATGGAGTCTTGAAAGACGTCCGATATGCCCACAAGACCGAGTCCAAAAGCTGTGACCAATTCTTTCGGTTAGGGCGGACGACTTTCTGCAAAATATTCTTGATCTCCCTATTCGACACCTCAGCTAGACCATTCGTCTGTGGATGGTAAGGTGTGGCAACACGATGGTCTATGCTGAACTCGTTAGCAAGGGCCTTCACCTGGTCATTGATGAAATGAGACCCCTCATCAGAAATAAGAACTCGTGGAACCCCGAACCGCGTGATGATATGTTTCCTCAAAAATCTGCAAACTGTCCTTGCATCAGCGGCTCGGGCGGGGATAGCCTCAACCCAACGACTAACATAATCAACGGCCAACAGAATGTACTCAAATCCCTGACTCTTAGGGAATGGACCCATGAAATCGATGCCCCATGCGTCAAAGACCTCACAGAAGTGAATGGGCTGCATCGGCATCATATCACGTTGTCCACAAGTGCCCATCCTCTGACAGTCAGTACACCTCTTCACGAACTCATCAGAGTCCTTGAAGAGGGTAGGCCACCACAAGCCGGATTGGAGCACTTTCTGTGCCGTTCTCCTCCCAGAATGATGTCCTCCTGCCTCAAACTTGTGGCAGTAGGTGAGGACGCTATGGTGTTCCTCCTGAGGAATACACCGACGCCAGACGCTATCCCCTCCTTCGTGGTAAAGGATGGGATCCTCCCAGTGGTAGGACTTGGCCTTCGCAAGGAAGGTCTCAAGCCTCTGCCTGGACCAATCTTGTGGGTCTTTCCCTGCAACGAGAAAGTTCACAATATCGACATACCACGGGAGTGAGGCGATAGCAAGAATCGCCTCATCTGGGAAGGTATCATGAATAGGATCAATCTGCTCAGAATCCTCAGGCTGCTCTAATCGGGAGAGATGATCCGCCACCACATTCTTGACTCCAGGCTTATCCTTAATCTCAATGTCGAACTCCTGGAGTAGAAGGATCCATCTAGTCAATCTGGCCTTGGCATCCTTCTTTGCCATGAGGTACCGGATGGCGGTATGATCTGTAAACAAAGTCACTCTAGATCCAATGATATACGATCTGAACTTATCTAGGGCAAACACTACTGCTAGCATTTCCTTCTCTGTGACCGTATAATTCCGCTGGGCGGAATCCAATGTGCGGCTAGCATAGTGTACGGCAAATGGCACTCCATCCCTCCTCTGTCCCAGCACTGCCCCTACGGCAAAATCGGAGGCGTCCGTCATGATCTCGAATGGGAGAGACCAATCAGGCGGCTGGAGAACAGGAGCCTCAATCACACATCTCTGGAGAGTCGTAAAGGACGAAAGACACTTGTCATCGACAAGGAACTCGGTGTCTTTCGTCAAGAGGTCAGTCAACGGTCGGGCAATCTTGCTGAAATCCTGAATGAACCTCCTATAAAATCCAACGTGCCCCAGGAATGACCGTAGCTGCCTCAAATTGGACGGTGGTGTGAGTTTTCTAATGACATCAACCTTGGCCGGATCAACCTCCATGCCCCTGTTGGAGATGATGTGGCCAAGCACCGTCCCTTGAGTCACCATGAAGTGACTCTTCTCCCAAGATAGCACCAAATGGAACTCAATACATCGCTGGAGTACCCGGTCTAGGCAGTCAAGACAAGAATCGAATCCGTCGCCGTAGACCGAGAAATCGTCCATGAAGACCTCCAAACACTCCCCTACCATGTCCGAAAAGATCGACAGCATGCACCTCTGAAAAGTCGCAGGGGCATTGCATAGCCCAAATGGCATGCGTCGAAAAGCATATGTGCCGAAGGGACAGGTAAAGGTGGTCTTCTCCTGATCTTCAGGAGCGATGGCCACCTGGTTGTAGCCCGAGTACCCATCCAGGAAACAATAATGGCTCTTCCCTGCCAGTCTCTCAATGATCTGATCAATAAAGGGCAGGGGGAAATGATCCTTCTTGGTGGCTTGGTTGAGTCTCCTGTAGTCAACACAAACCCTCCAAGAGGTAGGTACTCGTGTAGCGATCTCCTCTCCCGACTCACTGATCACAGTCGTGATGCCCGTCTTCTTGGGCACCACATGCAAGGGTCTGACCCACTTGGAGTCGGAAATGGGATAAATAAAATCTGCACTCCACCATTTTGATATTTCTTTCATCACGACCTCTCTCAGGTTGGGGTTCAGTCGCCGCTGGAACTCTCGCGACGGCTTCGCCCCCTCCTCAAGATAGATATGGTGGGAGCACACTGCTGGACTAATCCCATGGAGATCCGCTACGCTCCATCCGATCGCCTTGCGGTTCTTTTCAAGAACCCCCATCAGACAGGATTCTTGCTCTCCAGTCAACTCGGCTGAGATGATGACTGGGTACATCTCTGGATCGCCCGCAAGGAATCGATACTTCAGCGAAGTAGGGAGCGGCTTTCGCTCTGGAATGCTGGGTGCTGGCAAATCTGGCTGTGGAAGAAACCGAGTGAAAGCTGCAAGGTCGGCCACATCTGCCTGGGAAAGTGAAAGCGTACTCTCGCAAACTGGATCGGGAGAAGGCGGCTCAACTGTACTGTCTCTGCTCTGCTCTGCCTCTACCTCCTCCTCTGTAGGCTCAGGTGAACTCAGGTCTGGCATCTGATCATAACAATCTTCCCAATCAGACTCCGAATCCGAGGGATCTGCATCAGAAACGGTGGCATCAGTACCACCGGAAAACAAGGTGGCCTCAGCACCACCATCACGAGTCACTGTGCTGCGATCGAGAACCGGCTCTGCTGCCGTAAAGGTATCCGGAACCAGGTCTGTGCTCTCCAGACCCTCCTCTGCTATCGTCTCCGCATCAGCTGTATCTGAAAGTGAGAGGGTGGTCTGTGTCTCCAGGTCTGCCCAAGCTGCCTCATCGTCTGAAATTACAAAATCGCAGTCCTGGTGGATGTCTGGCTCTGCGTCTGTCAGTTGCTCTGAATCGGTACTCGCATCTGAGCGGGCTCTGAGTCTGGCTCTGTAATCCTCGACCGTCTCTATTTGTATACTCTCGCCCTCGACGCGAAAGTACACCTTCCCGCTATCATGATCAGTCACCGCCTTGGATGTGGCCAAGAACGGACGACCAAGGATGATGGGGGTATCGGTCACTGACTCAGGGATCTCCATGTCCAACACTACGAAGTCCACGGGGAATTTCAGGCCCTGAATCGTGACGATAACGTCTCGTAACAACCCCTTCGGCCTCTTGACAGATCGATCAGCGAACTGAAGGACTGTCCTGCTCTGTCGAAGAGTGCGCAACTCGAAGCGGTCGAGAAGGGCTGCCGGAAGAAGGTTAATCGACGATCCGCTATCTAGAAGAGTACGGTCGAACCTCTGCTCACTAATCTGGCATCTGACATACGGGGCCCCTGCATCTGGCCTCTTGGCTGGCAGACGGTTCTGGATCGCAAAGCACGTGGCTTTCGTCAGCACATGTATCTCTGAAGTATGGTTCCTCCTCCTCCTCCTAACTGTAGTCCTCTCTCTCAAAGATCTCTGGAGAAGGGGGATGTGCTGCAAAGCCTCCTGGAGGGTCAGCTGAATGTGAAATCGATCTATCATGCTCTGGCTGAACTCCTCAAGCTCTCTCTTTTTGGGATTTTCTGATTTCTTCCCCTTCCCCATCTGAAGGGCTCTAGGGAAGGGGATCACTGGGTCCTTCTCAGATGAAGGACTAGGAAAAGATCTGCGCGGTTCAAGGACCGGATCCACACATACATCATGCACAATAGTGGGACCAAAAGAATGTAAACCTTTTCCTTTATTCATCACAGAATCCTGAGATACATGACCATGAGGAAAAACAACAACTCTCTCTCTACAGACACCGGTGGCCTCAGTACCACCACGGACGGGCTGCTCTGCTGCTGCTGGTGAAGGTAGACGTCGGGCGGTATCAGTACCGCTCGCTGGCTCGGCTGCTGCTGGGGTGGCATCAGTACCACCTCCTCGATCTGGTGAAGTGGCGGCCTCAGTACCGCCTGTAGGTTCAGCATCATCGGTGGCCTCAGTACCACCGTCATCGACTGGAGCGGCCTCAGTACCGCTCTCCTCCTCCTCCTGGGGCGCCTCTGGATGGTGCTCAGCTGAGGCGCTGCCGCCGGCTGGGGTCCTACCGCTCCTAAGCGTGGCAAAATCAACATCAAACAGATCTGAAGAAGTATCATCAAATGGATCGCTAGGAGTGGCTAACTCAGTATGTACTACCTGCTCAGACTTCCGCTTCAGGTTGTTCGGATTGGGCTCTATCTGTGCAGGTATGGCGGCCTTCCCTCTCACCAAGTCCCGCATCTCCTGGCGGAACTCATCCATCTCCCGTCTGAAGGTCGCCTGCTGGTCCGTGAGGAGGCGGGCGATATCATCCAAGGCAGGGCTCTCGTGGGAGCCCGACGGGTAGCCTCTCTGTGGGTGAGGCTGCTGGTACTGCTGTGGGTGAGAGGGGTAGGACGGAGGGTGCTGCTGGTGCTGGTATCCCGGGTGAGCTTGCTGCTCACGTCTCCCAGACTGTCCCTGCTGCTGATAGGGACGAGGACCGTAGGAATGCTGCTGCTGATACACTGGGGGCTGCTGCTGCGACTGATGCTGGTCTCTCTGATGGGAGTACTGCCCTCCCTGACCTGACGGCTGCTGCTGGGGCTGGGCACCACCACTCCCCCACCTGAATCCGGGATGGTCTCGTCGGATCCCAGGCTGGGGACGGTCGTACCAGATCCCGTTGACATCCATCAACGGCTCTGCATCCAAGGGGGCTGGGGGTAGTACTGCCAACGGCTGATCCGGCTGGTAGAGCACCATCTGCATCTCTGAAGATGGTGGAGACTGGTAGGTGGGCTGCGGCTGCTGGTACGGCTCCGCCTGTACAAAGTGAACCTGTCTAGGCTGCTCCGAGGAGCTGGAGCGCTGGGACGAGCTGCTGCTGCCGCCGGTATCGCCTCGCGACAGAAGACGGGGCTGCGAAGCCGTCTGTGTCTCCTGGAGACACATGAGCTGTGTCTTCATGTCGCTCAAGACCTGTGCCATCTGCTCCATCTGCGTGATACTCTGGCACTGCTTCTTCTCTATCAGCTCCATGCGGTCCAACTTCTCGCTAATGATGCCCATGTCCGCAGCGGACGACTCGGCCTGTGCTGCTGCTACTGCGGACGAACTGGATGGACCTGCATCTACCCGTGCTATCCTCTGGTACTGCACGGGTCCTGGCTGATGTGGCTGGGTCTTCTGCGTATAGAGCCTGGTCTGAGACATCACCATGTAGTTCTCTGACATCTCCTCGTAAATGGCCCAGACCTGCTCATGATCCTTGGCGAAGTAGGACCCGCCACAAGAAGCGTTCACCAGGCCCTGAAGCTCTGGCGTTAACCCGCTGAAAAAGCTCTGAACTAGGTTCGGCTTCGATATGTCGTGGTGCGGGCATCTGTCTAAGAGCTCTCTGAACCTCTCCCAAGCCTCGTGGAACTGCTCGTTGGGGAACATGGAGAAGTTGCTGATCAGGGCCCTCGCTGCATTCGTCCGCCCGAGTGGATAGTACTTCTTCAAGTACTCGGTGCGGAGCTGCTCCCAGGTATGGACAAACTTCCCTAGATGCTTCAGCCAGGTGGCTGCTCTATCTGCCAGTGAAAACGGGAAGGCAATCATCCGTATAGTGTCCTGGTCCACGTGGCGATCGTGGACAGTGCTGCAGATCATAAGAAACTCCTGGAGGTGGAGGTGGGGCTCCTCGGTGGCTAGCCCGTGGAATCGGGGGAGTAGCTGCAAGGTGTTCGGGGGGAACTTGAAGTCCCCCACGATAGCTGGCACTACCACCCAGTGATGCATCAGAGTGGATCCGGGGTTGTGTAACGCCCGCATCGGCTGTGGTACTCCTCTCGCAGCAGCGGCTGCTGCTGCGGCTGCTGTTGCTGTTGCGGCTGCTGCCTCTGCGTCCTCTGCATCAGGTATATCCTCGGGCTCGCTCTGCTCTGAACCTCGCTCTGCTCGGAGCCGCTCCAACTCGCGCCTCATCTCAATCATGAATGCTCCCTGATCGCGGAGCTGCTGCTGAACCGTCTCAAGTGATGCGATCAGGGTGGAGTTGATCGCTCCCTGGTCAAGTATAACATGCTGGTCTCCCTGTGGACCTCTGGAGTGATCATCTGATCTGGCTGCCATAGCGACGTCTGCAAAACCAAACGAGCCCAACTCAGGTGCTGTCAAATGTATCAATCTCTCCTCGGGCTCGTGTCTCTCTGGAAGGTCAGAAAGGGGGTCGAGGGGGAACAGGGTGGAATCGTACTCGGGCTCGGAGAGCTGGTCTGAGCTCTCACTAGCCAACCTAGATGATCGGGTAGACGTGCCCGAAAGCGGTGCAGCCAGAGGCTGCCTAAGAGACCGTCTACCCATCATCTTGATATGGGCGAGTAGGGCGGATGAGATCTGGAATCAACTATGATCGCAAAACAAACCCCCGGTTCACCAACGCAACACGAGCTGAAGACCGTGAAGGTTCGGTCAAATTATCTTGTCTATTTTATTTTGGTGAACACACAAAGTATCAGAGCGCTTACGTGACCTGTTAGGATATCCGATACTAGCCCCAACCGACTGGCCCGCACTAGGAAGTCGGTAATCAGTCGGGTCTAGAACCGGGAGGCTCTACCTAGGGTGCGGGTCACTCTCTCGCGCATCCAAACCAGACAATGAGGGGGTTGCTCTCCCCAAGACAAAGTTTTTAGGGTGAGCGGTTTTTAATGATCAAGTATGATTAGCAGTCTCGATTTTATTGTTTTTCTTTTTAATATTTTTCAAAGCAAGCAAAAGGCCTAACGAATTTTTCGGTTCTCCTGATTATTTAAGCCGAAAACAGGGGGAGAAGATGAAAAAGCCGATGCACGATGAAATCAATGATGCATGCAAAGTAAGGAAGGCGTACCTGACTCCAGCACTCTACATGCAATATGATCCGCGCATAAATGTAAAGACAAGAAATAAACTACCTAAATGATGCAACGGGAAAAACCGAGGCCCTAAACCGCAGTGCTAGCGTAGAACCGTCTAACCGATCACCGACCTCCAAGCCAAAGAGTCCGGTCTTGGCCTACCCCTCCTCTTCTCGACAGGTCGAGTTCAGGAGTAGCGCTTGTGGGGCAGGCTCGCGGCACGTAGGCTGCGAAGGCAAATGAGTCGGTTATTTTTTTATTAATTATTTTTAGTAGGTCCAATTAACGATCTATAGGAACAGATCAACGATTAGGTGTGGGGATCCTACTATTACGGCACAGTCACCAGAAAATCCTACGGCTAGGGGCTCGATCAAAAAGCCGCGTAAACACCGGAAAGGCAGTAAAAAGTAAAAAATGAAAGCCGCGAAAAACCACGAAAAACAGCTAAGTTCTAAAGGGTCCCCCGAGCACACCGGTGCTCGACGAAACAGACCCGAGAGTGTCCACGTCCACAAGTCTGAGTGTACCTGTATTATTACAATAATAATGAAATAAAATCCTAAATTATCCTCTCCCACTCAACTCTCTCTCTCTAGCTCTCTCCTGCGGCTTCGTGAAGAAGGAAGCCGCCTCCGCGTCGCTCGGGTGCTCCGGCGCTCCTAAGAATGCCGCCCTCGCTCCTCGGGCCCTCGCAAGAAATAGAAAGAAAAGTGGTCAGTCCAGAATTATTCAGAAATATCAGAAAATATATGTATACAAAAATCTATACAAAAAGCCGCGAATCAAAAAGCCGCGGAAAAATCTAAAAGACTACTAAGCCGTGCTCCCCGGCAACGGCGCCATTCTGATACCCCAAAAACCCCGAGTGACTAAGGTAGAAGGTATGAAATATAGGTCGTTGCGACCTCAGCCACTCAGAATGGGTATATCAAGAAAAAATCAGACCACTACGAGAAATAAAATCAATCGAAACAAGCACGAGCGGTCTAGCTATGTGATTAACCTGGTATAGCTCCCAGGGTCGAACACAAGGAGCACGGGTTGGCTAAATAGCCTACGAAGTAGTCAATAAATCAGAAAAAGAAGAAAAGGCATTTTTAGTGGTTTTTAATTGTTTTATATTTTTTTCTTTGGATTTTTCAAATGTAAAGAAAATAAGAGGAGGTAAATACAAACACACTTGCACAAATTATTAAGCACACCAAAAATGATGCAAAAATTAAGGAAAAGTTGTTTTTAAGTTTTTTAGGTTTTTAAGTGTTTTTGGTGAGTTTTTGAGATTTTTCTAATGGGTAAATTATTTTCTAAAAATCAAACAGTGCTGAAAATAAGAGGTACTGTCCAGCAAAGCTTAAGACCCAAAGATAAAATACTTAAGGATCTTAAAAAGCCCTGGAGGTAATTTTCCTATAATCTAGAAAGAATAAGGAAAATTTAGGCACCCTAATTATTGTTTTTGGATTTTTAATTTATTTATTATAATTTTTATGAGTTTTTAGGGGTTTTTCAATTTTTAGGGTTTTTAAGTGATGAAAAATAGCCAAAATGGCCTGGAAAATCACACAACAAGCAAACTACAGTATCTAATTTTTTTAGGATTTTTGGGGGTGATTTTATATTTTTTTGGTATTTTTAAACCTAGACAGTAGCTAAAAAGACTATTTTTGAATTTTTAAAAATACTAAATAAAAGCAAAAATGTCCTCAAAAATCACGGAAATTACTACACCATGGCAGGAGCCATGTGTCGAAATCTCATTGGATTTGGAGGTGATTTACTATTTTATTCAAAAATGCAAAGAGGGTACAGTGCACAAGGACCAATGTGCAAATACCCGAGAATCTGGGGGCTCTGGTGCAAATTACCCAGCAAGTCACGCGCGTGGCGCGTGGCTGGGGCACGCAGGGACCAAATGGTAATAAAAACCACGTTCCAGGACCTTTTGGTAACGGGTACCAAAAAGTCCAAGGGTCTGGTTGCAAAAAGCCCACTAAAATCCGCACATGTGTAATAAAAACGCTCACAGGGGCATAACTGCAATTACTAAAAAGTTCTCATTCATTTCATAACCCAACAGACTACAGGATAAAAGATGTAAATAGCCCAACTAAACACGTGACGAAGCACGTGATCTCATACATACAGGGGCATAAATGCAAGTAAAAACAAGCACAGGGTCCACAGTGCAAATTACCCTACGTGAATAAAAGTACTAAAATATTTACAGGACTCGGAAATAAATCGACAAACTAATAGGGGGCCCTAAGATATTTACCCCTTTATTGGTCGACGGCCAGATGCGCGCCACGTGGTGGATGGACGGTCAGGATGGGCGGCGCTACTCCTCTCTTTTTCTCTTCGGCTCGATCGACGGCTGAGGTGAGGCCACGTCGGTGATCCAACGATGCTGGGCTCCGGGCCTCTCTCCTCAGCTGTAACGGTCCTGATGCACTCCTCAGATGAATCAACGGTCGCTGCTCCTCAACTGACGGACGGCTAGGTTTAGAACTGGAGCGAAGGTGTCATCGGACGGCTCTAGAAGATGGAGGAAGAACTCGACGCCGGCGAAGTTCGCCGGCCTCCTGCGTGCGCTCCGGTCCTCCTCAGCTGCTGCAAATGATCAGAACACGTTCCTGGTGCAGCCCCGCAGCTGATGGTCTTGGCCGATGGCCCAGCCGAGCCCTGGAGGGGCTCCGGCGAGGCTGGCGGCGTGAAGCTCCGGTCTGAACTGTAAGGGGGGCTCAGATGCCTCCCTTTGGACCTGAAAAGTAGACAGAAGGCTTCGCGGGTCGAGGGCAAAGTGCCTCGACCCAAGGAAGCGGGGTGAAGGTGGTCTGTGCGGTGGGGCGAACGAGCTCCGGCGAGGCGGAGACGGTGGAGCTCGACTCCCAGCTCCGGGGCGAGCTGGGTTGAACGAGTGGGTGAAGAACGCGCGTGGGGAGATGGCGGAGATGATGGGGTGCTCTGATGATCGAAATGGTACTCAGGATAGTCGGAATCAGGGAAGCACGGCGATGGGTCGATTTGGGGGTAGCTTGAAATACGATTACACAAGAAAGAACTAAGGTTACCTGATGGGTGCGGTAGACTGTGGTGGAGCTCAGCTGTCTCCTGGTCCTCGCCTCAAGGGCCGTCACTTCCCGAGGCTCGAGCTCCAGATGGTCGTCGGAGCACGGCTGCTTCAAGCGGCCGGATCGATGGTCGACGCACCTCTTCCTCGCTGCAACACCGGTGGGGGCAAGCTGTCACCTTGCTCGTCTCAATGGAGCTCACTGGAGAGAGAGTGGTTAGCCAAAGATCGCGCGAGAAAGCGGCGGAGCTCGGATTATATACGCATGAAGGTCCGGAAAGGAGGTGGCGGGTAGGGCGCGCCGAAGCGCGGATCTCGAGGCAGAAGCTCCGGCGAGCTTCTCGGATGTGCTGAGGTCATAACGGACCCGGATTTGGGGTGAATGGGAATCGGGTCAACAAAGGAGACATCCGAGAAGGCGGGTCGAATACTCAAACCCGGGCTCTGGTGGTCCTGGGGGAGGTGTTGACCGGGGGTCAACAATCCCCCGTGGACCAATCAGAGCCCGCCAATATTTGGGATTTTATTTGATTTTTTTGAGGCCTTAAATGGCCGAATTTCCAAAAACTTAAAACATGAAAAATGTTTGTTCTAATTTTTTCTATTTTTTTGTGATTTTTAATTAATTTTTGGAATTTAAAATAAGGTATATACATATTAGCTATACATAGGTATATATACATTAAGTAGATTTTTGATTTTTGATTTTTAATTAGTTATTTTTATACATTTTTATTCCCATTTTATATTTTATTTATTTATAGGATAAAATAAGGAATAAAAGGCTATTTTTATTTTATTTTTATTATTTATATACATAGGTCAAATAATTATTTATTTATACTTATATACATGGTATATATACAAGGTAGTTTTGTGTTTTAATTTTGTAATTTTTATTTGATTTTTGGTTTAATTCTTTTTATTTTATTTATTTACAAAACACAAAAAGGAATATTTACACAAAGTTTTGAAAATAAATAGCTTTATTTACAAGGTGAAATAAATAGAGAGATGATGAGCTATGTACATGATGAAGGGTTCTTTTTGAATTTTTGATTTTTAATTTTTGTTTTGTTTTCCATAGTTTCTATATATACAAAATATGTACAAATATATTTTTTTTTTGGTTGAGGAAAATATTATTTATTTATTTACATAAATATATACACACATGAGCCCCTATCTCCCTCTACTTGTGGCTTTTATGCGGTCAGGCCCATGCTGAGCCCTCCCTTGGGTTAGGTTGCTCAATATTTATTCTAAATATTTCCCTCTTTTTCTTTTTCCTCTTTATTCTTTTATTTTTGCACAAAAACATGCTAATTACATATTTTTACAAAATGCATGCTTTTGCTAATTATTGATATTTACATATATCTACATGTATTTGCAAAGGTTTTTGTAGCTAAAATATAAGAATAAAGAGTGATGAATGGGTATTCATCAGTATTCCCTTCTTAGTTCAAGTACAACCGGCTCAAGAAGAGGGGGAAGAAGAGAATGGACCATGACCAGTGTAGCCATGTATCCCTGGGAGCTCTAACCAGTGTAGCTGAGTCTCCCGCTGCAAGCTTCATGAGATGGTCATGTATAACATAAGCTTTGCTTTATTTGGCTATATACACTCCTGTGGGATTATTAAACTTTCAAGCCGACCCATCACTTTTTTGGAGTTTTTCTTTCTTTGCACATTTTTTTCGATGTGAATATGTACAACATATCTACATGGTGCAACATATATACATAAGGAGTTTTTCCTCTTGAGCCAGTAGACTATCCCTCTTTTGAAGCTTTATTGCAACCCACAACTCCTGTCTTTAGACTTCATAACCACCAGACCAAGTTGAGACTCACTTCCTTCACTATAAGAAGAAGAGAGGTTCCGTCTAGAAGTACTACCCATATGCTACCCCAAGCAAAGGAAACTGCCTCCTCATCACCTCATCCTTGGAGAGCTACGTGTAAAGTGCTGGTGCAAGTAAAGCTATTGTCTCTGAGAGTCATGTGTGTGTGTTAAGTGATCTACTTAGGCTCATCAAGATGGCATATGCTCATAGCATAGCGGACTCAAAGAATTAAGTCCCAATGGACCTGAAAAGTCTTAATCCTAAGCCCTATAAGATTCCTCTTTAGAATTAGGTGAATCAAGTTCTTAACCAAGCTCCATTTTCCAATTTAATTCCAGGCTAGTTTAAATGTAAACTATGATTTAGAAAAATTATAAAAAAATTTACAAATATGCAAATTTTTACAAGATTTTACAAATGTGCAAAATTTTTGAAAAATGTTTGAAAACATGGATGTATGCATGAATGCGAAGTTTTGCAAAATATTTACAAACATTTACACAAGATTTTTGCAAATTGTTTTTCAAACATTTTACAAAAATTTTGTAGTATATACATAGTTTTGATATCAAAATATTTACAACTATTTACACAAATCATTTTTACAAACATTTGTACAAAAATAATTTTTATAAATAGATAGATATGTGCAAGAAGAATTTCATGTACAAGGGAAATTTGTAAATTTTTATGGATTTTTAGCTATTTTATTTATTAACACACTCACACAAAGTACGAGTTATGGCTAAAGTATATATGAAATATATACGACACCCCCCTATACTTAGCTCGAACGATGTCCTCAGAGTGAATCAAGAACGATGAAGAAATAACTCGTGCTTAGTATAGGGAGGTGAAAAGGAATGGTATATACAAAGACGAATCAAAGAATAGAATGAAGAGGACTCGGTGTTTCCCCCCGATACTTAGGATCAAGTAATCCTAAGTATAGTCAAGCTGTACATAAGGGGAAATCCGAGTAAAAGAATGTATAGGGTCTACCCCTCCTATACTTAGGGTAAAATATCCCTAAGTATAGGCAGAAAAATAGAGGTAGAAAGAATCAATAGAATATCCGAGAGTCCTACACCCCCCTATACTTAAGGTAAAGTACACCCTAAGTATAGCATGATCCTAAGATTAGAAAGGGGTGTGGGACTAAAGAATGGAGTGATATAGACAACTGGATCTATACAAGTCGGAAGAACAATTATGGGCGATGACTTTCTGCAATATAATCTTGATCTCCATGTTTGACACTTCAGCAAGACCATTCGTCTGAGGATGGTATGGAGTGGCAACTCGATGGTCTATGCTGAACTCGCTAGAAATGGCCTTTACCTTGTCGTTGACGAAATGAGACCCCACGTCAGATATCAACACTCGAGGTACCCTGAATCGTGAAATGATATTCTTCCTCAAAAATCTGCAAACAGTCCTAGCATCTGCGGTTCGGGCGGGGATGGCCTCAACCGAACGACTTACATAATCCACGGCCAAGAGAATGCACTCAAATCCCTGACTCTTAAGGAATGGACCCATGAAATCGATGCCCCATGCTTCAAAAACCTCACAGAAGTGAATGGGCTGCTGATGAATCCACGACTCATCATCTCAATATCTCGATCTTAGCAAAATCCCCGAGTAAAATCCCAGAAAAATGTCCATAAATTCATTAAATTAACAAAATGTCTCTTGTAAATAAAACACAGTAATTATTGTATAAAATAATTTAACAATAAAAAGCCGCAAAAATAAAGGAGTTTTATACATGTAAATAACCCAAAACTTCATATATTTTTAATAATTTCATATCAAATCTTTTTTGGCTAATTCTTTCTCCAATGTGTTCATATCAATGTATATAAAAATACAAAAAGAAAAAACAAATTTTATCTCAAATAAATGCTCCTAGATTCCAAAGGGAAAAAGCCGTAAGGACCAACTTCCAAGCCAAATTCCCTCTCCGTATGAACTCCAAATTCACCAAACTCACTTTTAAAGTTCAAGTTAGAAAATTATCTATCCAACGGAATAGGTTTCATTAAAATCGGAGCTCATTTGCAAAAGTTGGATTTTGGGACCTAGATGTACATTGTATATTATGTATATGTTCATTCTTTCTTCATTTTTTATTTTTTCTTTCTTAATTAGTAAAAATACAAAAAATCATACTTGTATTATATTTTGATTATAGTATTTTATTGTATTTTTTCTATTGTAAATATCTCTTATTAAAAAGACAAAAAAATACATATTAGAAAAGCAAACAAAAAAATGTACATGTTGTATGTATTCACTTGTAAATTCACCACTATTTTTTTCCTTTTTTATTTTTGTTGTATTTAAAGTAGCATACCTTATATCATTATTTATTTATTTATTTACTTTCCCATTCTCTACAATAACTTCCATTTTCCTCCATTAACCTCCAAGTCTTCTTTCAACCTCCATTCCACTCCATATTCTTCCACCAACCTCCCATTCAACTCCACCAATAATAAAACTTCCCATTCAACACCACCACCTTTCTAACCTCCCTTTCTCTTCTCTTTATATTCATTTGTACATCTTCATTTTTTCCCATCCACCATTCTTATAGAATAAGGAGAGAGCTTGGAGTGTTTTGTTGGTGACAGCGGCGAAGCGTCTTCCTCAAGCGACGACCTCCTTCAGGTGAGATCCGCGAAGTTCCGCCCTGCGTCACGAGTTCTCCATCGAGCTCACATAGCCTCTTCAATTTTATTTCGCCAATCGGATCGTGGCGACGACAGGAGTTCAGCGTAGCTGCTTCGCAAATCCGGTGAAGAATCAAGTAAGTATTCATCTTCATTTCTCTCATTATTTTACTTTATCTAATAATTGTGTCTTTTGTTGTGTCACCATTATTTTTATGTCACTTCACCACCCCATCTCCACCATTTTTTTCTCTTTTTATGTACATATTTGTTTCCTGTTTGAAAACATAAAAATTAAAAAATCTAAAACATAAAAAAATTTTACAGCAAAAAAAAAATAAAAAAAAGAAAAAAATTTGCAAGACTGCAGTCCACGGTCCCCGCCCCACTACCACCATCACCACCGATCATCCCACCCGCCGTACGGAGGCCCCATTCCTCCTCGCGCGGCCCGCCGGCAGACGTGCGGCCTCTTCGCTGTCCTCCACCGCCACGCGTGCGGCGCCGCTCTCCCCGCCACTCCCCGCGCAGCCACGCCACACAGAGGCTAGGTCGTCGCCTGGCCAAGACCGCCGTCCTTGCGCGGCGCAGCCGCCCGGCTCCTCCCTCACCGCTGCCTCTCCGACGCGCGCCACCTGCGCGCGGCTCGCCGACCCCCCCCCTTCCGCGTGCGCGCGCGGCGCCGCCACCGTCAATCTCTACCTCTACCGTTGGGTTCTACTTGGAGAAGAAGGTCATTCATTTTTATTATTATTATTTTATGTACAAATTGCATATCATTCCCGTCGAGTATTTGTAAATACAAACAGGTCCTCATTCATGTTTTGTTATGTTCATGTTTAATTCATCTTTGCACGGATAACCTTGTGATTGTACATTAAATTGGACCTCTCTTTTGCGTCATTTTATTTAAAGAAAAATAGCATTGTGTTGAGCAGCTTATTGTATACCATCTGAAAATTTTCTTGTATTTTTATGACATTTGAGTAATTAATGAAAATTGTGTAACTGAAATTCTTGATATTTTACCCAAATTGGACGCTTAAATTTATATCTTACAAAAGGTTGCTCTAAAAATTCCACAAAAATTAGGAATGATGCCTTGATATGTGTTACAATCCAAATTTCAAACAAAATGGAGTTATCTTGTACCTGAAATAAATTGTAGAGTGTTTTTAGTATTTGATTTTTAATTAGATCCACGTACATTATTTTTGCGAAATTTCAAGTCTCCTGGATTCTATATGAAAATATCTTTTTAGGATAATTCGCAATCGGATTAACTTGATATTCTGAATTTATTAGAAATTATTTACTCACTGTCCCTCTGTTTTCATTAAAAATTCATAAAAAATTCATATGTTGTCAAAATATTCCAAAAATATTTCTGTAGTCTCCTTGCATCATGTTTTCATTCCACTAAAATTTTCATAATTTTTACTTACTGTTTGTTCGAAAAATTGCTGAAAAACCAATAAAAAGTGTGCATTTTAATTCATAAAAATACAAAAAAATGTGTTTTGTGTTCATCACTGGATTAGGATAATAGGAAAAATATAATTTGGCTAAATTGAACTATTTTGACATTAAAATTAATTTGGCCTAGTTGTATGCTTTCTTAGTGTTTTAATCCAGCCGTATTTGCTTTTAGCATTCATTTTGCATTAAAAAAATTACCACGTGGAAATCTAGATCTCAAATTTCAAATTAAACCCAAGTTGTTCCTTTGCCTCCCTGAGTTCGACCCCGGACTTGCCCGGGATATAAATTAAAGACGAGACACTCTTTACAGAGATTCTTTTCTCAGTTCTGACTGAATCGCTAAGTACATGTGCTACAACGTGACCGAATTAGATATCGTATTTAGCAACTCGTCAGATGGCGTCGTTGTCGGAGAGACAAACGACTTAGGGATTAGTTTAAAAATTTGGATTTAGATTTTCATTTACTCGGGTAGTCTGACCCCCGAGCCATTTTGTAATTAATCCATTTTCTGTCATTTTTCTCTCCATATTATTGTATATATTTTGTTTTTATCTCTCTAATATAAATCTTATTTTCCTTGCGAGGGCCCGGTGGACTTGGAGTGCATCGGAGGTCGACTGACGTGACGCGCGCCGACTGCTGAAGAGCTAGGAGAATTTATTTATTTTAGAGAGAGTTTTTGTAATTATTGTAATAATTTAGATAATTCGCACTTTCCAGCGGCTCTTGTTTGAGAGCTCGCGCTTGTAACTGGATTGGACATTGAATCCGCTCGTGGTCGTGTGGTTGATTGGCGTAGAATAGGACTTGCACTCGCGGCTCTTAGAGCTTATTTTATTAGAATATCTTTATTGCTTGTGCTCGTAAATTTTTAGGACCACACATCACATTTAACGAGACGCACTTAGACCGCATAGCTATTAGTCAAATTTAACTTGTTCATCACTCGCTAATAGAACAGCCTGTCTAGGAACAGTTTTCTCGTTTGCATTCATATAGTATAAAATTTCAATTCTGCCTTGCATCCTGCATGTAGAGCGCGAGGATCACTGTAAGTCTCCTGAACTGGGCATGCGTCATTGATTTCACTATTTGCATCGGTTTTCTCGACTCCTTCCCTCTTGGTTTTTGAAACATAGGTTAAAAGGAAATCAGGACTGATCGTTAGGCGTGCTTTGTTTGGTGGATTAATCAAGTGATAACCAAACTTAAAATCAGGACTGCTAATCAGAGTTGACACAAAAAAAATTGATTAAAACTAACACTTGTTTTGGGAGAGCAAAACCCTTATTGTATGCTTGGCTATTATGATTGTTGATAGGTAAGGACGCATCCCTAGGATAGTGCCCAAAACCTACTTTTGAGCCTTGCGTAATTGGATTTATATTTTGATTTATCACCTAATTAAAACTGAAAAGATAAACGGTCAGACTTTTGCGATCATCACTGTGTTGAGTAGGTGAACTCAGGGTTTGCTCTTGTCTTTGTTTATTTGTGTGTTATTCGGTGCACTTGCACGCTTTATTCCTTGATCTACTTCATTCTCCCATCTCCCTTCCAAGATGTCAGAATATTGGTCATCATATCCACGTCACTCTTCTTTGACCATATTTCGACCATCTCCACCTTTTCATTCCTCTTCATACCTACACCTAGACCGCGAAGTCAGAACTCCGACTGATTTCTCCACTTCTTCGTCCTTCTCACCTACCCCACATTCTTACACCCCTGACCCACAACCACCCTGGATTGACTCACTATATTCTCGTCCGCTTACTGGAATCAAGGAACAAATCGAAGAGCAAGCGACTGCTGAGATGAATGATTGGCATAATCAGTTGACCCCACATCCCTCACTTTCACCAGGAGTTGGGACAGAACAACAATTGCCATATACACATCCCGACTTAACCTTAGGGTACAACATGGTCGATCAGACAAACCGAATGGAGAGGCTTGTACCGTACGATCTTCCGGACTTGATTGACCTGAGTGATAGAGACCACATTGACCAACCTTCATATGACCCATTCGGGGAGCCGACATATACAGGGGATTGGACTCATGCGACCGATCTACAGACCCCTTGTCTACTGACTCCACCTTATGATGCTCCGACCAACATCTGTCATACAGATGGGACATACTCAACCCAGCATTACACGCCCGAGTCAAGATGTGTTGAGTATAAGATCCCAAGTTCTCAGCAGTATCCTCCAACTGAGCAGACTTATCTCATAATGTGTCATGAGAACTTACTGGAGGATGGCATTGGTAGACTGATTAAGGGTCCAGGTAGGAATGTGGATCATGGATCTTGCGGATTGAATTTCGAAAAACTGGAAGACACCAGATTGACCACACGTCATGTACAGCTGGAGTCCCTTCTACCTTCCTCTTCTACTAACCACTTTACCTCCAAACCAGAGTCTGTACATTCTCCTAGTCCTCCTTCACCTACCAAAAAGACCAAAAAAATTGAAAACTCAGAAAATACCATAAAAATTGAAAAAAGAAAAGATCTAAAAAAATTGGATCCTGCAGTTAGGGAAGCATTGGATAGAAAGTTGATCTTTGAGATTCCCTTAATAATGGCCATTGAGCACTTTCCCGACCTTAAAAGATTTGTGAGAAGTAAATTGATGCCTAAAAGGTCGGGCAATAAGAGAACAAGGACTGAGATACATATAGTGTCTATGGCCACATCTTTGATGATAGGGAGAAAAACCAAGAGCCATAGAGTAAAGCGGTTGCCTAGGTTTGATTGTGAAATCAAAGATACCACATTTACCCATGCAAGAATCGATGATGACTTACCGACTAATATCCTCCCGACCTCCGTGTTTGCCAAGCTCAAACTCAGATCTGCCAAGAAGTCAAGAGAGATCATTCAGTTGGCGGATCGGTCTGTTAAACGGTCGAGAGGAACCATTTCAGTCATCGTTACTTTCCAAGGTGCTCTATTACAGGTGGACTTCACGATCATTGATATTGAGCACCGATGAGAGTTCACCCAGTCTCCAATCATTCTTGGAAAGCCATTCCTAGCCTTGGCTAAGGAAACCATAGATTGTGAGACTCGGGAGATCGATTTCTCTGCATTGGGAGCACTTCGACCTCACCCGATCTTTGAGGACACATGATATTCCAAGGTAACCCATAAAGTCGTAGACAGTCGTGACCTTCGAGAGGAAGATGAGTCCCACCTCTCTGCTATACCTGAGAAACCGATTGTCCAGACGACCATTGGTTCAGAGACTCCCTACACCTCCACACCACCCACTGCTTGCATTACCACCACCATGACACCTTCTCGAGAGGACTCATGATCAGAAGTTGTCCTTGAGTCGGACATGATCATTACTGATTTCCTTGATTATTTAGATGATCTGACTCACGATTCAATCAATGCCAAGCCAATTGAGAACACTATGCCTTAATAGAGACGTGTGTTGACCCTGCAGGAGTACTACAATGCATATGGTGACTCATCTGATGATGAACCTCTAGTCAACACCTCACTACATCCACGACCTACACCGAAAGAGACAACTGGGACCAAATTGACCAGTCTTGATAAATTGGTTGCTCCATCCTCTAGTCGGTCATCTGATAAGAAGAAGAAGAGTATTGATTCCTCGAGGTGTTCCCCCGAACCCCTCAAGGCTTGCCACTCTCCTCTTCCTCTTGATGCTTCAGGTTCAAGAAAACCGGCTAAGAAAGTTGCCTTCGACTTACCAGAGAAGGAACTTTCTGAGGAGTCCTCATCAGGTCCGGATGAGGTGATCTATATGAGTGAGCTCAGTTCAGCTGTTCTAAAGCCATATTTGAGCAAGCAGCCGTGTGTCGACCCTCGTTGGACGTTCCCCACACCTCATTATTATTCCTCTACGAACGATTCTGACAGCGACACGTATGCATAATACCCACCCCCTCGCTCCCGCAAGAAGGTCCGTCACAAATCTTCTTGATCCCTGTACATATTCACTCCTCTTATACACTCTCCCTTCACTGTATATTCTCCAGATCACATCGGTTCTCACACTTACTCTTGTCCTATACTTAGGCTTACCAAGAGCCTAAGTATAGGGGGAGTCGATGCTCGCCATGTGTACATACTCATCCATTTCTCCTCTTGACCTCGTACGCCCCATTTTTACTCTTCTTCTACACTTAGGCTCTCCAGAGCCTAAGTATGGGGGGGGGGACGGATAGACTTCTATACTGTTTATTATTTTAGTCATCCTACGCTTAGCACGAGCTATGACTTTTTCTCGCTTCTTGTGCCATGAGGACATAGCACATGCTAAGTATAGGGGGGCGTATATATATTACATATATACTTTACCCATAGCTCGTACTTTCACGTATTTTTGTATATATTATATAATAATTATGGAGTGGGTAAAAAAACTTTTTCAAAAAAAAGAGAAAGAAAAAAACCTTTTCAAAACAAAAAACTTTTCAAAGAAAAAAACAAACCTTTTTCTTACACAAAAAAAACAAAAAAAAGCAAAACTTTTTCTTAAAAAAAACTTCTTTGCCATTGTTTATAAAAAAAATTCTTTTTGAAAAAAAACTTTTTTCTGAAACCTTAATCACAAAAAAACACTAACTAATAAGTTGATTTAACCCCTGATACATTCACTTTCACACAAGACTAGTGATATTCAAGAACACTTGGTTTATGAGCTCTTGAGATTTTGAATTAACCAGCCTTAGTCATTAGGGTCTTGGACTTAATTATTCACATTTCCCTAGTTTGAAAGATTTGTATGCTATATTGCATGCTTAGTCTCTACCTTAAGAATATGATCATCACCTCACATACACGACTGCAGTTATGATGAGATGAGTTGAAATTTCACTTGAGGAACTGGGATGAGGGATTTGAGTTTGGGCTTGATTTGATGATGCTCGAGGATGGGATAAAATCAATGAAGGCTTCATGAAACCTGAGTGTCAACATTTTTATCCAGTATGAGAACATGGTTCTTGTACTATCTCTTGACATTTACCTATGTGCCACAGTGTGATAAAATAAAAAAAAAATTTTGATGAGTGTGCGCCAACTCTTGGTAAAAGCAGTGGAGCTAGCCAAAAATACTACAAAGCAATGAAATGTCAAAGAAAAGCTCTCATTCCATACAAAGTCAATTATCAAAAGAGCTTCCACCAAAGGCGAGCGCTCCCAACCATTTCATAAGTGTCCACTTGGACCACCGCTATTAGGACCAGGAGTCGGGCTTGCACCAAAAAAGGGATCTTCATCGTAAATGCTACAACTCTGGGTGTAGAAGGTACGATGTGTACTAAAAAAAGGCACACCTCGGTGTACTCCTAGGAAAACAAGTGCAGACGGCTCCAACTTCTCTTGACGGACGCACTGATCAACACCAAAAATATGCGTTGAGTAATAAGGCACTTGAGAGGATCCTTGTTCCAATGAGAGGGAGAGAAGAAATGACACAATCCTATACCCTCCATCAACTAGCCTTCCATCTACACTTTTAAGTCTGACAACTAAGGAGACGGTGAATTGGATGCAAGAAATGGTTTATTCCCTAGTGTTGAGGATCGGGTCCTCAGGAGAGTCTCTTGGACTGGAACCTTGGGTGACGTTGTGATTCTACTCTTGTAACTGCGGTCAACACTTAAAGTCATATCCCTACTATATATGTATACAAAGAGAGTCTGATGATTAGGGAAATTGGATACCTTTTGACTAGAGCTTGGTTCAGCTTAGAATTTTAGGATCTCTAAAACCGAGAGTTCTTGAACGGATCAAGTCTTGTATTCACATGCATAGTCAGGGGTTAATCCAACTTATTCATTCTTTATTTGCTCGAGGACTAGCAAAGTTTAAGTATAGGGGGTGATGAATCCACGATTCATCATCTCAATATCTCGATCTTAGCAAAATCCCCGAGTAAAATCCCAGAAAAATGTCCATAAATTCATTAAATTAACAAAATGTCTCTTGTAAATAAAATACAGTAATTATTGTATAAAAGAATTTAACAATAGAAAGCCGCAAAAATAAAGGAGTTTTATACATGTAAATAGCCCAAAACATCATATATTTTTAATAATTTCATATCAAATCCTTTTTGGCTAATTCTTTCTCCAACATGTTCATATCAATGTATATAAAAATACAAAAATACAAAACAAATTTTACCTCAAATAAATGCTCCTAGATCCCAAAGGGAAAAAGCCGTAAAGACCAACTTCCAAGCCAAATTCCCGCTCCGTATGAACTCCAAATTCACCAAACTCTTTAAAGTTCAAGTTAGAAAATTATCTATCCAACGGAAGTGGTTTCATTAAAATCGGAGCTCATTTGCAAAAGTTGGGTTTTGGGACCTATATGTACATTGTATATTATGTATATGTTCATTCTTTCTTCATTTTTTATTTTTTACTTCTTAATTAGTAAAAATGCAAAAAAATCATATTTGTAATATATTATGATTATAGTATTTTATTGTATTTTTTTCATTGTAAATATCTTTTACTAAAAAGACAAAAAAATACATATTAGAAAAACAAACAAAAAATGTACATGTTGTATGTATTCACTTGTAAATTCACCACTATTTTTTTCCTTTTTTATTTTTGTTGTATTTAAAGTAGCATACTTTTTATCATTATTTATTTATTTATTTATTTATTTTCCCATTCTCTACAATAACTTCCATTTTCCTCCATTAACCTCCAAGTCTTCTTTCAACCTCCATTCCACTCCATATTCTTCCACCAACCTCCCATTCAACTCCACCAATAATAAAACTTCCCATTCAACACCACCACCTTTCTAACCTCCCTTTCTCTTCTCTTTATATTCATTTGTACATCCTCATTTTTTCCCATCCACCATTCTTATAGAATAAGGAGAGAGCTTGGAGTGTTTTGTTGGTGACAGCGGCGAAGCGTCTTCCTCAAGCGACGACCTCCTTCAGGTGAGATCCGCGGAGTTCCGCCCCGCATCACGAGTTCTCCATCGAGCTCGCATAGCCTCTTCGATTTTATTTCGCCAATCAGAACGAGGCGACGACAGGAGTTCAGCGTAGCCGCTCCGCAAATCCGGTGAAGAATCAGGTAAGTATTCATCTTCATTTCTCTCGTTATTTTACTTTATCTAATATTGTGTCTTTTGTTGTGTCACCATTATTTTTATGTCACTTTACCACCCCATCTTCACCATTTTTTTTCTCTTTTTATGTACATATTTGTTTCTTGTTTGAAAACATAAAAATTAAAAAATCTAAAACATAAAAAAAAATTTAGAGCAAAAAAAAATAAAAAAAAAAGAAAAAAATTTGCAGGACTGCAGTCCACGGTCCCCGCCCCACTGCACCACCATCACCACCGATCAGCCCACCCGTCGCACGGCGGCCCCATTCCTCCTCGCGTGGCCTGCCGGCAGCCGTGCGACCTCTTCGCTGTCCTCCACCGCTACGCGTGCGGCGCTGCCGTCCCCGCCACTCCCCGCGCTGCCACGCCACACAGCGGCTAGGTCGCCGCCTCGCCATGACCATCGTCCTTGCGCGGCGCAGCCGCACAGCTCCTCCCTCACCGCTGCCTCTCCGACGCGCGCCACCTGCGCGCGGCCGGCGAGCCCCCCCCCCCCCCCTCCGCGTGCTGGCACGGCGCCGCCGCCGTCAATCTCCACCTCTGCCGTTGGGTTCTACTTGGAGAAGAAGGTCATTCATTATTATTATTATTATTTTATGTACAAATTGCATATCATTCCCATCGAGTATTTGTAAATACAAACATGTCCTCATTCATGTTTTGTTATGTTCATGTTTAATTCGTCTTTGCACGGATAACCTGTGATTGTGCATTAAATTGGACCTCTCTTTTGCGTCATTTTATTTAAAGAAAAATAGCATTGTGTTGAGCAGCTTGTTGTCTACCATCTGAAAATTTTCTTGTATTTTTATGACATTTGAGTAATTAATGAAAATTGTGTAACTGAAATTCTTGATATTTTACCCAAATTAGACTCGTAAATTTATATCTCACAAACGGTTGCTCTAAAAATTCCACAAAAATAAGGAATGATGCCTTGATATGTGATTAACTGTCCAAATTTCAACAAAAATGGAGTTATCTTGTGCCTGAAATAAATTGTAGAGTGTTTTTAGTATTTGATTTTAAATTAGATCCACGTACATTATTTTTGCGAAATTTCAAGTCTCCTGGATTCTATATGAAAATATATTTTTAGGATAATTCACAATCGGATTAACTTGATATTGTGGATTTATTAGAAATTATTTACTCACTGTCACTTTGTTTTCATTAAAAAATTCTAAAAAATTCATATATTGTCAAAATATTCCAAAAATATTACTGTAGTCTCCTTGCATCATGTTTTCATTCCACTAAAATTTTCATAATTTTTACTTACTGTTTGTTTGAAAAATTGCAGAAAAACCCATAAAAAGTGTGCATTTTTAGTTGTTGAATTTTAATTCATAAAAATACAAAAAAATGTGTTTTGTGTTCATCACTGGATTAGGATAATAGGAAAAATAAAATTTGGCTAAATTGAACTATTTTGACATTAAAATTAATTTGGTCTGGTTGTATGCTTTCTGAGTGTTTTAATCAACCCATATTTGCATTTAGCATTCATTTTGCATTAAAAAAATATATAAAAAAAATTACCACAAGGAAATCTAGATCGTAAATTTCAAATTAAACCCAAGTTGTTCCTTTGCCTCCCTGAGTTCGACCTCGGACTTACCCGGGATATAAATTAAAGCCGAGACACTCTTCACGGAGATTCTTTTCTCGGTTCTGACTGAATCGCTAAGTACACGTGCTACAACGTGACCGAATTAAATATCGTATTTAGCAACTCATCAGCTGCACTATCCACAAGTGCCCATCCTCTGACAGTCAGTACACCTCTTTACGAACTCATCAGAGTCCTTGAAGAGAGTAAGCCACCATAGGCCGGATTGGAGCACTTTCTGTGCCGTTCTACTCCCAGAGTGATGTCCTCCTGCCTCAAGCTTGTGGCAGTAAGTAAGGACGCTATGATGCTCCTCCTGAGGAATGCACCGACGCCAGATACTATCCCGTCCTTCATGATAAAGGACGGGATCCTCCCAATGATAAAACTTGGCCTTCGCGAGGAATGTCTCAAGTTTCTGTCTGGGTCAATCTTGTGGAACTTTCTTGGCGATAAGATAGTTCACAATATCAGCATACCATGGGAGAGAGGCGATAGCAAGGATCACCTCATCTGGGAAGGTCTCACATATAGGCTCAATATGCTCAGAATCCTCAAGAAACTCCAATCGGGAGAGATGATATGCCACCACCTTCTTGACTCCAGACTTATCCTTAATCTCTATGTCAAACTCCTGGAGTAGAAGGATCCATCTAGTCAATCTGGCTTTGGTATTCTTCTTTGCCATGAGGTACCTGATGGCGCTATGATCAGTATAGATGGTCACTCTAGTTCCAATGATGTAAGATGTGAACTTATCTAGGGCAAAAACTACAGCTAGCATCTCCTTGTCAATGATGATATAGTTCCGTTGTGCGGCATCCGAAGTACGGCTAGTGTATTGAATAGCAAAGGGGACTCCATCCCTCCTCTGTCCCAGCACGGCCCCTACGGCAAAATCGGAGGCATCCTTCATGATCTCGAATGGGAGAGACCAATCAGGCGGCTGGAGAACAAGAGCTCTACAACACGACTCTTGAGAGTCTCAAATAATGCTAGACACTTATCATCAACACGGAACTCATTGTCTTTCGTCAACAGATCAGTCAGCGATAAGGCAATCCTACAGAAATCATGAATGAAGCATCGGTAGAAACCAACATGCTCCAGAAAAGACCGTAAATGCCGCAAGTTGGACGGTGGATTGAGTTTTCTAATGACATCTACCTTGAACGGATCCACCTCCATGCCCCTGTTAGAGATGATATGACCAAGCACCATCCCTTGAGTCACCATGAAGTGACTCTTCTCCTAAGACAACACAAGATGAACCTCTATGCATCGCTGAAGGACTCGGTCTAGGCAGTCATGACAAGAATCGAATCCGTCGTCGTAGACCGAAAAATCATCCATGAAGACCTCCAAGCACTCCCCCACCATGTCCGAAAAGATGTACAACATGCATCTCTGGAATGTCGCCAGAGCATTGCACAATCCAAATGGCATGCGTCTGAAAGCATATGTCCCGAAGGGACAGGTCAATGTGGTATTGTCTTGGTCCTCGGGTGCAATTGCCACCTGGTTATATCTGGAGTACCCATCCAAGAAACAAAAATGGCTCTTCCCTGCCAGCCTCTCAATAATCAGATCAATAAAAGGCAGGGGAAATGATCCTTCTTGGTGGCCTGGTTCAATTGTCTGTAGTCCACACAGACCCGCCAAGAAGTGGGTACCCGGATAGCTATCTCCTCTCCAGACTCACTAACAACTGTGGTGGTGCCCGTCTTCTTGGTCACCACATGCAACAGACTGACCCATTTGGAGTCGGAGATGTGGTAGATAAAATATGCGCTCCACCATTTCGGGATCTCCTTCATGACGACATCTCGAAGATTCAGGATCAGCCGCCGCCGGAACTCACGCGACAGCTTCGCGTCCTCCTCGAGATAGATATGATGAGAGCACATGGCCGGAATTATCCCCGGGAGATCGGCTACACTCCATCCTATCGCCTTGTGGTTCTTTTCATGAACCCCCATCAGACGGGATTCCTGCTCTCCAGTCAAATCAACGGAGATAATGACTGGGTACATCTCATGCTCACCCGCAAGGAACCTATACTTCAACGATGACGGTAGCGGCTTCAGCTCTGGACAAGTAGGTGCTGGTGGATCTGGCCTCTGAAAGGTTTGAGTGAATGTTGCCAAATCTGCATGGGAGAATGAGAACTCTCGCTCGTAATCTGAATCTGGCAAGGATGCTCTGCTGGACGGTCTCTACTTTGTATGGAATCAACCTCCTCCCTAGCTGTAGGCTCAGTAGAAGTCAGACATGGTATCAAATCATCAAACTCTGCCCAGTCAATATCTTACTCCGAGGGATCTGTATCAGAATCACAAACAAACTCTGTCTCACGATCGGGAACCTGATCTGCTGCCTGAGATATATCCTGGGCCAGTAAAGCGCTCTCCAAGCTCTCCTCTACTAGCATCTCTACGTCAATGAACTCTGAAGGTGAGAGGATGGCCTGTGCTACTGGATCTGCCCAAACCGCCTCATCATCTGTGATCACAAAATCGCAGTCCAAGTGGATATCTCACCATGCCGATGTCATATGCTTTGAATCTGAAGTCGGCTCCGAGCAAGCTGAATTTCTGGCTCTAGTCTCCTTGACCGTCTCTATTTGTATACTCTCGCCCTCGACGCGAAAATACACATTCCTGCTATCATGGTCGGACACTGCCTTGGCTGTGGCCAAGAACGGGCGTCCTAAAATGATGGGGGTATTGGTCACGGACTCAGGGATCTCCATGTCCAACACAACGAAGTCCACGGGGAATTTCAGGCCTTGAATCGTGACGACAACGTCCTTCAGCAACCCCTTCGGCCTTTTGACAGATCGATAAGCAAACTGAAGGAACATCCTGCTCTGTCGTAGAGGGCCCAACTCAAATCGATCGAGAAGGGCTGTCGGAAGTAGGTTGATCGAAGAACCGCTATCTAATAGAGTGCGGTCGAACCTATGCTCATGGATGTGGCATCTGACATATGAGGCTCTTGCATCTAGCCTCTTGGCTGGCAGACGGTTCTGGATCGTGAAACATGTGGCACGAGTGAGCACATGGATCTCTGACTGGTGGTTCCGCCTCTTCCTCCTAACTGTGGTCCTGTCTCTGAGTGATATCTGGAAGAAAGGTTTGTGCTCCAAGGCGTCTTGTAGAGTCAATTATATCTTAAATCTATCCATTGTATGCTGGTTGAACTCTATCTGATGGTTATTTTTAGGATTTTCTTTTTTTGCCCCTTAGCCAAGTGGAGTGCTCGGGGAAAGGGGACTACAGTGTCCTTCTCAGATGAAGGACTAGGAGAGGGTCTGGAATGCTCATGAACAGCAAAATCCACACATACATCATCAAGCAACACAGGTGGATCCGAAAGTAATAAACCCTTTCCTTTATTTGCAGAAATGTCCTGAGATACATGTACGGAAGGAAAAACAACAGGACTAGCAGTTCTGAAAATGATGGCCTCAGTGCCACCCTCGGCAACTGGAATAGTGGCATCAGTACCGCGCTCTGGCTCAACAACTGATCTGATGGCGTCAGCACCGCCTCCTCCATCTGGTGAAGCGACGACCTCAGTACCGTCGGCTGGATCAATATCCTTTGTGGCATCAGTACCACCGTCATCATCTCTAGAAGCATCAGCACCGCTCTCCTCCTCGCCTGGCACTCCTAAAGTGGCGTGGGATCGTCGCTCAGACGAGGCGCCACCTTCTGGCATCCTACCGCTCCTAAGTGTAACAAAACCAGCATCAAACATGTATGCAGTCATATCACCAAGTGAAGCACTAGGAGTGGTATTCTCAGTGAACTCTACCTGCTCAGACTTCCTCTTGAGGCTGTTGGGGTTCGGCTCGATCTGGGCAGGGATGGTGGCCTTCCCTCTCACATTCTCCCTCATCTCCTGACAGAACTCATCCATCTCCCATCGAAATGTGGTCTACTGCTTGGACATGAGGCGGGCTAGATCATCAAGTGCGAGGTTCTCATAGGTAAGCCCATGCGAACCTGACGGGTGGCCTCGCTGGTAGTGAGGTTGCTGCTGCTGGTGAGGGTGAGAGGGGTACTGCTGATGATACTGCTGCTGCTGAGGCTGCTCTCGCCTCAAATGATGTACCTGCTGATAGGGACGAGAACCATACTGCTCTCTGTGGGATGATTGCTGATGCTGTACTGGGGGCTGGGTTGTTGGTGCTGCTCACGCTGCTGGCTGTACTGGCCACCCTGAACTGGAGGCTGCTGCTGGGATCTGGTGCCTCCGGCCGACCATCGAAATCCGGGATGATCTCGTCGGATACTGGGTTGGGGTCGGTCATACCAAATCCCGTTGACATCCATCAACAGCTCTTGCTCGTAGGTGGGTGGAGGAAGTACTGCCAGGGGCCGATCCGGCTGATACACCACCATCTGAGTGTCCTGGGATGGTGGTGGCTGGTAGAACTGCGGTGGCTGCTGGTACGACTCTACCTGTACAAGGTGAACCTGTCTAGGCTGACTGGAGTGCTAGGACGAGCCAGCACTACTGCTCAGATCTCCTCGTGACCCGAGATGGGACTGAGAAACCGTCTCTGCCTCCTGGAGACACATGATATGTGTCTTCAGGTCACTCAATGTCTGTGCCATCCGATCCATCTATGATATGCCCTGGCACTGCTTCTTCTCGATCATCTCGATTCGGTCCAGCTTCTCGCTGATGATGCCCATGTCTGTGGCTATAGACTCTGCTTGTGGGGCTGCCACGGACGAAGTGGAAGGATTGGCATCAACCCGTGCTATCCTCTGAAACTGCACAACCTGTGACTTGGGGCGTCCCTGAGTGTAGAGTCGGGTCTGGGACATCACGATGTAGTTCTCGGCCATCCCGTCATAGATGGCCTAGACTTAATCCTCATCCTTGGCGAAGTAGGAACTGCCACAAGAAGCATTCACCAGGCCCTGCAGCTCTGGTGTCAATCCGCAAAAGAATCTCTGAACTAGATTCGGCTTTGAGATGGCATGGTGCGGGCATCTGTCAGCAAGCTCTCTGAACCTCTCCCATACCTCATGGAACTGCTCGTTGGGGAGCATGGAGAACTTGCTGATCAGGGCCCTCGCTGCATTGGTCTGCCCAAGTGGATAGTACTTGTTCAATTACTCGATGCGGAACTGCTCCCAAGTGTAAACAAATCTCCCCAATGCTTCAGCCAGTTGGCTGCTCTGTCAACCAGGGAGAAAGGAAAAGCCATCATCCGAATAGTATCCCCGTCCACATGGCGATCATGAATGGTGCTGCAGATCATCTCAGACTCCTGAAGATGAAGATGGGGCTCCTCTGTCGCGAGCCCGTGGAAGCAGGGGAGAAGCTGAATCGTCTGCGGGGGGAACTGAAGTCCCCCACGATCACTGGAAGTACAATCCACCGGTACGTAAGTGTCAATCCGGGGTTGTGCAACTCCCGCATCGGTCTCGGTTGATCTACTGCTGCTGCCGGCTGGACCGGCTCCTCCGACTGCTCTGGTATCTCTCCCTCTGCTGCGGCTCTCGATTGATCTCGCGTTGTCCTCAGCCTCTCCATCTCTCTCCTCATCTCCACCTTGAAAGCTCCCTGATCCCATATCAGTTACTGCATAGTCTCGAGGGAGGCTAACAGGGTGGTGTTGATCGCGCCCTGGTCCAACACATATGTCGTCGTCTCTGTCTCTGACCCTCGATGCGCTCCTCACTGCTAGCCATGGTCTCTGCAAAGGCAAAAGACCCAAACTCAGGTGCCGATAAATCATCTGTCTGTTGTCTCTCATCTGGCACTGGTATCTCAGAAGTGGAAGAAGGGTGGTCAAGGGGGAATAGGGCAATATCGAACTTGGGTTCGGAGAGCGGGTCTCGGCTCTCACGAACCAACCTAGATGAACGGGCCGGAGTGTTGAAAAGCGGTGCAGCCAAATACTGCCTAAGAGACCTCCTGCCCATCATCTTGATCTGGCGAGTAAGGCGGATGAGATCTGGAAAACACTCAAGATGAGCAAACAAAACCCCAGGTTCACCTACACAACAGAGAGCTGATGACCGTAAGAGATCGGTCGATTATCTTGTCAATTTTATTTTAGGTGATAATGTTAGTCTATCAGAGCGGTTAAGTGAGATGATGCGAATCCAATCCTCCCAACAGACTGTCCCGTATAAAAGGCCGATAGTCTTATCAGAGATTGGATATGGCTCTAGCCTAGTGTGCGGGTCGCTCTCTCGCTCATCCAAACCAGACAAGGAGGGGGTTTCTCTCCCCAAGACCAATTTTTAAGTGAAGTGTCTTTTAGGGTCAAGTGTGTTTAACAGTCCCAATTTTATAATTTTCCTTTTTATGTATTTTTCAATCAAGCAACGCCGAACGAATTTTTCAGTTCTCTAGTTATTTAAGTCCAAAAATAGGGGGAGAAGACGAAAAAGCCGATGCGCGAAGAAATCAATGATGCATGCAGAGTAAGAGGTGTGTACCTGACTTCAGTAGTCTACATGCAAAGTAATCCGCGCATAAATGTAAAGGTAGAAAATAAACTACCTATATGATGCACGAGAAACCGACCTTAGACAGAGCAATTTCTATACGATAAGAACAGTAGCCGGGCACTCAAACCTAAGTCCGCAGTCCTATCTTGGGAGCTACTCGGTGTCTGCCACAACGGATCCTACCAACGTTGTATGTGACTCCTCAAAGCATGTGGACTAGATTCTAAGTAATCCGACTTTTCTTGTGAATTAATTAATTAGGTCCAATTATGATCTAGTAGGAACATGCAGATAATTAGGGATTGGATCCTAATCAATTACGTCACAATCAAGAGAAAATCCTAAGCTAAGGTCAAAACCATGTAAATCATATAAGCAATTAATAAAAAATACAAGAAAACTAAAATCGACGAAAATACAGTGAGGTCCTCGGAGCACACTGGTGCTCGGCGAAACAGACCCCGATATCACCAAAGTCCAAGTCCAAGTGTCTTTGTATTATTACAATAAAAGTCTGCAGAAATATAAACTACACTACGGCTATGGCTATCTACGCTAAGCTATGGTTATTTGCGCGGCTCTTTGCGCGGCTCCTACACTCCTGCTCAGCTCCTCGCACTCTCCTGCGGTTCTATGCAGAAAAGAGCTGCCTCCGACTCCTACGATTGCGTCGGCTTCCGAAAAGCCGTCTCGATCCTCAGACCCTCACAAGAAAATAAGACAGAAATGTGTCAGACCAGATTATTATAAAAATACGCCAATAAATCAGAATAAAAATATATGTACAACTATGGACAAAAAGCCGTGAAAAGGAAAACCGCGAAAATAAAAAATGACTACTAAGTCGTACTCCTCGGCAACGGCGCCATTCTGATGAGCCAGAATATCCCCCAAAATCCAGAAAAAGGAAAAATCAATCAAGGGTCGTTGAGACCTGGATCTCATATATCAGACTCAACAATAAAAATAAACCACCAAAATCAAAGTAATCAGTCAAAAACCGAATAGCGGTCTCGCTATTTATTTAACCTGGTATAGCGACCAGGGACGGACACAAGGAGCACGGCTTGGCCAAAGAGGCCTACGAGTTAGTCGAAAAAGTAAATAAAATAAAGAAAATGTTTTTGGTGGATTTTATATTTTTAATTTTTTTGTAATTTTTAGTTATGAAGAAAATACAAAAAGAAGGCAAAAAGAACACAATCAATATGAAGAAAATACAAAAAGAAGGCAAAAAGAACACAATCAATGATTTATTTACCACACAAAGACAAACCAGAAAATAAAAAAAATTATTTTTGGGTTTTATATTTTTTATGTGTTTTTGATATTTTTTTAGAAATTTTATGATTTTTGGATTTTATAAAAATGAAATAAGGTAAAAACAAGGACTCAATGTACAACCAGACTTGAAAGGTTATTTATAAATATATAAATAACCTAATAAAATTTGGAAACAATTTTTATGAAAACTAGAAATAAAAACTAAGCTATAGGAGAAGAAATTGCATTTTTTTATTTTTTAGAATTTTTAATGATTTTTATAAGATTTTTAGGGTTTTTCAATTTTTAGGTGTTTTATCAATCTAAATTAAGCAAAAATTATATTGAAGCAAGAAAACATTAAAACCAACAATACCTAATTTTTGTAGAATTTTTTGATAATTTTTAATATTTTTAGTGGATTTTCCAATTCAAACAGTAGCAAAAATAGAGGTTTTTGATTCTTTAAAAATAGCAAACAACAATAAAAATGTCCCCAAAAATTAGTGAAATTTCTATACAGTGTTAGAAGTCGCGTATTAAAATTTTACCAATTTGGAGTTGATTTGATGTTTTATTCAATCATAAAACAAGACACAACATACAGGACCTATTCGGAAGAGAAATAAATTTCAAGGGCTTAAAAATAACACATGCAGAAAACCTAGGGGTTCAAATGTAAATTTCACGCTAATTCAGCACATGTTCCAAACAACCACGCACAGGGGCATATATGCAATATTCAAAACATAAAGTTCATTTCATAACATTCATAAAAACCCAAGCCCTAAACACGCAAAAAGCCCACAAACGTCACGTGTCGAAGCACGTGCATCCACAAAACAAGGACTAAAGTGCAAATACAATAAACTACATGTCTTGATATGCAAATTATCCAAGTGTACTAAATTATTTAATAGACTAAACAATAACTGAAATAAAGAGCAGGGGGTCGGGCGCAAGTTACCCAGCCAAAGCCCGTGCGGGTCGCGTGAGGCGTGACGTGTCAGGCAGTGAATGGCGGTGGACATGCGACGCTGATGATGCCCCCTGGCAGATCTGACGGTCCGGACGAGGGTGTGAACGTGGGGTGCACGTGGCCGTCGGATCGTGGATCTAACGGCCTGATCCTGGCAGACCTCGAACGTCTCAGATGGCAACTGGAAGCGAGGCATGATCCCACGATGGAGAGGGGGTCTGAATGAACTCCTCCCCGGCGAACTTCGTCGGAGAGCTGGTGTGGCTGTGTGCATCCGATGGATGATCGGCAAGAGGGCTTCTACGCGCCTCGTCGCTCCACGTCTGGTGGTGGCTGCTGATGGAGGTCCCAACGGTCCAATCCTTCGGTGAGGGATGGAGAGACCTGGGAGACTCTAGCGAGGGATGCAAGATGCGACTAAGGGGGGTATCTCATGCTTATTCACCTGCAAAGAAAGTTCGTGCTCAGAGGAAAACTCCGACATGGGTTATTTGAGAAACAGCAACGGGAAGCGTGGTGGTTTGGCGAAGGGGGATCCCGGCGGAGGCGGCGGAAGGGACCTAGCCCGATCTTGGCTCAGATAGCCAAGATCGAGGTGATCAGGCCGTGGAAGGAGGGTGAAGATGAGTCGAGGTGTCTATCTGTACGGATAGGGTAAGGTGACGGGGCTCCGGCCATTGGGGCGGAGCTGGTGTCGCAAGATCAGAAGGATTGAATCTACTCGACGAACTAAAAGCTAATGGAAGTACCTGATGGTCGGACGCGTCTAGGATGGAGATGTTGAGTCTCCGATGGTCTTCGCCTCGATGGAGCGACGCCTCCAGAGGCTTGGGTTGCGCTGGCGGTGGAGCTCGACGATGATGGTCGTCAGACCTAGGGCAAACGCCTCCAAGTCCTCGCTGTAACACGCTCAACCACTCGCTGTCACTCGAGGATGATGGTGGAGATCACTGGAGTCGAAGACGGGAGCCAAAGGTGCGGAGGAATGCGGCTGGAGCGGAGGTTATATACAAGTGCAGATCTGATAAGATGGGAGTGGAGCACGCGGATCGATGCACAAATCCCTAATAAGATGCCCGGGCGTAAATCTAGGATGTGAGCTTGTCAATCGGAGCCCGGGGTTTGGGTGGATGGCGATCGGATCACTCCAGGGAAATTGGGCGAAATCGAGTCAGCTCAAGGTCCGCGAGAAGATGTTGTCCTGGGGGGAGAGTTGATCGGGGGTCAACATCCCCCGTGGACCAATGGGAAAATTCCGTTGGAAAATTATTTGAAAATTCAAAATAAAATCGAAAAAGGTTTTATTTCAAAGTATTTTCAACATGAAAAATGTTTATTTATTTTCAAAGTATTTTTTACTGTTTTTTATTTATTTTTTTGAAAAATAAATTATGTATATACATTATATTATATTAAATACAAGTATATGTATCTATGTTTTTTATTTTATTTTAGTTATTTTATTTATGTATAATTATCCCAATTTTATATTTTATTTATTTATACCATAAAATTTGGGATATAGAATAATTTTTATTTGATTTTTATTAATTATTTATGAGGGTAAAATAAATAGTTCTTTTATTTTTATATACATGGTATATGTACACTGGGGAGAGAGAAATTATTTATTTTTTTTAATTTTTCTCATTTTTATTTTATTTTTATAAATATATACAAATTGTGAGAAATATATAAATATTTTTATTTTATGAAAATAAATTATATACATAAGAGGGGGAATATCTGTACATAGATGAATGGCCCTATCTCTCTCTACTTGTTTTATTTTACGGTGAGGCCAATGATTGGCCTTCCCTTGGGTTCGGGTCACTCAATATTAATTTTAAGTATTTCCCTATTTTTCTTTATTTCTTTATTCCTTTATTTTTGCGCAAAAATATGTTAATTATGGCTATTTACATGAAGCATGCATTTTGACAATTTATTATATTTACAAATAATTACATGGTGTTTTGCAAAGATTTTTAGCTAAAATAAAGGAATAAAGAGTGATGAATGGGGATTCATCAGGGCCCAAATGCAAAAACTTATCGATTTTATTCGAATATTTTTTGATATTTTTAATAAATAGTACTAGGTATAAAACAAAGTTTAAAAGTGAATTTGGTCCCTTTGGAATTTTCTATAAATAGTTTTGAACCTTGGAAATCGATTTTATGGCTTTTCCGATTCATTACAATCTTTTATTTTTGTTTTGAATTATTTTTTTGATATTATATATACATATATTATATTTTTATGATCAATTTTTATAAATAAGCAATTTGATTTGGGATGGTATCAGTGAAAATAAAATAGTTAAAATACTTATAATGTGAAATATTTTAACTATATTTTTGATTTTGATTTTCTGGATATTTTTATAACTTAGGATCCTTATCTCTCCCTACTTATTTATTTTGTCGACCACGTCAATATTGACCTGGTATCAGGATTAGGATCAGTCTATATATATTTTGTATCTACAACATTTATTACTTTATTTTCCTTTTTCTCTTAATTCTTTTTTGGGTAAAATAAGTGTTAAATAAATAATATTAATAATTATAGTTAGATTGATAATTAGTTGGAATTAGTTGTCATTTACATCTATTTTAAGGACTTTAGCCAAAATGAAAGAATAAAGGTAATGAATCACGATTTCATCATTCCCCGATACTTTACCTTTGCTAGTTCCTTAGCAAACACTTATTCTATAAATAAGTGCAAGTACAAAAAAAAGAGAAAGGAAAATAAAAGAACTTAGAACATACTTGTTTCGTAAATTGAATCTTACTTCACCTAAAATTTAGAACTTGTATTAGGCCTTTGGATTATTAGTGTGTGGGGACTTTATTAGAATTAGGATTTAAGCCTCGACAACCCTCAAGTTCCACAAATCATTATCCAGGTTCACCTTAACAACCAATCCAGATCCACCTATTCACCATGCAAACTTTTCAGCTTTGAAAGCAATCTGTATTGTGCGTGAAAGGTCTCTTATGAAAGGTCTCTTATCAGCTTTGAAACCCATTATCCAGCTTATCTCTTCCTGCTCTAGAGAAGCGAAGAAACCACACATCCCAATAATACACTCCCATTGGGCCCTCATAGAGCTACTCGATCCTCGAGGAGGGGGGTATTTCCTTCTATGGTCAGGTCGTGCTCTGTTCACAATCGAATAGAGGAAGAAGAAAGAAGAATGAGAAGAGAACTGGAGTGTGATCAGTGTAATCACATCTCCTATGAAGTGTGACCAGTTTAGCCAATTCTCCACTAAGACAAGAGTATTTTTGAAGCTTGGCCATTGTGGTTATTTTGATATTTGGTGTGATTGGCTTCTTTTTGGTAGAGATGATTGTTGCACCGTATAGGAATTTTATGCCCCAATGGATATAACATCTTTTCATTCCGTCTATTTTTTGGGGTATTGGAAAAATTGTGCCTGCAGATCCTTCCCTCATTAGAAGCTTTATTTCAACCCCAATCTCTCTCGTCTTTAGACGTTAGTGTCACTAGACAAAGGATGGAATTCGCAACTCCATGCAAGTCGATCTAAGTGTAGAGTGCATGAGTTCACAATTGGTTCAAATGGAGAAGATCTAAACGGATGACATCATGTGTCCTACTTAGGCACTTTCAAGTTAAATTCCGAATATGATTTCATGGAATCCAAAGAATTAAGTCTAAAAGACTTGAAGGGTCTCAATTCCAGTTTCTAATAAAGCCTTTTTAGAATTAAGTGGATTAAGTCTTAAACCAAGCTCCATCTCTCGGACTTAAATCCATTTGATTCAAGAATCAGACCTGCTCTAAAAATATGCCAATGAATGCTAAATTTTTTTATGAGGTACATTTTTCATATTAAACTTTTTAAATGATTTTTGAAGAAATTTACAAAATTTATTGAATTTTAAATCTTTTTAATTTTTAGCGTCTTTTTGAAAGAGTTAATGGATTGACTTAATTTACATAAATTTTACACGAATTATATATATTTTTTACAAAGGATTTTATACAACTTTTATATCCAAGATTATACGGCTTTTATACAAGAATTTATATAAGAATTTTATATTTTTTAAATAATTAAGGATTTTATCAAAGTACCTTACAACATTTTTATATACAACTTTTAAGCCCTTTTTATAAGTCATATTTTTTACGGTTTTCTCGCTACTTTTAAAATCCCAAAGTATACACCCATACTTTTAGAGAGACATATTATTAAAAATACGATAAAGTACAGATTATGGCTTCTAAAGTATATGTAATATATATACACACACGGCACCCCCCTATACTTAGCATGAATTATGCCCTCATACTGACCAAAGAAGAAGTATAGGAAGACATAACTCGGGCTAAGTATAGATTAGTAAAAGAATCCTATACTACAGTGACTCAAGGAATAACGAATAAATGAATAGAAATCAATCATCTCCTCTGTACTTAGGATCAAGTAATCCCAATGATAGCAGACTCAAAACTGAAGATGATCGAGGTCAAGAGAATGTACACACTGAACGACTCGGCTTGTTCCCCCCATACTTAGGATAAAATATCCCTAAGTATAGAGATGAATATCAGAAGATGAGGGACAAGAGAGAGAGAAAATAATGCAAAAACCGAAAATGATTAAAATAGGAAATGAGTGATATTACCCCCCTTATATTTAGGGTAAAGTATACCCTAAGTATAAGCAACGATAGGGCTAATAGAACAAAATGATATGAACAACAACAATGTCTACATCCCCTATACTTAGGATAAAACACATCCTAAGTATAGCAAAATTCTCTATGAAACCTAAGAGTGTAAAACAAATGGAAGGAAGAAAGAAAGAAAATCAAAAGTATATACAAAGTGATCTAGAAAATCAGGTATGAGATGCAGACTATAAGAGTGAAAAGATCATCTCATACAAAATAGATAGGGGCAACTTCAATAATCAGCGGTTCATGATTGAGAAAAGGCTTCAACCGCTGACCATTAACTCGATAGGTGGAACCAAACGACAACCCGGATATATTGATGCTTCCATTGTCCTACACCTTTCACACAAGATATGGGATTTTCCACTTGCTCTGAAGTATCCTAAAAATAGCTTTAGTCATCGAATAGCTAGACTTTCTAATTAGGCTCAAACTGCCTGTGGCTGATGTGAGAATCATGCCACTCTTTCATCTGCTCTTTGTAATGAAGGCTACTCGTGAAGGCTTCATCTCTCAATTCTTACAGGACTTCCAGTTCAGTCTGCCTCTGATCTTCCACATCATATAGGCCAAAGATAACTTCTTTCACTGCCCACAAAGATCAGTGCTTGATTTCAACAGGTAAGTGGCATGGCTTACCATAAACGAGTCGAAATGGAGATGTAACCATTGGAGTTTTGAAGGATGTTCTATAAGCCCAAAGAACCGAGTCCAAAAGTTGCAACCAATCCTTTCGATCTAGGCAAACAACATTCTGCAAGATCGTCTTGATCTCCCTATTCGATACCTCGATTAGACCATTCATCTGAAGATGATACGGAGTAGCAAACCGATGATATATGTAAAATTCATTAACAAGTGCTCTTACCTTGTCGCTGATGAAGTTGCTACCCTCGTCTAATATCAGAACTCTAGGGACCCCGAACTGCGTAATGATATGCTTTCTCAGGAACTTGCAACTATGTTCACATCAGCGGCTTGGGCAAGAATAGCCTCTACTAAAAACTCACATAATCTACATCTAGAAGAATGTACTCGAACACTTGACTTTTCAGGAATGAGACCATAAAGTCGATACCCCATGCATTAAACACTTCACAGAAGTGAATCGGCTACGTCAACATCATGTCTCTATGTCCACAATACCCATTGTCTAACAGTCAGTACATCTCTTTATGAATGCATGGGCAACTGCAACGAGCATAAGCCACCAAAGGCCCGGACTGGAGCACCTTTTGTGTTGTCCTCTTCCCTGAATGGTGTCCTCCAACTTCTAATATATGGCAATACATGAGGACACTCTGGTATTCCTCTTGAGAAATACATTGACGACCTACGAAATCTGCTCCTTCATGATAACGGATCGGATCCTTCCAATGGTAAGACTTGGCTTTCGTGAGGAAAGTCTCAAGTCTTATCTGAACGAAACTTGTGGAACTTTCTTATCAACAACAAAGTTCACAATGTCATCATACCATGGCAGTGAGGCGACATCAAGAATCGCCTCTTCGGGGAAGGTCTCGGTAATGCATCAAACTCATAAGTTGTCGGGTGATTCTAACTAGGAGAGGTGATATGCCACTACATTCTTGACTGCAGGATTATCCTTGATCACAATATCGAATTCCTTGAGTAGAAGGATCCATCTGGTCAGACGCAGCTTGGAATCCTTCTTATCCATTAAGTACATGATGGCGGCGTGGTCAGTAAAGATGGTCAACTTGGATCCTAAGATGTGGGATCTGAATTTGTCTAAGGAAATACTACGATTAGCATTTCTTTCTCTGTAACAGTGTAATTCCGCTGGGCAGAATCCAAAGTCTTGCTAGCGTAGTGTATGACATATGGATGGCCATCCCTCCTCTATCCCAAAACAACCCCAACAACAAAATCCGAGGCATCCGTCATGATCTCGAATGGGAGAGATCAATCAGGAAGCTGAAGGAAAAGACCCTCTACAACCATGTTCTTGAGAGTTTCAAAAGCCGAAAGACGCTTATCATCTACAATAAACTCGATGTCTTTCGTAAGAAGATCAGATAACGGTCACACAACTTTGTTGAGTTCTCGTATGAAACGTCGGTAGAGACCGACATGCCCGAGGAAAAATCATAACTACTTTAGATTGGACGATGTATTGAGTTTCTTTATGATGCCCACCTTGGTCGGGTCCACCTCCATGCCCCTATTAGAGATTATATGACCAAGGACCGTCCCCTGACTCATCATAAAATGACTCTTCTCCCTAAAAAGAATGAGGTTAACCTCCGTACACTTCTGAAGCTCATGATCTAGAATATAAAGGCCTGAATCAAAATCATTGTCATATAACGAAAAATAATCCATGAAGACCTCCAAGATATCTCCCATCATGTTCGCAAAGATAGAAAGCATACACCTTTGGAATGTAGCTGGAGCATTACATAATCCAAAGGGCATCTGTTTGAAAGCTTACGTTCCAAACGGACAGGTGAATGTTGTATTTCCTTAGTCTTCAAGGGCAATGGCCACTTTATTATAAAAAGTAATAATGGCTCTTCCCAATCAACAGTTTGATGATCTAATCAATGAATAGTAGTGGGAAGGGATCCTTCTTAGTCGCCTGATTCAAACGTTTGTAGTTCACACAGACATGTCAAGAAGTCATTACTCGAGCAGAGATCTCCTCTCCGTACTCATTTATCATTGTAGTGATACCTATTATCTTGGGTACCACATGCAACAGATTGAGCCATTTCGAGTCAGAGATGGGATAGATAAAATCAGCGCTCCACCACTTGGATATTTCCTTCATAACCACCTCTTGAAGATTTGGATTCAGCCTGCGCTTAAACTCACAAGATGGTTTGGTGGCACCCTCAAGAAAGATGTTGTGGAAGCACAGAGACGGACAAATTCCATGGAGATTAGCTATTGACCACCCGATTGCCTTGCGGTTCTTTTCAATAATCTCCATAAGATGTGATTCTAGTTTACTGGACAGATTGGTAGTGATGATGATCCGAAACATTTTAGACTCTCCTGCAATGAATTGGTATTTCATATTCTGAGGTAGAGGTTTGAGCTCATGGGGAGAAGGAACATGAAGAGCTAGTTTGACTAGAGCCTAGGTATATGCAACTAGGTCTGTCTGCGTAAGCTCGACCTGCTCTGACTTAGAAAGATCAGAAAATTGTTAGATATTATTATCTGATTTGGTTTCCAAGCTCATTGTAGACTTTGTATATGAAGTCTGAAGTGTTAAGAATTCAGTAAAACACTACGAATCAACATCTTCGGAATTCGATTGATCTGCAGGTAATTGACAGCTATAATTGTTTACTTCTGACTTGGAGGGATAGAGAATATCAGAATGATATGAAAAAGACTCGTAATCATCTCCATCAAGCTTTTCACTATTCGTATCAAGCACTGTGTTTTCCATCCTCCCATCATATGCTATTTGAATCTCAGCCTCTACTACAGCTATGATCAAAGATTGGGTACTAGGTGAAAAACGAGATTGCGAGAGCCGCTAAATAGTGGTCTGACAAATCAGACTCACTGTTGCTGATGCGACTACTCAAGCCTTCCCGTTCGTCAACAATTAACCCACACAATCAATCAGGCAATCAATAGCAAGGATTAAAATTTATTATACCCTACTAAAAATGTACAATGGCAAGCAAGTAGGGGTCGAACAGAGGAAACAAAGGTGCAGAGTATAGACAAAAGTCCAAACCTAGGTCTAATAAACTACTTAGCCAATCTAATTCTTTTTGTGGGTTTTTAAATATATTTTTTTAATTTTTAATTTTGTATTTTGATTTTTAATTTTCTAATTTTTGTAATTTTATATTTTATATTTTTTTTCAATATTGGAATATATAATCTATATAATAAAAGGGATAACAAAATATTTACAAAAATATGTAAAAATAGCCAAAAAATTCAGAAATAAAATCTTTTTGGTATTTTTATAGTTTTTTACTGTTTTTGTGATTTTTGGGTAATTTTCAGAATGTTTTTGGTATTATTAATTAGCAAAATAAAAGAAAACAGGGAATAAGCTACTGGCTGGGGTAAAATGGTATTAAAAATATCAGACAGCCACCAAAAATTTCCAAACTAATTTTAAATAAAGAGAATAAAATGTAGAACCTAACAGAACTTGAGTTTCCATTTTTTGAGTTTTCTTTTATTTTATATATTTTTTGGAAGTTTTTGTGTATTTTCAAATTTTTAAGGTTTTTCTTTTGAGATTTTTAGTGATTTTTGGACTGACACTAAAATAGATTAAAATACACGATAGGTATTTTTTTTGGAATTTTTAGAGGTATTTTAATATTTTTTGGTATTTTCTAAGCTAGACAGTAGGCAAATAGCAAGTTTTTGATTTTTAATAAATATGAAAGTGCAATAAAATAAAACAATAAAAATAAGGTGTGAAAGTCTAAGCAATAGGAGCTTAAATTTAATTTTTCGACTTAAAATGATACTCCAAATAAATAGATCAAGCTCACAAAAATGTCACAGCCTGGCAGGGGTATAAGTGCAAATAATTAAACATCTAGGGGCTTAGGTGCAAATTTCACCAAATACACACGCGAAGCACGTGTTCTGTCATTCACAGGGACATATTTGCAAATATTAAAAACCGGCGGGGTAAACATGCAATTATCCCAAAAACATATTGAAATAACTGCACACAGGGGTATAACTGCAAATAGTAGAAAGTTTAGGATCAAGAATGCAAAATGCCTAAAATGCACGCGCCCCAGTCACGTGAGGTCACGTGGCGCGGACTAAAGTTCAAATAAAGTAAGTTCAGGGGCCTAAGTGCAATTATTACAAAATTATAAACTGCAGATGAAAGTTTTACGGCTAAAATGTAAATACAAAAACACGTGGGTTTAAGATGCAAAATACCCACGGTGCTGATCGTGCGGCCGAGGGAGCTTCACTTGACACGTGGCGTGCATCGGACGCGCGATGACGCTTCGGCCAGGACGGCTAGGATTAGATCTTGGCGGTGCGATCGGACGGTGGTGAGAGGCCAAGATCCAACGGCGGCTGTGGCATCTGGAGGGGACTCCTGATCCGACGGCAGGGAGATGTTCACGAAGAACACTCCCCCTCGACGAGCTTTGGCGGGCGATTGCGGCCGACACACGGCCTCTCCGGCCCTAGGATCAAGGGCAAAATGATCCTGGGGCCTCTCCGCGTCTGAAGGAGGTCTCAGGCGAGCCTGAGATGGCTTAGCGTGGCCGGACGGTGGAGACGACCTGGGGAGCTGCTCCTGGGGACTTCGAGGCATGATGGAGCCTTCTCTTGGGCTCTGATCTGCAAGGGAGAAGCACAAAAACCAGGCGAGGCGAACCGGGGGTTTCTCGGGTCGAATGGGTGAGGCGAACTGCTCGGGCGTGGAGCTCCGGCGAGCGGCGGAGAGGGGAGCTCTGATGGCTCTATCTGGGCGAGATCGAGGTGAATGGAGGGGTGGAGCGTGATGACGGAGTGAAGGGGAAGAGGATGGAGGCGATCTTGGCGGCAGTCGATAATCGAGGTGGCCGGAAAATGGAGGCGGAGCTAAGCTCCGCCGTGGGCTTTGATCGGGGATTCACGGCGGTTCACGCGAGAACAATAAAAACTGCTACTAGGCGAATCTAACCTACGCTAAGGCTACAAGAAAATGGCAAAAGAAGGAGGTGAGGCTCACCAGAGGCGTCGGGAAGAACTTCGCGGCGGAGCTTCAGCGAGGGTCGGATCTACTTCGATTCGACACCAACTGACTCGAACGCCGGCTCGATTCGACTCCTGCTGTCACCAGGAACACGAAGGGCTAGGGGTTTGCGGGTGATTTTGGCGGAAGAGAGATCAAAATTCGAATCAAATTCGGGGGATGTCTTTTGAAGGGTTGACGGGCGGCGTGGAAGACGAGGGTCCAACTCCTCATTCAGTGGTCCTCAACCTCAGAAATCACTTGGGCGTGAATCACCACTAATCAAGGAGCAAAAACGCAGAAATCATCAACATGATTTGGTGCAAGGTCAATCCTAGAAAAAGGCGAGAAGAAGAGACAAAATGGTCTTATGACAGGTCTAGAGGAGGAGGTCAGACAGTTGACCGAGGTCAACTGTCAGACCAACCTGGTTGGTCCACGTGGACCAACTAGGAAAAATCCTCTAAAAATTATTTCAAAAATCGTTTAAAAATAAAAAATGGATTAATTACATTTTGGTTACAAAAAAATGTTTATTAATTTATGAAATATTTTATTATTATTTTTAATTATTTTTATGAAATATATTTTTACTAGTTTACTTTTGTATCCCTTATAGGTATATTACCTATATATTTTAGTCTTTAATTTTTATTTTGTGTATTTTAATTTTATTATTTTTATTTATTATTCTATAATTATAAAATACTTTTATACACATAAATATATTTTTCTTTTATTTTATTGATGTGTTTTGTATATTAAATAAAATATAAGTAGGTATTGTATAGGTATGTATATACGTATAATACCTGTGTATTTTATATACATTTATTTTTATTTTGAGTTTTATTTGGGTTTTTCTTCCTGTTTTGATTTACATAATTATTATAAATAATATTCACAAAATTATAAAAATATAAAAATACAAAAATAATAATTAAAGAACAAATTGAATATTTTAAGTTGTACAGGTATACAATGTGGGTCCAAAACCGAACTTTCAAACCGTAGCTCTGCCAAATGCGAAACCACACCATTAAATAGACTATTTTATTCTAAATACAATTAAAGTGAGTTTGCTGCATTTGGAGTTTTCATTTGTGAGATACATGTCTGGGAAGTTGGGATTCTGGATTTTTATTCAGACCATAAACTTTTATCTATACATTATTTTTCAGTGAAATCAATTTTGTATTTTTCTATATAAAAATATCTACAACTTTCATGTACAAAGTTTCTTTATTTGATGCACAAAAAGTGGAACCAAAAATAGGTCCCAAAATGAATAAATAAGGAATGAAATAGAAGGTATTTTTATTGTATTTTAACCCTTATCTCACCCTACTTTATTCCTTGTCGACCTATTCATCAAGATGCCTAGGTCTCGGGGTTTCGGGTCATAAAATATTTACAATATTTTATTCTTTTTCTTTTCTTTTCTTTATTCTATAATTTTGGCATTAAAAACAGTATTCTATACACTTTTTACACACATATGCATGAATGCTAAATTGCTCTATTTAATGTCATTTTCAGGAATTTGCTAGGATTTTTGAGGCCAAAATGATAGAATAGAGATGATGAAATGTGGATTCATCACTAGGTTCAGACCAGACGAATTCATCATCTATTTGTATGAAATCACATCCTGATGACTATCGGGTTCGTCATCAGATGCTCTTTCTAACTCAGCTGATTTGGATTGTTGGTCTTTGATCGTCTCTATATGTATACTTTCGCCTAAGATGCAAAAGTACTTCTTCCCGGTACCATAGTCGGAAACGATCTTTGCCGTTGCTAGAAAAGGTCATCCTAATATGATTGTGGTATTAATCACACATTTAGGGATCACCATGTCCAACACATTGAAAGCCCCACAGGGGAATTCCAAACCTTGAATGGGACAACATTGTCTTCAATTAAACCCTTAGGCCTCTTGACTGATCTATCAGCAAACTGCAAAGACCATTCGGCTTGGTGGAAGAGGTCCAAAATCGAACATGTCGAGTAAGGAATAAGTAAGAAGATTAATAGAAGATCCACTATCTAATAGAGTAGATTAAAATTCTGATCGAGGATCTCACATCTGCATACAGAGCTCCAAAAAGAGTGAGTTGGATCATGAACTGTTTGATCATCTCTTTCTTCAAGATCATTCATTTGAATCTTTTTGATATTTTCTTTTTTCGCCTTTTCCTAAGTAGAGTGCTTTGGAAAAAGGAATCTCTACATCCTCCCGGTTAATATGTACAACAGGAGGATCATAAGAAGAAGAAGGAAATGTTTTTACAATACAGGGACTTGCACTTCGTGAATTATTAGAGAAAGATAGAGATGATCAACTATCTTGTTATTTCTCTTTCGAGTTCTTCTCTTTTCTACATTTTATTGTGATTTTCTCTCATCATCACTGTACACAAAGAAAGGTAAAGTAGTATCGGTGTTTGGCTCTGGCTGCTCTTCAGACTTGGTGGCTTCATCACCACCATCTTCAGCATCAAAGGGATAGGTGGATTCGACACTGCCATCAATGTCCCTCAACAGACTCGCTTGTATCCTCAGGTATATCCTCATCAAGCTTAATTGAGTCTTCGCCTACTGGCATCCAACCACTCCTAAGAGAAATGAAATCAATCTCATCATAGAAAAGATAGTTATATGAAAATACCTGTGATTGGAGGGTGGGATCCGTCAATTCTACTTGCTTTGACTTTTGTTTCAGGTTGTTAGGTTTTGATTCTATCAGAGCAGGCGAGGCAGACTTCCCTTTAACCAGATCTGTGACATGAGTTTTAAACTCATCCATTTCTCACGTAAAAGCAACATGTTGGTCGGTGATTAGAATGGCGAGATATTCTAGTGTTGGGTTATCATGGAAGGGACCATGAGACCCAGATGAGTCGCCTTGTTGGTACTGAGGCTGCTGCTGAGCTGGATGTTGTGGAGGGTAATTGTGATGACACTGAGAAGGAATAAGAACTCTACTCCACTGATTGTGTTGGTAAGGATGAGGATTGGAACGCTGTTGATGTTCTCTGTTCTACCCCATCGGTGTTTGGGGTAGCTGCTAGAAAGAGGCACCTCCTGTAGACCAACGGAAACCAAAGTGATCACGACATATCGCTGGTTGTTGCAACTGGTTGTACCATATCCAATTGACCTTAGTCAATGACTCATGTATCTTAGAGTAAACTGTAGGCATTGATGCCAATGGCTGATCGCTCTGATACACCACCATCTGAGTATTAGATGATGGCGTCTACTGATGTTGTAGGTACACCGAAGACTGGTAAGTCGACAAGAGTGCACATGGTAGATGTGCTGAACTGGAGGTTGCAAAATATCCCTCGGTCTTGGCTTCCTAAATCAGCCTGTGATCTGGGAAGACTTATTAGAATCTGCTTGAATCTCTTGAAGGCACATAATCTGTGTCTTTAGATCACTAAGGCATCTCTCAAGCTCGTCGAGCTTGTCTAAATTTTTGCACTTTTTCTCGATGATTTCCATGCGATCCAACTTCTGAAAATTGATCCCCATATCAACTAATGAGGATGCGATAGGTGTCGAGACAATAGAAGGAGTCCCTTCGATTTGTGCCACTTGGAAGTGCTGGTGATATGTAGGTGGTTTTGTCTGATTATAGACCCGAATCTGGACATTGTGGTATAGTTCTCTACCATTTTCTCATAAATGGCCCATACCTGGTCCTCGTGCATCGAAAAATAGGATCCATCGCAAGATGCATTCACTAGTCCATGTAACTCTCGCCCACTAAAGAAACTTTATACAAGAGTTTGCTTTGAAATTTCATGATAGTGACACCAATAAATGAGCTCTCTAAAATAACCCATGCCTTGTGGAACAACTCATTCCTGATCATGGTGAAATTACTGATCATGTCTCTGGTAGCATTCGTTCGACCAAGTGGGTAGTACTTGTTCAGATAGGCAGTTTGTAGCTGCTCCCACATCGAAACATATCTCCCTAAGTGTTTCAACCAGTAAGTTGCTCGGTTTATGAGGGAGAAAGGAATGGCAATCAGTTTAATCGTGTACTCATTGACATGTGCATCGTGCACATTACTGCAAATGAGTCAAATTCCTAGAGGTGCAGATGTGGCTCCTCAGTAGAAAACCTGTGAAACATGGGAAGCAGTTGGATCATCTGAGGCCTAATATTAAAATTGTCGTGAATGACAGAGAGATGGATCCACCTATGAGTAGTAGTAGCTCCAGGGTTGTAGATCTACTACATCGTTCGAATCGGACCAAGCGATAGTCCCTCTTCTCCATCAGGTAGCACATGTTCCTCAATTCCTAGGTTCTCAGCATCTAGATTGTCTCTGTGTGCTTGCAGCTGAGTCAGCTCAGCTCTGACATCATTCATTAGTCTACCTTGCCTTGAATCTGATTATGCATAGCCTCGAGGGAAGCAAGTAGACTGTTATTGATCGCAGCCTAATATATGACAATTGATGTGGTCCGCGGTCCCTTTCCAACCATGTCTTATGGAAAAGAGAAAGAATCTAGATCAGATTCGGCTAGGTCAACATGTAATTGTTGACGGTTTCCTCGAACCAGAGGTGATGATGAGGGAGAATGGAAAGAATAAGAAATCGAAGAAAATCTTCCAGCGTTAGAGTCACGCCTAGAAGTAGCACCACGAGCAGATTTCTATTTGGGAAGAGAGATATTCCGAACCGATCTGGATGAATGGGTAGGTGCACAAGAGAGTGGATTGGTCAGAGTAGACCGAAGCGATCGCCTACCCATCATCTTGATAGTTATGGTTGATCAAGATCTCAAAGATAAAAGACTCACACCATAAGTCAAACACAAAGCGAACCCCGAATTCACCAACTTAACTCAGTGATGATCATAAAAGTTTGGTCGTTTATCTTTTCACATTTAGGGTTATTTGATAGGCAAGTCTTCTCACATTATTAGAGATGATAGGTACCCAAAACTTTCCCGAAATACTGTCCCGAGTTCTTACAAGAAATCACCTATTGTCAGCCAGTATGGGAGTAAGTACGGACCGTTTCTGGCTACCCGTGTTACTTAAGGATGGAGCCTTACACTGTATCCGCTAAACCTCCTAGTCTAATAAGGAAAGTCAGACAATTTCAGGCTACCCGAGAGTCCCCACTGAAGAGCAACTGATTAGATGCATGAACTAAGTAGTACTTCGAAAGAAGTCTAGACTCTAGCTCTACCTTAAGGGTCGTGTCTCAGTCACAGATATGAGAGTACCTGCAATTCATTCGTTGGGGATTTCTCTCGCAAATCAAGTGGAGTTCTTACGTTTTATTTTAGGGTCAGATAAAATTAGCAATCCCTGTTTTAATTTTTTGGTTATTTCTTTTTTGGAGTATTTTGAAATAATCATCTAATGTGTTTTTGTATTTTTGTTTTTGTCCTAAGTATACAAGCAACTAGGTGAGGCCTAAGAAAGCATCTACCTACGGTTGCGTAAAGAGGGGAAAATCAAGAAATCCTAACAAGCACCTATCCTCGAAAATCCGTAGAAAACCATTGAGAAAAACACGAAGCGAGAAAACCGTGGTGGGTGCCTGATGAATCTACATTTCATCATATTTATTTCATCAGTTTGGCCTTAAAAACTCTAGTAAATGCATGTAAATACCCTTGATTTGCATAATTTAGCATTCATGCATCATTGTGTAGATAGTGTATAAAATGGTGTTTTAATGCCAAAATTATAGAATATAGAAAAGAAAAGAAAAGTATAAAATATTGAAGGTATTCTATAACCTTAAACCCCGAGACCTATGCATCTTGATGACTAGGTTGATAAGGAATAAAGTAGGGGGAGATAAGGGTCCAAAATACAATAAAACCTCTTTTATTTATTTATTTTTTATTCACTTTTGGGACCTATTTTATTTTCCACCTTTTATACCTCAAATAAAGAAACATTGTACATAAAGTTATAGATAATTAAATATAGAAAAATACACAATTTATTTCATACAAAAAAAGACACATAATAAAAGATATGCTCATAATAAAATTAAAAAATCCCAACTTCCCAGACCCATATCTCTCAAGTATAAACTTAAAATATATCGAAACACCGTAGGTGTATATAACTTTTAATAAGTTATTTAATGAAGATGGTTTCATATTTTTTGGAGTTATGGTATGGAAGTTAGGTTTTGGACTCCTATTATATAGTTTACCCTATAAAAATAATCATTTTATTCATCAATTATTATTTTTTATAAATTTTTTATATTTTTTTAAATATTACTTATAATATATATCATATTAAAATTAAAACAAAACATTACATAATACTAAAATATGTATATAAAATACATAGGCAAAATACCTATATCTATATAATAAATAGACTTATTTATTTAAGTGTAAATATTACTTCAAAAAAATACAACAAAAAGATATTCAAGTATATAAAAATAACTTATAATTATATAAAATAATAAACTAAAGTAATAAAAATCAAATATACAAACTAAAAATAAAATACATAAAATATAGATAAATATACCTATTATTAACCCTAAAAATTAACTCATAATAAATAACCTCTAGAAAACAAAAATCATAGTAGAACAATATAAAACATAATAAACATTTTTATATTTATAATTAAAAAATAATAAAACCATTTATTATTGTTATAGATTTTATAAAAAAAATTTGGCAGAGTTTTTTCTGGTTGATCCACATGAACCAACCAACTTTCTTTGCCAGTTGACCTCAGTCAACTCTCTGACCAAGGCCTCCATCTGTCAGACCTACGTTCGAGCCATCTTTCTTGACTTTCTACACATTGATTCTTTCATCCTTTCGCATTGCTGTCTTCACACCTTTTCCTCCTCGTACATTGGTGATTCATGCCCAATCATTTCCTTGGGTTGTGGATCACTGATACGCTCCATATCCTTCAATCTTCCTCCCACCTCGTCACTTGTACAAAAACTCCCTCCTGACTTCCCTTGATATTTTGATTACCTTTGACCTTGCTTTTGCCTTTCTTTTGTTGTGCTCCAGACCGGGGAGATGACAACTTCCCTCCAGCATCTTGAGGTGGGCTTTGGCGAGCGTCTAGGGTCTTCCACCACCATCTCCTGGAGGCCCTCTCTTCCATCACCCCCATGGGCGTGCTACGGTGCCTTTCTGACCATTTTGAAGATTCCGGCATTTAGAGAAATTATATAGGAGGAGTTCGAGCTATTTTGTGCATCATAGCACCTCGGAGGAGGAAGAGCGGGGCCGGGGAAGCTCGCCTCGCCGGAGACGCTTCCCTGTTCCTCCCTATCTTCTTCAGTTGTTGGATTGAAGGTCTGCTCCAGAAAGCATGCCTACCATTGGATTCCGCCCACCTTCAGCTGTCAGATCATCGAACATGATCTAATCTAGATTGTCCATCATTGAAGCGTTATCGGCACGCGTGAGGCCGACATATGGCAAGTGAAGGAAATCTCGCCAACCGCCTGCAGGCAAGGTTTTGGCGTTTTGTATCCCTTCCCAAACATTTTTGTTATTTATTATCCCTTAAACTTTCCTAGATAGTTCAATTAGTGCTATGTAATTTGCAATTAGACCCTTACCTTTTTGTAATTACCCTTTGGTCCATGCCACGTCACCTCACGTGACCCCTCACATGAGGTGGTGATTTTGCAGGCGGACCCCTACAATTTTTGGCATTTATGTTTAGTCCTGAAAAATTTTAATTTTGCTACAAAGTTTTGGTAAAATTGCAAACCAACCACTGAGTATCTGATAATTGCTTTTTGGTCCCGCCAATGTGGCTCACGTGTTTATACATATGAGCTTGGCAGTTTTGTATAGAGGACCCGACAACTTATTATATTTCTATCCAGTCCTCTAAATTTTTATTCCAATTATAACTTTTTGTGGAGATTGTACATTGCCCCTTGATCTTATTTTTATTTACAAAAATGCCCCTACCATCATTGTAGTTTTTTCATTGTCTCTATTTATTTTAAATAGTAATTAATCTTGAAAAGATATAAAAAATAGATGTAGACTCATATTGCATTGTAATTTCATGTCATTATTTTATTTTGCATTTTAGATCCATTTTATTATCTATGAAATCAAAAAAGAGCCTTTTTGCCCCTATTTGCAATAGAAAATACATAAAAATATATAAATGGTTTGAAAAATTCCCCAAAAATGTATTTTGTGTACTTATGTATTTCTAACCATCAAACCAAAAATCATTCAAAAATACAAAAGAAAACTCTTAAAATTTAAAAAACCCAACTCTTAAAATTTTAAAAACCCGAAAGACACTTATAAAAATTTATAAAATTCTCAAAAATTCCAAAAATTGTGTTTTATGTTTCCTTTTCTCCATATTATTATCTTTATATTAAAATAATTTAGAGAAAGTTCTATTCTATTTTCTATTTTTTATCTCCATTTTAATTTCGGGTGTTTATTTATTCCCTTATTTAGGGTATTTTTGACTTTAAAAATATATAAAAATTTGTAAAATTATTTAGAAAATCATAAAAATAGTTAAAATTAATTAAAACCCAAAAATATTTTTTATATGTTTCTTTTTATTAATATTTATATTTATCTTAGTCCATATTGTATATATACCCTATTTGTAGTCTTATAAATATTATATCTCTTTTGTAAAATAGAAAAAGGAAAAATATATATATAAATATAAAAAGAAAATGTAAAAACAGAAAATTATAAATCAAAATACAAAAATAAAAAAATAAAAAATTTAAAACCCACAAAAAAGACACATAGACACATAATATCTCAATCACATTTTTGTACTTCATTGCCCCAATCTATATTTTTTGCTCCCTATATTCGACACTCTACACATACGTGTATGATATACACATCTTTGTTGTGCAGTTAAATATAATACATTTTTACTCCATATTTGCATTTTCATTTCTAAATTATTTGTTGTGGGTTAATTGTTGATTAATTGGGGTTTAGTATGAGGTCATCTCAACGACTATTGATCTGCCTTGTGGATTAACACGAGCTCCACAAAATCACAATTATCAAATGGCACCGTTGCTAAGGAGCAATGCCACATAGATTGGCATTATCTTTGATTGTGATTATTTATCTACAATTTCCCTTTATTTATTTTCTCTTTTCTTTGATATAATTGTTTAAGCTGTCTAACAGACCTCTCGTTGACTTTGTGCGAGGTACCGAGGATTGAGGGAGCGCTTTCCTCAAGGCACCTACGTGCCCACAAAGAAGCCGGTGTGAGACTCTTGACCTAAAGCCAAAGGAGACTCAGAGAGATTTTTGAAGACAGAGCTCCATTTTCATTTATTGTATTTATTTGTGTAATTTAAAGTGAGAAAGAGACCCTTTGATTGTAATAACATGGGCACTCTCAAGACACTCTACACTTCACAAGGTCTAGTGCCCGAGGAATTATTCCCTTGGGGGCCTTGTCGGGTTTGACGTGTTGTCTTCGCTTTTTTTCATTTGTTATTTGGTTTTGTTTTTCTTTCTTTTATTTGATTGAGCCCTAATTGTAGGATCTGCTTGTCGATAGATTAAGGCCAAACACCTAATATCTTTACATGTATCTATAGTATACGTTTGGACTTAGTGAAATCTATAAATTGTTATTTATTTAGATTTGAGATCGAGCGTCGAGAGAAATGTTATACATCAGTGGCAAGATCCGTTGTGGCGGACACCAATGCACTTCAGACTTCTAGATATTTAGCATATTGTTCTTTACGATAATAACAGTTACTCATCTAGTGCGATCGACTGCATTGCATATAGTATAGGTTTCAATTTTGCTGAGCATATTTGCATGTAGAGTGTTGGATGCAAGGTGAGCATTTCTCTTTAACATACATCATCGTTTCACCTTGCTTTGCTTTTCTGTCTCTACCTTTGATTTTGAACACCTAGGTGCCAAGTAAAATTGGCTCCTCGATAGGCTCATGCATTTCTTATTAAAAATCCAAAAAAGTGATAACAATAAAATTGGGACTACTAATATCTTGACCCTAAAAAAGATCAAAAAGAAAAATCATTGTCTTGGGTCGAATAATCCTCTCATTATGTTTGTTTTACATTGCTCACATACACATTATGGATTAGTGCCAAAATCCAATTCAGCCTTCCTAAGTGTTTGTACAAATTTTTGATTGCTAACCTAAGTTTAAACAAAGAAAAGATAAAAAGACCACACTTTTGCGATCTTCTCCGAGTTGAGTAGGTGAATTGAGGGGTGTGTTTGTTTTGTGTGCATTTGTTTGTGATTTTTGTGTGAATTCTAGATTGACTCTGTGCATTTGCACCTTCTTCTCATTCCTCTTGACTTCACCATCGTGCTCTCCTAATCATTTTTCTTTTGTTTCGAGATGGATGACTAGAGCGAATTTTATACGACCTTCACGGATCCTTTGTACCCTCTATTCGGTCTACCTTCTTTTTTCCAGGCGGACTTTGCTCCTATTTTTGTATATATACGCCTCAGCCACACTATCATACCTCATACTTTTATCCACATCCGCCTCCACCTCCATATTTGTCACCTTCACATCCACACGAGATTGAGCTATTGGAGTCACCTCTCAAGATGTCCACACTTGAGACTCTGTCCCAGTTCATGGAGCATATGAATTTGAGGATTGACGACCTCACTTGCCTAAATAAGAGCCCTATTGATGCTTCACGATATGACGTTATTGATTCATTTGAGGATTTCCATGATATCTTGCAATCGCAAAAAATACAAAAATGAAAAAAAACCTAAAATACAAAAATATTTCGGGAGACACATGATCGAGTCAGACTGTGAGAAGAGGTCCCATCCGCCAGATCATTAACCCACACACTCATTCACTTCATGTCCCACCTTTGATCCTTAGGATGCCACTGTACATACTTCTCTTGGCACTCCTTGTGTATATGTTGACGATCTCCTTTCTTGTATGGAGGAGGCTCAAAATAAAAAAAATTATTGACTGAACCCGAAGTGGTGGCCACCATTCATGAGATCATCCATTCCCCACTTCAACAGGCCATGACCCATTTATCTGCTCCTATTCCCTAGAAGAGAAAGCATAGGAGCAGACTTGAGCATCATATATTGACCATGGCCACTGCCCACACCAACACACATCGTCCCATTCCTAGGAAAAGGAACACTGCTACACCTTTTATCCGATGTGCCATCTCCGACTACACATGCGATCACACTCTCCTTGACGGCGGTGCTTTAATTAGCATCATACCCTTCTCGCTGGTATAATCTCATCGCTTAGGGCCTCTTAAGAAAACCATGATGATCGTTTAGTTTGCTAATGGATCAATAAAGAGGCCGAAGGGTATCCTTGAAAATGTCATCATTTTGATTCAGGACATGAGCTATACCGTTGATGAATCTCCATTTCATCACCTTTATTCTATCATTTTGGCCTTAAAAACCTAATAAATACATGTAAATACCTTTAATTCATGCATTTTAGCATTCATACATGATTGTACAAAATCTGTATAAAATAGGTTTTTTAATGCCAAAATTATAGAATAAAGAAAAGAAAAAGAATAAAATATTAGAAATATTTGATGACCCTAAACATCGAGACCTAAGAATCTTCATGACCTGGTCGATAAGGAATAAAGTAGGGGGAGATGAGGGCCATTTATTCTAAAAATCCCTTTTATCTATTCATTTTTATTCATTTTGGGACCTATTTTATTTTCCATTTTTTATATTTTAAATAAAGGAAATTCATACAAGAAAGTTGTAGATAATAAAATATAGAAAAATACAAATTAAGTTTACACAAAAATAATTTACAGAATTAAAGATAAAGTTTAAATAATATTCCAAAATCACAACTTCCCAGACCCATATCTCTCAAATAAAAACTCAAAATATATCAAAATTACCTTTAATTATATATAACTTTTAATAAATTTTTAGTTAAGGTGGTTTTATATTTTTTGGAGTTAAGGTGTGAAAGTTAGTGTTTGGACCCTTATTGTAGAATTTACCCGATTGACATATTCATTTTATTTATTATTTATTATTTTTATAACTCTATATTTTTATAATTCTGTTAATATTATTTATACTATATGTACATATTAAAAAAATATAACCATAAAGAAAAGACCCAAAAAATGTATATAAAATACATAGGTAAAATACCTATATTTATACCTATACAATTAATACATCAATTTACTTAAGTGTATATATTACATCAGAAAATATAATATGTATATGTATATGTATCTAAAATTAAGTTATAATTATATAAAATAATAAACTAAATTAATAAAATTAAAAATACAAAATAAAAATAAAAGACCATAATTATTCTACAAATATACCTATATATAACCCCTAAAAAGTAACTTGTCATAAATGACATCTAAAAAATAAATAAAAATCATAATATAATAATTAGAAAATAATAAATATTTTTTATTTTATAACCTAATATTAATAAATTCTTTCTTATTTTTTATTGATTTTTGAAATATTTTCCAAGAGGGTTTTCTTGGTTGGTCCACGTGGACCAACCAGGTGTCGCAGAGAATTGACTCAAGTCAACTCTCTGACCCGCCTCCTATGCCTTGTCAGGCCTCATTTTTGCCTCGATTCAAGATTTTTATGGAGCCCGCTCCTTTCATCTTTTCGAGTCTAGTCTTTGATGACCTTTGCTCCTCGTTTATTGGTGATACACACTCAAACATCACCTTGGACTGTGCATCACTACATGGAGCAGCCCTCTTCGTTCTTTGAGCCACCTCATCACATGTAAAAAGTTCGCCCCAATCTTATTCAGACTTTCGAACCCTTTTATCATAGCTTTGGATCCCTTTCAAGCATGCTCCGGATTGACTCTAATGACTGGGGGGTCTTCAACACCTGGTAACGGGTCAGGTGAAGGTGGAGGAGCATCCATCTCCGACTAACCTTGGCCATCGAGGTCTTTTTTCCATGTTTAGGCTAGTAAGGTTTGTTTTTACTGCAATTATCTAGCTTAGTTTATCCCTTAGGTTTTTTTTGTGTTTTGTTTATGCATTAATCATGTGTTTAGCCTAATCCACCCCCATTCGAAGTTCACCAGAGCTGAGCTCCAACAAACCTCCACCTCCCTCGTACACCGTACCCGACCGCACTACACCCTGCTGAATACCTCCATTTTCTTTCCCCGACGCTTCTTCACGCCCCTACACCTCTAGCTCCTCTCGATTCATTCTGGATTGAGACCAGTGCTCTCCCTCTGTCGCCATTCATTGGAGAGCTCCGCTATAAGCCACCTTTTACTTAATAAGAGCTCTGAAGGCCTCAATTTCTTGCTGGAACTTCAAGTGTAGGGTCGGGAGCCAAAGTGCCCCCCAAGGGGTTGATTTTTGCAGGACCATGTGATGACAGGTCAAGGAAACTCGGGTTAGGTAATATCTAGGGTTGTTGCATCCCAAATCGCAAGGCTCAGTCAATCAAGAAAATCAAGAACACAATTAAAACAAACAATTAGGCACAAAATATAATGTAGCGATCTCTGCTATTTATTTAACCTAGTATAGAGACCAGGGTCAAACACAAGGAGTACGGAAATGTACGAAGTAGTCGAGATTAGGAAAATAAAAAAATTTATCTATTTTTAATTTTTATAATTTTTTATATTTTTTCAAACTAGGGAACAATCACACAAAAGCTAAGGCACAAGGAAGGCTTCACAATTTTTATTTAGGTTAAAAAACATAAAATTCAGAAATAAATTTTTTTTTCACTTATGCATATGTTTTTGGTGATTTTATGATATTTTTTTTATTTTTATATGATTTTATAAAATGAAACAAGCACAAAACAACAACGTAATGTACAACCTAGACTGTAGGGCAAATTTAAAATATCAAAAGTACTTAGACGTACTAGTTGCAATTTTTGCGATAAAGGAAATCAAAAGGTCTGATTATAGAAATAGAAATTCCATTTTTTTTATTTTTGTAGAATTTTTTATGATTTTTAGGTTTTTGTGATTTTTAGGGTTTTTATAAAAGATAATGCAACAAACATGCCACTGAAATAAGAACACATTAAAACAAACATACATGAAATTTTAGAGAATTTTTGAGACCATTTTTATACTTTTTAGTATTTATAAAATAGACCGACATGTTTTTAAGGGTTTTTTATTTTTAAAAAATACCAATTAAAATTAAATCAAGACACAAAAATTTCCATAAATATTACACGTTAACAGGAGCTAAGGGTAATTTTTGTGGAATTTTGGAGTTGATTTGATAACTATTTGAATAAAAATAAGACGCACAGGTTGTAGGGACCTAATCGCAATTATCCTAAAGTTTCTGAACTGAACATTAAAGCATACAAAAAATTTAAGGGTATTAGTGCAAAAAGTCCACACAATACACGCACACGCTAATTAAAGCATGCACAAGGGTATTGTTGCAATTAACATAAACCTTTAATTCAAAATATAATAGTTAGAAAATACATGACATAATATGCAAATCACCCACAAAAGCACGTAGACATGCACGCATGTTCAGATTCAGAGGACTAATGTGTAAATACTGGAAACACAAGGATCTAATATGCAAAAAGTTTGAACTACAACTTTTATTTTAAAAAATAGAAAATAAAGCATGCAAACTACAGGGAAGGAAAGGCAAAATACCCTCGACGGGGCATGTACGGTGCGTGTGGGGGATGCGTGGAGTGCTCTGGTGGCACGAGGATGTGCGGTTTATATCTTGTGTTGTGTCAGATCTGACGCCCGAGGGAATGTCCGGGTCATGGGGCATAGATGCATCGGGTGTCAAATCCAATGACCCAAAGGCTACTCTGCTTGGTGGCTAAGATAAGATTTGGCAAAGGCAGGCCGATCCAATGGAGCAGAGGGGGTCTGGAAGAACAGGACCCCGACAAACTTCACCCGAGTCTCAGATGCACTCCGCGACTCCGATGAGAATTCGGAAGGGTCTAGTACGATCGTGGAAGTCACCCGCGTTTAATGGACGAGTTCGATGGGGAAGCTACTGGAAGAATATGTGTGGAGGTGAAGATGGACGTGGAGCTACTCTAGAGGGCGCTCTAGAGGCTGGAACTGGAATCCCTACGCGCGCAAACACCTACAGAGAAAAGCTTGACTCGGGGCGAAGCTCCGGTCGGGTTATTTGAGCAACAATGGAAAGAAGCGATGGTGGGGCATGGTTCGATCTTCGGTAAAGGTGAGGGGGAAGATCCCAGCCTTAATCTCGACATGATGGTCGAGCCTAAGGATGATTATACTGTAGAGGAAGATGGAGGGAGATGTTGTGCATCAATCAGAATGGATAGATGTGGATATCGGGGCTCTGACCAACTGGTCGGAGCAGGTGGATGCGTGGCGGCGATAAGTGGGAAGAATGGATTGAACATGGAAATTAACTGGAAATGAAGGATACCTAGAGGAGGAAATGTATTCCTGAGCTCCAGGTGGAGGTGGACGGCGAGGTAGTGGCCTCAACCACACTGCGGAAGACGAGGAGGTTGAACGCGGCGGCAGTCGCCGGCCACGTAGCTGAGTTGCGTCTCTTGGCCACCAAACTCCAATCTAAGGGGAGCCTCTGGTAGATGTTGATGAATCCATGATTCATCGCCTTTATTCTTTTATTTTAGCTTCATTTCTTTATCAAACACCTGTAAATACCCAGTAATTTCATGCAATTACCATTTTGCATGCATCTGTTAAATATGCATTTTTAAACTTTTGTATTCAAAATAAAAGAATAAAGACGAAAAGAAAAAGAAAAGAAAAATAAATGATGTGTTTATGCAATAAATACAGACTGATCCAAACCCCGAGAGAAGGTCAAGACTTGACCTGATCGACCAGGAATAAAGTGGGGGGAGATAAGGTCTTTCATCCAAAAATCTAAAAATATTTTGTGAATACTTTTCCCTGTATATTTGTATAAAACTTACACTATTTTATTTGTACGTAAAACGACCACAAATTAAATATTTTTGTAAATAAAAGTTGTAAATAAAAATGTATTGTAAATAATAAAAATAATTGTAAAATAAAATAACATATATTACAAATAATCACACTCAGAAAAAGTCACAAAGTTATAATTGAAATATCAATTCCGTCTCCATACGAACTCAAATTGAACCAACTCACTTCCATTATACTCTGAATTAAATTATCTTTCAAATGGATATGATTTCATAATTTTTGAGGTTACGATTAGAAAGAAGGTTTTCTGAGGTGTTTTGTACAATTTCACCATTATTTATTGTACATATTTATTCATATTTATTTTTATATATACATAAAGTACATAATTGTAAATATTATTTTCATCAAAATAAAAAAACAATAAAATTAAAAAAAATAATAAAATGATTTAAAAATTAATTCCTTATGTGTATTTGTCTATATTGTATTATATGTAAATAATATTTGTATACAACTAATTTACTTATATAAAAATCACAAAAAAATAAAATATCTAATAATAATTAATTAATTAATTTAATTACAAAAATTATATTCAATTATTTGATTTATTTGATTTATTTGATTTATTTAAATTAAGGGATCTACCATGTATATAAGATTTGATTTCAAAGCTCTAGTAGCCACCATTAAGGTGGCTAATTAAATTTTGAAAATTATTTAATTTATTTATTTTAATTAATTCCGAAATTAATTTTTAATTAATTAATTAATTAACTAATTAACTAATTTAAATATTTTATTAATTAACCAATAAAAACCTTCTTCTTTTGTACATTTCTTCCTTTTTTTTCTTCTCTTTTTAATGTGCTCCTCCCCCTTTTTCACTTTTTAATCAATCTTTAGTGGAGAGGAGCCAGATCTCCGAGAGCTTTCTGGTTGAAGAAGGGTGCCCAACCTCCGAGCTGTCCGGTGATAGCATGTCGTCCTTCGTTGAGGCCATCATGACATATCAAATTCCTGAGGTGAGATCTACTTTTATTTATTGTCATTTTTCCGAGGTAAATTTTAGATTTAATCTTTGCTCTGATTTCGTGATTAATTGTTAGATCTTAAAATCACAAAAAAAATCCATATCACCCTTGCCATCCAAATCTAATTTTCACCTCATCTCCCTTTCTCCAAATTTCACATTCTATCTCACACAACCTACCACATCCGTCCACGGACGGTGGTCAGATTGTCAGATATATCTTTCGCATCGTCAAGATATACAACCGTTGATACACTCTACTTTGTTCATAAATAAATAAATAAAATATATAAAAAAACATATGTAATTATTTTTCTCCTACCACTCACGCTTGTTTTACAGGAAAATAAAAGTAATAAAAAAACAAAAAATATAGTAAAAATTACTTTTGCTCCTGTTTATATTTTCTTGATAAAAATTATAAAATTTTTTATTTCTAATTACAATATAAAAAAGTTAAAAAAAAATCAGCAGGTCCATCCGCCACACGCGGTCGCGCGCCTCTGCGTGGAGGCTCCTACCCCGTACGCCTCCATCCCCGGCCGCCCTCCAGGCCCCTTCCACAGGCCTCTGGCCCCGCGTAGCGGACCTCCTCCGCTCTTCCGGCGGCACCCCTCCATCGCCTCCGCTGTGCGAAGTGCCGCGCCGCTCCCCAGCGGCACCGTCTCTGCCGAGATCGCCGCCATGCCGTGTCCCCACTCCGCCCAGGCGGTGCACCTCCGGCCGAATCCCCATTGCCCTCCAGCCCGCACGACCTCCCTACTCAGTCCACACCGCTCACGCGTGGTAGACCATCGTGCACCCCCAGGTTACCCGCTGCCCACTTGAGCCCGACGATCGCTGCACCCTTCACCTCCCCCGTCCGCCATCGAGGCACCACCAGAGCGCAGTGCGATATCCACGGTGGCCTGGTAGGGGCGGCTCCCAATTTTCTTTGGAGGAAAAGATACACAACGAGCAGCCATAGGGTTCATTCTTAAAATAAGAAAGGGTAATTTACATATTAGGTCCCAATCTATAGGTCCAATCCCAATATAGGTCACCATCTTTAAAATGCAACAAATGAGGTCCCAGCTCTGTTTTCTAAACGAGAGATTTTGTCACCGTTGGAAATAAATGCAAGGTGGACTAAAATACCCCCTAACTGTGATGGAAAACCCGTCGCTGGCTTTTCTCCCAAAACCCCTCCACGCACCCCTCCTGCGAGAGAGACTACCCCCATTCTCCTGTTCCGGCAGCGCTGACAATTAGACCTCCCTTTCTCCACCTGTGACGTCAACACAATCACGTTCTCTTTTCGTGAGGTGGCGCAACTGCCACTCATGATCTCCTCCTCCAGCAGTGTCGACCTCCTGATCGTCCCTTCTCCTCCAGCGACGCGGAACCCGACCTCCCTTTCTCTTGCGATGGCGGCACAGCCGCCACACCCATTCTCCCTCTATATTTCTTCAAACCAAGTTGGAGGATGTCGCAAGAGGCCGAGATAACTGGAGGTGGACTTTTCGGGTAGCTACACTTACTTTCTGGATGACATCCATTCGTGCATATGTTTGTTGGAATAAATTTCAGAACGGGGGATTTCAGTGCATACAATTTTGTATACGATATCTGAAACTATTATGTTATCCTACGTTTGGTTGCACTTCAGATTGTAGAAAATACTCCATAGGTCCATCCATTCACTTTGCTCGCACCATATTTGTTGTGACAGAGAAGTCTGAGATTTAATTTAGCATTAAGAGTTCATGTCTGATACCGTGATTTGATATTGCTCGTGTAGATGTAATCAAATAGTTTTTAAGCTTAACTTTGGTTTCTTATCGCTACTAATCAACGGGAATATAATGATATGGAGGATTGGTGCTCAAAATCAAAATGTTGCATTCTGATTTATGTGCTTTGTTGTTTAAATGTGATACGATTTTATATATTTGATTAGATTGAGTGTAAGTTGAATTGTATTTGGTTTTAGTGAGGTCCAAAACTGTGCAAATCAAGGCAGCCATGTCCAACCTGCAAGTGCTCTCATAGTCGGGAGTGTCGGAGATTCACTCCTCTGCCTTTCACTATTTTCATCGATGTTGGAGGATCCCTCTCCAAGCAGCTAGCCTCTATCCTGATCTAAAGCAGCATCGCCACCTTTAGTGATGTGCAGCAGAACGACAACACGCAGGCCTGATTGAAGACACATGGGCGTGGTGGTTGTGGTGCCGTAAGAGAAGGCCGGAGGTTCGGATTCGCGTCGCTGGAGGAGAAGGGACGGCTAGGGAGTCTGCGCTTGTGGAGTAGGAGATCGGGAGTGGCGGTTGCATCGCCTCACCCAAGCAAAACGTTACCATGCTACAATCACAGGAGGAGACGGGAAGTCGGATCGTCGATGCCGCCGGAAGAGGGGAATGGGGGAGTCTCTATAAGAGGTTGGATACGTGGAGGGGGGTCAAGGGTTTGGGAGTAAAGATGTGGACGTGTTTTCCTATTCAGTGTGGGGGTATTTTAGTCCACCTATCATTTGTTTCCAACGGTGGCACAATCCGCTGTTTAGAAAACAGAGCTGGGGCCTCTTTTGTTGCATTTTAAAGATGGGGACCTATATTGGGATTGGACCCATAGATTGGGACCTAATATGTAAATTACCCAATAAGAAAAAAATATGGAAAAATTACAACGAGGTCCCTAGAGCTTTTTGAAAATGTCAAGACGCCCCTGATCCAGAAGTCACGTGTTTTGCACGCTCTTATTTGGGTAATTAGCGTTTTTAACATGGCATTTATTTCCTTTTTAAATTTTCTATGCAATAACTTCGAACATTTCTAAATAAGTCCTTGATTTCCAGACTCTCAATTGCTTGAGCTTTTTCGTAGAAAGAAATATTGTTTTTTGCTGAAAAATTATAAAAAAAAATTATTTTATGTTCTTGTTATTTTCTTTATCATTGTTTAATTTTTTCATAGCATTTTATTGATTTTTTATATATTTAAAAAATAAAAAATAGTGTCTTTTTGTCTACATGAAATTAGAAAATTCATAAAAATTCGAAATTCGCTTAAAAATTACAAAACAATTATTGTAGGTGTGTTCTATTGTATTTTAATTTTTATCCAATTTTTGTTTGTAGATCATTTATAAAACCCCAAAAAATGCAAAAAACAAAAATATTAAAAAATTATAGAAAATTCTAAAAAATCTGATTTCAGTCTCTCTATGTAGATATTTATTTGTAGTTTAGCATAAAAATAATTTCCATGAGTATTGCGCTCTTAAAGTATTTTCAAGTTGCAAAATACTCTTGGTTGTGCATTGTTTTCGCTATTTTCCACTCACCGATTTTTATAAAATCACCAAAACATCAGAAAAAATTGAAAAAATTAACAAAAATATTTCAAAACCTATAAAACACAAAAAATTTCTTTATAATTTTCTGAGATTTTTTTCTATTCTGAAAAATACAAAAAAGTGTGGTGTGTGTTTTATCATTTATGCTTCATTTGAAAAATAGTAATAAAATTAAAAATTCAAAAACCACTAAAAATTTTCTTGGAAAATTGACTACATAGTTTTTCAATCGTGCTCCTTGTGTTCGCCCCTGGTTGTTATACTAGGTAAATAGAATAGAGAAACCACTTACATTTGCTTGTCATTGATTTATCTTTTAGTAAGTGGTTAATTACAAATTTTTCTCGTTGACCGATTCGAGTGGTTGAGAAAAATGACACATTGCTTAATTGAATCCACCTCGACCCATCTGAATCTATCTCATCAGAATGGCGTCGTTACCTGGGAGCACGACTTTGTAGTCATTTTTCAATTATGATATTTATATCTATTTATTATAACTGTCATCTGACCATCTCTTATTTCTCTTTTTCTATGAGGAACCGCCGTGGATACGACTTGAACTCTTTGGAGGGACCAACACAAGAAGAGGAGCAAAGCAGAAGACTATTACTTTATTTACAGAATTTTTGTGAATAGTTGTAATAATTTAGACATAGACACTTGTAGACTTGGACACTATTCGAAGTCTATTTCTCCAAGTGTCGGTGAACTTAGGGGACCTCACCGCTGTTTTCTGAGTTTTTAATTTCATCTCCATAACTTTCTATTTGATTTTCACGATTTTAGACCCTAGACATAGGATTTTTTGTTGATTGTGACGTAAATAGCTAAGGCCCAACACCTAATAGATTATCTGTTCCTATAGACGTAATTGGACCTTACTAAAAGTTTATTCAAAAAGTTATTTTAATTGAATTTGAGACCACGTGTCGTTAGGAGTCACATACAACGTTGGCAGAACCCATTGTGGTGGGCACCGAGTGACTCCCAAGATCAGATTCCGGACTCGATTCGATTAGCTAACTATTGTTCTTCACGATCATTAGAAGCTGCTCGTCTAAGGCCGATTTCTATGTGCATCATATAGTTAGTTTACTTTCAGTATTTAATTTTATGCATGGATCATATTGCATGTAGAGTGCTGGAGCACCATCGTGTTTAACCATGCATTGGCTTTTTCGACTTCCTCCCCCAGTTTTTGGGCTCAAATTAATCAAAGAAGAATTGGAAAGCTCGGTAGGAATTATCTTTGAAAAAAATCCAAATAAAATAGAAAATCAAACAAATTAAAATTTGGGACTGCTAATTGAACTTGACCCTTAAAAATAAATGTAATTGATTCACCATTGTCTTGGGAGAGCAACCCCTCATTGTTTGCATCTTTAGTTGTTCGCGTACACACTAAGGAGCAGTGCCCAAATCCTAATGAAGCCTCCTAAGTGTTTGTACAACTATTGTCTGATCACCTAAACTCTAAAAATTGACAAGATAATTGACCGCATCTTCACAGTCTTCACATTGCGTTGAGTAGGTGAATTGGGGGTTTTGCATTACATTTGTATGTCTTTGGTGTGAATCGGTTAAGTTCATCCTCTTTAGATCATTAGTAGTCACCTTCTATCTCCCTTTCTACTATCCCACCCACCCTCCCTTCACTTCACTCTCTTCGTAATGGGCAACACTCCACTCCAGCCGAATTTGATGGCTTCTTCATTTGATTCCCATCATTAATGCCCACTATATTGGGGGTTCAGAACTGCGACTGCTTTCCCATCTTCTCCTTACCCACCTTTCCATTCAGGACATGTTGTGAGTGATGCCCGAGGAGACCAGATTGACCAAATACGAGACCCGAATGATCACCCTGCTGAGATGAGAATGTAATCCATAGGAGAGCAAATGGGGCAGTTGCGAGTTTTAGATGACTTTTATCCTGGGATGATGGATGAGTACACTGATCAAGAAGCACACTCGGATTCTACATTAAGCCCCTTCATTTTGGATTTAGAGTTCATTAATCTACTGCCAAAAATTTCAAGAGGAGTGAGTGAGGAACCTTATATTCATATATATGAGTTTGAGGATTTTTGTGAATCACGTTCATACCTTGATATCACTTCTGAGGATCTGATGCTGATGATCTTCCCTTTCTCACTTCAGACTAGAGCATTGAGACGACATAGAGAGTTGGGGAGGAAGATTGGTATGCAGGGAGATTTATGATCATTTTTTTGCAGAGATTTTTACCCCCCGCGCAGGGATGATATGATGCGGTCTTGTATTCATGATCTTTCAGTTGACTCCAAAGAGCCATTGAGAGATTCGTGGTTGATGTTACTTTGAGGTGATTTCTGAAACATGGATTTTCGATGACTGACTTAGTCAAAATAGCCATGAGGGGGATGACCATAGGGCAGATTGCATATGTCATTACCTCGTGTGGTGGTTCACACCACAGTCCTGACCTGGATTTATTTGAGACCATCTTGGATACACATTCAAACATTCCATATTCACAAGATGATTTATTTGGGACAACACATGAGGGGGATATGACACATGTTGAGTGTGTGGCACTTCATGCCGATTTTGACAGCACAAACCAATCAGAGGATATGGATGCTACTACTTTTCAAATGATGGATGTGTTGACTACCAGTGTGAGTGCCCAGATCCAGACTTTGGATGAGTTCTCGTTGGATTTACAGTTAGATTTTGAGTCAGTCCCCCTCTTTCACGTAGAAGATTCTTGGATTCTAGATTTGTTAGGAGCCCAAGAAATAGAGGTTGAACCCACATCTCAACTATCCTTTGAGTCATTTCAGTGTCCATGCCTAGTTGATTCAATGTCTATTCTTCAGAAGATCTTCTCAGATTCAGATATACAGTATGATCCATCTCAGCATAGAGCTCTTGTTGAGGGACCAATTTTTGATTTGACAGACATAGATAGTCCCATATTTGATCCATGTGTCCTCCCATTTGATGAGGTCGATATATTTTTGGAGGACCTCATATTTAATATCATAGATCCCCAGTTTCCTGATGATTCGGCATTACTCCCCGAGGGTTATCTGCAGGAGGATGCCGCGGACCCTGTACTCGATTTCACCATCTGGGAGTGCATCCGATCTGTCAGATCACGAAATCGAGTCTTCTGATATTTTTATCATGAGTTTTACGTTTCTTTCCTCGACGACCCTCGCGAGGATGACCCGATCTTTGAGGTATTCAATGATTTCGCTGTTTTGTCTACATTATATGCATTGGGTATCAACCTTTTTAGTGAGTCTATTGATCTTGATCTTCCTTATCTATTCGAGATGTAGTTGACGTAGAGGATTCACTGATAGATCCTTCCTTCTCCACGTTCTACTTCTTCGGCTCTGCCCTTTTACTCCATTCAGATCTTGAGCCGAGGATTTCTATTGTGTTACCGGAGCCTGATTTCATCTTCCAATATCTTTACCCGGTAGCAGACATCATCCTGATTATATACCTGGGTATCATCATCCACTCTATTGAGTTCGTTGTTTCTCTCTCACTGAGACTGCAATGACAGTACAATACTCACCTCACATATGTTGTCTTGAATCTTGATACAACGTTATCATAGCCTTTGCTCCCAGCTAGGGGCGTAAACTCTAACGCTTGTTGAGAGTCACCTCAACATTGTTCACAACTGTATAGATCCATCTGTCCATATCATACATTCTTTCTGTCTCACACACTGATGAATCCACGATTCATTTCCTTTATTCTTTTATTTTAGTTCATTTTCTTAATCAATCACCTATAAATACCCACTAATTCCGTAATTTTACCATTTTGCATGCATTTGTTAAATATACATTTTAACATCTTTTGTACGTACTTAAATAAAAGAATATGGAAGAAAAGAAAAAAAGAAAATAAAGGATGTATTTATGCAATAAATACAGACTGATACGAACTCTGAGAGAAGGTCAAGACTTGACCTGATCAACTAGGAATAAAGTAAGGGGATATAGGGTCTTCAATTAAAAAAAATCCAAAAATATTTTGTACATAAATTCCTTGTATATTTGTATAAAACTTAAATTATTTTATTTGTACATAAATTGACCTCAAATTAAATATTTTTGTAAACAAAAGTTGTAAACAAAAATGTGTAAATAATAAAAATAATTGTAAAGTAAAATAATGTAATTACAAATAATCACACGCGAAAAAGCCGCAAAGCGATAACAGAAATACCAATTCCTGCTTCATACGAACTCAAATTGAACCAAACTCACTTCCATTATACTCTAAATTAAATTATCTTCTAAATGGACATGGTTTCATAATTTTTGGAGTTACGATTAAAAAGTCAGTTTCCTAGGGTGTTTTGTGCAGTTTCACCAATATTTATTATACATATTTACTTATATTTATTTATATATATAATGTACATGATTGTAAATATTATGTTCATTAAAAATAAAATAAAAAATATAAATAATAAAATTAAAAAAGATATAAATATCATTTCCTTATTTGTACTAATGTATATTGTATTATATGTACACAATATTTGTATACAACTAGTTCCCTTATATAAAAATGATCAAAAAATAAAATATCTAACAATAATTAATTAATTTTATTTAATTACGAAAATTATATTCAATTATTTGATTTATTTAATTTAAAGGACCTACATATAAGATTTGATTTCATACTTTTAATGGCCACCATTAAGGTGGCTAATTAATTTCTGGAAAATACTTAATTTATTTATTTTAATTAATTTCGAAATTCATTTTTAATTAATTAATTAATTAACCAACAAACCCCTTCTTATTTTGTACATCCTTTCCTTTTGTAATTTCCTTCTCTTTTTAATGGGTCCTCCCCCCTTATTCATTTTTCATTAATCTTTGGTGGAGAGGAGCCCAATCTCTGAGAGCCATCTTGTTGAAGAAGGGTACCCAGCCTCCATGTCGTTCGGTGACAGCACGTCGGCCCTCGTCGAGGCCATCACGACATATCCAACCTCGAGGTGAGATCCATTTTAGTTCGTCATTTTTCATAGATAAATCGTGGGATTAGTTTTTGCTCCAATTTTATTACTCTTTAGATATCCACAATCACAAAATATCCATCACTCTTTGATCCGCATCCGAACTTGAAATTTCCTTCTCATTTTTGTGTCCCACCATTTCCACATTCTACCTCACACAACCCATCAAATCTGACCACGCACGGTGGTCAGATTTTTGGATTTATCTTCCATATCTCAAGATCCGCCCGTTCACGCGTCCTCTTTTTTTATAAATAAAATAGATACAAAAACATAATTGTTTTCGTGTCTAACATTTGTCTAGTGCACGGCTGCCTCGCCTGACAACCATCAGCGCACGGAGGCCACGCCACGGCTCGCCGTACAGCCCCTGACACCCACCTGTTCGCCAGCCCTCTCTACCGCCTCCAAGCCACGACAGCGCGCCCCAACGGTGTCCCGATGCCCCCCCAAAGCCACCGGCCTCCATAGGTGGCGGCCCCAAACCCTCCTTATTTGGGAACAAAGCACAATAAGATCCCTAGGTGTTTTTAAAATAAAAAATTGGGTAATTTCTACTTTCTCCCTTTTGTTTATTTATTATCATATCATGATGCAAAAATTTTGATTAATTACAGTTCCACCCTTGTGCTTCCTGATATAACATTTTCATGATTTTCTTGATAGAATAAATATTTTTATTGTTCGAAAAATTCTCAAAAAAATTGTGTATATTCCTGCTATAGTGTTTATCATTGTATAAATTTTTCATCAAATTTTTTGCCATTTGATATTTTTAAAAATTCAAAACATTGACTTTTTGTCTGCCCGAAATTAGAAAATTCATAAAAATTCAAAATTTGCGTAAAAATTCCAGAAAACTTAATGTATGTATGTTTTATTGTCTTTTAATCTCTATACAAGTTTCGTCCATAGATCATTTATAAAACTCCAAAAAATAGCAAAAAATGAAAAATCTTAAAAATTGTAGAAAATTCTAGAAAAATCCAAAAATTGTGATTCCAGTCTCTATTTGTATATAATTCTCTGTAATTTAGCTTAAAATTTATTTCTAGGAGTATTCTTAAAGTATTTTTAAGTTGCAAAATACTCTTGGTTGTGCATTGTTTCCCTTATTTTCCATTGTTTGAAGATATATAAAATCACAAAAACATCAGAAAAATTTGGAAAAAGTTACCAAATATATTTTAAAATATATAAAACACAAAAATATTTTCTAAAATATTTTCTTCATAATTTTCTGAATATTTTTTACTATTTTGAAAAATACAAAAAGAGTACGTGTCTATATTTTGTTCCTTTTTGCTTGGTTTGAAAATAAAAGAAAATCAAAAATTCAAAAACCACTAAAAATTTAATTTCAAAAATTGACTAAGTTTTTAAATCGTGCTCCTTGTGTTCGACCCTGGTCACTATACCAGGTAAATAGAATAGTGAAACTATTTACATTTACTTATCATTGATTTATCTTTTATTAAGTGGATAAAAATAAAATTTTCTCATTGACGGATTCCAGTGATTGAGAACAACGACATTGGATATTTATTCCATCTTAACCGCATCGGATTCCGTGTCATCATAATGGCACCGTTACCGGGGAGCACGACTTTTTAGTCATTTTTCAGTGTCATTTTTTCTATCTCTATTTATTATAACTGCCATTTGACCATCTCTTGTTTCTCTTTTTCTGCAAGGAACCGCTGTAAATACGACTCGGACTCTTTGGAGGGACTAGCACAGGAAGAGGAGCGGAGGAGCAAAAGACTGTTATTTTATTTAGAGATTTTTTGTGAATAATTTCAATAATTTAGATATTAGAACTGTAGTTCGACTTGAACATTTTTTGGGGTTTGTTTTGCCAAGTGTCGGTGCACTTCGGGGACCTCACCGCTATTTTTCGAGTTTTTGATTTCATCGTTATAACTCTCTATTTGATTGTCACGGTTTTGGCCCTTAGACGTAGGATTTTTTTGATTGTAATGTAAATAGCTAAGGCCCAACACCTAATAGATTATTTGTTTCTATAGAACGTAATTGTACCTGGCTAAAAATTAATTGAAAAAGCTAGTTTAATTGAATTTGAGACCACGCGTTGTGAAGAGTCACATACAGTGCTGGCGGGACCTGTTGTGGCGGGCACCGAGTGACTCCCAAGATCGGATTTCGTACTAGATTCGATTAGCTAACTATTGTTCTTCACGATCAATAGAAGTTGCTCATCTAAGACCAATTTCCTGGTGCATCATATACTTAGTATACTTTCTGTATTTAATTTATACGCAGATCATATTGCATGTAGAGTGTTGGACCAAGATACACATTTCTATCCCTGCATGCATCATTCTGTTTGACCATGCATCAACTTTTTCGACTTCCTCCCACTGTTTTCGAATCAAATTAATCAAAGAGGAAATCAGAAAATTCGTTAGGCATTGTTTGTTTCTGAAAAAATCTAAAAAGTGAAAGCAATAAATCTAGGACTGCTAAAGCAAACTTGACCCCAAAAACCACCTCATCTAAAAATGTTTATTTTGGGGAGAGTCACCCCCTCATTGTTTGGTTTGCTTGAGCGAGAGACTGTCTCACACACTTGGATAGAGCCATACCTGAACTTCCGTTAGACTACTGGTCTTGGGGTTAGTCTTTCTCTAGTGAGGATCTTTCCGGTAACTGGTAAAGCAGAACGCGACATCGTTAACAGAGCGAGTTGAATCGGTAGCCGATAAACGGTCTGCAACTTGTATTGGTTGGGAAAGATCTAGCTTTGGGATTGGGCCAGTCTCCTGGGAGCATCGGGTTCCTAACATCTCGCTTAATCGCTCTGTAAGATTGATTTCTTACCTAACTAAAATTGAAAGGATAAATGACCTATACTTTATGGTCATCAGCTTGTGTTGAGTAGGTGAATTGGAGGTTTGACTTCTCATCTTGTTTGCTTTCCATATCTCATCCGCACTCATCCCCACATCACGATGATGGACCGGAGGTCCCTTAGGCTGCCTTTGGTAGCACTTCTCTCCAGTACTCCGACTCATTCATCTAGGGTGGTTTTGGGGAGCCCAGACCCACTCTCTGAACCTAAGTTCGATTGCACCCTGTTCTCCCTTGACCATCTTTCTTTCAGTCTTGAGGTGCCTGAGCAGAGACCTGCACAACTACTCGTTCATTTGACGGTACCTAAGTTGGGGTCTTTTGCCTTTCAAGAGACCAGAGACATGGCCAGCAGTGACGAACGAACCGATGGACAACCTCAGAGTTCTACTTATGTTTTAGATCAAGGCACCATAAACAACATCTTGCTAGCCTCCCTAGAAATGATGCGGCGACATATTCGGGACCAGGGAGCATTCATGGCAGAGGTCAATCAAGAGTTAGCACAGTTGCAAGCCGATAGAGGAGAGCCTCAATCGATACTAGCTGGTGGAGAGATACCCATTGTTGGAGGAGGAGGAGGAAGAAATCAAGAAGAACCACATGATCCACCAAGACCAGGCAAGACGATAAGGGAGATGCAAAACATTGGTGCAACCCTCACATACCATTGCATCCAGCTGCCAGCTATTCTGGGCGACTTCAAGCTTCTGCCCAAGTTCCATGGGCTAGCCACTGAGGAGCCACATCTTCACCTGCATGAGCTTGAGATGATCTACAGTACTATCCGTGCCCGATTTGTGGACGAGGACACCATGATGATGATGGCATTTCCTTTCTCCCTGGTTAATAGAGCAGCCTAATGGCTGAAGCATTTGGGGAGATACGTCACTTCATAGGAGCAGCTCCGGACCGAGTACTTGAATAAGTACTATCCACTCGGTCGAACTAATGCAGTACGAGCTTTGATCAACAACTTCTCCATGATCCATAATAAGCAGTTCCATGAGGCGTGGTATCGATTCCGTGATCTCATTGACCGGTGTCCACATCATGATATATCCAAGCCCAATCTTCTCTAGAGATTCTTTTGTGTGCTGACACCGGAGCTGCACGGGCTTGTCAATGCTTCTTGTTGGGGATCTTATTTCACCAAAGATGAAGACTGGGTTTAGAATATCTGTGAAGAGATGGCTGAAAACTATACGGTGATGTCCTAGACTAGGCTCTATGCTCAGGGGAAGCCTGATGAATCCATGATTCATCACATTTATTCTTTTATTTTAACTTTATTTCTTTAGTAAAATACATGTCAATACCTACTAATTGTATAAAATTATCATTTTGCATGCATTTGTTAATTATGCATTTTTAACACTTTTTGTACTTAAATAAAAGAGTAAAGAAGAAAAGAAAAATAAAGGATGTATTTATACAATAAATGCAGTCTGACCCGAACCCCGAGAGAAAGTCAAGACTTGACCTCATCGACCAGGAATAAAGTAGGGGGAGATAGGTATCTTCATCCAAAAATAATTTGTACATAAATTCCTTATATATTTGTATAGAACTTTTACTATTTTATTTGTACATAATTTGACCTCAACTAAAATATTTTTGTAAACAAAAGTTGTAAATAATAAAAATAATTGTAAAACAAAATAATATACATAATACAAATAATCACACTCAGAAAATGCCGTAAAGTGATAATTGAAAAATCAATTCCAGTTCCATACAAACTCAAATTGAACCAGACTTACTTCCATTATACTCTAAATTAAATTATCTTTCATATGATTGTGGTTTCATAATTTTTGGAGTTACGATTAAAATGTTAGTTTTTTGGGGGTATTTTGTGCAGTTTCACCATTATTAATTGTACATATTTATTATATATATATAATGTAAATAGTATTTTCATTAAAAATAAAATAAAATTTTAAATTTAAAAATTTAAAAAAAGAAGATATGAAAATTATTTCCTTATCGTACATGTGTATATTGTATTATATGTACATAACGTTTGTATACAACTAATTTCCTTATATAAAAATCACCAAACAATAAAATACCTAACATTAATTAATTAATTAATTAATTAATTAAATTAAATTACAAAATTTGTATTCAATTATTTGATTTATTTGATTTATTTGATTTGAAGGACGTACCATTTATATAAGATTTGATTTCATACCTTTAATAGCCACCATTAAGCTGGCTAATTAATTTTTGGAAATTATTTAATTTATTTTAACTAATTCCGAATTTTGTTTTTAATTAATTATTCATTCATTTATTTTTTATTAATTAACCAATAAAAACCTTCTACTTTTGTACATTCCTTCATTTTTTATTTTTCTTCTCTTTTTAATGGGCTCCTCCTTTCATTCTTTGATCAATCTTTAGTGGAGAGGAGCCCGATCTCCAAGAGAAATTTTATTGAAGAAGGGTGCCCAGCCTTTGAGCCATCCAGTGACAACGTGTCGTGTCTCGTTGAGGCCATCATGGCATAACTAACCTCAAGGTGAGATCCAATTTTTCTGTCGCTTCTTTAGTGTAACCACAGCGTAGTTTTTATTTTCATCAAGCTCGTAGATCATTAAAAAACTCAAAAAAATTCCATATCACATTTCCATCCCGAGTCCGATTTTTCACCTCACCTCGCGACCTCTCCATTTCACGTTCTATCTTACGCAACCACACACCTCCGACCACACACGGTGGTCAGAGATTCAGATCCTGTCCTTGCTTTCTGTTGGATCTTTATTCACACCTCCTATTTTGTTAATAAATAAATAAGATAAATAAGAAATCCACATATTTGTTTTCATTTCTAACATTGGTTTTGTAGGTTCATCTAAAAAATTAAAAAACTATTTTTTTGCTTCTATTTTATTTCCCTATTTAAAAAACATTTTTTTATAGACTTTGTGCTTACAGTTTTTATAAAAAGAAAAAAAACAAAAATTGAAGTAGGCGACGGGCCGCCACCCTCGCTGCCCACTCCCTCTTCTAGAGCAACCCAACCGCCTACTCGCCCACACGGCGAACCCTCTCTTGCCTCCTGGACTCACCTGTCATCTCCTCTGCATGAAGCAGAGCTCTACCATCGACCCATCGTGCGACGTCGCCTCCAACCACCCGCCGCCTTCGCCTCCCCTCATGCCACTCTGTCGTGCGAGGCGTAGCGTTCGCACCCTCCGCCCGACCTTACGACGATCGTGCTGGAACCGCCTCTGCCTCCCCTCCAGACATGCGAGCAGCACGCCGACGTGCCTCCGCACTGCCAGGCCCCTGCACCGCCCTTCCGTGCCTTCCCTCTCTAGCGTGGTGGCTCGCGACCTGCCTCCATCTGCACTGCCATCCACTCAACCACGGCTGCCGGCACGTGGGAGAAGAAGAAGGGGTGGCGGTGCACCCCCTTTCCCCTTTTTTGTGAAGAACATGAACAAAGAAGCACTAAGGAGAGAGAATTTTCAAAATAAAAAAATTTGGGTAAATTGTGAAACTTTCTCTGTATTTTATTTCTTGTTATCTTATAAGCAAAAACAATAAAATTTACATTTCAGTCCTTATCTTCCATACATAAACTTTGCATGATTTTCTTGATGAAATAAATGCTTTTATTATTCTAAAAATTCTCAAAAAATTGTGAATATTTCTGCTATGTCTTTTCCCATTGTATAAATTTTTCATAGCCTTTTAATTGCGATTTGATATTTTTAAATATTCAAAAATAGTAACTTTTTGCCTTTCCGAAATTAGAAAATTCATAAAAGTTCAAAGATTTCCTATAATTTTTAAAAATTATTGTAGGTGTGTTTTATTGTCTTTTAATTTCTATATGAGTTTTGTCTATAAATCATTTGTAAAACTCCAAGAAAGTGTGAAAAATGAAAAATATTAAAAAAATTTCGAAAATTTTTGAGAAAATCCAAAAATTATGATTCCAATATTCGTTTGTAGATATTTAATTATAGTTTATCTTAAAAATATTTTCCAAGAGTATTAGGCATTAACTTAATTTTAAGTTGCAAATACTCTCGATTGTGCACTATTTCTCTATTTTTCCACTGTTTTCTTTTTATAAAATCTCAAAAACATCAGAAAAATTCGAAAAAATTATCAAAAATATTTAAAACATATAAAACACAAAAACATTTTCTCTGTAATTTTCTGTACACTTTTGCTATTCTGAAAAATACATAAAGAATGTGGTGTTGTGTATTTTATTCCTTGAGCTTTATTTAAAAATTTAAAAAAAATCAAAAACCACTAAAAATTACTTCCGAAAATTGACTACATAGTTTTTAAAATCGTGCTCCTTGTGTTCGACCGTGGTCACTATACCAGGTAAATAGAATGGCGAAACCGCTTACATTTCCATTTGATTGTTTGATATTTCTTTTATGTGGTTAAAAACAATTTTTTTCGTTGATCGATTCGAGTGGTTCAGAACAACGACAATTGTGATATTTTTCCCATCTTAACTGCATTGGATTTCGGCTCATCAGAATGGTGTCGTTGCCGGGGACCACGACCTTGTAGTCATTTGGCAATTTTGTGCTATTTGTCTCTTTATATTATAATTGTTTTTTGACCTTCTCTATTTTGATTTTTGTGCGAGGAACCGCTTGGAATGTCCTTGGATTCATTTTAGAGGACCCGCACAGGAGGAAGAGCAGGGACGAGAAGAAAGCAATTATTTTATTCGAGAGAACATTTTAGACATTGTTGTAATAATTTAGGACTTTGGACTTGTGGACTTGAACTTTATTCGGGATCTGTTTCTCCAAGTGTCGGTGCAGTTGGGGGATCTCACCGTTATTTTCTGAGTTTTTGATTTCATCGCTATAACTCTCTATTTGACTTTCACAGTTTTTGGCCCTAGACATAGGATTTTTGATTGATTGTGACGTAATATTCTAAGGCCCAACACCTAATTGCTTATCTATTCCTATAGAACGTAATTGGACCTTGCTAAATATTAATTGAAAAATTAGTTTAATTGAATTTAAGATCACGTACCGTTAGGAGTCACATATAGCGCTGGCATGACCCGTTGTGGCGGCCACCGAGTGACTCCCAAGATAGGACTCCAGACTCGATTCGATTAGCTAACTATTGTTCTTCACGATCACAAGAAGCTCCTCGTCTAAACCCAACTTCCTCGTGCATCATATAGTTAGTTTACTTTCTGTATTTAATTTATGCACGATCATATTGCATGTAGAGTGATGAAGCAAGGTACGCATTTCTATCCCTACATGCATTATTGTGTTTAACCACGCATCAGTTTTTTCGACTTCCTCCCCATGTTTTTGACTCAAATTAATCAAAGAGGAAATCAAAAAACTCGTTAGATGTTATTCTTTGAAAAAATCCAAAAAAAATAGAAAATCAAAAATTAAAAAAAAATGGGACTGCAAATTGAACTTAACCTTTTAAAATAAACGTAATTGATTCCTCATTGTATTGGGATAGCAATCCCCTCATTGTTTGCGCTTTTAATTTCTCACGTATACACTAAGGAGTAGTGCCCAAATACTATTCGAGCTTTCTAAGTGTTTGTACAACTTTTGTTTGATCACATAACTCTAAATTTGAAAAGATAAAAGACAAGATCTTACGGTCTTCACATTGCGTAGAGTTGGTGAATTGGGGGTTTGCTTTGTGTTTGAAAGTCTTTGGTGTGAGTTGGTTACGTTTATCTTCTATCATTAGCAGTCACCTTCTCTTTCTTTCACTCTCTTCTATCCCACCTACCCATCATTCTCATTTCCCTCTCTTCATGATGGGTCACACTTCATTTCAGCTGAATTTTACGCCTTCTTCATTTCATGCTCATCATCTCCACCCGCTCTCTTGGGAGTCGAAACTCTGACTGATTTCCCATCTTCTCCCTACCCACCTTCTGATTCGGGACATGCTGCGAGTGATGCCCGAGGAGACCAGATTGACCAAATACGAGACCCGGGCGAGTACCTTGCTGAGATGAGAATGCACTTCATAGGCAATCAAATGGGGAAGTTGCAAATTTTAGATGACTTTTATCCTGGGATGTTGGATGAGTACACCGATCAAGAAGCACACTTCGCTTCTACATTGAGTCCCTTCATTTTGGATTTAGAGTTCATTAGTCTAATGCCAAAATTTTCAGGAGAAGTGCATGAGGAACCATTTCTGAATATATCTGAGTTTGAGGATTTTTGTGAATCACAATCATACCTTGATATCACTTCGGAGGATTTGATGTTGCTGAACTTCCCTTTCTCACTTCAGACTAGAGCTTTGAGATGGAATAGAGAGTTGGGAATGAAGATTGCTACGTGGGGAAATTTACGATCATTATTTTTGCAGAGATTTTACCCCAAACGTAGTGCTGATATGATGCGGTCTTGTATTCGTGATTTTACAGTTGACCACTAGGAGCCACTGAGAGATTCATGGTCAAGGTTACTTGATTTTTTGAAGTGATTTCCAGATCATGTATTTTCGATGACTAACCTTGTCCACATCACCATGAGGGGGATGAACGCTGAACAGATTGCATATGTTATTACCTCGTGTGGTGGTTCACACCACACTCCCGACCTGGATTTATTTGAGACCTTCTTGGGAACACATTCAGACATTCCATATACGAGATGATTTATTCGAGACAACACATGAGGGAGAGATGACACTTGTTGTGTGTGTGACATATCATGTTGATTCAGACGGCACACACCAATCAGAGGATATGGATGCTACTACTTTTCATATAATGGATGTGTTGACTACTACTGTGAGTTCCTAGAGCTGGACATTGGTTGAGGACCCATTAGATTTACATTCATATTTTGAGCAAGTCCCGCTCTTTCACGTAGAAGATTCATGGATTCTAGATTTGTTAGGAGCCCAAGAAATAGAGGTAGGACCCACATCTCAACCATCCTTTGATTCATTTTAGTGTCCATGTCCAATTGATTCAGTGTCTATTCTTCAGAAGATTTTCTCATATTCGGATATACATTTTGATCCATCTTAGCATAGAGAGCTTGATGAGGGATCGATTTTTGATTTGATAGACATAGATAGTCCCGTCTTTGAGACATGTGTCCTCCCATTGGATGATGTCGATATATTTTTCGAGGACTTGATATTTGGCAGCATCGATCCCTAGTTTCCTTGATGATTCGGCATTACTCCCGAGGGTTATCTGCGGGAGGATGCCATGGACAATGTGTACTCAGTTTCACTTTCTGGGAGTGCATCCAATCTGGCGGATCATGAGACCGAGTTTTCTGATATTTTTTATCATGAGTTTGATGTTTATCTCCTCGACGACCCTCACGAGCACGAGCTGATCTTTAAGGTATTCGATGATTTCATTGATTTGTCTACATTATATGCATCAGGTATCAGTCTTTTTAGTGAGTATCGTGATCTTGATCTTCCTTATCTATTTGAGACTGTGATTGATGTGGAGGATTCAGTGATAGATCATTCCTTCTCCATGTTCGACTTCTTCTAATCCATCTATTCACTCTATTCAGATCTTGAGCCGATGATTTCTTTGTGCTACCAGAGCCCGAATTCATCTTCCAATATCTTTTCCCGGTAGCAGACACCCTCCTGATTATTTACCTGGTTGTCATAATTTCCTTTATTGAGTTCGTTGTTGTTCTCTTACTAAGACTGCAACGACAGTACAGTATTCGCCACATAGATGTCGTCCTGAACCTCGATACGGGTTATCCTAGCCTTTGCGCCCAGCTAGGGCGTAAACTCTAGCGCTTGTTGAGAGGCACCTCAACATTGTTCACAGCTGTATAGATCCATCTATCCATATCATTCATTCTTTCTGTCTCACACCCCATCTACATCTCATGATCATTCCATACTTAGGGTCTACTTTACCCTAAGTATGGGGGGGGGGTGTTATACTTGTGATTGTTCTTTTGATTCTTTTTACCTCTGTTCTGCTGCCTATACTTAGGGATATTTAACCCAATATATGGGGGGGGGGGCAAACCCAGTACATTCACTCCTCGGTTTTCCCCTTATGTACATTATTCATTACTTAGGATTACTTGATCCTAAGTATAGGAGGATCATCGACTTCTATTGATTATATTGTTTTATTCATCGTTGTAGTATAGTATTCTTTTCACTTTTCTATACTTAGCACGAGTTATGACTTTCTTTCCAGATCTTTGATCACTATGAGGACATTGTTCAAGCTAAGTATAGGGGGTGTCGTATATATTTTATATACTTTAGCCATAACTCATACTTTCATATTTTTAATATCTCTAAAATACTGTGTAAATACTTCTAAAAAAATTATCTAATAAAAAGATGCAGAAATTTCCTCAAAACTTTTTCTTGTACATACTGACTAATAAATCAGGTAAAAATTTTTTGAAAAATATTCTGAAAATATTATCAAAAATATTCTGGAAATATTTTGAAAAATATTCTGGAAATATTTTGGAAAATATTCTGGAAATATTTTGGAAAATATTCTGGAAATATTTTGAAAAATATTCTGGAAATATTTTGAAAAATATTCAGGAAATATTTTGAAAAATATTTTGGAAATATTTTGAAAAATATTCTGAAAATATTTTGAAAACTATTTGAAAAATGTTTGAAAAATATTTCAACCTTGTAAAAATATTGTGCCTCATAAAAAGTTTTCTCTTTGTGTAAAATAAAATTATTTTGTAAAAACTGTTTGCAAACATTTTGAAAAAGGTTGATATTTTTAAAATATATATATACTATTTGAAAAATGTTTGCAAAATTATTTTCAAATAATTATAAATGATTGTAAATTTGTGTGAAAAATTATTTTGGACTATAGTTTTCAAAATTATTTGTAAAATTATTTTCAAATAAATTTGAGGAATATATGCATTACAAAAATTTTAAAAAAAATAATTAATTAATAATCAAAAAAGAAATTCAGATGTGTATATACCTGTATAAATCACTCGACTTGTAAATCCTTTCTTACAATTTTTGTAAATAATTAACTCACTCATGTGTAAATATGTGTATATCATCCCGAACCCTTATTAAAATAAGAAAAAAATTGTATATACTTGTATATATAACTAACTATTTGCATAAAAAATCTTTTTGCATGTGCATCATTTTTCAAAAATCCATAAAAATTCCAAAATTTGAAAATTATTTCAGAAAAAGTTTTTCTTTGCATTATACATATTTTCTAGCATTGGCATGTGCATTTTTCACAATAGTCTTGACATTTAAACTAAGTCTGGAATAAATTTGAAGAATGGATCTTAGTTGGACCTTAATCCACTTAATTTCAGAGGAACCTTATAAGAATTGGAGTTAAGGCTTTTCAGGTGCTAGTGACTTAATTCTTTGAGTCCATAAGACTATGTTCACATGTCATCTTGATAAGTCTATGTAGAAAATTTAACAACAGACTCTTGATTCTTTCAGACCATGGTATACGTTGGACAAGCACTCTACATTTAGCACTTCGTGGAGGAGGTAGTGAGGGGGCAGAATCTTTTGGCTTGGGGTAGCATACAAGGGTAGTACATCTAGGAGGAACCTCTCGTCCTCCTCTATGAAGGGAAGTGCGTCTCAATCTGGTTTGGCAATGTTGAGGTCTAAAGACAGGATGTTGTGGGGTTGCAATAATGCTTCAAAAGAGGGATAGTCTACTAGCTCAAGATGGAAAAACTCCTTAGGTACATGCTGCAACTTGTATATATTTTCAAAAAAAAGAAAAAAAGAAGAAAAATACAGAATCTCCAAAAGTGGACAAGCCTGATTGAAAAGTAAAATGCATTCCTGAGTGTATATATAAGTGAAAAAAAGAGAATAAGAGCTTCAAAGTCAAATATTTGTGAGCTTGCAGCGGGTGACATGGCTACATTGGTCATGCATCCAAGGATAGGTAACTACACTGGTTATCGCTCATTCTCTTCTCTATCCCCTCTTCTTGAGTTGATTGTACTTGAACTTAGAAGGGAATATCCCCACTCCTCGAGGAAAGAGTTGCTAGACTGGGATAGAGTTACCTTGTTGAGAGAGGTTGTTTCTTTGCTACTTCTAAGATGAGGAGCTATATTTCACTTACACCGTACAAGTAAGAATCCATAATCATAAGAATTTGTGTATGTGGACTTGTTCTGATCTGACAATTGAGGAAACCTAAATAGGAGTCTTGTGTAACTTAGAGGCTATTAGGTTTTAAATCCATTTCCCATTAAGGTTCTGACACACTAATAATCGAAAGGTCTGACAGAGCTCCATACTACATTTTTACGGTTAAAAGTCAACATTATTCTAACCACTTTCCTTTTTCTTTTCTTTATTTTGTTTCCACTTATTTTCCAAATAAGTGTTTGCTAAGAGACTAGAAAAAGTAAAGTAGAGGGGAATGATGAATCCACGATTCATCGCCTTTATTCTTTTATTTTACCTTCATTTCTTTAGTCTAACACTTGTAAATACCCACTAATTTCATAAAATTACCATTTGCATGCATTTTAACACTTTTTGTACTTAAATAAAAGAATAAAGAAGAAAAGAAAAGGAAAAGAAAAATAAAGGATGTGTTTATGCAATAAATGCAGACTGACTTGAACCCTGAGAGAACGTCAAGAGTTGACTTGATTGACCAAGAATAAAGTAGGGGGTATAGAGTCTTTAATCCAAAAATCCAAAAATAATTTGTACATAAATTCTTCGTATATTTGTATAAAACTTGTACTATTTTATTTGTACAAATAATCATACTCAGAAAAAGCAGCAAAGTGATAATTGAAAAACCAATTCCAGCTGCATATGAACTAAAATTGAACCAAACATACTTCCATAATACTCTAAATTAAATTGTCTTTCAAATGGTTGTGGTTTCATAATTTTTGGAGTTACGGTTACAAAAGTCAGTTTTTTGGGGTGTTTTGTGTAGTTTCACCATTATTTTTTGTGCATCTTCATTCATACTTATTTTCATATATAATGTAAATACTATTTTTATTAGAAATAAAACAAAAAAATATAACTTTTAATGTTTTTTCAAAAAGATATAAAAATTATTTCCTTATTTGTACATGTGTATATTGTATTATATGTACATAATATTTGTATACAACTAATTTCCTTATAAAAAATCACCAAAAAATAAAATATCTAACATTAATTAATTAATTAATTTAATAACAAAAATTATATTCAATTATTTGATTTAAAAGACCTACCATGTATATAAGATTTGATTTCATACCTTCAATAGCCACCATTAAGGTGGCTAATTAAATTTTGGAAATTATTTAATTTATTTATTTTAATTATTTTTGAAATTAGTTTTTAATTAATTAATTAATTTATTTATTTATTTATTATTTTATTAATTAACCAATAAAAAGCTTCTTCTTTTGTACATTCCTTCTTTTTTATTTTTCTTCTCTTTTTAATGGGCTCCTCCTCCTTCTTTCATTCTTTGATCAACCTTTGGTGGAGAGGAGCCCGATCTCCGAGAGCAATCTTGTCGAAGAAGGGTGCCTAGCCGCTGTGCATATCTGACCTCAAGGTGAGATCTAATTTTTCCGTCTCTTCTTTAGTGTAACCATAGCATAGTTTTTATTTACATCAAGTTCGTAGATTATTAAAAATCTCAAAAAAAATCCATATCACATCTCCACCCTGAGTTCGATTTTTCTCCTCACCTCACGACCTCTCCATTTCGGGTTCTATCTCACGCAACCACACACCTCTGACCACGTACGGTGGTCGGAGATTCAGATCCTATCCTTGCTTTCCGTTGGATATCAGTTTGCACCTTCTATTTTGTTGATAAATAAATAAGATAAATAAGAAATCCACATATTTGTTTTCATTTCTAACATTAGTTTTGCAGGTTCATCTACAAAATAAAAAAAATTCTTCTGTTTTTGACTGTTTAAAATAAAAAAACATTTTTTTACAGTCTTTGTCCTTACAGTTTTTATAAAAAGGAAAAAAAATAAAAATTGCTGCTGCCCGCACCCTCTTCAGCAGCAACCTAGATTACTTGAGGCCAAGACCATATCACCCATCTTCGTCTGGAGCCTTGAGTTTGTTTGGGCCTCCAGGTAGCATCCTTATTCTTCACCTTTTCCTGTTCAAACTGATCTTTCCATCCAGTTATGTTGTATGCTCGTTTGCTCCGACTAGCTGGCCGGAGTTCTAGCACCCACTTCCATCTGTTCAGATCACCTCCTCAACTAAACCTACACTTGCCTGCGCACCCCGATCATCCTATGACTCCACCATCAGGTCAAGATTAGGATCCAGATCTCCTTCCCTTGCCTTCATCGGAGGTCGAACACCATCCCCATGACTTTCGTTAATTTTCTAGAAAAAAACAAGACTGCAGCATATCCCTGAGTCCCCTTGACGGATCTGAGATAGCCCTTGTTAAATATCGTGTATTGTCGTGTGTTAAAATTAATGTGTCATTTCGTTGTAGGTAGGCAATCGGAAACGGTCAAGAAATAACCACACGAAATTTTTATCGATTTTAATCACAATGCAGTTTTATGTTTATTTTACTTAGGCAAGTCCCGAGGTCGAACACATGGAGGCAAAGGAACAACCTATAATTTTTCTATCAAAGTTCGTGCACGATTTTCGAGGCGATCTTTTTTTGTATTTTTTTAATGCAATAAGGGATGCAAAATGCAATGTTGACCTATTTTAGGGACTAAAATGTAAATATCGATCATGATGTCCCAAAAAATATGAAACTCAGCCAAGATGATAAAAATGAATGCATTGTAATTTTTTTGGATTTTTTGAATGCAAGAAGATTTTGTTATGAATTTTTAAATGCAAACAAAGTGAATTTCAATATATAATTATAATAAATATTGAACCTAAATATTTTCAAGGGATAATATTATCCAAGATCTATCACTAGGTGATCGATCTCAGAAAAAATCTAAACCTCGAAAATACGAGATTTAATACCTATTAAAAATTAAATAGTGAAATATACAAAATAATTTAACAAGGCAAACCATGCATGTAAATGCAATTCTTTTTGGGAACAATGTTAACCAAAAGTAACTCTACAATTCATGACTTTTCGGCATTTCATAGGGCAATGGTTAATCAATTATAAATTTCAAAGCACAAGATTGGCAAAATATGCAATTTTCCACAAAAATATTAATTATTAACCACTGATTACAAAAATGTCAAACATATGCCATAGAGAATTAATTGACAAACAAAATGCTATTTTTTTAGATAATAAAATGATGTAATATATTGGTCCAAAACTGAGGGGGAATACATAGGTGTAAATGCAATATATAGATATAGAAATAAAACAAAGTGCAAAGGATTAATGTGTAATTACCGGAAGCTCTGAGGGAAATGTACAAAATTTCCAAGGGAGCACGTGTGGCGCACGTGCTCCTTGGGAGGCGAGACTAGTGTGCGAATAAGGGTATTGCCGGGGGGTTTCTTGCAAATTACCCGCGCGGTCACGTGCCCAACACGAGTCCCGTGGGGATGGGACGTACCCCCAGCCCATGTGCAACGCACATGGCGGGGGCCTTGGGTCTGACCGGCGACAATGAGAACTGCGGAGGAGGGCGAAGCTACTAGCGGAGCTTCAGCGGGAGGAGCAACTCCTGGTGGATGGTGGAAGCTCCGGCAGGTGTCTAGTAAAGGATGAAGTGCTTCTGTCAGTTGATGAAGACTCGACCAAGGTGGAGATATGGAGGACAACGAAGGTGATCTTGGAGCTTTGGCGACGGAGGAAACGAAGCTTGATGCTGATGAAGTAGTTGTTATCGGTGAAGAGTGTGGCAGCGACGTAGCTAGCAGCATCGGAGATGAAGGCGGAGGTTGTTGACGTTGGCTCGATGGATTTGACCAGAGCACAACATCTAGGCTAGGAGGCACTGCGACGAGCTGGTGAGCTCGGATCTCGCCGGAGAAGGGGGAGCGACGGTATGTCACCCCGTCTCTTCGACCTACTATGCAAACTGTGGATGATTGAAACAAAGGATGCGGTGAAGCTTTTATAGGTTGAGGGGTCGACCAGAGAAGGAAGGAAATCGGGGGACTCGATTTAGGGATTTAGATTGGAAGGTGATCGACGGGATTCAGAGGAGATGAAGAGGGATGGCTGTCGCGAGATACGCGGGGATTTCGCGGGCGGTGCGGCGGAGAAATCGGAGATGTGGCGGTCGAATTGGGAAAGGAGGCTGGAGGAAGAAGGCGACCAGGGGCCGTCTGATCAGCCGAGATCGGACGGCCCAGATGGGCACCACGTGGCGGCTCCAAGAGCGGCCACATGTCAGCACCACAAAATTCGGAAAATAAATACAAAGAAAATAGAAAAGAAATAGTAAACAACCTCGGATTGAAAGAGTTTCTTCACAAAAATTTCTCATCTCGATGAGATCTACAACTTTCATGAGGACATCAAAATTAAAATCTATCATTTGCAGAAAGTGATATTTTTGGGGTATCCTATGTACATAGAATACCATGATTTTTGGTTTTATATTTTTTATCGTTTTTAAACCAGATAAAAATCTGGAAAAATATGGTAAAATCATAGATAAATATTTACACATTAATCTATTTTTGGATTTTTATTAATTAATAAAAAGAATAAATAAAATAAAAGATGAAAAAAACAACTTTTGTACAAACAGTTAGTGAAGACTTGGACTCAATTTGTTTCTTTGATTTCAATCTTAGTTTGGATTTAGATTTTTATGCATTTTAATAAACTTTTATCAAAGAAGACAAATGATAAAGAAATGAGATAAAATAGGTTAATTATGTACATAAAATAATAGGTCAAAACCGCTAAAATATAAAATGTACAAAAGAGGCCCAAAACCCGACTTTCACATATGAGCTCTGATTCACTTGAACTTGATCTTGTTTTGACGGTAATTGAATGTGCATTAGTTCAAAAGTGAGTAGGATCAAAACCGACACTGGATGGGGAAGATATAATGGTTTTAGTTTGGAAATCCTAGAACTAAGGTTTGGGTTTTTGGTCCACTTATTTGGGTTAGTGATTTTTTTGCATTTTTTATTTATTCTTGTTAGTGATATGTACATAGTGGAGGTGGATCTGGGTCATTCGTAGTTAGCATGAATTAGTTAATAATGAGGAAAGTTAGGCTATTTATAGGTCAATTTTAGCTGGGATTTTTGGCTTCTTATCTTGTGCAGAAATACGTGCTAAAATGTAATTCTTATTAAAACATACACGAAGGCAAATTACGCATAGTAAGTGAAGAAATGCCAATGACTTTGAGGGATTTGAGCTTAATTAATGAGATCTAGAGTGATGAATTTGAAATTCACCATCCCCCTATACTTAAACCATGCTTGTCCCTGAGCATCAAAAGAAATACCATGAGGTGAAATGAGATTGGGTTCCATACCAAGATCATGAGCTGAAGGTGAAAATAAAACTAGACTCGACCTTTGGATTATAAGTTTGGCAGAACTTCTGTGAGACTTAGAATTTTAAACTCAACAACCTTCAAGTTATACACATCATTGTCACAGTTTCAGCTCACAAGTCATCTTAGATCAATCCTCTTCCCAAAGCATACCCTATGAACATTAAACAATCGACTCATGTGTGTGAAAGGTTTTAGCTCTTCCCATCCAGAATGCCGGACTACCATGCAAACCACCTCTCCAGTAACTCGTCCTCAGGGAGTCAAGTATTTCCTTCTTAAGTTTTTCACATTGTGTTCACAATTGAATTAGCAGAGAAGTTAGAAGAAGGAGAAAAGAACTGGAGGGTGGCCAGTGTAGTCACCTCTCCTTGTGAAGCTGGCCAGTGTAGCCAAGTCTCCACCAAGATCTGCAGGTTTTCTTTAAAGCTTGGACCTTTTTGGTTAGATATTTACTTGGTAGTGGCTTCTTTGTATTTGGATTTTTGATGGTTCTGCTTGGATCTTGTTGTGCTTCTACGGATATAGAATCTTTTTTTTCTGTACATGTTTTGGGTTAGAAAAAATTGTGCCATGTCGTCCATCCCTTTTCCGAAGCTTTATTTCAACCCGTACTCCGGTCTTTAGATTTCGACGCTACCAAAAAAAGAAACTCACACGGTCATCCAACACCCCATCTGAGTTGCTAAGTGCATAATGCGAGAATAAAAATTATATCCTTATTCCAGAGTTTTACCCATAATGAAGAGACAAGGTTAGATACTAAGAGTCAAACGTTGCACATTGTCATGTGGAACTCAAAGAATTAAGTCATAGACCTGAAGTTTCTAAAATCCTATTTCTCGGTGAAGTTCCTTTGAAAATTAGGTGGATTAAGGTCAAGTCCAGATCACTCTAGGTTTCCGCTGATAACTCGGTTCAGAACCCAAAGACTTTTTACAGATGCAAATGAATGAAATGCTGGATGAAGTGCAGGTGTGTGAAATGCAGACACGAGTTTCTTTTTTGTTTTTTTTGAAATTTTTTTATGCAAAAATGAATAAGAAGCTATTTTTTTCAAAAATTTTGGGTTGGACACAGCCAGTATTAGTAGCAAAACTCTTCTCTTTTTTTATTTGTTTGTTTGTTTGTTTTTTTAAGTTAGTTACCCAACCTGTAAATACATATAGACTTACGCGAAAATATGAGAACTGGGTAAAATATGTACACAGTATATATACAGACCCCCCATACTTAGCGAGTGTTGTGTCCTTAGAGCACAAAAAGCGTAAAGAAGACATAGTTCAGGCTAAGCGTAAGAGAGTGAAAAAGAAAAAAAAACAAGTTACATTGGTTTGTCCCCTTATACTTAGACTGTGAAAATCTAAGTATAGAAGAAAAGCGAAAAGGAGGTGGTCGGGATATGTGAATGAGGAGAGGATATACAGATGGGCATTGGTTCCCCCTATAATTAGGCTCTGGTCAGCCTAAGTACAGAAGAAGGGTGGAGATGGAATGTGAGATGGGGAGAGTGGTATTTACAGATGGCATCGCCCCCCCCCATACTTAGGCCTTGGCCTTAGTAGAGGAAAAAGATGTACAAGGAGACCGATGTGGTCGGGAGGGAGGGTGGGTAGCTGATGAGTAAGGTGATTTTCGGCTGATCTTTTTGTAAGCCTATGGTTGGAGATCGTAATGATGAGACAGATATAAAGCATATGATTCCCAACTATTATCAGTGTCATCCTCAGAAAAATCATGATGGATAGTAGATGAAGCGGTTGAGTCAGATGAAAGGTAACCATCATCGGAATTATCCTCAAAGGAATAGTATTTGAAAGTGGACACACTCCAGATATTCTTGCCTTTTTATTTCTTCAGTTGTTTTCTCAGAATTCATTCCTTCTTGGGATCAAGCGGTTTGTCATCGGATGAATACTCTGAAGAACCAGTCTCAGTGAGCTCATAAGAAATAATTCTAGTGTATTTGATGAGAGAAGGAGCATCAGCTTTTGATGAATAATAGTGAGGAATGGGAGTCATCCAAAGGGAATTGAAGTTTAGATCCTTGCGAAGATATGGTTTTAGAACTGCCGAACAGACTTCACTCATGTAGATTACCTTTTCCGGACCTGATGAGGGATCGTCAGATAATTCCTCTTTCGGAAGGTCAAAGGTGACTTTCCTTTTTGATGGAGTAGTCATTTTGTTTCTTGAGTCTCTTAATGAATAACCATTGGAATTCTTCTCCTTGGTCGATGTTCATCCTGCGTATTTGTTCTTAGTCTTCTTAATGCTGGTGCACTCTTGATTTGGGAAGTTTTGGTCAAGGTATTCATAGTAGGTTGACCCAGGGTGTGACCATGCATATGTCTCAGAATCATATAAGAAACATTCTTCCATTGTGAGAACTGCATGAATTAAAATACTTGGGAGAGTATCTGCATGTTTGTTCTCAATTGATTTGATGTTGGAGCATTCCTGTGTCGAGCTGATGTGATCAAGGTAGTCAGAGTAGGTTGACCCAGGGTGCAACCATGCATAAGTCTCTGGATCATATGATTCATATATTTGATTTTCCATGGTGAGAGCAGTTGGGAATGGAGCAGGGGGGAGAGTTTCTAAACGAATAGTCTCATCAACAACCGCTATCTCAGATGTAGCAACGGGGTAGGGCTCTTCTACCGCTTGATGGTTACGACTGTCGAGGACTTCGTGGGTTACCTCAGAAAATCATGACTCCTCAAAGACTTGTTGAGATCAAAGTGCTTCCAATGCTGTAAAATTTATTTCCCGAGACTCACACTCAATAATTGCCTTAGCCAATGCTAAGAATTGCTTTTCGAGAATAATTAGAGACTGAGTGAATTCTCCTTGATGCTCAATATTAATGATCGTAATTTCCACTTTGAGGGGAGCACCTTGGAATGTAATGATGACAGAAATGATTCCTGTCGGCCGCTTTATCGATCGATCAGTCAGTTGAACGATCTCTCGTATCTTCCTGATGGGTCCGAGTTTGAGCTCATGAAATACAGAGGTTGGGAGGATATTGATTGGTGAATCGTCATCAATTCAAGCATGGGTGAAAATTGTGTCTTTAATTTCACAGTCAAATCTGGGCAACCACTTCACTATATGGCTCTTGGTTTTTCTCCTCAACACCAAGGAGGAGGCCATTAACAAGATATGTCTTTCAGTCTTTGTTCTTATCCTGCCAAACTTTTTCATCATTATTTTGTCCATTACAAATCCTTTAAGGTCGGGGAAGTGTTCAATGGCCTATATAAAGGGAAGTTCAAAAATCAATCTTTTTTCCAGTGCTTGCCATAAAGTAGGATCTAAATTCTTCAGATCTTCTTCAGTTTCAATTTTTATGTAATTTTCTGGATTTTCGATTTTTTGAGTGTTTTTGAATATTCCATTTTTTATTTTCTGTGTGGTGTAGTGATGTGGTATTTTTTCGTAGATGAGTTGGAGCTTTGATGTTCTGAGTAAGAGTCAGATGTATAGTCTTTTCTAGGGGAGTAATATGCAGAAGTGCTGCTGTCAGAATCGTCCCTAGGTTTCTGAATATCCTCAAAATTGTCAATATGAGATCCAATCTTTTCCTCATCCATTTTTATGTCTGAGTTACTAGAGAGTGAAATTAATCGATCGACAAACTTTCGAAATATATCCTCCATTAAATCAAATCTCTTATTTGTCCTTGAAATATCATCATCAAAATTCTATTCATGACCAATCATGGGAGCAGTCAGTGTGTATTTTTGCATTTGAGATTCAATAATTTCATCTTCCATTTTACTGTATGAGCTGAAAGGAGATTTTCTTGGAATATCTGATATATGTTCATTATTTTCTGAAAAATTTTCCTCAAAAATTATGGAAGGAGGCTGCTCAGTGGAAAGATTTTACGGGAACATGTATGTCTCATACTCAACATGTCGTGACTCAGGCATGCAATGTTGGTTTGGGCAGAGTCCACTTCCAAGGTCATGATTGGTTGTATCCTCGAATAATGGATTTATACAAGGTGCATACGTGTCGATATTATCTACTTAGTCCTCTATATGTGTAGGTTGGTCGAAGGAGTGGTATTCAGGTTGGTCAATAGGGATCTGATCGTCACAGTAAATCCAACGCTGATGATCATTAAGTGTGGGTCTCTATATCTGGACTTGGTTTCTCGGCCAATCATGAGACTCAAAAGTGATTTGATCTTGAAATGGTTCATTTGCGAGAAATCAAGAATAAAACGGGTAAGTCCAAGATGGTAAGTGGTCATTTGCAGTGGGATAATTCGAGTAGAATGGCTTGGAAGTCAATGGATTCATCTGAGAGTCTGAATCTCTCTCAAATGTCGGAGGATTATTGAAAGAAGAGTATTTAGGTCTCACTGAGAAAAATTCATTTTCATAATATAGATTAGATGAGTGCTCCAACCATTGTCATGTGTTTGTCAAAGGAGTTTGATGATGATGAATCGTCATGGTTGATTTCAGTGCAAGTGCAGGGGATAGTCAAAAGAAATTTTTATCAAGGAGGTTGAGGGCACAAATGTGCGGCTTTTGATTTTCGAAATCGGTCACGAACACCAATGCAAACACAAATCAAACCCCAAGTTCACCAACTCACACGATGAAGCCGCAAGAGTTCGACTATTATCTTTTCAATTTTAGTTGGTGATAAGACAATCTTGTAAAATATTTAGCGAGCTGTTAGGTGCTGAAGAATTTCTTAAAGATTGTCCTGAATTCCTACGACTAGTTGTATCTACATTCAGCCAGTATAGGTGTAAGTACGGACCGTAAAATGGCTACCTATGTTACTTAAGGATGGAGCCTTATGCAGTGTCCTTTAAACAACCCACTCTGTTAAGGAAATCCGGACCGTTTACCAGCTACCCGTATTCCTCACTAAGAAGTAGCTAATCATTTTTAAAATCAGTAGTCTGAATGAAATCGGAGCTGGGCTTTAACCTTAAGTGTCGTCTCTCGCTCACTCAAAAAAATAAATGCATCCAAGGTCAGGGTTGTTCTCCCGCAAAAATTCTTGATTTTATGGGTAATTTAAAATTGGCTATATTTAGTAGTTCCCATTTATTTAGGCGATCACTGAAAATTTAAAGTGAGAACAAATGTACGTCTACCATCTAGTCCAAATTTCCTTTTAATATTATGTGACATAATAAGAGGGAGAAATTTGAGAAAAGCCAATGCAGACGAACAAATGATGATGTATGCTCAGTTAGAAGACTTACAGTGATTCCTCGCAATCTTCATGTATTATGCAATACAAGAATTTAAGATTACTCTAAATGAATGCATGCCGATGAAAAACCGCACCTAGCAGAATGTTCTATTAGCGGAGAAAAATTGAGTTGAATTTGGCTAAATTGAACGATCTAATGTGTTTCTCAATTAAAGTGAAGTGTGGCCTTAGATTATAAAAGCACAATTAAAATTTAAAAATGCTTTAAGAGTCGTAAGTGCAGGCCTATCCTAAGCGCCACTCAAGTTGGGTCCCACCCTCACCGGAGAGTGAAACAGGCCACGACACCACAGAAAAAGTTCAAGATCTTTTTTAAACATGTGAGAGTCCAAACGAACACCGCTATAAATGAGCAATTAACTACAGAAATTAAAGTGGCAGAAAATAAAATCCTAGACTCTACGCTCTCTCAAGACTTGACAAGATCTTAATTTTTAATGCGGTTTTCGGAAGTCGGTGAAGATAAGTCGGTTCTGGCAAAACCGCTCCACGTACGACGGGTACCTCGCAAGAAAATAAGAGAGATGGTGCAAGAGAGTGACTCAAAAATAAAAACAAGAAAATAAATGCTGGAAAAATAATGGAATTTACAATTAAAAGTTCAGGGGTCAGACTACCCGAATAAAGAAAACTGAATTGAAATTTTTAGACAAAAAACTAAGTTGTTTACCTCGCCGACAAAGGCGCCATCTGACGTATATGAGATAACCCTTATTAAATATCGTGTATTATGGTGTGTTAAAAATAATGTGTCGTTTCGTTGTAGGAGGGCAATCAGAATCGGTCAAGAAATAACCACACGAATTTTTTGTCGATTTTAATCAATGCGGTTTTATGTTTATTTTACTTGGGCAAGTCACAAGGTCGAACACAAGGAGGCAAAGGAACAACGAAGAATTTTGTATATCAAAGTTCGTGCACGATTTTTGAGACGATCTTTTTTTATATTTTTTAATGCAATAAGTGATGCAAAATGCAATTTTGGCCTATTTTAGGGAGTAAAATGTAAATATCGATCAAATGATGTCCCCAAAAATATGAAACTTGGACAAGATGATAATTACGATGAAATAAATGCACTGTTTTTTGTAATTTTTGAATGCAAGATGAGTTTTTTTATGAATTTTTAAATGTAAACAAAGTGAATTTCAATATTTAATTATAATAAATATTAAACCTAAATATTTTCAATGGATAAATTATCCAAGTTCTATCACTAGGTGATCTATCTCAGAAAAATCCTAAACCTCAAAAATGTGAGATTTAATACTTATTAAAAATTAAAGAGTGTATTTCAATATTTAATTATAATAAATATTAAACCTAAATATTTTCAGTGGATGTAATTATCCAAGATCTATCACTAGGTGATCGATCTCAAAAAAGTTCTAAACCTCGAAAATGTGAGATTTAATACCCATTAAAAATGTAAATAAAGTGAATTTCATTATTTAATTATAATAAATATTAAACCTAAATATTTTCAATGGATAAAATTATCCAAGATCTATCACTAGGTGATCGATCTCAGAAAAATCCTAAACCTGGAAAATTTGAGATTTAATACCTATTAAAAACTAAACATTGAAATATGCAAAATACTTTTTACAAGGTAAACCATGCATGTAAATGCAATTGATTTTGGGTGCAATGTTAACCAAAATTTATTCTAAAATCCATGAATTTTCGATATTTTTTAGGGCAACGGTAAATCAATTATAAATTTCAAAGCACAAGATTGGCAAAATATGCAATTTTCCACAAGAAAGATTAATTATTAATTAGCCACTGACCATAAAAATGTCAAACATATGCCATCATGTAGAGAATTAATTGACAAACAAAATGCTATTTTTTATAATAAAATGATGTAATATATAGGTCCAAAACTTAGGGGGATACAGGGGTATAAACGCAAAAAATAAATATAAAATAAAACAAAGTGCAGAAGGATTAATGTGTAATTACCGGAAGCTTGGGGGAAATGTGCAAAATTTACAAGGGAGCATGCGCAGCGCACGTGCTCCTTGGGAGGCAGGACTGGTGTGCGAATAAGGGTATTGCAAGGGGGTTTCTTACAAATTACCCACGTGGTCACATTCCCAGCACGTGACCTGTAGGGATGGGATGTTCCCCCAACCCACGTGTGAGGCATGTGGTGGGGGTCTCGGGTCTGAGCCCAACGACAAGGAGAACTGCGGAGGAGGGTGAAGCTACTGGCGGAGCTTCAGCGGGAGGAGCAGCTCCTGGCAGATGGTGCAAGCTTCGACGGGCGTCTGGTGGAGGATGAAGTGCTTCTAGCGGTTCATAAAGACTCGGCCAAGTCGGAGATACACAGGACGACAAAGGTGATCTTGGAGCTTTGGCGACGGAGGAGACGAAGCTCGATGTTTATGAAGCAGTGGTTGTTGGTGAAGAGCGTGGCGGCGACGTAGCTTGCGGCGTCAGAGACGAAGGTGGAGGTCGTTGACGTTGGCTCGACGGATTAGGGGTAATGACTCTTCATATTTTTCCACCTTAGTCGATCTAAATTCTCGGCACATCAGAATGGCATCATTATAGGGGAGCACGACTTAGTAGTCATTTTTAGTTTTGCTTTATTTTCTTATCTATCTATTATAACTATTTCTGACATTTCTTTGTTTTCCTTTTTGTGTAAGGAACCTCCTGAGGGGCTTCGGTTTTCTTTTGGAGGAGCCCAAATCCAAGGTGGAGTAGAGGAGGAGAGGATTTAGTTATCTTTGATAGATATTTCTTTTTGCAAAAACTTTTATTGTTGTAATAATTGTAGACTTTGAACACTCTTTAGACACTTAAACTTCATGATTTTATTTTTCTCACCATTATTTCTTTTTGATTCTTAAGATTTTAGTTCCAAGACTTAGGACTTTCTATTGATTGTGATGTAAATAGCTAAGGTCCCCACACCTAATTGCATATCTATTCCTATAGATTGTAGCTGGACTTAGCTAAAATAAATTTGAAAATGTTAATTCATTGGGATTAGAGACCACGTGCTGACAGAGGCTGTATACAATGCTGGTAGTAACCATTGTGGTTGGCACCGACCGACATCGAAGACTGGATTCCAGTCACTCTTCCCGATAGTTAGCTATTGTTCTTCATGATTAATAGACGTTTCTCGTCTAGGTATGATTTCCTCGTGCATCATATAGGTAGTTTACTTTCATTCTTTATTTTATGCATGGATCACCCTGCATGCAGAGTGTTGGAGTCAGGTACGTATTTCTATCTCTACATGCATCATTGTGAATTGTGCATCGCCTTTCCAACTTCCTCCCCTTGTTTTATTAGACTCAAATAATCAAGGAAATTGGAAAATTCATTAGGCGTTGTTTTATTTCGAAAAAATACATAAAAAGTGAAAACAAAATAAAATTGGATTGTTAATGCAAACTTGACCCTAAAATACACTTCACCTAAAAAATCTTTGTTTTGGGGAGAGTCACCTCCTCATTGGTTGATTTATCTATAGTGAGAGAGTGACTCGCACATTAGGTAGAGCCATACCCGAACTCTCTTCAGACTATGGGTCTTGTTGCTAGTTCTTCTCTAGTGAGGATTTCACCAGGTAGTCGATAATTGGTCCAGGATTTCCTTGGTAGATTGGGCAAATCGGGTAGCCAGTAAATGGCCCGCACCCATACTAGATGGGAAAAACTAGTAACGAGATTCGGGCTAGTCTCCTGGGAGTATTGGGTTCCCAATAGCTCGCTTAATTGCTCTGATCGATTGATTTATCACCTTAATAAAAAATGACAAGATTAACGATCGATCTTTCATGGTCATCTGCTCGAGTGTTGATTAGGTGAAAAGGGGGTTTTGATATCTAATCTTGTTTGCATTCCAAATCCAATCTGCATAAATCCCAAGATCACTATGATGGGAAGGAGGTACCCTAGGTTTCCTTTGACAACACCACTTTCGAGCACTCCTCTCCATTCATCTAGGGTAGCTTCAAAGAGCTCAGACCCGCTCTCTATGCCTGAGTTCACTACCACCCTGTTCCCCCTTGACCACCATTCTTCCACTCCCGAGGGCCATAACAGAGGCTAGCACAGTTATTTGTTAACTTGACGGCACCTGAGTTGGGTTCTTTTGCTTTTGTAGAGGCCCAAGAGATGGTCAGCAACGAGAACCGCACTAATGAGCAGTCGTAGACTTCTTCCTATGTATTGAACCATGCCTCCATCAACAAGACACTGCTTTATTCCCCAGAGACCATTCAACAACATATCAGGGACCAGGGAGTCTTTATGGCCTAGGAGAGGGGAGAGATGAAGTAGATGCAAGGCAGCAGACTAGAGCCATAGAGACCAGCCTGTGGAGAGATATCAGTAGCTAGAGGAGGAGACGGACACCCTGAGGAGCTGGATGACCCAAAGATCACCACAGACGATGAGACAGTTGCACAACCCTGGTGCAACCCTCACACAAAGATGGATCCAGCTGCCAAAGATCCTTGGAAACTTCAAGCTTCGCCCCCAGACTATCCAGATATCGCCCAAGTTCCATGGGCTAGCCATCGAGGAGCCGCACCTCCATCTGCAGGAGTTTGAGATGATCTGCAACATTGTCTATGACAGATTCGTGGACGAGGACATGATCAAGATGATCGCCTTCCCTTTTTCTCAAGTTAACAAAACATCTTATTGTATGAAATATTTGGGGAGGTACATCACCACCTGGGAGCAGCTCCGAACCGAGTACTTGAATAAGTACTATCCACTCAACATGACCAATGCAGCTAAAGCAATGATCAACAATATTATCATGATCCCAAACAAGCAATCCATGAGGCTTGGGATCAATTTCGAGATCTCATTAACCGATGTCCATATCACGAGATATCCAAGCCCAACCTTGTTCAGAGTTTCTTCTGTGGGCTGATACTGGAGCTGCAGGGGTTACTCAACACCTCGTGTGGAGGGTCCTATTTTGTCAAGGATGAGGACCATGTCTGGGTCATCTATGAGGAGATGGCGGAAAATTACACTATGATGTCCCATGTCTGGGTCATCTATGAGGAGATGGCGGAAAATTACACTATGATGTCCCATAACCGAGTTTACACTCAGGGGAAGCCCCTCCCACAGGCCATTTCCTATCCGCGGATCGCATGGGTCGATGTCGATCCTTCTACCTTTTCGTCAGTAGCAACACTTGCCAAGTCGTCAACTGCCAACATGGGCATCATTGATGAATCCTTGATTCTCAATCTTTATTCTTTATTTTAGCTATTTATCATGGCAAAGCATCATGTAGACAAGTGTAAATACCATAAATTAGCATTTGGCATGCATATGTTAACTGTATATATTTAGCATGTATTTGTGCAAAAATAAAAGAATGAAGTAAAAGAAAAAGGAAGGAGGTATTTAGAATAAATACAGAGTGACCCGAAACACAAGAGAAGGTCAAGATTTGACCTGATCGCCGAATAAAAATAAGTAGAGAGAGATATGGCCTACTTTATATTGTATATATTATTTATATATGTAAATAATTATTTTTTAATAAATAAAAATAATGTATTCTTTTTACCTCCTTGTATTCTTTCTTAACAAGAAAAATAAAATAAAACAAAAATCAAAAAATAGGAATTAAAATAAAATCATCTCTCACATGTACAAAATACATGTATACATACAACATTCTTTATTTATTATATACCTATAAATAATGAATAAAAATAAAATAAAAATTATTTTATACTCCTAAAAACATGTTGTGAATAAATAAAATACAAAATAAGGGTATTTGTGTAAAAATAACAAAATTAAAAAATTATACAAAATACATAGGTATATTATACCTATATATACTACTATATATTGTATATACCCTAATTTATTTTTCATAAAAATAATTAAAAATTATAAAAAATTTCTTGAAAAATAACAAACATTTCTTATGTTGAAAACTTTTTGATTTAAAATCATTTACTATTTTTTATTGAATTTGTAAGTATTGTGTAAATCCCTATTTTCTGATTGGTCCAGGAGGGATTGTTGACCCCAGTCAACGTCCCCTCCTAGCTCGGTTCGGGTCGAATATCCATCGCTGGAGACTTTTCTCTGATTTCTCCCGCTTGAATCCGAGCTCCTCTCTCCTCGAATCTTAGACTCTTGATTCCTCGAACCTCCGTGATCCACATAGATTCCTTAGATGACCCGAATTGATCTAGGGTCTCGCACTTTTTGTCGATTCTTCCAGACCTTCGAGATGCCTATATAACATCTCATCTGCCTCCACAGTGCCCTATCTCATTCCTCGCCTCTTCTTCCATCCCTAGTGACCTCAGCAATTACCAGAGGAGCCCCGCGGAGTGGAGTTTGGTGGCTAGAAGATGCGGTTGGACATGCGAGCCCACGGCGAGCCATTATGCAATAAATGTTATTACAAATATCATTCCCTGATCAGAAATGAAGAATAACTAATTTTCATAATAGGTCCCTTAGTACAATTAGGGTTATGTACCATGGTTGTCTTGACATCATAAAGTTGTTGATTCAATAATTTAATCATAGAGGCAGGTGCTTGGATGAATATCTAAAGAGTTAGATTGAGGACTCATCAAGCACCATCAAATGATTGTTAAGATGTGATCTCTAATCTGAGTGGGAGATGGCAATCCTATGTTGGACATGTGAGCCCACGGCGAGCCATTATGCAATAAATGTTATTGCGAATATCATTCCCTAATCTGAAATGAAGAATAAATAATTTGCATAATAGGTCCCTCTGTACAATTAGGGTTATGTACCATGGCTATCTTAATGATCATAGAGCTGTTGATTCAATTATTGAATCATAGAGGCTGGTGCTTGGATGAATATCTAAAGGGTTAGATTGAGGACTCATCAAGCACCGTCAAATGATTGTTAAGATGTGATCTCCAGCCTGAGTGGGAGATGGCAATCCTTTCTCACATAGGCTGATATCTGATCGACCTCTTGATGTAGGTCCTCTGCATAGGAATAGAGATTTGGAGGTGTCAGATCAGTTAGGTCAATGGGTTGACTTAACGAGATCGAGATAACCTAAGTCCTATGTTGAATGTTGTCACAGCATAGGCACGCATCCTCTGACCGGAGACAGATGTATTGCTATATGTCTGAGTATGTACATTTGATAGACCAATAGGTTGATGACCTAACCAAGGTCTATACACCGGCGCGTTGGTGTGCATATAAGGGCATATGAGTAATACGATCTCTCAAAGGGATCATACAGGTTCACTACTGAACTGGAAGACATGAGCTCACTCATGAGATATTGGGAAGAATCAAATTCCGTGCACGGTCGTCTTGCTTTGGAAGCTTGACTGAATTTGTAGGTTTGATATATACTTTTGGAAAGTATATGATCAAGACCTAGGTATGATATATGCTTTTGGAAAGTATATGATCGATACCAAATCCCAATGATCAAATGAGAAACTTAGTGATCAAACCCTGAAGAAGACAGTGTAAAATAGATCTTGATCTTCGGGTTGACCATCGGTCTTCCAGTATGCAGGATGTACAGGTATTGGGAATACCTGAAGGGTGATGTGATCATAAACGGTTGTATATCCATGACGCTTCCATTCCGGGGGAGTGATGAAACAGGTCTGGATTTTAGTGACTCCTTTCAGTAGAGAAGCAATCCGATCTTAGTCCAAGTGTTGGACATTGATCTGAATGAGATTCAGATTCAAAGAGAAGATTGGATTTGCGGTCTTGATTTAATCAAGCATCTGTGGGAGGTTCGTAAGATCTGGATTTGAGATAAGATCTCAATATCCAAGTCACTATACATGGAATAATACAATCGCCCTGTCCTTATTTCCAAGTATCTGCGGAGAAAGCACATTATTCTTGAAAGGGTTCAAGAATAATTCTTTTGATGAAATATCCAAGCAAGGACTTGATGATTAAATGAGATTTAATTATCAAGCTTAATATGAATATAATTCATATTGTGAAAATGATTATCTAAGATAATTAAATGGGATTTGATTATCAAGGATTAAGAGAATGTGGATAACACTATCCATGATATATGTGTATTATAAATATGATTTATAATATACGTATATAAGAGAGAGAATTTATGTAAATAGCATTTGTTAATTAATAATGTGGATTGGATTCACATTTATTAATTAATTGGAAATGCAATTTACTAACTAGTTTGAGTTGTGAATATGATTCACATAATATTCAATGGCATGATTGAAATATTCACAAATTAATTGGGAATTAATTTGGTGAATATTTTTGTGAATACAAAATTAATTAAGGAATAATAAGATAAATAAAAGGAGCCAAAATTGACCACCATATATAGGTGGCGTCACCCATGAATTGTTCATGGGTGACGCCCCCCCAATTTTAGGGAGGTTGGTTGACTCCATTTTATTTATCACATTATCTCTTAATTAGTTAATGTTAAATTAAATTATGTTGATAATGTTGCAACATTTTTTAATTTAAATTAATGTTGTTGGTTTTAACCAACAACAATCATAGCCATTGATTTAGCATGGACCAAACAAAGCCCTTGGATCCATGTGTCCCATGGATTGAGATCCATTGGATCCTAAACTAGTATAAAAGGAGGGCTAGGGTAGCCTTTCCAAGTTACAACATCATTAAGAGTTGTGCAAGGTCACAACTCTCTCTCTCTCTCTTTCTCATTCTCGCCCTCTCTCTTTCTCTTCTTCATCAAGTGGACGTCCACTTTGTGTTGAGAAAGGAGAGACTCTCGGCTTTCGCCTTCGACGACTCGTGGATCTCCATCTTCTTTGGAGTTGCTTACTCTAAAGGAAGACGACGGATTTCGTTTTACGAAATCGGGGGAGCCATCGCTTGGATCTTCATCGAGGATTGCGGGAAGGAACGTGACTCATCATCGCGCCCGCAAGTGCGTTCTTCGTGGATCGGACTTAAGATAGGAGGATCTCTACTTTGGGATCTCGCGATCACAACCACGCTCCAAGAGGTATTCCTTATACTTGGTGGTTTGATGAAACGATCCGAGAAGTGTTCTCGTGATCATGTGGTTTCATCTTTAATTTACATTTTAATTTCCGCTGCATCTAGCATCTAGTGCGACTAGTTGCTCCGATTGCATATGATGCAATCAACACGCTTCCGTGATGCGCTTAAGGATTCACAATATCCTTCAAGTGGTATCAGAGCCAGGTTGAATAAGGTTTTGGATATGATCCATAGACCTTAGACGATTTGGTTCTTGAAAGGGTTGCGAAATTCTTACTGCATTTCAATTTTCGCACCTATGTCTAATTGAACTTTTCTGTACTGTTTAAAATGTTTAAACACGAAATTTTCAATTGGATTTTGTTCCCCATTAAACAAGGAAACCATAGGACTTGAGTTTACTAAATTTGGACTTCATTTGCTCAAGATATGGCTTTTTGAATATGACTATATTCACTGTTGCGGGAACTGAGGATTTGAACGTGATTAATGAGATAACTACGGTTTTAATCCGCCTTGAAATGCGTGAATTATCACTTGGGTTCTTTAATAAATCAAATAGGCAATCTTTGGAAACTGAGTTTGCATTTTTTGGATTTAAATTGATCAAGATAAGTTAATTTTAGTGATTGGGGGTCACTGCTGGAAATTAACAATTTCTTGATCTTGAACCTTGTGATATGTCATTCAATTATCATGATGAAAATTAATTGTTAATTTTCTGGAATAATTAATGATAAATATTTGTGAAATATTTAAAGAAATAATTATTTCATTGAATGACACTTGCCTAAACCACAATGATGAGATATTAGATCTTGATCATTGGTTCATCAACAAACATTGCTTTCATGAAAATCATAGTTTATCCTACAATAGTTGTAGGACAACATTTACATGAAAAACCCTCTTGCTTGAATAGGATTGGGGATTTGTTTAGCAAATCTCCTTATAATATAATTAAAATTGTTTTGATGTATATTATATGGTATAATTTCGGTTGAAAAACCGATGAGCATCTCAAAGTACATGATGATCTATCTGGTATTATCCTTTCCCGAGGCGGATGTGGTGCCTAGTCGGAGAGCATTGGGGTCGCGGGTTGCAACGTATGTGGTCCGTCCCACTCTCGTCGGTACTGGCCATGACAGCGGGTAGGGACTGTATAATACCGGAGACAGACAATGTGTATTTTTCTAATTATTAAAATTCGAATAATACGTACTTTGAGTATATACCTACTATTCAAGTAAAAGACATATTTGTTGATTGATGATTGGATTAATGATTAATTTAATATGATTAAATTAATTATATCCAATAAACACTCTATCATGAATAGATGTGTATTTCCCTTGGAAGAATTAATTATGTGAATGTGATTCACGATAATTAATTATAAAATTTGAATATGAGGTGGAGGATCACATAAGTGACATCCATGGTCTCCCGTCAAGGCAAAGGATTTCGTCGCCAGTTGTTGTGTATAGGAGACGCCTGTCCGAAGTGACAGATCCTGTACATGATTTAATTGGATTGGGTTCTTTGCTTCTCGAAAGAGTAAGGTCGTATACGTAGTGACCCCAATATCGGGTCCTCATATTATTGGGGCGATATTGGATTGCGTATAGCGAGTATTAAGCCTGTTGACGGTTGGTTCAATTAATGACGGGTCAACATCATCTTAGGGGTGGTGGGCCCGGGTGTTAAAGACCGAATTGGGAGATGCAAGTTGGACTTGCAAGGCGGAATGTGTTCCCGCTTCTTTTTAGCCGAGTTGTAGGTTCTCATATTATTGGGATGCAACGAAGATAGAAAAGGAGATCCCAGATCTTGCTAGAGATATAATGGTAAGAATATCTCTTACATTGAAAGTGATTAAGGGAATGAACTTTCAATGTTGACAAGGCAAGACAACTTTGATATAAAATTCCTAAATCAAAGTAAAACATGTATATATAATATATATATACTCTTATGCAAATTTCTTATTTCAGATAATCCATCATTAAACCCACTCAATGTTATACTCAATGATAACCAGTAAAAATATCTTGGATTGGACTCATGATCCAGATATTGTACTTGCAATTGGACACATAATGTATGTGGTTGCAGTGTGCAAGTCCCCTCAACATAATGAGGAAGGGCAATTAAATAAGACAATAAGACATCACCTTAGGGTTTGTATGTCTCTATAGTCTTGATCTTTCATCGAGTGTACTTTGGAAGTGACATGTCGATGGTGATCGTAATTGTCGAATAATCCTTATAAAATAAAAGAAGATATTTTGGCATACATGTGTGCTCTAGACATTTAATCATGAGTGACATGGTTCTCTGCATTATGCAGAATGGTGGCTCGAAAGAGATGATGTATTCAAAATATTTGAATACCTACCTGAACCTAAGTCTCTAAGAGTTAAGATGTATGTAGATATGATGAGTGTCATCATTCTATTATCTATACTCTAGTCATTCATGAAGCTTCATAATATTCATATTGTATGAATTTAATGAAGCATGTATAAATGTTGAAATGCTCTTACATTGAAATCTTTTGAATTCAACATAAGAGATTCCTTAGTCTTAAGCAATGGTTGTTTATAGATTAAGAGAGTGCAGTGGAAGCATGGGTCGGACCCGAGTAAGAAGGAAAGTCAAAGAGTTGACCTACTTCTGTGACTTCCATATGACATCCGAAGAGTTGGATGAATGCCAATACTGCAATAAGTTGATGTGTTGATAGTATGACTATCAAATCTGTCTAAAATCCTTAGTGAAGGACTCAGATAGAGCATCAAAATAATCTACATATAATCATTGACTTCGACTTTCTTATTTCATAAGATTAAGTCTGACAATTGTATCCCAATCTTCTAATGACATTTGCAATTGGTAGCAGATATATATTAGAAGATTAGAAATTTGATCTTAAGGTTTAGTAGTCATCTACATGGATATTACTGTAATTGTTGCAGCAATCTCTATTGGATAGATTGACTTCATATTCTCAGTGGGAGAGCCCTTAGTCTTAGAGAATGTCTCTATGACCTAGATATTAGAATACCCTCATTGTTTGTTTCTATATGTTAGAAATGAACATGAATTCTGAGATAGAACTATCATAAAAGGTTATGATGGATATATTTCAGATAGTAATCTAACATCTAGTGGACTCCACAAAATTAGAAAATTAATGAATAGTTCATTAAGATTTCTAATACTGAAAATTAAACCTTGATAGATCAATAGGAGGATGAAGATCATTTGACGATGATCTGACATCAAGCCTTGGACTTTTTTTTGTTGATTTGATCAATAGACTAGTAAGATATGAAACTTTAGAATGTCTAAAATTTCAAATCTTACATACTTGTGAATATTGTATTCAAAGTAAAATGTCCAATACACCCTTCTCTGGGAATGGTGTTAGATGTCGAGGTATTCAAGATCTCATACATATTGATGTATGTAGATCATCTATATCATAGTAAACATTATGGATATGTGATATCTATTGATGATTATGTATGATATGAGATTTCTTCTCTTCACCTGATAAACCTTTGAAATGTTCAAAGATTTCATAATTTTGGTTTAGAACCAAAGTTTGAAGAAAGATGAAATGAATTTGATCTAACCTAGGTAGCTTGTACCTGTTAGATAAAATTCAAAGAATACCTTGTGGAGATATGAATATCATTTCTATCTCATTCCTCCAGATAAACCTGAACTCAATAGAGTTGTAGGGAGATACAATTGGATCATGTGTGACATGATTTGATCAATGACAAATTTTAGCATAATTATCTCTTAGTTTCCTGGTATATATGTGTAGTAGAGACTATAATATATATCCTTAATAAGGTTCCATGGATGTAAGCTGGAATCTAGCACTTGAGAGTGCTACTTCATTAGGAAAATAAAGGATGGTACAGGATACCTACTTTATGACCTTGAGATTCTTAAAAGATCTCATCTCTGAGAATGTGATTCTTAGAGGATGACTCTCTTGAGAATCAAGATGAAAATGAAGTGAAGGAACTCATTTAATCTTGAGATAATAATGAAGTTCCTGAAATCGGAAACTAAAAGGATAATTAAAGATGAAGCACTAATACCTCTTCAAATGAGTTTTGAGGATGTATTCCATGTGTCAGTTAAGCCTGACAATGATCGGACTTCATGTTATGAAGTTCCTAAGGATCGTGACATGGAAAGATGGATATTAGCAATAAAGTCTAAAGTAGACTTCATATACAAATGTTGTATATGGACCCTAGAGGATCCACCTGAAAGGGTTAGACCCATTAAGGTGTAAATGGATCTTCAAGAGGAAGGGAACCTGATGAGAAGGTAGAGACCTTCAAAGCACGGTCCGTAGCCATAAGCTACACATCGGAAGAGAAGACATTGCTTGCAATGAGACTTGCTCTTCGGTAATCATGCTTAAAATCATCAGAATATTGCTAACCTTAGCTACACAACTTAACTATTGCATCTTCAAGATGTAATTCAAGATTGCATTCTTATAAAGAATACCTCTCTGAGGATATTCACATGAAGTAGCCCCAGGGCTTCATGATTGGGGAAAGCAAGATGTCCAAGCTAAAGAAACTCCATCTATGGACTCAAATAAGCTTCTTGTTGTTGGAACATAAGATTTGATGAAATTATAAATGTTATGATTTCAAATAGAATCGTGATGAACCATGTGAAGCTTAGTGGGAGTGCCACTATGTTCATCGTGCTAAATGTAGATAATATCCTAATCATTTGGAATGATATAAGGATGATAATAAGTGTTTTTTTATATTCTGGCTATTCCATACCTTGAGATATGATCTCAAAGATGCCTCTTGGATCTTAGTTCTGAAGTTGTTCAGAAGCAAAGAGAAAGAGGGTATTGTGATTGTCACATTAGTAGTACACCTTGGATATGTTCCATTCTTGGAAATTCCAAGAAAGGCTTCCTTCCCTTGAGATTTGGTACTGACCTATCTAAAGGGATATCACCTCACAGAGTTGAGAAAGTAAATGCTAGAACTGCTTGCACCTGTGCATCAGTTACGAGAAGCTAAATGTATACTAAATGTGTATAAAAGCCAGATATCTGCCATGCAGTGGGAGTAGTAAACTGTTACTAATCCTATTATGGAGAGAGAAAACACTTGATTGCAGTAATAACAAAATCTTCATAGATGACGAGATTTTTGAGATAGTGATCTCAAAGTCATATCTTCAAAAGCTTAAGACTTTATAGATAGAGATCTAAAAGGTCTTAACTGTGGATACCTTGAGAGATAGTGATCTCCCGGAATAAGGGTATTCTGATAAGGATTATGGAAATACTGGTTATAATAATTGAGCAATAGTGTCAAGGACACTATAACTGCTTTGACTAAATTGAGTATTGGTTGCATTAGATGCAACATTCGCATTGGATGCGAGCACTGTTACCAAGGGATATGCAAGTGCCGTAAAAGGACTTGGCATAGTCTTTTGGGAACAGAGTGACTGATCATCTTACCTAGCTATTTCTAAATAGCCTATGATTGTCACATGAGTGTGGGTTTAAATGATTAGCCCATTAATGGATCTTTGGGCTAGTGGGAGATTGTTGGACATGTGAGCCCACGGCGAGCCATTATGCAATAAATGTTATTGCGAATATCATTCCCTAATCTGAAATGAAGAATAAATAATTTGCATAATAGGTCCCTCTGTACAATTAGGGTTATGTACCATGGCTATCTTAATGATCATAGAGCTGTTGATTCAATTATTGAATCATAGAGGCTGGTGCTTGGATGAATATCTAAAGGGTTAGATTGAGGACTCATCAAGCACCGTCAAATGATTGTTAAGATGTGATCTCCAGCCTGAGTAGGAGATGGCAATCCTTTCTCACATAGGCTGATATCTGATCGACCTCTTGATGCAGGTCCTCTGCATAGGAATAGAGATTCGGAGGTGTCAGATCAGTTAGGTCAATGGGTTGACTTAACGAGATCGAGATAACCTAAGTCCTATGTTGAATGTTGTCACAGCATAGGCACGCATCCTCTGACCGGAGACAGATGTATTGCTATATGTCTGAGTATGTACATTTGATAGACCAATAGGTTGATGACCTAACCAAGGTCTATACACCGGCGCGTTGGTGTGCATATAAGGGCATATGAGTAATACGATCTCTCAAAGGGATCATACAGGTTCACTACTGAACCGGAAGACATGAGCTCACTCATGAGATATTGGGAAGAATCAAATTCCGTGAACGATCGTCTTGCTTTGGAAGCTTGACTGAATTTGTAGGTTTGATATATACTTTTGGAAAGTATATGATCAAGACCTAGGTATGATATATGCTTTTGGAAAGTATATGATCGATACCAAATCCCAATGATCAAATGAGAAACTTAGTGATCAAACCCTGAAGAAGACAGTGTAAAATAGATCTTGATCTTCGGGTTGACCATGGGTCTTCCAGTATGCAGGATGTACAGGTATTGGGAATACCTAAAGGGTGATGTGATCATAAACGATTGTATATCCATGACGCTTCCATTCCGAGGGAGTGATGAAACAGGTCTGGATTTTAGTGACTCCTTTCAGTAGAGAAGCAATCCGATTTTAGTCCAAGTGTTGGACATTGATCTGAATGAGATTCAGATTCAAAGAGAAGATTGGATTTGCGGTCTTGATTTAATCAAGCATCTGTGGGAGGTTCGTAAGATCTGGATTTGAGATAAGATCTCAATATCCAAGTCACTATACATGGAATAATACAATCACCCTGTCCTTATCTCCAAGTATCTGCGGAGAAAGCACATTATTCTTGAAAGGGTTCAAGAATAATTCTTTTGATGAAATATCCAAGCAAGGACTTGATGATTAAATGAGATTTAATTATCAAGCTTAATATGAATATAATTCATATTGTGAAAATGATTATCTAAGATAATTAAATGGGATTTAATTATCAAGGATTAAGAGAATGTGGATAACACTATCCATGATATATGTGTATTATAAATATGATTTATAATATACGTATATAAGAGAGAGAATTTATGTAAATAGCATTTGTTAATTAATAATGTGGATTGGATTCACATTTATTAATTAATTAGAAATGCAATTTACTAACTAGTTTGGGTTGTGAGTATGATTCTCATAATATTCAATGGCATGATTGAAATATTCACAAATTAATTGGGAATTAATTTGGTGAATATTTTTGTGAATACAAAATTAATTAAGGAATAATAAGATAAATAAAAGGAGCCAAAATTAACAACCATTCATAGGTGGCGTCACCCATGAATTGTTCATGGGTGACGCCCCCCCAATTTTAGGGAGGTTGGTTGATGCCATTTTATTTATCACATTATATCTTAATTAGTTAATGTTAAATTAAATTATGTTGATAATGTTGCAACATTTTTTAATTTAAATTAATGTTGTTGGTTTTAACCAACAACAATCATAGCCATTGATTTAGCATGGACCAAGCATAGCCCTTGGATCCATGTGTCCCATGGATTGAGATCCATTGGATCCTAAACTAGTATAAAAGGAGGGCTAGGGTAGCCTTTCCAAGTTACAACATCATTAAGAGTTGTGCAAGGTCACAACTCTCTCTCTCTCTTTCTCATTATCACCCTCTCTCTTTCTCTTCTTCATCAAGTGGACGTCCACTTTGTGTTGAGAAAGGAGAGACTCTCGGCTTTCGCCTTCGACGACTCGTGGATCTCCATCTTCTTTGGAGTTGCTTACTCTAAAGGAAGACGACGGATTTCGTTTTACGAAATCGGGGGAGCCATCGCTTGGATCTTCATCGAGGATTGCGGGAAGGAACGTGACTCATCATCGCGCCCGCAAGTGCGTTCTTCGTGGATCGGACTTAAGATAGGAGGATCTCTACTTTGGGATCTCGCGATCACAACCACGCTCCAAGAGGTATTCCTTATACTTGGTGGTTTGATGAAACGATCCGAGAAGTGTTCTCGTGATCATGTGGTTTCATCTTTAATTTAAATTTTAATTTCCGCTGCATCTAGCAGATAGTGCGACTAGTTGCTCCGATTGCATATGATGCAATCAACACGCTTCCGTGATGCGCTTAAGGATTCACAATATCCTTCATCCTATTTCTAAAGGTTGATATCTGACTGACCTCTTGTTGCAGGTCCTCTGCATAGGAATAGAGATTCAAAGGTGTCAGTTTAGCTAGGTCAAAGAGTTGACTTAACGAGATCGAGATAACTAAAGACATATGTTGTATGTTGTCACGATATAGGCATGCATCCTCTGATCGGAGACAGATGTGTTGCTATATGTCTGAGTATGTACATTTGGCAGACCAATAGGTTGATGGCCTAATCAAGGTCTATATATTGGCGAGCTAGTGTGCATACAAAGGCATATGGGTGATACGATCTCTCAAAGGGATCATACAGGTTCACTTCTGAACCGGAAGATATGAGCTCACTCATGAGATATTGGGATCAATAAATTCCATGCATGGTCATCGCGCTTATGAATCTTGACAGAATTTAGAGGTATGATATGTGCTTTTGGAAAGCATATGATCGATACCAAATCCCAATAATCAAATGAGAATCTTAATGATAAAACCCTAAAGGTGATAGTCTAAAAGAGATCTATAACTTCGGGTTTATTCAAGGTCTTCCAGTATGCATGATGTACATGTATTGGGAATACATGAGGGTGATGTGATCATAAACGATTGTATAACCATGACACTTCCATTCAGAGGGAGTGATGAAACAGGTCTGGATTTTAGTCTCCTATCAGTAGAGAAGTAACTTGATCTTAGTCAAAGTGTTGGACATTGATCTGAATGAGATTCAGATGCAATGAGAAGATTAAGTTTACATACTTGATTTAAATCAAGCTTCTATGGGAGGCCTGTAAGATCTGGATTTGAGATATGATCTCAATGTCCAAGTCACTATACATGGAATAATGCAATCGTCATGTCCTTATCTCCGAATATCTGCGGAGAAAGCACACTATTCTTGAAACAGTTCAAGAATAATTCCTTTTATGAATTATGTATCCAAGCAACAAGATATTGATAATTAAATGAAATTTAATTATCAAGAATAATATGAATGAGATTCATATTATGAGAGTGATTATCCAAGATAATTAAATGAGATTTAATTATCAAGGAAATAGAGAATGTGGATAGTACTATCCATGTTATCCATAATATCAATGTATATTATAAATATGATTTATATATTGGAGAGAGCACATTTGTAAATAATATTTACTAATTGATTATTAATGTGAATTGGATTCACATTAAGCAATTAGTTTGAAATGTAATTTACATTTTTCTTTGGGTAGTGAATGTAATTCACATTTTTTTCAATGGCATGATTGAAATATTCGCTAATTAATTTGGAATCAAGTTAGTAAATATATTTTCATTAAATGTTATTGCTAATAATTAAAATATAATGGGATTTTATCTCATAAAATAAAGAAGATAAAAACCCACCTAATGGAGAGGTGGGTCACCCATGAATTATTCAAGGGTGACGCCCCATCTTTTTAGGAGGAGGTTTTTATCCTCTTTTATTATCTTGTGTTAATTAATTTTATTAAGTTAAATTATGTTGATGATAATGTAACATATATTTAACTTAATATAAATGAATAAGTTGTTGCTTTATTAAATAACAATGATCATGGCCGTTGATTAAAAACACAAATCAATCTAACCATTGATTTTGTGTGTCCCATGGATTGTGATCCATGGACTCCCAAACTACTATATAAGAGATGGCAACCCTAGCAATTTAGTACATGCATTAAGTTGCTTTCTCTCCTTCTCTCATTCTCACGCCCCATCTCTCTCTAAGAGTGGTCGTTCACTCTGAGTTCTTGAGAGAACTACAGTCGTCGCTATGTCGTCGTGCTATCGGATCCCCATCTTCCTTGATGGCTCTAGCACTTGTAGAAGACGTCGTATTTTGTTGGACAAAATTAGGAGATTCAAGGCTTTGATCTTCATCGTGGATTGCGGGAAGCATGCGTCTCATCATCGCACCCGCAAGTGCCATCCTCGTGGATCAGACTTGAGTCAGGAGGATCTCTTGCTTTAGAAATCAAGTGATCGCAACCACGCTTCAAGAGGTATTTCTAATAGTTTGTGGTTATATGAAACGATCCAAGAAATGTTCTTGGGATCATGTGGTTTCATCATATGATTTAAAAATTTTTAAATTCCGCTGCACCGAGCAACTAGTACGACTAGTCGCTCCGATCGCATTAGATGCGATCATCACGCTTCTGTGATGTGCTTAAGGATTTTCCCATATCCTTCAAGTGGTATCAGAGCTAGGTTGGAGGTTTTGGATACGATCCATAATCTTAAGAAGATTTGGCCTCATTAGGGTTCGTGAAATGTTTATTGCATTTCTATTTTCGCAGCAGTGTTTTGTTATAATTTTCGGCCCCATTTAAAATATTTAAACATGAAAATATCACATAAATAATATTCCCCATTAATTAAGGAAATCTTGGGATTTGAGTTTGCGTTATTTGGAATCCGATAACTCTAGTTATGCTCATTTTATTGAACAATATCCACTATTTCGGAGATGGTGGTTAGTGATGTAATTAAAGAGTTAATAACGGATCCTAAATGTATGTAAATGCATAATTATCACTTGAATTCTGTTCTAAATCAAATTGGCGAACAAAATAAATTTAGTTTGCATTAATTGGATTCAAATGGATCGAGTTATGTTGATTTTAGTGAGTAGGAGTTACTGCTGGAAATTAACAAACTTGATCATGAACCTTGTGATTGTCATTCGAATAAATTAAAGAAAATTAATTGTTAATTTTCTGAAATAATTATTGATATATATTTGTGAAATATTTAAAGATGATAATTATTTCCTTGAATGGCATTGCACTAACCAAAATGATAAGATAGTTGATCTTGATCACAATTGGTTAATATGAAATCATCAACAAACATTGTTTCCATAAAAAAACTCTAGTTTATCCTACAATAGTTGTAGGACAACTTTTACATGCAAAACCTTGTTTCTTGAATAGGATCGGGGATTTGTTTAGCAAATCTCCTCATAATATTATCAAAATGGTTTTGATGAATATTATATGGTTTAACTCCGGATGAAAAACCGATGATCATCTCAAATACATGATAATTGATTTGACATTATCCTAATCCGAGGAGGATATGGTATCAAGTCGGGGAACGTTGGGATCCCAGGTTGCACCGTGTGTGGCCTGGCCCACTCCTGTCGGTATTGGCCATGACAGCGGGTAGGGAAGGGATAATGTTAGAAAGATCATGATGTATTTTTCTAATTATTAAAATTCGAATAATACGTATTTTGAGATTATACCATTCATTCAAGTAACAAAAACAAGTTTGTTGGTTGATTAAATTGGATTAATAATTAATTCAATATGATTAAATTAGTTATGTCCAATTAAAAGCACTCTATTGTGAATACATGTGCATTTCCCTTGGAAGAATTAATTACATGAATAGTATTCATGGTAATTAATTAAAATTTGAATATGAGGTGGAGGATCACATAAGTGACATCCATGGTCTCCCGTCAAGGTGAAAATTTCGTCGCCAGGGGTTGTATATAGGAGACGCATGTCGAAAGTGATAGTTCATCATACAAGTTCACCTGAATCGGGCCTTTTGCTTCTCGAAAGAGTAAGGCCGTATGCGTAGTGACCCCAGTATCGGTTCCTCATATTATTCGGGTGATATTGGATTGTGCATAACGAGTATTAATCCTTTTGATGGTTGGTTCAATTAACAACGATTCAACATCACCTTAGGAGTGGTGTGTACGGGTGTTAAAGACCGAATTGGGAAATGCAAGTTGGACTTGCAAGGTGGAATGAGTTCCCGCTTCTTTTTATCTAGGTTACAATTTCTCATATTATTGGGATGTAACAAGGATAAGAAAGGACATCCCAGATCTTGCTGAGATGTAATGGTAAGTATATCTCTTACATTGAAAGTGATTAAGGGAATGAACTTTCATTGTTGACAAGGCAAGACAACTTTGATATAAAAATTCCTAAATCAAAGTAAAGTATTTATGCAAATTTATTATTTCAGATAATCCTTCATTAAACCCACTCATTATTATACTCAATAAAAGTACAATGTCATGGATTGGATCCATGATCAAGATATTGTACTTGCAGTTGGAGACATAGTGTCTGTGGTTGCAATATGCAAGTTTCCTCATAATGATGAAGAATGACAATTAAAATAGATGGTAAGACATCACCTTAGGGTTTTTATGTCTCTATAGTATCGATCTCTCATCAAATGAACTTTGGAAGTGACATGTCGATGAAGATCATAATTGTCAAATAATCTTTATAAAACCTAAGAAGATAATTTGGAATACATATGTGCTCTCAACATTTAATCGTGAATGACATGGTTCTCTACATTATGCAGAAAGATAGATCTATAAGAGATGATGAATTCAATTTGTTTGAGTACCTGCCTGAACCAAAGACTTTGGATTAAGATGGATGTAGAAATGATGAGTGTCATCATTCTACTGTCTATACTCTAGTCATTCATGAATATTCATGGTATTCATATTGTATGAATTAAAAGAAGCATATATAAATGTTGAAATACTCTTACATTGAAATCTTTTGAGTTCAATATAAGAGAATCTTTATCTTAAGCAATGGTTGTTTAAAGATGAAGGGAGCGCAGTGGTGGAAGCATGGGTCGGACCCAAGTAAGAAGGAAAGTCAAAAAGTTGACCTTACTTATATGACTTCCATATGACATCCAAAGAGTTGGATGAATACCAAAACTGCAACAAGCTGATGTGTTGATAGTATGACTATCAAGTATATCTAGAATCCTTAGAGAAGGATTCAGATAGTGCATCGAAATAACCTACATCTACATTTAATCATTGAAAATGACTTGCTTATAAGATAAGATTGAAGTCCAATAATTGTATCTCATTCTTCTGATGACATTTGCAATTGGATTGCATATGTTTTTGAAGATCAGAAATTTTGATTTTAAGGTTTAATGGTCACCCACATAGATATTGATGCAATCGTTGCAACAATCTCTATTGGATAGATACTGTCATATTTTCAGTGGGAGAGCCCTTAGTCTTAGAGAATGGCTCTATGATCTAGATATTTGATTACATTTATAGTTTATTTTCAAATGTTGGAAATGAACATTATTCTGGAATAAACCTATCATAAAGAGTTATGATGGATATATTTCGGATAAGTAATCTAGAGTCTTGTGGACTCTACTAAATTAGAATATTAATGAATAGTTCATTAACATTTCTAATACTAAAAATTAAACCTTTAAAGATCAATAGGAGGATGAATATCATTTGACATGGTTTGGTATCAAGTCTTGCACATATATCTATTGATATAATCAATATACTAGTAAGATGTTGAACTTTAGATTATCTAAAGGTTCAAAGCTTACATACTTATGAATATAGTATTCAAAAGTAAAAATTATCCAATACACCCTTCTCTGAGAATAGTGTAAGATACCAAGGTATTCGGGATCTCATACATATTGATGTATGTGGATCATCTGTATCACAATAAGCATTGATGATATGTGATATCATTTGATGATTATTGGTGATATGAGATTTCTTCCCTTCACCTGAGAAACCTTTGAATTGTTTAAAGATTTCACAATTTTGGTTTAGAAACAAAGTTTTAAGGAATACTAAATGAATTTGATCTAACCAAGGTAGCAAGTACCTATTAGAAAAATTCAACGAATATCTTATGGAAATGGAAATATCATTTCTATCTCACTCCTCCTAATACACCTAAACTTGATAGAGTTGTAGGGAGACACAATTGGATCAAGGGTGACATTATTTGATCAATGATGAATATTAGCATAATTACCTCTTAGTTTCCAAGGTATATATATGTAGTAGAGACTACAATATATATCGACAATACGATTCCATACAAGTAAGTTGGAATCTAGCACCAGAGAGTGCTACTTCATTAGGAAAATAAAGGATGGTATTGGATACCTATTTTATGATCTTGAGATTCTTAAAGAATTACATATCTGAGAATACGATTCTTAGATGACAACTTTCTTGAGAATCAAGATGAAAATGAAGTGAAGGAACTCATTTAATCTTGAGATGATAATGAGGCTCCTGAAATCAGAAACTAAAAGGATAATTACATATGAAACACACATACATCTTCAAATGAGTTTGAAGATGAATTTCCATGTGTTAGAGAAATCTGACAATGATCTTACTTCATGTGATGAAGCTTCGGAAGATCATGACATGGAAAGATGAATGTTAGCAATAAAGTCTAAAGAAGACATCTTATACAAGTGTTGTATGTGGACCCTCGAGGATCGACCGATATGGGTAAGACCCACTAAGGTGTAAATGGATCTTCAAGAGAAAGAGAGAACCTGATGAGAAGGTAGAGACCTTCAAAGCACGTTCGCATTCACAAGATACACATCGAAGAAAAGACATCGCTTGCGATGAGACTTGCTCTTCAGTGACCATTTTTAAACCCATCAGACTATTGCCGACTATAGATACACAACTTGACATTGACATCTACGAGATGGAAGTCAAGATTCATTCCTCTATGAATACCTCTTCGAGGATGTTCATATGAAGTAGACCCAAGGCTTCATGGTTGAGGAAAGCAAAATGTGCAAGCTTAGGGAACTATATCTATGGACTCAAATAAGCTTCTTGTAGTTAGAACATTAGATTTGATGAAATTATAAATGTTATGATTTAAGATAGAATATTGATGAACCATGTGAAGCTTAGTGGGAGTGCCATTGTATTCATCATGTTAAATGTAAATGATATCCTAATTATTTAGAATGATATAAGGATAATAATAAGTGTTTTATAGACTGGCTATTCCATACCTTGAGTATGATCTTGGTTCTGAAGTTGTTCAAAAGCAAAGAGAAGAGGGTATTGGAACTGTCACATTTGTGGTACACCTTGGACATATTCCATTCTTGGAAAATCCCAAGGAATGCTTCCTTCCCTTAAGATATGGTACTAACCTATCTGAAGGAATAACACCTCAAGGAGTTGAGGAAGTGAATGATAAAACTGCCCGCCCTTACGCATAAGTTATGAGAATCCAAGTGTATGCTAGATGTGTACAAAAGCCAGATGTCTGCCATGCAGTGGGAGTAGTAAATTGTTGCTAATCCTACTATGGAGATAAAACACTTAATTGCAGTAATAACAATATCTTCAACGATGACAAGACTTAGAGGCAGTGATCTCAATGTCTTATCTTCAAGAAATTAAGACTTTATAGATAGTGATCTAAAAGGTCTTAACTGTGGATACCTTAGTAGATAGAGATCTCCGGGAATAAGAGTATTAAAACAAGGATAATGAAAATGACATACTAGTTATAATAATAATTGAGTTGTAGTGTCAAGGACACTATTAATGACAATATTTGGTATTGGTTGCATAAGATGCAACATTCGCATTGGATGTGAGCACTGTTACTACGAGATATGCAAGTGTCGTAAAAGGACTTGGCATAGTCTCTTGGGAGAGTGACTGGTCAGCTTACCTAGATATTTCTCTAGATAGCCTATGATTGTCATATGAGTGTGAGTTTAAATGATTATCCCATTAATGGCTCTTTGGGTTAGTGGGAGATTGCTGGACATTCAAGTCCACGGCGAGCCATTATGCAAAAAATGTTTTTACAAATATCATTCTGTAATCTGAAATAAGGAATAACTGATTTGCATAATAGAACCCTTAGTACAATAAAGGTTATGTACCATGGCTGTCTTGACATCATAAAGCTGTTGATTCAATTGTTGAATCATAGAGGCTAGTGCTTGGATGAATATCTAAAGAGTTAGATTGAGGACTCATCAAGCACCGTCAAATGATTGTCAAGATGTGGTCTCTAGTCTGAGTGGGAGATGGCAATCCTATCCCTAAAGGTTGATATCCGACCAACCTCTTAATGCAGGTCCTCTGCATAGGAATAGAGATTCGATGGTGTCATATTAGTTAGGTCAAAGAGTTGACTTAACGAGATCGAGATAACTAAAGACCTATGTCGTATGCTGTCACGATATAGGCATGCATCCTCTGACCGGAGATAGATGTGGTGCTATATGTCTGAGTATGTACATTTGGTAGACCAATAGGTTGATGGCCTAATCAAGGTCTATATACTGGCAAGTTGGTGTGCATACAAAGGCATATGAGTGATACGATCTCTCAAAGGGATCATACAAGTTCACTATGAGCTCACTCATGAGATATTGGGATCAATAAATTCCATGCATGGTCGTCACGATTTTGAAGCTTGACAGAATTTAGAGTTATGATATATGCTTTTGGAAAGCATATGATCGATACCAAATCCCAATGATCAAATGAGAATCTTAATGATAAAACCCTGAAGGTGACAGTCTAACAGATATCTATAACTTTAGGTTTATTCAAGGTCTTCCAGTATGCAGGATGTACAGGTATTGGGAATACCTGAGGGTGATGTGATCATAAACGATTGTATAATCATGACGCTTCCATTCCGAGGGAGTGATGAAATAGGTCTGGATTTTAGTGACTTCTCTCGGTAGAAAAGTAACTTGATCTTAGTCCAAGTTGTGGACATTGATCTTATGAGATTCAGATGCAATGAGAAGATTAAGTTTACGGACTTGATTTAAATCAAGCATCTAGGGGAAGTCCTTAAGATCTGGATTTGAGACATGATCTCAATGTCCAAGTCACTATACGTGGAACAATACAATCTCCCTGTCCTTATAAGTATCTGCAGAGAAAGCACACTATTCTTGAAAGAGTTCAAGAATAATTCCTTTGATGAATTATGTATCCAAGCAACAAGATATTGATAATTAAATTCGATTTAATTATCATGAATAAGATGAATGAGATTCATATTATGAGAATGATTATATAAGATAATTAAATGAGATTTAATTATCAGAGAAATGCATAATTTGGATAGTATTGTCCATGCCATCCATAATATCAATGTATATTATAAAGAGGATGGGGAGTATGCACCCCGGTGCATGTAATTTTACATGCATCGGGGCTTATATCTCCCACCTTTTTTTACTTTTTTGAAAAATATCACAGTGTATATTCATCTGTATATCACTCCAATATAATATTCGAATTTCGTCAGAAACAGAGCCCCTATACCCTCCATCTAGAACAAGTCGATTACGACAATTCTAAGACCGTTAAAATTACCTGTTCTAGATGGAGGGCATAAGGGTCTCTGTTTCTGATGAAATTCGAATGGTATATTGGGGGGATATATAGATGAATATACACCTTGATATTTTTCAAAAAAAGTAAAAAAAAGTGGGAGATATAGGCTTCGGTGCATGTAAAATTGCATGCACCAGGGTGCATACTCCTCATCCTCTATTATAAATATGATTTATAATATATAGGAGACATCACATTTGTAAATAATATTTACTAATTTATTGTTAATGTGAATTGGATTCACATTAAGCAACTCACTGGAAATGTAATTTACATTTTTGTTTTGGTTGTGAATGTGATTCACATTTTTTCAATGGCATGATTGAAATATTCGCTAATTAATTTGGAATTAATTTAGTGAATATATTTGAAATAAATGTCGTTGCAAATAATTAAAAGATGATGGGATTTTATCTCATAAAATAAAGAAGATAAAAACCCACCTAATGGCGAGGTGGTATCACCCATGAATTATTCAAGGGTGATGCCCCATCTCTTTTGGAGGAAGTTTTATCCTCTTTATTATCTTGTGTTAATTAATTTTATTAAGTTAAATTATATTTATGATAATGCAACATATATTTAATTTAATATAAATTAATAAGTTGTTGCTTTATGAAACAACAATGATCACATCCATTGATTAAAAACACAAATCAATCTAACCATTGCTTTTATGTGTCCCATGGATTGTGATACATGGACTCCCAAACT